>CAWUFW010004240.1:0-600000 GCA_963921515.1 Calotriton arnoldi
AGTCGGAGTCAAACCGCCCGCCACGGACGGAAACACGCACGACAACACAAAACCGCCCGCCCACACGGCCGACACACCGCACGTGAAATTACGATCGCACCGCCATGAGCGCGGAAAAACAACAAATATACCGCCCGCCAGCGCAAACAACGCCGATGAGAATCGACACGGCAGAAGCCATGGCGCCCACGTACCTGCACAGAAACCATCCGCACACAAAACCAATAGCACACAACATGGCCAACAAGTCCACACAGCAAGGCACACACAAATACACAAGCACAGTACACATCCCGAAAACACCCCCTCGGACAAACAAAAAATACAAAGGCCAGAACCCCAGACACAACACACCTGAAAACAACAGACCATGAGGACACACCCACATAGGTGAGTACAAAAGCAGCACTCCCACAGACCACAACCCCTTGCTACATTGCAAACCAGAGAGGAGAGGAGAGGACACAGTGACACAGCAAGGACAGCAGCACACCACAGAAACGCACACATCACAACCACCACCACCACCACCACCAAACACCTGCACCACAAACCCCCTGCACATTACACAACACACACCGCACCAGCACCACAAACACCATGGCACCACAAAGAATGCCCAAGTTCACGCCCATGGAGCTGACGGTCATGGTCGACGAGATCATCAAGGTGCACCCACAAATCTATGGGAACATGGTCCAGCACACACCACTAGCCACCAGAAACAGAATGTGGAACCGGATCGTAGACCAGGTCAATGCAGTCGGGACCCTGCCCAGGAACAGAGTCGAGATAAACAAACGTTGGAATGACGTAAAGAGCCTGGTCAAGAAGAAGGAGGGCAAAAACAGAGAGCTGGCTGCCGTCACTGGCGGAGGGAATCCCGCGCTCTTTAAGACCTTCAAAGCGTGGGAGGAGAAGGTGCGAGTCGTAATCCATCCGGAGATCCTCGCCGGATTAGCAGGGGGAGTGGAGGCTGGTAAGTACAAACTAATGTATACTAGCACACCGCTATGTACTCACATGCGCAACCACCATGCCACAGCTCCCAGGGACAAACACCCCCATGTCCAGCACACAATACACAACACATCACACGCACATGCAACAGACACTACCACACACAGCCCAAACCGAACAACTGTAAGATGCGTGGGGACATGTGTACACTAAGCCAGCCACGTAACCACCAACAGGTCCCCAAATATGCCAGAAGCGCCACAACGAGCACCCACCACACCCATGTGTCCGCCACAGCTGCACTAACCGACAAGTAACAGGTAAGTGGCAGGAACACAAAGTGCAGTGGGTGGGACGGTGGACAGCCCAAGTACAACACACACCAGGCCCCAGTCCCACAGCACAGCAAGGAGGAGCATCCCCCACACCCCACAGCCACGTGTCAGCCACCGCAGTGCACAACGACAGCCGAAAGGCAGACATCACGGTCCACAGCAATCGGTGTCAGTGGGTGTACAGCCACCCCCACGACCCACTACACCCCCCACCCCCACAGACCTGCAACATGGAGCACCCCCGCTTAGAGCCATGTGGCATCCAGTACAGTGCACGCACGAACAACTTGCAGGTGGGAAACTGGACAGGGCTGGATTACTGGAGGCATGAGGACCATAACACCACCAACACATGGGACATGTCACGTAGCACACGAACACGCAGCACCGCCCACCGTCACGAACAAGTGAACAATGTGCACACGGACATGAACAACAGACTCACACCCCACATGACCCATCACAGACATAGCAACACCCAAGGAGCCACGTCTGCATGCACAAGCCACACTGAATATAGTCCCACACGGCAGCCACTGTGCAACTCATCACACACAACCGAAACACCATTGAAGTCCTGTCCATGTAGCCCCCACTGCCTGTCAACCCCACACCCCACAACTACGCCTATGTAAGACAAACAACACTAGACGCAACAGAGCGGAACAACAGAAATGCACACGAACACCACTGAACCCATCAAACTCACAGACACACCATGCATATACAACATACCATCCATCCCATCCGTCAGCCCCAGTCACATGAAAGGCATGTCATCCGCACAGCTGCCACACATACAGCAGTCACGCTAAGACACATGCCCATGACCAACCATGTGCCAGAAGTCAATTAAGCACACGACACACTGTGAGCAACAACACACAACATGGACCACACCCCCCGAGCACTGCAGTGATGCACATGGCACAGGGCAGCACGCACACCAAGGAGATGGGACAACTGCAATACGTTGGCTGGCACACAACTATCACTCACTCATAACGATGCGTCCAATGCCATGTCCAGTAACCACAACAGACAGCAAATATGCAGGGCATGTCAGGCATGCACACACCTCAGACCATGCACTGTCATGCTGCCACAACACATGTCACGTTCGGCACCCATGGCTCACAGCATGTACCCCAAAAGCATATCCCCTCCCAAATGCGAATCTGGGGCATGGCCCCCATGTTGCCATATGCGTTCCTAAGCGTTCCATATGAACTCCAAAAGCAAAGTACAAACCAGACCCAGGATGGGCCAGGAGCCCGCATACACCAGAGTCACAATGAGTAGGGGCACAGCAACACACCCATCGGCATGGCCAATCCGTCCCATGCCACATGTGCACAGCACACAGTCCCATTGCCTAGCACACACAACTACAGATGCCACAGCCACACACTCGCCTCCGGGAAACCCATGTACGAGATTGCACGAACTGCCAATGTCAGACGACTAATACATACTTCGCCAGGTGCAACACAATAACAAATCTCATTCTCTCCACAGGTGACGAACTGCTGGACGCTGGGGATGGAGACAGCAGCCAGCACAGCCAGCCTACAAGCCCCCAACGAGGACACACGGATCTGGAGGATCTGTCCACCTCTTCGGACACGGACCACCAAGCTGGCCCATCTGGCGTGGCAGGGCCCAGCCGCTCCCCAGGACCCCTCCTACCCACCAACCCATCATCCAGGGATGCTGAACAGTCCCAGTCCCCTGCTGCCACTGTCGTTGCGGCCACACCCACGGTCATTGCGGCCACTACCACTGCCGCAACCGCCACCATCGCCGCACCGACCACCACCGCCTCCACCACCACCACGTCTTCGCTGGCACCAGCCCCAGCGCAGGTGGTGGCCCGGCCGACTGGATCCACCCTGGGAGCCACAGCGAGGACCGTGGTGTGCAATGTGGCTAGTGGGCAGGGCCGGTGGCAGCAGGCTTGGTAGGAGGAGCAGGGTCAGGGAAACGCCAGCCTCCCCTGGGAGCCATGCCCTGCCTCAAATGGCCAGAGTCCTTGGGGCCTATGAAGAGGCCCAAGGACAATGGGCCAGGTCTGCTACTGACACGCGGGAGGTGCTGGGGGTGCTGAGGTCCATGGACGCCCATATGGGCCAATTCGTGTCCCGTATGGACTAACTCGAGGACCTCATGGGCCAGCTGGTGGTGGCGGTGGGGTCACAGGCAAGGCCAGCAACACCACCTCCGCCACCACCTGCTAGGGCGCAGGGTCGGCCAGCAGTGTCCACTTCCCCTGCGTCCACAGCCAGTGAGCACACCTCACCCACCACCAGCAGGTCGCCACCACACACCCCCCTCCCAAACGTGGAAGGGGCCGTCCGAAGAGGAAACAGATCTCCCGGGAGGACTTCGCACGCTCCAGTCGCAAGTGAGGCAGCCAGCCAGCCTTCCGCCAGCCTTCCTTGACCAGCCACTGCATTGACTTGCTCTACGATCCCACTCCACACAGCCAGCTGGATGGCATGTGTGTGTTGGACTATGGACATAGAACCAGTGGGTACACCCTGATCATCACGCAGCCATGACCGACAGCTCATTGTCACTGCACGCACCACTTTTGTCATCACCTTACACACAATCACATGTCACAGTTTGTAATAAATGCACCTTTTTCACTAACTGCTGTTTGTGCCCTGTGTTTTATTTGTACGGAATACAACGGCCACCTTGGGCGGAAGGGCACCTGATGCGTGGCATGGCAATGGAATCCGGAGGGCCTGTAGGGACCTAGGGGTGGGAGACAGAACAGGAGCACATTCAATGAGTGTGTCACACACCCATCACACAGTACATGTCAACAACTACAAGCAATGTACACACATCGCACGGAGCAATAGGGCACAATGCCACAGTCACCAACAGTGGCATACTACCCTGGCCATGGAGCGTTGACACACTGCACGCAGTGAACATACGGCCACCCTGACACAGCACACACACACCTGCACAGATACAGACACATCATCCGTCGTACATGGACACTCACCGTCAAGTGAAGTAGCGGGCGATGAGCTGCTGGCGCACATTCCCAGCTTCCTCCTCTCCGCTGTCCACCTCACTCGAGCTGTCCTGGTCTGCGGGCTGGGGCCCTGGTTGATCTCCGTCATCCACAATGAGGGGGATCTGCTTCCGAATGGCCAGATTGTGCAGCATGCAGCACGCCACCACTATCTGGCACACCTTCTGTGGGGAGTACGCCAGTGCACCCTCGGTGCGGTCCAGGCACCTGAACCTGGACTTGAGGAGGCCAAAGGTACGCTCGACCACACGTCTGGTCCTCCCATGTGCCTCATTGTATCGATCGTCTGCTGGGGTGCGAGGATTCCTCAATGGACTGAGCAGCCATGCCCCATTCGGATACGCAGAGTCACCTGGGTGTGAGGGACACAGAGAACCGTTGCAATTCCAACTGGACAGGGGACAGCATCGCACAACCAGCACGCTACACCACTCCACATACTCACCGACAATACAGGCACGATCCTGTTGCAGATTGGCCATCAGTCGTGGCAAGATGCTGTTGCGCATTATGTGTGCGTCATGGGCCGAGCCTGGAAACTTGGCACACACGTGGGTGATCACCATGTCCGCAAGGCACACCACTTGCACATTCAGGGAGTGCGTGTGCTTCCTGTTGCGGTACAGGTGCTCAGTGGCCTGTGGTGGAACAAGGCCAACATGAGTGCAGTCAATGGCTCCCACGACGTGTGGGATTCTGCCAAGGGCATAGAATGCACCCTTCACTGCCGCCAATTCACGAGCCCTGGGGAATCTGATGTACCTGTTCCGGTACAGCATCATGGCTGCCAGTACATCCCTCAGCACCTTGCTGAACATGGGCTGGGACATCCCTCCTCCACTGCCCACTGTGTGCTGGAATGACCCAGTGGCGAAGAAATGCATGGCGGCCATCACCTTAGCCGTGGGGGTGACAGCAGTCGGATACACCCTGCGGGGACGGAGATGGGGCTCTAACATGGCACACAGTCGATGCAGAGTTGGCCTGTCCAGCCGAAACTTCCTGATTACCTCTGTATCATCCATGTCCGCCAGCAATTGGTATGGGCGGTCAATGTTCGGTCTCCGCCTGGGTTAAATGGCAGAGGACACATGTCAAAGCAACACGGCACATAGCAATTTCGCATACACATCACTGACATGACTGAGCAAGCACATGAGCCACAGCCCAGCTGTCAAGCTGGGACGGCACGGCCACAATACACTTACACAGGTCTCCCAACAATGGCAATGGCAAGTGAGACATACCACTGCCATGTGCATGCACATGGGGATCTAGGCCCCAATGACTTGCGGGGCGTGCTGATGGGGACTGACTGCATATTCGTCAAGCGGCAACGCCACGGCAACATGAGTGTCTGCTGAGCATGGAACTGCTTCCGAGGCTGGATGAGTATGGCACACGACGACGACGATGTGGGCACGGGCTGAGCGGCCAATACAAGTGGGACCTGTGGCACGAGGGGATATGAGACAGTAGTAGGTGTCAGCACTGCACCCTATGTACAGCACTGTACGGATCACAGCTCCCGAAACATTGACTGGTGTCCACATTGACAGCCCCATGCCAAGACGGCTGTGTGCTTGCAGTCACACGTCACAGGTGAGAGGTTACATTGCACGTGCCAGGTGGCAGACGTACATAGTGGGAGCTGGCATGTGTGTGCATGTGTCTCCTGTTCAGGATCCACCAGATGGGCGCTGACTCTGTACTGACCATTGGACACAGCATGTTCCGTGGAAGGCTTGTGTGTGTGGGATGGTGGCACTGGATGTGCCTCCGTTGGGTGGGGGCCATGCACAGGGTGGGTACGTCGATGATTGCGCATTGTTGGTCACGGTGGGTGCACCAACTAAGATGTGTTGCCCTGTGTTCAATTCCTATGTCCGCATGATGATGGACTGTGGATGTGAGCAGACTACACATTGGTCGATGTGCTGTCTATATGCATGTGCCTTCACACCAGGCACAGCTGCCCCTGCACATGTGACCCCTGCTGGACTCGCTGCTGGGTCTGTGGAGCTGATGCACCTTCTGCGCGTGGGGCGGACAGCTCTCCTCACTTCCCTCATTGCGCATGTCATGTCTTTGCCGCAGGTGACATGGATCATGGAGGGCCCACATGTACGCGTGGGTAGGCTACACATGATTGTTCACTGGTCGCCACCCCCAGTCAGTGTTTCGAATGGGAAGGTTGTCGTGCTGGTGGTATGTTAGATGTGGCGGATGGGCGGGCCTAGGTGCGGGCTTACATTCCGGACATGGGGGGTAGTTGGATTGGCGACTAGTTGCAGTACACACGGGACACGTCTCTTCCTTTCCACATCTGGGTCATCCCTTGTACTAACTGACAGTGATACAGTCATCTTCGCCCCAGCCCTCATGTCCTCCCTCGCCCCCCAATATGCATGCTCACCTGCGAGGCTAGCGCTTGCACAGGCAGCCCCAAGCTCGCACCAGAGAGGGCAAGGAGTGTATGTGTGGGTCCAGTTGCACGAGTGGGCTGTCTCAGGGTATGATGTGTGGCGGGACGCCGTCCACCTGCGTGGTGCCCCAAATGGAGACCCGGCCTGCATGGACTATGCATCACAGTCTTCGCCTTCCGGATCCGCCACCTGCGACACCCAGTGGCTGTGGCTGCCCTTGCGGCCAGGCCGCGTCCGTCTGTGGCTGTTGGCCCACACATTCACTCTTTGGCCTCTCTGGGGAGGGCTCGGGGGTGGTGGCGCACGCGCTTGCACTTAGTCGCAATGGCATGTGTCGTGGTTGGTATGATGGGCAATGGATGGGATGGTGCGAGCCACCTCCCGTGACGTCAGTGCTGCTCGTGCTGTGGTGCGTCCCCCTACACTTCCATGTGACTTGTGCCATGCTAGACGTTGAGGTACTATTGCCTGCGTGATATGACCAGGAGGAGCGCAAGGAGACCTCTCACACACCATGCTCCACTGCCATCCCGTGCCCTGTATCGCCTGTGCGGATTGACTATGTTGGGGTTACACCTGGTCGACTGGGGCTGTGTGTGCCTTGTCAAGGGGCATGGCGGGCGCACAACAGGATCCAGCTTGTCCACAGAGGGTGGGCTGAGGTGCGCCTGGTACCGCTTTGTACGTGTGCCCGGCTGCTGTGCACACACGTGTTCACTCCCCCCGACAGGTGTCCTCTCACAATGCCCAGGGAAGCGGTGGTGTACTGTTCATGACCCCTCCCAACACGGCGTGCTCCAACTTGGCATGTGCGCATCTACCCGTCGCACCCACCCACCTGAGCACTGCGTCCATACGACTTCACACGACACATGTGTGTCTTCCACAGTAGTGCTACTCATTTGCGTTGACATCCAATACCAGTGGACTACATGGTCATGTCACGACTGCCGTGTACTTCACATACTCTCATCCTCTCTCATTCGTACTTGTGAAATGAGTCAGCGGAGACAGTTTTGGTTTCAAACATTATATTGAGTCTTCTGTCCTCTGTGATGCAGTATAGTGGACACTACTGGCAGCGGAATACATGTTGAGGATATACTGAGCATGATAACAAATGGGATAGGGTGTGGGGTTACATCTGCTTGGCCAAGGCTGTGCTAATGTACATTTACGTATAGCTGCGGAGCTGCGGACTTTGACACAGACGGTATACATGTAGCCTACCAGACCGCTCGGCATCATGGGCACAGTCCATCTCAGTTCCATGTGACAGGTTTGCTGCGTGTTGTTCCTCATGCACGCGTGCATGTGAGATGACATCAGGGCATGTGCTTGCGTGCATGCAGCGGCGTGCCACTTGTTGTTGCACTGTGGTGGTTACTGGACATGTCACAGTCACTGGGGTCGTGTTGTTGTTGTATGCACTTGTCGTCCATGCAAAGGTCCTGGTATGGGATTCCCGGGGCGGGGGTGGGAGGGGTGCAGCACCCACAGACTCCAGGCGACCTATTCATGTCCACTGAGCGGTGTGTGTGTCCATGTGCGCTGGATCCATGTCGTGTCCTGGTTGTTCGTGCAGTTCCGTCCATGTGGGTGCGATGCACAGAGCCCATGCCACTGCCTCCCACGATGCATGCGGTGTTCCTGGATGTGATGGGGAACAGTGTGCATGTCCCGGTCATATCCGATGTCATGGCGATGTCGTTGATGGTGTGGTTACAGTTGCCGGTCGTTTGGTATGGCTGTTGTGGTGGTGACTGGCCAGTCCGTGCGGAAGCTGAGCATGGGTGCGGGGTTGGACTTCATAGGTCACTCGGGGAACCTGCGTTGTGGTCCGACGTATTTACAGGTTGTCAGGTATGCGATGCCGTCCAGCAGGGCTTCCATGTCATTGGTGGTGTACATGTTTGCCAGCCAATGAAGCGGATGGTGGCTGTCAAGGTGTTGTTCGTAGGTTGTCCCTTGGAGGACCATGATGGGGCATGCTGGGTGACATTCGATGTAGCTGTTCTCGATGATCCGTCGTGTGGAGGCACAGTGGTTCCATTTCAGTGCGCGTGCGATGTTGGCCACATACGCCATGCCCCCATAGGCAGAGCAGGCCCTGTCGTGTGCGTCCAGAGGGAGGAGTAGTGGTAGCAGGTCCGCCTTCAGACATGCCGGGTTGGAGAGGCATATCTCGACGGGATGCTGGTAGGGACACCTCCGACAGTAGAAGACGGGCATGACGCAGCTGAACAATGTGATGCGGTAAGTCAGTCGGTAACTTACGTTCAGCAGGGACAGGAGATCGCATCCCAATGTATGTATCGTGTTGGTTTGGTACAGCTTGAGCTGTTCGGCGTAGTTGGGTAGGTGTGTTGCGGTTGCCATTTCGCAGCGGTTCGTAGAGGTGGCGTGCTCCGGCTGTGTGTGCAGTCTGCAATGTGCACGCTCCGGGGTTGCTGTGAGCTCTGTGTAGTCGTGGGGAGACAGGACTTGTGTTCTGTTGGCTTGTTTGGAGGACACGGGCCCTCTTCCCACATGCTTCTCAGACAGTTCAAGGTCGGTGCTGTGTGACTCCTTCCAATTAACTTGCATGTGGCCGACATGGGGGAGTGTTTTCTTCTTTCTTCCCCGTCCGTTGTGTGCTTCTGTGATATGCGCTATCTGCCCTGTGGTCGGTCTCCTCGGCATGCCTGTGTTGGTCTATTCTTGGACAATGGCTGTATTCACCGGCTTCTGTCGTAGGGCTGTGGTTTCGGTGTTGGAATGGAAGGTCATTCAGTGCTGTCTGCTCTCCCTTGTGTGGGCGGCAGGCTGCCTTTCCGCTCTGCGTTGGGCCTTGTGTGTGGATGTAATTCTTGGGCCACCTGTTGTCGGTCCCCGGGCTCTTTGGTGTTCCGTTTCATGTGTCTTGTTCATATGTGCAGGGTGGTATGGGTTTTTCAGTGTGGTACTGGCGTTCCTCTTCCCGAAGGGGCCCTGCTTCTCCTAGTTGGTGTTGCCGCCGCTGTGTGCTACGCCATGTTTGTTACACTGGGGTGTGTCCTGCAGTTGCGTGTCTTCACTGACATGTGTGCGTCGTTTGTGTGGCGTTGGGTGTTGTCCGTGAATTGGGCGTTGGGGACATGTCTGTGGCCGGCCTGTCACGTGTCATGTGCGTTCGGGGTGGGGCTGATGTGTGTGCTGCTTGGTTGTGTCCCTGTGTCTGTGTGCGACGCATGCATGGCGCTGCGGTTGGCCTCTGCGTTGTGCGCATGTGTGGCGGCGTCATCAGCGCTTTGGGGCCGTGACGGGGTGGTTGGTTCCTAGTCCCAGGTGGTGTGTACACGTGTTCTGCGATGTTAGGATTTGGCCTGTGTGTCATATGTGGATGCGATGGTGGATGTGTAGTGTGCACGCGCTGGTGGGGGGTTGTCCGCTTTTTCCGCCCTTGCACTGTGTGCGCTGTTTGCGTGCACTTGTTGTGTGTGTGCCTACCTGCGTCTCCGCGGTACGTTGTGTCCTTGGTGGTGCATCAGCAGAAGCATGGGAAGGGCCTGCAGTGCTGGATTCATGCCCGGGGTGCCGCTTCTTCGTTGTCCGTGCTCTGCGTCCGTGTTTCCGCCTCTTTCACGTGCGGTGTCTCTTTGCCGTGGGAGCCGTTTGTTTGCGGCATCGTAATTTATGCGCCGGGCGGGACGTGTTTCGTCGGACGGTGTGTGTCAGTTGTGCTGCGCCGCTACGTGTGCGGGCGCACTTTGATGGCGGACGGTGTTGCTGGCCTGCCGGCGGTGTTTGGCCTGCTTTTCGCATCATAATTGGGCGGGCGTGTGGACTGCTGCGTGCCGGCGGTAACTGGTGGTTTTTGCATCCGCCAGCACGGCGGTTGTGCTTCCGCCCGCCATCGTAATGGGCCCCTATATTTTTGCAAACGATATTAATGGCTTCTATATTTTTGAAAACGATATTTCTTACCTTAAATTCGATATTCTTGACCACGATATTCTTGCTGTCGATAATTCTGTGTCACGATATTTCCAACTCGATATTTGTGTAAGTAGACCTTTCCAACTCGTTATTCAGTCTGAATACTGCACATACAGCACCAAAACACTTCAACAGAGGCCAAACTAAACACACACATTTTCATACTGATTAAACTACTGAATATCGAGCCCAAGGATACAGACATACAAGAATATCGTGGACAGAGTATCGAGGGACAAAATAGCGAAAGGTTAGTGTATATAGGGAGGTACAGATTTACTATTCCTAACACTCCACATCTACATAACTTGAAGATATACATATGCATGGCGGATGAAGCACAATAAATGAATTTTTGATGCTGGAGAACACTGGTGTCTGCGCCTGGTCCTCACGGATAACGTGATTATGGGAGGTGATTCATAAATATATATATATATATATATATATATATATATATATATATATATATATGATAGATAGATAGATAGATAGATAGATAGATAGATAGATGTGTGTGTGTGTGTATATATAAAATGCAAAGTTACACATATGTACAGATATGTGGAGTTAGGCATAGTAAACCTATACTTAACTTTCGATGTTTTGGATTCACTATTTTGTCCTCAATATTTTAGATTCGATATTTAGGATGCACACCTTTCTAGCCATCCATACTCTAGTATCTAAACTTAAATATCCCTTCTGTGATACATTTTTGTTTCAAATTCAAGCATAGGCAGAGGGATAAAATATAATCTGGTCCCCACACACATATCATCAAATCTCCCCACATATGCCCCTTCCATTCACAGATCTCCATCAAGGTCCCAAGGTTGAATCAAAATGTATCTGTCTTCTGCTTAATGCTATTGCCCTAGTGATAATAGATAGAGCTGGTATTAGTCTCCAGCAGCAGTGGAATACAGGCTTTATTTAGCCTTTCGGAGTAAGGGCAGGGAAGGGGCCTTGTGTCTGGGAATTAAAAAATGCTAGCAGTTTAGTAGTTTAGTAGTACAAATATCTAGGAGTTATATTCAGTATTTCATTCTCATAGTTGACTGATGGAGAAAATATGCTAAGCATTGTTATATCCACTGCACTAAACTCAGGGCGTTATTACGAGTTTGGCAGTCCTCCTGTTGGCCCGCCACCGCCATGCCAACAGGAGACCGCCAAACCAGTTGTGCGCCTGCCTGCCAGATTACAACTGTAATCCATGGCAGGCGGGTGGGCCTGCGATGGTCTCACAGCGGCATCTGTATAAGGCTCATAGGGGAGCCTTAACAGCAGACGCCGCCGTGAAAGTGCCTGCAGCACGTTCCTGCATGGAGTGGCATGCATGCCCCACAGTGCAGCAACTGGGGTGCAATTCCAGGGGGCACAACATGTGCCCCCCCTGCATGCACCCCCAGGCCCAGGAGCAGAAGGGCCCCCTTAGTTGCCTCTCCGCCACAGTAGTGGCCGTGGTGGGAGTGCTGCCGGGTGGTGACGCAAGGCGGGAGGGCAGGGTGGGGGGTAGTAAACTACGGATTTCGGCCGCACTGAGGTAAGTAAACAAAAAAAACGAATTTCGTTGCGCGTGCTGCATCGCATTTGGTGATGCAGCGCGCGCAACGAAATTCGTTTTATTTATTTTTGTTGTTTACCTACCTCAGTGCGGCCGAAATCCGTAGTTTACTACCCCCCACCCAGCCCCTCCCCCGCCCTGCGTCACCACCCGGCAGCACTCCTACCACGGGCCGCTACTGGTCTTCAGGCCTGAAATTTTCACCTAAAATGTAAAAACCTTCGTCCTGTCAGCCCGTCCACCACTGGGCCTGCCAGACACAGTGATAGTCCTTTCACCTGGTGTAAGGCTGCTATATGCAGCTCATAGTCCCTGCCTGGGTCTGCCATGTGAGGCATGGCAACCCGGGCTGGAAAGACTCACAAAAACCCACATGTGCAGATATAAAGTTCCCTGTGCTGCGGAGGTCATTAAGTATTTCTTTTTCAGAAACAAAACACACCGAGTTGTTTCTGAAAAAGAAAAACAAAAGCTGAGTGGGCAGACAAAAAACAGACAGCGCTACAAAAGGACATTCAACCCCACCAGGAAGCGGTAGATAAAAATTAAGGCAAACTTTCATATGCCTACGTGAAAGGCTGGCAGGCCGCCCACCAGGGTCTAAAGGATCCCCAGAATTTTTATTGGACTGAGAATTTACATATTTTGGATGAGAACAGATTACGTTTCAACTAGAATGCCTCTTGTAATCTACAAATGACCATTTCAGTTGATAATTGTAAATTTACATTGTAGTCCTATTTCGACATTTTTAATGTAACACAAACAGAAAAATAAAGTATTTTAAGGAAGAAAGCTTCTAGTGATGTACAATGTACCATGTCAATTGGTAATTGTAAGTATACATTGTGGTCAGATTTTGAAATTCCAATGTAATAAATATAGATAAATAAAGTATTTTGAGGAAGAAAGCTGGATAGAAGTCCAGTGGCGGGTGCTAAACTTTGAACACGCGGTGGCATAAATATCTGCTCTGGAGGGCATGACGCAAGTGAGTGAAACTGGCATCTTTGTGAGGGCTTTAAGTAGAGTTTTCTGTCTCTGAGAAAACGTTAAGAAGACAATGCCAAACAATTTCCCGGTAATTTCGTTAAGACTTCAGAGATGCTGATGGGGCATTGATAAAACATTCCAATACTGTCATGGTGTGCAAACCAAGCCTTACCCTCCCATTGGATGTTGGGAGTTTACTCTCAGCAGGAATAACTTGTGATAAAACAGCTCATTTTCAGCACAATTTCCTAAGAAAAGAGGTAAAGAAATATAAGTATTGAAGACAGTTAAAAAAAAATCTCATGCAATTTCACATGCTGTATCATAATAACACACTTTCATTCAACATACCAGAAAATAAACAATACAGAAAATTAAAAATATCAATAACACATTAAAACTAATGTAAAACAAAAATATCAACAAGCAACATATTGACTACTATAATAAATCGTTATAAACAGAAAAATACTTATACACAAAAATAACACACTAAAAATCAAAATAAAAAGTAAATATATCAAAAATATATAATGAATACTGCATAAAAGTAACTTTGATTAGCAAGTTCCATATCTAGTAATATCTAAAATAAAAATGTAACACTTAACTAGAACTTTAACAAATGAAATTCAAAAACAAAACGAAAAACTGAAAAAATTCAAAAAGAGTATAAATGTTTAACACAACAAACACATTAATTGCATAATTTCGGGAATTTCACTTTATGCTTGTTACACAAAATGACGCCATTACACTGTTTTTTATAATTGTGCGTAAAAATGCAACATTGATGGTAAAACTATACCATGAAGTCACAAGAATAAAAGAACATGAGTGGCTGTTCGCAGTAAAATGAATGCTAGTTATAGCGCAAAAAGACAGATTTGCATTTTGCATAATTATGCACAATTGTGAGTAATTTTGCTGAAATATTGCATAATGACTTGAAAGTAAATTAGGTGAATTTGGTATACCTCTACAGAAAAGGAACTGTATCATGAAAATATAAGCTTACTAACAGTTTACTTTCTCCCTATAAATAAAAAAAAAACACTGTGGGGCATATTAGCAAGAAATGGCGATAACTATTGCTAACCTAGGTTAGCGCTAGGTTTTCTATCGCCGTCGATCCCTGCAAGTTATCGCCCTGTTAGCGACGTATTAGCAACGTTTTGCTAACAGGCGATAGCTGCAGGGATCAGCGGCGAAAACCGTCCCTAACATTAACGCAACGGCGTTAATGGAACCGGCGATAGCGGATGGAATCCAGCAATAAGCCCTTAGCGATAGAAAAAGGCACGCTAACCCGCAATTTCTGACTTAGCCTATCTGGCCACCTCCAACATAAAAGATGCACCAAAAAAAAGGATAAATGCAGATTTGAGCAGCCAGGGCATAGTGCAGCACACACCAACAACCCCCTCAAGCCACCCAACATCCCGGTTGACCAGGATGAGATCCTGGTCCCCAAGCAGGACCTACGTCTGGTTCCTGGATCCCTCGCTGGACCTGCGTCTGGTTCCTGGATCCCTCGCTGGAGCTGCGACTGGTTCCTGGATCCCTCGCTGGACCTGCATCTGGTTCCTGGATCCCTCGCTGGAGCTGCGTCTGGTTCCTGGATCCCTCGCTGGGCCTGCGTCTGGTTCCTGCATTCCTTGCTGGACCTGCGTCTGGTTCCTGGATCCCTCGCTGGAGCTGCGTCTGGTTCCTGGATCCCTTGCTGGACCTGCGTCTGGTTCCTGGATCCCTTGCTGGACCTGGGTCTGGTTCCTGGATCCCTCGCTGGACCTGCGTCTGTGGCCTGGAGTGGGATGTGGAGTAGATGTGGAGTCGATGAGCCGTGGTGAGAGACATTGATGTGCGACGATCACCCGTACCTGGTGGTAAAGTCTGGCTGGTCGCATGGAGACACGTTGCTGACCTGTGTGAGAAGCCCGCCTTGCGCACCTTGGTGCAGTCAATGGTAGAGGTGATCCTGCGCACCAACGTAGTGATGTCCGCTTTGCATACTATGATCCACCACTACACCGGGGTGCACGGAGGGTATTACCAATGGTGGGTACCGTCTCCCTGCATCACAGGACGGATGATGTTGGGCTGGCCGGATGCCCTGGAGGGTGAGGCCTGTGTGCTACACCGAACTTGTGTGGACTGAGCGCTGCAACTACACGCCTAAGGGAGCCCTGCTGCATCAACTGCATCGGGCGGTCCACCAGCCGACTACGCGGTGACTGCTGTACCCAGCCCAGTGAAAGCACACCTGTCTCAGGCTCCTGCTGGCTGAGTCACAGATGTGGAGAGAGTGCAGTGAATTGCACCACGGGGTCAATGTCCAGGTAAGGAGAAGGTGGGACGCGTAGTGCAGGAGGGCCGGGGGGAGTCGCTCATACCTATCACACTTGGATGACGCACCCCCAGTGGAGGCTCTACTGCTATGTTGGAAGAGCGTTGCCCCACCACCTCAAGCAGTGCAGAAGAGGAACAATCATCACATGATGATAACTCAATCAATCAATTACTCAGGGGAACTGTAAGCGCGCCACACACCCATGAGGGTCGCAAGGCACTGAGGGGTGGGGGTCCGCAGATCTGTAAGCCGAAGAGCCAGGTCTTGAGGGTCTTCCTGAAGGTGTTCAGGGAGGGGGCACCTCTGATGTCTGCCGGTAGCTCGTGCCAGGTATTGGATGCAATGTGGGAGAAGGATCTCCCACCTGCTCTGGCTCTGTGGATGCGCTGCGTTTCGGACAGTGCGAGGTTGGAAGATTGGATGTCTCATTTGTGTACGTGGAAGTTGATTCTGTTGTTGAGGTATTTGGTTACGTTGTTGAGTAGGCATTCGGAGGCGTGAGTGATGATTTTGAAGGTGACTCTTATCACCACGGGAAGACACTGGAGTCTACGTAGGTGTCGGCTGATGTGTTAGTGCCGGGGGATGCCGAGACGAGTCTGGCGGCGTTGTACTGTAATGTCTGTAGTTTGCAGAGTATGGACTTGTAAATGGCGGCGTAGAGTGCGTTTTCCAATGTCCAGTCTGCTGGTGATGAGTGCATGGGTGACTGTCTTCCTTGACTCTGAGGGTATCCATTTGAAGGTCTTGCGGAGGATGGGGAGGGTGTTGAAGCAGCTGGAGGTGACGGTGTAGACCTGTCTGTTCATGGTGAGGGATGAGTCGAGTACGATGTCGAGGTTTCTTGCGTGGTCCGAGGGGGTAGGTGGGCTTCCGAGGGCAAAGGCCAACAGGTGTTGTCCCATGCTGAAGGTGTGGTTCCAAGGACAAGGACTCCTGTCTTCCCGGCGTTGAGCTCCAGGCAGCTGTTGGTCATCCAGACTGCGACGTCCTGCATTCCGTTCTGGAAGTTGAGTCTGGCGGTGGTGGTCTTTTTGGTGAGGGGGAGGATGAGCTGTGTGTCATCAGCGTAGGATACGATGTTGAGGCCGTGTTGTTGGACGTTGGCGTTGAGGGTGCCATGTAGATGTTGAAGACGGTCGGGCTCAAAGATGAACCCTCTGGGACTCCGCAGGTGATTTACGTGGGAATAACAAGGGATAAATAACGGATGTAATCATGCTATGTATCCTCAGGGGTTGGGCGGGTGGGTAGGACTGCTCCAAACACGGAGCAGGGAATGTGCGGATTGGCATGCACACTCAAGTGCACAATGACTGTTTGGTCGGCCCACTCAGGCCGCCCAATGCAGACATGCGCACTTCTCTGTTCGCAATGCAGGCTGGATTGCAGCCTGCATGGAGAACATGCCCACCCCACCGGCCCCTGGCTGCAAGACTTGTCCTGTTGCCAAATTACAATACCACTGCTGAATCGCAGCGTTGTGAATGACTCATGCGAGGGAGCCTAGCTGTCTACTTCCTTTTCCTGGAAGCAGACGCAGGAGAGCAGGAGCTACGTAGACACGGGACACGGCTTAGAGGTGAGACTTCCCTCAATAAATTCTTAACTACACACGCTCACAAACACATCCCCGCGGCCACGCACCATCCAGTGTTCATTACGGGGTTTACCACCTCACAGCTGTCCAGACACCCCCCTCCGCACTTCTCAATGGTGGCCGCTGTGCGCCCATGCATAGCAGGCGTACCACTCGTGTGCCAAAGGCACATACGTAGTTGCAATGCATGCCATGACATCGCATTCCATTCCAATACATACTAATGCTAGGCACATTGCAACAGTAGAGTAGGTGTTGCATAGCTGAGACATGATGATCACTGTTCCCACTACAGTGAGTGCGACCCCAGAATAACCTTTGCACTACAGACCCAACCGTGAACCCTGGAATTAATTTCTGAACCCCCAGAAGACACCCAAAAGATCACATTTGAGACAAATGCACCCCCCAAATTGCTCTTTATTTTGGCACAAAACACACCCAGGATTTAGAAATTTGACCCCAAAAAACACCCCATTTTTCATATTTTACCCCAAGAAACACCCCATTTTTCATATTTTACCCCAAAAAACAGCCCATTTTTCATATTTTACATCCAATAAACATGCACACCTGAAAAAGTTGAAATTACCCCATTACTGACCTCACAATGCGTTGTATTCAAATGCGATGTTAAGGCACCTGCGTTGTCAGAGTTGCGTTGTTAACGATGTACTGCCTGCGTTGTAATGATCGTCTCCCGTGCCAAAGGCAACCCATGGGCTACGCCGTTTGCGTCCGTCTGCCCCTGGACCGCGCTCAGCACCAAGGAGCATTCCTCTTGGACACTCCACCGATACGACACCAGCAGCCTCCTCGCCATCAACCCTGGACACCACCTCGCCTGGCAGGACCAACCTCTGCTCCGGACCGGACATCGCCATCACCATCATCATCACTGACGGGTGCAGTATCACCCGCAAGGAGCACCCCAACCGTCAGGGAGGAGGCATTGCCATCACCTACAGAAGCACACTCCGACTGATCATGCACTCTAATGACCCTAGGGTGACCATGGACCACGTCAACTCCAAGATCCGGACCAGGCCCAGGTGCATCCTCTGCAGCACCCTCATGTGCACGTCCCCGGGCCATAGCCCCCCATTCTCCAATACCATTTTAGACCTCATTGCACCCCAGGATCTCACATCCACCAACGACATCCTACTCGGTGACCTCAAGTTCCACCTGGAGAACCCCAGTGACCAGGACACCACCCCCTCATGGGGAAGGTCCCCTACATCAGACGCAAGCAGCAAGTCACCGCAACAAGCCACATAGCAGGACACATGGTCGAGCACGTCACCTCCGCCAGCGTGAACTTCAAGTGCAGCCACAACACCGGACTTTCCTGGACCGACCATCATTGGTAACATCACGTCTTCACCTTGCCCACCGGATGCCACCTCCATCATCGCACCCCCTCGCAGCTGGATCAAGGCCACCGAAGAACATCTCGTCAACTCCCTCACCACCAACACTCAACCAATGCTTCCATACGATGACACCGCAGCACCCAACCACCACCGATGTATCTCCTACTGCGCCGACATTCGGGCACCCCTCATGAACAGCACTGCGTCAGTACCTTCCGCCTGCCTGATGGCAGGTGTGAGGGTGAGTCAGTGCCACAGGGATAGGCTGGCCCCATGCATTGCTGGAGTTGCGTCATGGTTGTGACACGACTGCAGCAATGCGTGACGTTAGCGCAGACAGATACGTCAGGATTCCTGACACATCTGTCATTACTTGCGTCATGGAGCGCTGTACAGTGAGTACAGCGCATCCATGCTGTTGCAAGGAGGGCGTACTGAGAAGTGTTGCAACGCTGTCTTGTCGCAGCGCAGCAACACTTTTCATGACTGGGGCCCAGGAATGCGCACTATCTTATTGATGGTGCACATTCCTGCACTGTATTTTTGTCGCAGGGCAGCGCTGCAACATTGCTTGCAGCGCTGTCCAGCACCAAAAACATGCATGGATGTGGGCCCAAGACTTATTCCCATTTTTAAGACCAGCTATTTTCTGGTCTTAAGTTCCTGCAGCTAACGGGCCTTAGCGCGACGTTTTTTATCGCTTCGCGGGTCCGGCCTATCCTTGCTAATAGGGCGAAGTGCGGTTAGCGGGAGTTTTTTCTGGATTTTGAGACGGAACGCCTACCTTGCATGTCATTAGCGATAAATATCGTTGGCATGCAAGGCGATAGAAAAAACTGGTGCTATCGCCGGAAAGCTGTCGCTAACGCCTGTTAGCGACAGCTTGCTAATAGGGTAATAAAAATATCGCCACTTTAGCGTCAAAAAAGTGCCGCTAAAGTGGCGATGAGCCCTTGATAATATGCCCCTGTATATTGAAAAAATCTAAAATAATAGCAACCAAAACTAAATAAACATTTTTATTTTTTAATATTCCATTCCCAATACAGAACTAAACATGTGAAACCTCAACTAACCAACACAAAAAGGGGGAAAACTGTGACGTATGTCCTAAACCAAGAGCAAGGTAGAAAAAATAAAAGAATTATAAGTATAAAATGCAAAATGTTATACATTATTAACTTTTAACCTTATAACCCTACATAAATACTACACTGAATACATTACATTTATTTTTTCAAATGTATATCATTCACAGATTCCCTAAAATTTCAGTACAGCTAAGTACAGAGGTTCATACTAAACTATATAGATTATACATTCTGTAAAGAGTGCACTACCAACGAAATAATCCACCAGAAGTGCACTTAGTAGTACTCTAATGACCTTTTGCATAAAAAACTATGATTAACCTCCTGAGAGCAATGGATGTATCCTCCACATCCATACCTCTCACAACCGAGCGCTATGGAAGAGGAGGTGATGTTCAAGTGTCCACCATCGTAGCAGTAATTGTGTGCTGCTCTGGTGCGCCCGTCAGTACCCTTGGGTCAGAGCGAGAAACTCTCCCTTCTCCAGGTAAGGGGGTTTATGATCCTGCAAATAGCATGATCTCATTAGGGTTGTAATCACTTCAGTTCCAGGACTGGCACAAAAGACCTTTGTGGTTTCCCTGGGAGTGTGGACGGTCTGTAAAAAAACAGCCCCATTCTCCACACTCCCACAGAACTATGACTAAAGGGAGATATCATTGGGTAGTTAAGAAATGCAGTTTTCCAGAGATACCTCTCTTACCCTGCAAAGTACTAGGTGATTACAGTGAGACGTAATTGCCCGGCTCTTTCACTAAAAACACAGAGGATTTTTTTGCAGGGGGAATGACCCTTTCAACAAGGTCCTGTGCTCCCTCTACCTCCCCTTTTATTTTCAATCTTTCTGCCTCCCGTAGGGTGTGTAAATGGGAGTGTTTACCCCTGATTGGCCCGCAGGGGGGGGCAGGAAGCTCACTATACACCTGGGAAAGTATTTAAAAAATCCAAAAAGGCTGGGGATGGCCGACCATGGCAAAGGGTTATACACCCTCCCCAAAAGTGGATATAACTGTCTTTTTGCCCCCTGTGATCCGACTGAGGGATTTGGCCCCAATCTGCCCTGCAGGGTGGGGATAGAAAGCCCACTAGACACCAGGGATTTATTCACAAAATAACCAAAGGGGTGGGAGCATTCCACCCAGGCATAGGGCCCTTCCCCATTCTAAAATGATACAATACAATATTTCTACCTCCTGATAAGGTATAGTTAGGATCTAGTTTCCATGGGAAAAGCATTTTCTGCTTTGCTAATAACTTTGGTGCCGTTTGACGAATAATCACGAAATTTTCAAAAGTAGTAAGTTCAGCTGCTGTGTGAAAAGTTTTGAGGTGATTCGTCAAGCGAGGGACGAGAAAAAAGGGGGTTCCAAAACACATTTTCCCCATGAAATTTGCAATAGGGATTTTGAACACCACTACAGCCCGAACCTCGGAACGGAATTAGACCAAATTTGGCAGAAAGCTATCTCTTGGTCCAGAAAGAGCCCTTTTTGTAATTTGGTGCACATCCGTTCTGTAGTGTGGGAGTTATTAAAGGAAAAATAAATATAGATATCTATGGACGCGAATCCTCTGCGTGTCCGACAGATCTTATGGTGAGATCTGATTGGCTGCCAAAACTTCAAGCAGGAAGTGTTGGCAGCTATCTTGAGTCCCAAAACAAATGCAAAAAAAAAACAAAAGGGGGCAGAGTGGAAATACCCTGACCCCCATAGGCCTGGTGGTGGGGTTCCACAGGGACCCCGCCGGAGCCCAAAAGCATTTTTATAAAAAGTTTATTGCGAAAATCGCAGCGGATCCATGAATCTCAGCAAAAAAAAACATTCCCAACCACGCACACTGGGTGTGGCCAGGGCACCCACCGTGAAGTCCAGGGCTCTCCGGGGTTTCTTTTAGTAAGTGGCTGGGCCCCAGGGATGGGTCCCCTGGGCCAAAATTGGCCTGGGGACAAGGGATGTGCAGCCCCCCTCCCCATGCAGTAATTGGCCGGGCCTGAGGTATGGGGCCCCTCGAGCCAAAATTGACCCAGGGAGAGGGACCACTCTGCCTCCTCCCCTTTTAGTAATTGACTTATTCCCGGGGGATGGGGTCCCCGGGCTGTAATTGGCCTGGGCAGAGGGTCTGCATGCCCCCCTCCCGGGTTGCTTGCAAAGGACGTGGGTGGCGGGGGTTGGATTAACATATGGTAATTAAATATTACTTAAAATTAAAAAAAATAGAAATTCATTGAAAAAGTCAAAGGTTACAAGTTCATTATTCTTGGATTCAGATTTTACCCGCACAGAAACATACAAATTCAACAGTTATAGTTATAATTATCTCAAGAAACGTTAACTCATGCCCTAAGATAACTATAATTCACACCCTTGCCCTCGTCAGTAGCAGACTTGACTATGGGAACGCCCTCTACGCGGGAGCCCCGGCCAAGCTCATCAAGCGACTGCAACGCATACAAAACGCCTCCGCACGCCTGATCCTCGACGTACCACGCCACAGCCACATCACCCCCCACCTGAGGAAACTGCACTGGCTCCCCGTCGACAGGAGAATCTCCTTCAAACTCCTCATCCACGCACACAAGGCACTCCACAAGACTGGCCCAGCCTACCTCAACAGACGACTCTTCTTCTACGTCCCCAACCGCCAGCTCCGCTCCGCCGACCTCTCCCTCGCCACCGTTCCTCGCATTCGAAGAACAACCACCGGCGGCAGATCCTTCTCACACCTCGCCGCCAAGACCTGGAACACCCTTCCACTAAGCCTACGACAGACCCAAGACCTGCTGACCTTCAGGAGGCTACTCAAGACCTGGCTGTTCGACCAGTAGCAGCACCCCCCCCTTTTTTTTCTCCCCAGCGCCTTGAGACCCTCGCGGGTAAGTAGTGCGCTATACAAATTCTGTGATTGATTGATTGATTGCCATGCACTACTACTTACCCCACATATTATATCAGTAATGGCATCTTCTATGACATCATTAATAATATAACTGCAACAGTTGCAATAAAATTAGTGATGAGAAAACTGTGCATGGAGAAAGCGCAAGTTATAGTTACCTTAAGAAACGAGTTACCTTAGAGTCCTTGTAACCTTTGGTTTTTAATGAATTTCTAAGGTTTTTGTAATTCTATTTCCTAACTATAACGTCCCTATAGCCTTTAGTTTTTCAGTGTGTGTGTGTGTGTGTATATATATATTCTGGTGTAAAATAAATGGGCTGCAACAACCGTTAGACAGTATAAGATATAAATGATAAGCAGTACTATAAAGGTGAATGGATGGTATAGCTCTACCATCTTGCAATAATCATGAATACATTAGAGTATATAAAACACATGATAAAAAGATACGTACTCCTACGATGCCTCCCTAACTAGATTACCTAAGTGTACCTAGCATGTATGTAGGTGTTAAGCCAAAAATCCCTCTAGGATTTAGTCAACCCCATTACCTGAAGTGAGAGATGTTAGACCACTGCGAGCTGGAGTGTCTGCATGCAGGAACCTCAGCATCTCTGGTCAGTGTGTCGGCAGGGAAGTCTCGGTCTACTCTGCTCTATCGTAGCAAGATGTGATGTATATATACCCATAGGTCTCCCCAGGGGTCCTACCTTGCTGTATTACTGTGTCGGCCTAAGGATGACGTCGGGCATGAACTTTGTACATAGATTTTATACAGGAGATGGTAGTCCTGCTATGCTTCCAAGAATCTTCATGCATAATGTATGAGATTTCGAACTAGGGAAAAACCCGCGTTCTGAATGCAGTGTCGTATCTAGGTAAAAGGTCAGTCCCTGTAAACCGTGACAAGTGTAATGTAGGGAAGAATATAGGTGAAGGGCAATGAAGTTACCGGGGCCTATATTATGGTACCTATATGGAATATAACATCCACTCCTCTTCCAAATGGACAACATAGTTAAATTCTAACCGTAATACTAGGTGGACTAGATACTTTTACGCAAAGAGTTAAAACATTAGTTTCTCATTGTGTTAAAAAAAACATCGTTTTAATTTTTTTTTAAAAAGTGGTTTTAAAACGTGTTAAAAAGAAAAATATTAGAAATTGGCACTTAAGCTACAGCTCTAATATGTCCGTGGGTATAGTCCGAACTACTACAAGCATTTGAAAGCCATACATGCTCCAAAAGAATGTCAATTTTGATATGGAGTTCTAATTTTCCGTTTGTTTTCCCCCCCCAAAAAAAATTTCCCAGCACACGATGGGCCAAATGAGTCAAATGTTTATGTGTCCTGGCTGGTAGACGCAACATTTTCGTTGCTTGCCTCCACAGTCAAGGGCCCCTATACACCTCACAGATTATGTCAATTAAGCACAGATGATCTTCCGTACTGTCCACAGCCGGTGCTGGGGCAGCCTGTGCGCCATCCAAGGCCTGGGTGTCAGAGGAGGAGCCGGTGTCCATACCAACAGGAGCAGATACTACCTGTGTTGGCTCTAGGAATGCCGCCATCAACATGGGAATACGCTGGGGACACTGCAGAACATGGGCCGTTATCAGGTCCAGTAAAGCATCAACGTCCTGTTGCGCACATGATGGGAGTGTCAGACAGAGATCTAACATGCCTTCTTCTCCGCAAAACAGGCATCGGAGTACAGGTAAGATGCAGTCCATACAGACTGGTCTAAGTGACAAGAACCAAGAAGCACTTAGATCCCTTAGGCGAGGTGTGCCTAGTAGTTGTACCATGCGATCACAGTATTTTTGCTCCAGGAGTACTGTTTCCATCTCCTTGGTGACTGGGACGTCCATTGCGTAGCAGAAAAACGACAATCAGGATACCTGCTATTAGAAACAGGATCAGCTGCAGCTCTCCAAATATGCTTCCAAATACGGAGTGTATTAAGTTTGGTATAACTCCGAGGACCGTCTGAAAGTTGCTTAATAGTCCAGAACCTATGGTCTTAAATGTATTTATTTATTTTATTTATTTATTTATTTAATTTATAGAGCGCTACAGCTACCCAAAAAGGGTTTCCCGGCGCTAGGCAAAGAGAGACCAGATAATAAAAATTAACAGCAAAAGATTACTTGTTAAATAGCCAGGTCTTCACAGATTTGCGAAATTGGACGTAAGCTGATTCGTTCCGAATGGCTATAGGGAGGGCATTCCAGAGTGAGGGCCCAAGATAAGAAAAGGATCTGCCACCCATCCGAGACAGCCTGAATCTTGGCACGGAAAACCTCCCTTGGGTGGAGGAGCGTAGGCATCGGGAAGGCACATATGGGTGGGTTAGAGCACATAGATATTGAGGTGCGGTTCCTGCTTTAGTTTTGAACATATAACACAGAGCTTTAAACCGAATTCGATTTTCCACCCTGAGCCAATGCAAATCTCGTAAATGGCTGGAGACCGTAGAGGCCCTGGGAATCTGGCAAAGAAGTCGAGCCGCAGAAGTTTGAACCATCTGCAGCCTATGAATCACCTCCTTATTAGAACCAAGATAAAGAACATTACCGTAGTCCAACCTTGAGATGATTAAGGCCTGAACTACTGTTCTTTGGGTGGGCTTGGTAGCATCCAGATGATCTTCTTTAGCCACTTAAGAATGGTAAAACAAGTGGCAGCTACCTTGACGGCTTGGTGATGCATTGTTAGTGAGTCGTCAATAATAAAACCCATGTTACGAACTTGACAAGAGGGTTGAGGCAAAATCCCCATCTCACAGGGCCAATGTTGTGGGCCCCATAAACCCAGGTCCTTGCCAAGTATTAGCACCTCAGTTTTTTCCCCATTTAGCTTGAGAAAATTAGATTGCATCCATGATGCAATTTTCCTCAAGCCCAGTTGGAGTGGGGACAGCCCATCTGCTTTTCCTGCGGAAAGAGAGAAGATGATTTGGGAGTCGTCCGCATAAGAAAATAGGGACAACCCCGCATCTTCCGCTACAGTTGCCAAAGGCCTCACATATAAGTTGAAAAGCAGAGGGCTAAGAATGGAACCCTGAGGTACACCATAGGGAGATGAATAGATATCAGAGCTGGCCGTTGAGGAGAAGACTTGGAAAGTGCGATTGGTCAGAAAAGAAATAAGCCAATTGAGAGCAGGGCCGCAGATACCTAATGTTCTCAATAGGTGGACGATGCCTGTCGTATCAGACATGTTAAAGATACGATTTACCATTTCTGTGAAATGGAAGGGGCAATATGTGCGTGTAAGCGCCTGTATCTCTGCTGAAGACCTTGCAACTTGAAGATCAAAGGTCTCTCGAGCGGAGGCTAGGGCACAGATTTCTGTATAAGCATGGCTTTCATTCTGCTCAAAGCATCAAACCGTATTAACGAAACATTTAGTGAAGGCCATAACGGCGCCTCCCTGACTGTGTGTGTTGGTGTGAACAATACTTGCATACAGCAAGTAGCCCTGGAACTCACAGTTACTAGATATGCGATGCCCGGAAGCATCCCACAGCAGCCTTGATCATTCAGCATCAAGTAACTCCCATTCGAAAGTAGCCTGAACACTGGAGTGATCACGGCAGCTTGGGCACCCTTTAAGTGACAGGATAAGTTTGCTACCGAACCGTTACAGGCCCCATGAAGCATTATATCCTGGCATATAAGTGATCCACTTAAAGTATTCTCGCAGTTAGTACCGCTTAGAGACACTTCTTTTTCCCCACTCCGGCATCAAAATCTGTACGGTAATTCCCAGGATTCCTTAATGAATTCCCTACCCATTTCTTCATATCTGCCTGCCTGCATTTGTTCATGGCAATATTGGAATTGAAAGGTAGTGACCGGAAGAGTTATGTGGCCATGGATTAACCATTCAGTGGACGGTGACTCTGCCACTGTAAAGGCTAATCTATCCAGTATTGTATATTTTGCTCCCCTTTGTGCCATTTCTATCTGTTTTTCTGTCAGATTGTACGAAGAAAACAGAGACGTACTGTTTATGACACGCCAAGGCACATAGCCAGCGCACAAAGATTGCAGCGTCCAGCTTAATAACATAATAGAACGCAATTGTGATTGCCCGTGTTGTAATATGGACAGATCCTGTTCTAGTCCATCAATAGCAGAAGATACAATATTGCCTAGAGAATATTTCCTGGAGGTTAGTGTCGTTAACCCATTGTCGACCACTGCTAGAGCTTTCTCTAAATGTATACAATCTTTTTCTCGTATTCTTTCCGTGGCCTCTTGTTGTGATATTTTCCAAATCTCATTGTAGACAGCATAATAGAAACGTTTCTGACGTGGCTTCCTAGGGCCTAATACAAAATCCCATAGGTCCACATCCTCTGTAAGTAAGGATAAGTGTTGTTGCACATGTATGAGCATTGAGGTCTTTAGCCAATTGAGGCATAACTTCCCAACACTGTATGATGTCACTACCCCTGCGTGTTGTCTCTGTACATAACGTGGATCTGGCCTATTGATACTAAATCCTTTAATTTTACCCAAGAATCTTTCTTGACAGCTATTGGTGTCTGTGGGCCAAATCAACCATCCCTTCCAATCGGGGTCTGATCTATTGTATTGCATGATGGCATCTAGTGTAACCTCTTCTTGTGATGTTATGTTACCCTCAGTGTGTGATGGTGCTGGCACCTGAGGTGTATTCAAATTCTTGTTTTTGGCTAGTCCAAGAGAGGTCGTTTGTTGCACCGTTTCATTCAAAAACATTATTTGCTGAGGAATAAGGCATGCTCTAAATAGTGCCTCTGTCCCCTGGACCTGCCAGTCTCTAGTACCCCAGACAGATTTTAAGTCTATGGTGTCTTTCCATAAGTCGAAACCTTGTTCAGACAACTGGGTAATAAAGGAAGCAGAATAAATCTGTTTGGTGTTTGGCAACATATTTTTCTGTGCTGTTGTTGGTGCAACCTTATAATAATATGAGGCTGGGTCTGATGGGTTAAACCCTGAAAAATACGAAAATTTCTGTGCAAATGTTTTTGAACTGCTTTTCGGCGGTGTCGGGCAATGGAGGTAATGATATCACTCAATTAAATTTTAAATAAATGTGGTATTTTTAAAAGTTTGGTCGGGCCAAATATATCGTAATCAACCTGTCCCACACTATACCATCAGGTATAGGAACTGCTGTAATGTTCACTGATGATAGGTCTCTTTTTTCACGAAGTGACGATAGATGCGGTTTCAGAATCACATTCACTTTTTGTGCTGCAGAGCTTTCTCGAAGATAAGTTCCATTTACAAGCATACTAAAGACAGTTACTAGGCCTATCCAGAAAAGAAAGAAAAGAATTCCGGTGGATACCCAGAGTTCCACCCAAGGTGATACCAGGTAAGTCTTTTTAAGAAAGTTCAGAAAATCTTTGAATCACTGTACACTAGTTTTTTGGGCTGGCATTGTTTCAGGTTCACTTGGGTCCAGTGAAAACGTATCAAAGTCAATGAAATAGCCAGATGCAGTTCGATCAATTTTCGGTAGTTCCGCAGGTTTTGTGGAAACTGTAGCTTGCTTTTGTTGGGGCATGTTGACGTAGATATCCGTGTTTGGCCGAATTGAAATTTGTCTTTCAGTGGAGTTCTCATTTTGAACTTCAGTTTTAAGAGCAACGAGTTCCATTGCATTGTTGCTTAGTCCATCATTACGTGCAGGTGACCCTTCAAACATGATCAGTCTTTCTGTTTGAACTTCTTGTATAGTTGTGAGAGGAGGGTGTCTGTTACTCCGGAGTCCACG
The DNA here is from genome assembly GCA_963921515.1 of Calotriton arnoldi. NCBI lineage: Eukaryota > Metazoa > Chordata > Amphibia > Caudata > Salamandridae > Calotriton > Calotriton arnoldi. The sequence goes on from CAWUFW010004240.1 coordinate 28,395, forward strand.
CGGCCTACTAGTCAGTATCGGCCACATAGTGTGGTTTGATCAGGTCTATTGAGACAAATCTTTTCTCCTTTTTACCGGCAAGAGGTGGCAGAAGTATTGTTCTTGTTCCTCCAACTGCCAGGACAGGTACAGGCTTTCTGTATGATGGCCCAAATTCTTTTTCGTCCGCTATCTTCTCTCTGACCAGATCCCCAACTTTAGGGATCCAGACAGGTCTTGCCTTGACACTTTTTACTTCCCCAGTGGCGGTCCTTTTCACCTGGACATTACTCTGTAGTGCCCTGGATTCATTCAGGTCCTGTAAAACAGCCAAACATTTATGAATGTCAAAAGGTTTATCATCCGCCACTGCGCCTTCACAATCAAGATCAGGTACCCACATTCTCATCCCAAATAGGACCTCATAAGGAGTGACACCTCCTAGAGAGCTTCTTGGCTGATTAATCAATGCCCTTTGAACTCCATACAGATGTTTTACCCAATTTCCACCCGAGCCTAATACTCTAGCTGTTAAAGACTGCTTTAAGTCCCGGTTTTTCCTCTCCACGACCAAATTTCCCTCAGTATGGTACGGAGAGGAGTACCGCAATGCTACACCCAGACCTCCCATGGCTTCCTTGTAAGCCCTAGAGCTAAACGCGGGGCCACAGTCAGAATGTAACGTGCCAATTGCGTATGTCCCTATAAAGACTCGCAAATCTTTTATAACAGTTCGAGCGTCAGCCGAGCGCTGGGACCACACCCATAGGAACCTAGATCAGGAATCCACTGCAACCATAATATACTTGTAAGCCCCATCAGATTGTAAGGGGCTGCAGTGGTCCAAGTAAACACACGCGAGTGGTTTGTCTGATATTAGTAATGGTGTCTGCCCTGGATGTGTTGCTGTGGAGCCTTTCATCTGCTGACAGATATCGCATTTCAAGACGTAGTCCTTAGTCTGCTTTCTTAGTCCTGGCCACCAATAGCGCTGTTTCAATAGAGAAACAGTTGCTGTAACCCCCGCATGTGCAGAGCCTATGCCCTCATGTGCTGCTAGAATTAATGCTAACCTATGATCCATATTTGGTATTACTCTATCCCCCACTCCAGGAATTTGAGCAAATGGAACATTGTTTGCATCTAACTTGTAGGAGTATTTGAGTGGAAATCTTTTCGGTACTGCTGAGTTATTGCGTGTAGCAATAATCGCAACCATTATCTCACCGTCTATTCTCGTTTTGGAATGAGTGATTGCAGCTACGGAAGCCGTGCGTACAGCCCTCTTTGCAGCTTCATCAGCCAATGAATTCCCTTCAACGTGAACGCCATCACGTTGATGACTCAGTGTATGTATCACGTGAGCCCTTGGTAGTTCGTTTTTCAACCCCACTACCTGTTCCCATAGCATTTTGTGCTTAACTGTGCCACCTTTTGCATCTTTAAACCCGTTTTGTCCCCAGTGATGTAAATATTCATTATATGACTGTACACAGTAAAAGGAATCACACACGATTAGTGTGGGGAATTCTCGATCCGTATTTACCAGTGCCAGTATTAGTGCTTTTAGTTCTGCTACCTGTGCCGTGCAGTCTCCTAGAGACTGTGTTTTTGTACAACTCGGATGAAACTTTCCATCCTGCATGCGACCTTTAACAATAGCACACTCTGCGCTGTATTGCTGTTTACTCCCTATGGCCGGTTGAGCAGAACCGTCAGTGTAAATTATATATTCATACTGATCTAGAGGCATTATTTCATTTTGTAGAGGATATTCTTGTTCGTATTGCAGAAATGCTTGTGTTTTTAAATTTGGGTCGTACCTGTATTCTACATCTGTTGCAGTGAGAGAATTAGCCCATTGTATCCATCTTGGATGTAAGGCTTTAGCATTGGGAACGCTTGCCTTTGTCGCAGCCTCTAAGGCTGGAACTGGGGTAACGACTATTATACGCTTCCGTTGAGCCAGAGCTCTTTCTCTCACTACGGCAGTCTGTACTGCTGTTAGAATTTTTTCTGTTGATGCAAAACGCATCTCAGCATTTGTGTACAAATGTGATTTGTACGCTATTGGTACTGTCTCACCTTCATTGTATGTTAGATAGGTGTACCCCGATTGACCCGCAACTATACGGATCAACAGGTTGCGTACATTTACGCGTGTCTGTAAGTGTTTTGAAGCTATCATGTCAGCTTGTAAAGAACGAAGGATATCAGTGTGTTCCTGTGTCCATTGTCTGATTGAGAAATCAGGTTTTATTGAATCGTAGAAAGGTTTTACTCTTTCTGCGTAATCTAAAATGTATGTTCTGCCAAAGTTCAGGAATCCCAGGATTGATTGTAATTTTTTTTATGTTTTTTGGAGGTTGGAGCAGCGCACATTTTTCCAAACAATTAGCTGCTAGGCTTTTCCCTTCACTTGAAAGCTCATATCCTAGAAAAAGGGCATTAAGGTGGGCAATCTTTGATTTTTTGAAGTTGAATTTGTAACCCTCAGAGGCACATCCCAAAATTATGATGTTTACTCTGTTCAAGTGTTCCTCCAGGTCATCATCTGTTAGATAAATATCATCCACATAGGATAATGCCTCTTCATCCAATTTTTGAAGTTATTCAGTTACTCTGGCTGAAAATAACCCCGGGCTGTTCTTATACCCCTGGAGGAGTAGACAAAATTGACGCTGGGACCCTAGCACTGAGAATGCTGTCAAATATCTGCTCTCAGGCGCTATATTCTGGCAGAAAAATCCATTTGAGATATCTAGTGTGGTTTTGTATTTTTTCCGCACAATGTTATTCATTATTGCGGCACTGTGTGTATTTTGTACTGCAAATGTTTTAGTGCAAGTGTTTAAATGTCTGTAATCCAAAACTAGATGGTATGAATTGTCCGGTTTTGATACAGGAAACAGAGGGTTATTCATTAGAGAGGTGCATGTTTCAATCACTCTTTGGTATTCAAGTTGATCTAAGATCTCCCTGACCTGTTTTTTAGCTTCTTGCTTTATTGGATACTGCCTTTGGGCAGTCGGAGTATTTTTCAATGGAATTATGTGGTGGGTTGAATCCTCATCCCATCCAACATGGTTTTTGTATAATGCCGGAGCTTGGGCTACCGCCCACTCCTGCGCATATGTATATTTTAAATGTTTGGGAACATGGTCGGAGAATGCTGGTAAAATTACTGTTTCTCCCCTAGGGCAATCCATGACGAATGCTGGCGGCCAATCTTGTTCAGCTAACAAAATGTCATAGCCAAACGTTAAGTTCTCCCAAAATAGACCTCTAACTGTCCTACATTTGTACCCCTCGATTTGAAGTGTTATTTCATACAATTTATGTGGGACACTTACCCTAGTATCAGGTAATTCCACCGTGATATAATCATTCAAGCCTGCTGTCACCAGAAAGTCCATCAGGTTCTGGAAAGCTATTGCTACTTCTGCTGCAATGTCTAGCATCGTCAGAGGCCATTCCCCGTTCAGTAGTCGAGTCCTCAGAATTCTGGGCATGTCTGATCTTTAGACCTGCAACCTTCTTTTTCTTGAACTGTGGCTTTTGTTTTGGTTTATCTTCTTTTTTGGAAGTATATTCTTGAGCGTGCTGCTTGTCTCTGGACCTTGTACGCTCTTCTTGTCTGTCTGACCGTCCTTCCCTCTCTGAGTTTTTCGTTGAACCCTGAAAGGAACGAGAGGAACGTGCATCAGTATCCTGATACCTGTCAGGTTTTCTAATATTGTCCCTATTCCTAAGGATATACCTCTCTTCGGAGGGCTCCTGTGGAGGAGATCTACCTCTGGATTGAGATCTGTTTTCTTTAACTTTTTGTTTTTTGTTATTGTCCCACTTCTTTTTTGATGAAGCAGGTGTCTGCTTGATGGTCTCCTTTTCGGTATTACCCATCAGTTGTGGTTTTAATGCTTTTCCACCCAAACTCTCCCTTCCTAATTCTGCATATGCAGTTTCACTTATTTTAGGTAGTTCGTGCTCCTGTTGTAAAGGGCTGAACTCCCTTAGGCGTTGGAGGATAGCCACTGATGCTGCCTCCCCTTTAATATTTGCTAATTTTATGGCTGATACCTGGGCATAATTACCTAGTAATTTCATCCCTAAGTTCAGAGCAGGCTTTGCTCTGTACTCATTTTGTATTTGTCTCAATACATCTGGTATTACTGCTAAGGACGGTATACCATGTGTTCTGGTATATATGGCAGCGAAAACTGTACCCCAAGAGGTACAATCCTCTATATGTGGTGTTATCCCCATGGGCAAGCAGATTGTCAGCATTCTGTGTTTCTCATAAGGGATAGTATTCGGAAATGCTGCTTCTAACTGTGTTATTTTCTGAGCTACCCAGAATGGCATTTGTTCACATTTTGCAGGCATTTTACCCATTACTGCGTGTAACGTTTGTGGTGTAATTTTAGTTGCTGTGTTTTGAACGTGAGCTGTATTTGTTGTTACCATCACTGGCTAGACTGTAAGTGTCCTCATGACGAATTGCGTCATGTTTCTGTAAAGTTTTATTAATTCTTTGTGAAGTATGAGTAAGTCTGGTCCTGGCATTGTTTCGATGTCAGGATGTGGTGTGTAGGCTGCTAATATTGGCCATGTTGTCCCTCTCTTCCGAGCGGGCCGAGTCTTACTCTTCTTCTTGTATCGGGTAGGGCGCCTTTAAACCAGTATAAATGTTCCTGGTACGTGAGCGGAACCTCAATGTCCTCATACGGACAATATTCCGCTGGTGGTTCATCTTCTCTATGGTAATGAAATGTTTTTGTTCTCGCATTTGCTGCTGGGAATGTAACCCACAAATAAAATACCTCTGTTCTGTATAATTTGTGTGCCTCAATCACGAAAGCTACTACACCAGCCCTAGGTGTTAAATCATGCGCAAGCAGTTTCAGGGTGACTGCGTTTCTAATGTTTGACGCAATATGTATTGCGTTTGCATCTTCCTCGTCTTCCGAGAGCGGCAGTGGCTGGTTTAGTGGGTCTAAGACCTTGTTAGTCATTGTGTTTAGAACACAAAATAACTTTTCAAGGGAACTAAGATAAGGTGTTTTGCATAATTTTTAGGAATACTGTGTCCTTCAAGCTTGATTAACCAACAGCTAATAAATAGGATTTTTCGCCTACTCAGCTGTGGCGGAGTTTGTGCCCTCCCACTTCAGATGTCTCTGGGGATTTATGAGTAGGGGTCTCTGAGAATAGCATGACTGAACTACTCAGATTCTACTGTTAAATAAGTACCCAACCAACGTTGGGGGCGCCATGTCGTGTAGTTCCTATAAAAAGTATACAGGATCTGCGCGTTTAGACAACATACACTGTAGGATTGGTGTCAGACTGACTCTGAACACCTCCACCGGGTATGTTGGCCCTTTTGTACCAACTAGCTCACAGTGCCACTAGAATCTCCTCTTACCAAGGAGAGAATAGTTCCTGGCAACCATCGAACATGACAACCCTGATCCCTCAGGATCGTGGAAACAATATACTACCTTTCGCTAAGTCACTCGTGCTTACTTAGTCTGTCTCAGAGAGATACACCGAATAAACAGGCTGGGTGTTTTTCAATAAGTATTTATTGAACAGTTGTTATTCTGGTGTAAAATAAATGGGCTGCAACAACCGTTAGACAGTATAAGATATAAATGATTAGCAGTACTATAAAGGTGAATGGATGGTATATCTCTACCATCTTGCAATAATCATGAATACATTAGAGTATATAAAACACATGATAAAAAGTGTGTACTCCTACGATGCCTTCCTAACTAGATGTACCTAAGTGTACCTAGCATGTATATAGGTGTTAAGCCAAGAATCCCTCTAGGATTTAGTCAACCCCATTACCTAAAGTGAGAGACTGTGGGACACTGTCCTGGTCTTGAGGTGGACACCCCGCAAGGGATGTTAGACCACTGCGAGCTGGAGTGTCTGCATGCAGGAACCTCAGCGTCTCTGGTCAGTGTGTCGGCCGGGAAGTCTCTGTCTCCTCTGCTCTATCTTAGCAAGATGTGATGCATATATACCCATAGGTCTCCCCAGGGGTCCTACCTCGCTGTATTACTGTGTCGGCCTAAGGATGACGTCGGGCTTGAACTTTGTACATAGATTTTATACAGGAGATGGTAGTCCTGCTGTGCTTCCAAGAATCCTCATGCATAATGTATGAGATTTCGAACTAGGGAAAAACCTGCGTTCTGAATGCAGTGTTGTATCTAGGTAAAAGGTCAGTCCCTGTAAACCGTGACAAGTGTAATGTAGGGAAGAATATAGGTGAAGGGTAATGAAGTTACCAGGGCCTATATTATGGTACCTATATGGAATATAACAGTATGAGTGATTCTGTAAGTGGGTATATGAGTGTCTGAATGGGTTGGGAGTGGCTGTGAGTGTCTGAGTTATTATGTGAGTGGGTGCATGAGTGCCTGAGTCGGTTCCGCTTGTTCTCTGCTCATTTTCTGCCTTTTCCTGCTCACGTCTGACCTTTATTTTGCCTCTTTCTGCTAGTTTCTGACCTTTATTTTGCCTCTTTCTGCTCTTTTCTGACCTGACTTGAAGACTTTATTGTTTGATTATTTACAATCATCACAAATAGTGAAACTTTATGATGGATGTGTAAAAAATGAAATTAAAAAGTGAACCGTTGATACAAAAGTTAAAATACTGTGATATTTCAAAGTTTCATTGGAGCATGAAATCGCTATTTAGGTTTACATGATTTTCCAACAACTTGCTTTATCTAAAAAGGGGTGCAATCCTATTAAAAACACTTAAAAAGAAATGGAGGAAAGGGAGGCCAACTTAGTACTAGTCCCTTAGAGTTCGGCAGTCCTGCAAAGTCTTGAGTGTCCCCGGAGGTGAAAGACTAGTACTAGGGTTGCTAGGACCGCAACAGCATCCTTCTATTGTTGAGTAGGGCTGGGCAGACACATACAACGTGCTCGATCGACTCCGGGGTGCTCCCACACCCCCTGCACACGGTGTTGTCGCATGAACGGCACCAATTTGGTAGGTGGTGCAGGAGGGCCATTCGCCCAGCCTCAGTGCCAGAAATCTTTTTTCCCATAGTGGCGCATAGGTGCTTGAGAAATAGTGTGCCTCTGCTCCGGGCTTATACTCCAACAGGACCGTCCATGCATGTTTTCTACGTGCCAGTTGTGCCCTCTCTGAGTGAAAAGACCAGAGTCGAACTTTTTTTTTAATGCATACTTTTAGAACCTGCTGGGATGGGTTGGATCCCCAGTGATCGTGTACGTCAAGCATTTGCAGTGATTGTTCTAGATGGCGTTGGTGTTTTTGGCCCTCTTGGGTTGACGATATTTCTTGCCACAGCCTAGCCTCCAGACTTCCTTCCCTTGAGTTACAAAGTTTAATGCACAACTTAATGAAGGCACCGGCCTCCACCCCACGGTGGTCTAAGAGGCCAAACTCAAGTCTTATTAGGGCTGGGGATGAAGATTTTGGTAGGTGCCAAACTCGCTTAAAAATTCTTGTTATTTTGTTCACCATATGAAAGTCCTTCGTCAGCATTATCTCCTGACCATACGATAAATAGTTGGTAATTTTGGCTTTCATCACTGTTAAAAGCGGGGTTAAACTCGGGCCAGATAACTGCCTCGCAAGCTTCATTAGGGATACCTCAATTGACAGAGCTTTGGCCCCGACCACCTCCTTCTGTTTGGGAAAAGTACCCTTCGAGTCTATGTAAATCCCCAAATATTTGTAAAATGTCGAGCGTTCAGTGCTTTTGCCATTGAATTGCCATCCGCCACTCGGCGACCTCCCTTTCCCAAGGGTGATAACCTTGGTCTTCGATAGGTTTAATTCCAGGTCATTACTGATTGTGTAGGGAAGCAGCTGATCGAGTAACCTCTGCAGGCCCACCCTTGTGTGGCTAAGTAAAACCAGGTCATCTGCGTATAACAGATTGGTTATTCGAGTTCCGGCGAGTGGGAGTTAACGTTATCCAGGATTTGCGATAAATCTGAGATAAAAAGATTAAAAAGAAAGGGAGCCAGCACTCTGCCTTGTTTGACACCGCAGGATGTTTGTATTTTTGTTGAAACATGGGATCCGTCCCCCAACTTTATGTGAATCCAAGTGTTTGAGTGTAGTTGAATTATTGCCTTTAACAGTGTTGGAGGGATTCCCCATTTCTGCAGTTTGTACCATAGCAAGTCCCTGGGCACGCGGTGGAAGGCCGCTTTGATGTCGACAAAGCAACAGTGAAGTCACATTCTTGAAACTGATGTTTTCTCCATCATTATGGATAGAGCAAGCAGATTACTGGTAGTTCCTGATTTTGTCACAAAACCGGTCTGATTGAAAGGTAGACAATGTTTTTTTTGTGCCCAGGACGACAGCTCTTCGAGCAGCAAACTTGCATGATATTTTGATTCATCGTCCAAGAGAGCTATCATCATGTAGTTTTTCGGGTCAGCTCTCCTTCGGCCTTTAAAAATTGTGTGGAGAATGGCTCCTTTCCAAGAATCTGGAATGTGGTGACTGAACCAGTAGAAGGAGAATAGAGGGGCCAGGTGATTTGTCCACAGCTTGATGTCTGTTTTGTACAGAGCCTGGGGGAAACCATTGGGTCCGGGAGCTCCGTCTGGCCGGGCCTTGTTTATAATTCATGATATTTTTGGTCTCAGCGCTTCAGGTGCCTTTGATGCCTTGCACAACAGCTCATCTTGCTGATTCAGGCTGGCGATGGTGTTTGCAACTTGTGCCTGAACAGCCGTTTCTTCTTGCTGGTCTTGTCTATCAGCACTTGGTATTTCTAATAAAAACTGCGGAAATTTGGACAATTTGCCATTTTTAGGTTCTTTAAAATGATCGGTTAAAAAGGACATCCACTCTGGGGGCGCTAGGTATCGCATGACCAATATGGCCGCACTGTAGTGGGGCTCTTGGCGCCAAGCGGCATTATCCTACATATTATCCTGCCCGCAAACGACTGAACCGCTCCTACTGTTGAGCCGAGCACTCCTGATACCCTCCGCTACCCACTGATGCTGAAATAGTGGGGCATGGATGCCGACGGCTGTGCCTACGCGTGCAGACTTGGTGGCGCGGAGACACTGGTGCACACTGCTGGAGGGCGAGTTGGCAGTCTCCGCCCAATCGAGCCCCCGGCGCAGACGTGGGTGCTGGGCCGCTCCGAGAAGACCGCGCTGCGACTGCAGACAGCATTACTCAGGTGAGACTGCCGAACGGGTCTCATGCTCCATCGTGCCCTGATCGCCCCAGCGTTGTGGAGACGGTGCCTGGATGTCCAGTGGGGAGCCTGAATTGATCTACTGCTGCGGTCTCACGGGGCTGCGACTGTCTCCCATTACGCCGCGGCCCTCCGGCACGGCTCCGACTCCCGAGGACTTGGTAACGCTGCTCCTGACACCATCCGCTGCCCTCCGATGCCATAGTGGTGGGGTGTGAAACGCTTCACCTTTGCTGGCGCCTGCGGATCTGACGGTGGGGAAGCACCTGTGAGTAAATTGAACCCTCGGCGCCCGTGTGGAGACTGGGCCACTCAGGAGACATTGCGTTACTGCAGCGCACATCATCCTTCACAAACAGGCTGTCACTCGAGTCCCCAACCCTCTACAGCACCCTGCATGGCCCAGCACAATAGACATAATTCCAGAAGTGTGTTGCAGGAAGCCGGGCCACACACAGTGCTGCATTCTTCTCAAGCCCGCCCCAGCTGCTGCGGCCATTTAGCGCGATGCTGCGCCTCTACCACGCAGGACCGCTTGGCACAACCCCACTGATATTGCTCTTTTATATGCCTGCTGTGCACTGGCGTGGACATCGGCTAGGACACACGGGCCCACCGCATACTATCCTCCTCGGTCCTAACTATTGGGGTGAGTTATATGGACTGCCGCTTCCCCCCTGCTTTGCCATGATTCATGCGTCATCTATGGTCAGCATCTGATATATAGGCGGAGGACGGCACTCCCGGACCGCGCTGTGCTGTGATCTTTCCGTCTGTTCAGGTATTTTATTTGCTGCAAATCTCTGGATGCGTATGGAGTTTGGAGCCAGATATAAAAGATACTATACCCCGCAGCTGTAGCGACTGCCTTGACTTTGGTGCTTGTTACATGCACAAACTTTACTGTCTGGGGGACTGGCCGCGTAGTGCACCTCAATGCAACCACCTGCATAAGCAAAATTAAATCCACACACTGTCATATCTTAATCTACACACAGAGGTGAGGTTCTGGCGTGCAGGAAGATCTCTATTAAATATTGAAGCTCATGACCTGTCTGTCACGTAAGTGTGTCCGGTCCTCCTCCGTCTTTTGCAACACACGTATGCACCGGAAACCTTTGGCCAATTTCCCCGGAGATTCGACCTGATCACAGTACCATTGCGCTAGACCCAATATGAGGAAAACGTACGGCAAACAATCAAAGTTGCCCTTTGAAGCCAGGAAAACTAACACGCGCTCCAGCGCAGATGACCCAGATAATACCGGAGCAGAGCGGGTACAAGACCCAGAAACCCCCCGGGAGGATGATGTCAAAGCCCTCCTGCTCGCAATGCAGCGCAGCCTTACCTCCATAGAGTCCAAAATGGACTCCATAAACGCTCGACTGGACTCTGTGGTACAGAAGCTGGACAAGCATGAGGAAAGGATCGTAGAGGCAGAAAAAAGCATCTCGGATGGAGAAGACACCACGAACCAAATGCAAAGGCACATCGCCCAAATGGATATAGTCCTCAAAGTAATCGCCGCAAAAAATGAGGACTTAGAAGCGCGCAGTAGGCGTAATAATGTGCGTATTATTGGAATTCCAGAACGTACCAACACTGGTAAGATGGAGGATTTCGTTGAACGCCTGCTGCGCGGGTCTTTCGGTGATGAGGTATTCTCGCAGCACTTGACAATCGAAAGGGCGCATCGCTCATTGGGTCCCAGGCCTCCCCCAGGAAGTCATCCCCGCCCGATTATTGCTCGTTTCCTCAATTTCCGGGACCGCGATGTGGCTTTGAACATGGCCCGAGAGAAAAAACAACTGAATTTCGAGGGTAATGACTTTACTATATACCCTGACTTCACTCCGACAGTCCAAGAGGCGAGACGGAAATTCGTTCAAGTGAAGCTGAAACTGCGCAAGGCGCAAATTGATTATGCGTTGCTGTATCCGGCGCGCCTACGTGTGACACACTAGGGTAAACAATATTTCTTCATTAACGCGCAACAAGTGGAAGACTTTCTAAAGCGACTCAAACGACACACCTCTCCTCGCCTGTCACAGGGAGCCCGGTCCAGATCCACGTCACCGACATCAGACTGAGATAAATGGTTCGTGTCCCGCAGGGCTGCCGTGGACTTCTGCGGGCGCCTGGCATCTTTAAATACCCTGCTGATCGGGGAGTCTGTTCCTCTTGTCCAGGACCATCTGCCCACCACGCACTACGCTTGGCCAGCATTGCCATGATGCTACATACAGATAAGTAGATTGTGTGGCAGGGAGGCGGAGAGAGAGGAACTGTCATATTATGCGGTACTAAACACGAACTATGCTGGGCCACTCTCTTCCTCCATTCAAGCCTAAGATGGATCTCCTCCATCATCTAGTGGGAAGAGAGAATCTCATGTGCCCCCTAATGTACCCCCCAAGGGCGTTCCACATATACTTTGGGACTTTAACGGTCGCATAACTAGTTGTGTTGAATGGGAGGTGGGTGGACGAACGGATACCAGCATGATTTGGATGCTGTTGTGGGAGGGGTGGGATTGGGATTGTTCTTTCGTATTTCCGTAAGATACAACTTGAAATGTTTAAATCTGTTAATGCACGCACATAGCACCTATGGCAGAATAGAATTTATATATTTTTGTAGCGCTTGTCTGACATTTTCCCTATGTCTCAGGACACTGACCCTTTAAAAATACGATTATTGACGTGGAATGTCAGGGGGCTGGGAGACCCGCGCAAACGCCGGCAGATACTGGCATACCTTTATAGACATCATATACACATTGCTATGCTTCAGGAAACACACTTTGACCCGGCACGTCCCCCTATGTTTGCTAGCAAATGGGCCATGCACAGGGTGTTCTCCTCTTATTCCTCTTACTCTATGGGCACAGCGATCTTGGTAAAAAGGAATTCTCCATTCATTATGGAAGGCATGACCTACGATGCAAAAGGGAGATACTGTATGTTGTGGGGTAGGCTGAACTCCCATTCTGTTGCGTTGGTGTGTTGCTACGGACCAAATGTAGATGACCCAGCATTCTATACTACACTTTGGGGTAAAGTCTTTGAAGTAGACTCCACACATGTAATCTGGGGCAGAGATTTTAACACAGTCATAAACCCCGCTGCGGATCGATCTAAGCCTCTCCCGCACCACTACACTAAAACACAAGATATATTGTCTGACCTGCTTGCTGATAATGGTGTTTTAGACGCCTGGAGATATGTTCACCCAGAGGGAAGGGAGGGAACACATTACACTACTATGCATTCCACTTGGGCCAGATTGGACTTCTGGGTGGTCACTCGGGGTGTTGGGCCATGGATAATTAAAATGGAACACTTGGCCAGGACATATTCCGATCACGCACCGGTGTGCTTGACATTGTCCCCTCCGACACTCTGCTTGGCTCCCAGGAGCTGGAGACTCATCCCGGAGACACTCCTAGACAAGGCCTTTAAGTCCGAACTGGGAGAGGAAATCACTGACTTCTTCCAAAGGAATATTGGTTCGGTCACACATGTGGGCACTGTATGGGAGGCCTTTAAGGTCACGGTGCGCAGCTTTTGTATGGCCAAGAGTTTTGGAGTGTTGCGAGACATTCGAAGATACTTGCGCCGCCTGGAAGGTGAGCTTAAGACACTGGAAAGAGACATGGGGAATGACATCAATGGCACGCTCCAGGCAGCCTTTAGAGATACCCTCTCGGAATATAAAGACACTGCTGACAGAGAAACTCGCTTCAGGGGGAAATACTTCACTGCGCGTCAGTATGGCAAAGGGGAGCGACCGGGGAGAGCACTGGTGGAAAGGATCCGTAGGCCTCGCTTCTCCAATTATATTGCAGAATTGAAAGATGACACTGGCACGAGACATAGGTAAAGCAGGGACATACTAGATGCCTTCACTGCCTATTATACAACTTTATATAGCACCCGCAGACGTGAGGAGGACAGGAATTTATTAAGCAGTTGTTTTGAGAAGAGCTCCCATGCTTCAGTTGGTGCCATGTCAGCTTGTCTCCTTACTTCTAAAAGGCCTCTGCATTTTATCATTATTGTTGGGATGGAGTGATCTGACCATTTTAACCTTTTGAGGTTCTCTGTATAAATTCCGGATGTTGTTCGACTAATTACTGCGTGCCTGGCGACACTGAGTGACAGACTGATTACTTGGGCGCGATGATCGCTCTCTCCTTGTGGTGCGATGAAATAATTCTCAATCAGAGGAAGCATTTTATTGTTGCTTAGTGTATAATCCAGAAATGAACAGATGTGACTGTTGGTTCTAGTCCAATTCGGCGGTGTATCCATGGGGAAACGGCCGTTCAGTATTGTGTAACCCAGATTACTGAATTGTAGGACAATATATTCTCCTAATTTACTGGGCCTGTTACCGGCAGGTTTTGTTTGATCAATGAGATGTGATAAAGCCATTGGATTTGTCTTGTCGTGCTCTTCTGTTGTATTTTGGAAGAGATTCATATTAAAATCGCCCGAGATTAAACAAGGGTTACTTACATGTTCGCTTATTAGATTACACACAATCTGGGTAAGGTGTTCCAGTTTTGCCTTTTTCTCTCTGGCGTTTGGGGAGATGTATACATTGATCAGGAGCAATTGCTTTGTGGAGTTAGGGCTTCTCACTCTAATGTCGATGAGCCAGTCTTCTTTGAATTCGAGCAGATTGACTTTTAGATTTAACTTACAGGCTACGTAAATTAAAAGCCCGCCCGTAGTTCGCCATACTTGTGAAGTCTTGTGGCTGGGGACGTGAATTCCAAATAGCCTTCTATGGGAATACTTTCCTCCAACCAGGTTTCCTGAAGGAATATGATGTCGTGATTTTTTGTCATTTTTAATGTATCAGGCAATTGGGATTTTGCAATGAAGCCGTTAATGTTACAAGAACATATCGTAAGATCCGAATGGAGCCTATTTTAGTCATTTGTGCCCCCAGACAGGGCTGCTGTCAGCCAGGTCCAGTCTGCCCTCAGGGCAGCTTGATGCTCGTATGCTGGTTTGGCATTCTCGACTGGGGCTCGACCTTGAACCGATTTTAGTATTGAAAAGGGTGGGTTTGCTGAGTGACCCTGAAGGGCTGGAGGATTTACAAGAACTGACGGGTTCCGTAGACCGGTTGGAGTGGATCTCTTAATGCCCCAGCTGTTAAATTGTTTGGCCATTGATTTGACCAAGACCTTTGTTGCCTCTGATGCTAGTGTGATTAGTGTTGTTTCTGTTGTTTGGTTACTGACCCTGGGAATAAATTCGATTGATATTATGTCATTTTACACCAGGTTGCGTAATTCCAGAATATATTTAAAGAGTTTAAGGATGTTCCCCCTGTTTAAAATGTCGTGCGGCCCTTCAGAGATGTACTCCTGGGTTAACAAAAGTTTGGTGTGAAGTTCTTCTGAAATGAAATTATAATCTGTGGTGGTGTTTGGGCCATTGGCTTTTCTCAGGATTTGATCGTGTCTCTGTTGGACAACAGAGGGTTGTTGCTGAGGGCCTGGTGGTTCATTGGGGAAGTTGGAGGCCGCCTTTTTGGGGGCTGTTTTACAGAGATTTGCTGGGTCAGGGTTCTTAATCAGTGTAATCCAGAGTCTGTCTTTGGCGTCATGTTTTAACCTTCCAGTATATTGATCTGTGACCAACATTCTCTGAGTTGGCTTGATCTTGCTTGCTGATGTCAAGAGAGGCGATCGAACTTCAGGACTGAATACTTGGAGGTTCTGGGCGGGGACTAGTTCCAGGTTTACACCGTTTTCCACGTGAGGCTGAGATTGTACCTTCATTGGTGATGCTGTCTGATTGTGCCTGGATGGTTGACTAGGCTCTATATGAGAACATATTGCAGCGGACAAATTAATTGTGGGAACAAATACTGCTTTTGGGGATGGTTGTTGAACCGGAGATGGACTTGTAATGATACTTGAAGAGGTTATCGAACCAGATGGATTGATGATTTTATGTTTTGGAAAATAGTTGCTGATTGTATTTTGGGTTTCAGCTGTTTGTCTATTACGCTTTTTTCGTAGTCTTTTTTTCAGTTAGCTGGACGAGCCCTTGTGCTTCAGGACCCTGTCAGCTGGTTTGTCTTGATGGTTAGAACTATTCTTCTTGGCAGCAACACACTGCTTGTGCTAATTGGACGTTGGCTTGTGCTTTAGTGATCAACATGTTAAGATCTTCTAGTTTTTGATCTATGCCTGCAGTGTACATGGCGAGTGTGTTTAATAGATTGACCTGTAGGTCTAGTTTGTCCGAGTGATAATTTACTGCTAGTACAGTAGTTTGAAAAGTTTGCAGAAGTTGAGTCCAAAGGGCATTGGAGTCTGACACAGCCGAGTTGCTGCCTTCAGGATTAACCTGGGGCTTGTTGGAGTCTGTCTGAAAAAAGGACAGGTCCAATGGGGAGCGAACATTTCGTTCTCCACGCAGGATTTCCCCTTTTTTTTGATGATCCGCTGGGTCAGAAGAGGTTATTGGAGTCAGTAATTTAATTTTGCCTGGTGGTGACCTGGTCCTTTGGGCAGCTTGAGGGCTAGGGGCTTTTTTACTCCCGACTGACTCATCTATGTCGGATTGAGAGTTGAGTGAAAAACACAAGGGTAAATTCAAATTAGACTTTGAATGAGAGTCATCACTTGATATTCTGATTGAGGAAGTATCGTGCGGGTTATATGAATTTGAAGTTGGTGGATAATTGGAGCTCATCAGGTATCCGCAATAATAAACTAAATTGAGGAATTATTGGTATGGAATGGTCATTTGTTTCTGGGGTGCCGTCTAAGAGCAGGCTACAGCCCAGCCCGCTGGGTCCTTTGTTCACCATGGCCTGTACCCTTATTTTAGCCGGTTCTGATTCCAGTTCTGATTTTGGGTGAGGCTGTGTGGCATGGGACATTTCTTCGCGGTTGTTTGATCTCAAAAGGTTTGATGCAGTATTTCTAAAGTAGTCTCGCAGGGTCAGCTTTTTACCGATGGTGGGTGCTGTTGTTCCATGTTTTAGGTCGTGTTCTGAATCGTGGTTGTTTAAGCTGGCTGTAGTTGTTTGGACTCCCAATGTTATTTCCACAGTTGGAGCACGGCCAAGACTGCAGGGGATCATGGGCTGGTCGGTGGACTGTTGTGTGATCCCCGGCGATGCACTAGGTTGTGTTGAGACCAAAGTCGTTGTCGTTGTGGCTGCCTCCGAGTCCGTGACCATGATCTGGATAGGGAGTTCAGTCCTGTGTTTCTTGCGAATTTTTACTGGTTCCTTCCTGACTCTCCCTGACCTCATTATACAGTTGTTATACTGTGCTTATAGCTGTGGCTGACCGAGTGCACCTGCGATGGTATATTCGGGTGGCAGTGGGGATTGCTGTCCTCTGGACCAACCAGGTGACTCTCACTGGGCTGCTATAACAGCGGCAGTCCATCTGGATTGTTATTGGGTAGCAAATACTCCCTTTTTGAGGTTTTTCTGCTCCTTGACACCTTAGTTCTTACACCCCCTTTTGACCTCTAGACCTCTAGATATGCCACTGGGCTGAGATTCTCCCTATGGCCGGAGGGGGGGGGTTAAGTGTCTGAGCTGGCGGCGGGGATGCTGTCCCTCCAACTGCCTCGCTGAAACCTTGACAAGAAGAGGACTGGCGAGGATTGAGAGGAATGGAGAGGCGTGTTAGTGCCTTTGAACCTTGCAGCCTTTTATTGCTCAAATCTAGATGCCGCAGGGTACCTCATCGGCTGCAGCCCATTGGTGGCGGTGAAAGTATGACTAGCTAAGCTGTGGGGGCTGAGAGGGCGTGGAGTCAGCTGCCTCCTGTACCTGCTTGGGGGCTGGGTGGTGTAGCTCAGTAGGGGGCCCAAGGCTTCCCCTTACCGCCCCCCTCTCCGCTCCCCCAAATTGCTCCTCACCGCTACCCTCCGCTCTCGCCCTTCAATGGAGGCTCCCCTGCAATGGTACAGTACCTCCGAGGGATCTGTAGGCACGGGTGGTTTGAATTAGGCTGGTTAACTGCCGGATCTCATCCAATTCGTGGCTCCCGTGGTCCTGGGGGACCCCCTGCTTGGACCTCCGGGGATTTCTTGATGATTCTGGCGGTACCTGGAGATACAGCAAGCGATACAGCAGGCGAGCAACCCGGTGCAAGTGGAGGCATTCTAGGGGGCCACAGGCCGCACTCGGTCTGACCGAGCCACCTCCGCGGCTCCTGGGGCCCGCACTTCGCAGCAGCCAGCTACGGCTGCTGCACTCGCTCTCTCGAGCACTCTCGGGCTCGCCCCCAGCTCGCCGCCGTCCGATGGTGAGCCATAGGTGTTGCTGTGGGGGCCGGGCCAGGGTGCTATCGGGGTCGCCGAAGCTGATGGCAGATGGTGGGTGCTGAATTCGCCAAGCTCCTGAGCTCCGAGATCTGCTGACGTTATGTTGTACGTTGCACGTCTCGTCACCTCACCTCCAAATTGCAGTGGCGCGATTTTCTGACCTCTATTTTGCTTCTTTCTGTTCATTTCTGACGTCTATTTTGCCTCATGTTGCTGTTTTCTGATCTCTATTCTGCCTCTTTCTGCTCATTGATGGCCTTTATTATGCCTCTTTCTGCTCGTTTCTCACCTCTATTTTGCCTCTCTCTGCTCGTTTCTGACCTTTATCTTGCCTCTTTCTGTTCGTTGCTGACCGCTAATTTTGCCTCTTTCTCCACATTTCTGACCTTTAGTTTGCCTCTTTCTGCTCATCGCTGACCTTTATTTTGCCTCTTTCTGCTTGTTTCTCAACTTTATTCTGCCTATTGCTGCTCGTTTCTGGCCTCTATTTTGCCTGTTTCAGCTCTTTTGTGACCTCTATTTTGCCTCTTTCTGCTTGTTGCTCACCTTTATTTTGCCTCTTTGCGCCAATTTCTGACCTTTAGTCTGCCTCTTTCTGCTAGTTTCTCACCTTTATTTTGCCTCTTTCTGCTCGTTGCTGACCTTATCTTCCCTCTTTCTGCTTGTTTCTGACCTTTATTCTACCTCTTTCTGCTCGCTTCTCACGTTTATCATGCCTGTTTCTGCTCTTTGCTGACCTTTATTCTGCCTCTTTCTGCTCGTTTCTTACTTTTATTTTGCCTCTTGCTCCTTTTTCCCCGGGACCATCGGGGGAGCCTCAAGGCCCCTGCAGTCCCTGCCGGCTTCCCACCTCCTGCAGGAGCCAACATTGCTCTCACAGACAGGGAGCTGTTAAACATGCAACTCTCTGTCTGTGAGAGTAATCGCTTTGCCTGTTTCCCTGCTTTCTTGACAGCAGACAGGGAAAGAGAGGAAACCGTCGCTTCCAGCAATCGAGATCATTTTTCAGCTCCAGCTTGCTAAAAACTGAGTATTTGCTCTGACTTGGCGGGAGCTGTCAAAGCAGCCGCCTCATCACAGCAAACAGCTATGTCTCAGGGGAAGGCACCCTGGGACATAGCAGGAGCCGGCTCTTGGGGTAGGCAGTCCCCAGAGCCATGTATGGCTCCAGGAGGGGAGTTGCGCACTTTGTAGTAAATAGGCCAGCCCCGGGGAGGTGGTGGCCCTGGAGCCATTTATGGCCCGGAAGGGGACCAGCGCAGCCTCCCTCCTATTTTTAAAAAGATAATTTGGCCCCGATGGGTGTGGTCCCTGGGGCCCGGGGGGGGGGGTCCGCGCAGCCTCCCCATTACTTTTCATTATACTATAAAATCCCTGGGGATGTGGTGGTCCCCAGAGCTTCAACCTGCCCCAGGATGGTACCCCTCCAAACTTAAAATAAAGCCCGAGGTGTTGATCCCCGAGGCTCAAAAGAGCCCATGGAGGGGGGTCCGTGCGACCCTCCTCCATTATAATATAAAAGCCCCCTGGAGGTGGTGGTCCCCGGGGCTTAAAAGAGTCTCAGAAGGGGTGCACTGTGCGCCCCCTTCAATTTTTTTAATCCCGATTGCCTCCGGGACCTGGCCCACACTGCCTAAACAGTAGTGAAGCGCAGGAGTCTGCGCTTCATTTAAAAAAACATTTTGGCAGGAGTCGCGAATCCAGCGCCACTCCTGCCAAAAATGTTTTTAAAAAATCTTTTTTGCCCTGCTGGATCCCAGGGGGACCCCAGGACCAGAGCTAAGGGGTCAGGGTATTCCTACCCTGTCCCCTTTTCTTTTTTTTACTTTTTTTTCTGGACTCGGCTGAAGCCATGTCCCAAGATGTCTGCCAACACTTCCTGGTTGAAGTGTTGATGGCCAATCAGATTTTAGTACAGGGACTGTCGGATCCTCGGAGTATTTGCATGCCTAGATATACAAATTTGGATTACTTTTAATAACTCAAAAACTACTGAATGGATTTACAGCAAATAACAAAAAGCACTCTTTCTGGACCAAGAGCTAGCTTTCTGCCGAGTTTGGTGTAATACCGTCCAGCAGTTCAGGCTGTAGTTGTGTGGAAATTATCATTGGAAAAACACTTTTTTGACTCCCCCTTCTTCTCGGCACCCACTTTACGGATCACCCCAAAACTTTCTATGCACAACAAGAATCACAAGCACACTTTTTTGGGAAAGGTTTGTTACGATTTGTCAAACGACGCCAAAGATATAGGCAAGTCAAAAAACGGTTTTCTATGGAAACATGGTCCTAACCATAAATAACTACATATATATATACAAACAGGATCCCAAGGTTGAACCACGCCGGGTAAAACACGGGCACAGACTCCGTTGAAGATGCAGAAGGAGAATTTTATTGCATTCTCATGTCAAGATGACGCGTTTCGACCGCAAGCCTGCGGCCTTAATCACATATATATAAATAAATAAAATATTCCAGCAAAATTAAGTCCCACAAAGCTCTCGGCCCCCAAGTGTGGCGTGTGGCCGGGCGTGTGGCCTGAATTCATTCACAAATAAACTCCAAGTCTAAAGTCACGCGCACTCCCACCTAGTAGAGTATCCAAATGGGATATATTTAGGCAACACACTCAACGAGTTTTGACACGAACAGTGTCATGATCATGAGTGAAAATAAAAAGTGACAACAGACATTAAATAACAGCCATAGTGCATAAACACAAACGAAGGAGAATTAAGTGAATGTGACTGCGGGCGCCATCTTGGAATAAAGCCATAATAATGAAATAATAGTTGATTAACAAAATACATAATCATGTTTAGCATAATGCATACCTGCAAACCAAGAGAACATCCATATATCAAATATTACAAACAGTTAAAGGATAAGTAGCCCATTCCTTATAATAGACTGTACATTTAAGACAGAGGGGGTAGATCTTATGTGTATAATGTAGGGCACATCATCATGTAACCAAACATCATATTGTAAATCATGCATGCAACTCATCCCATGATTTGTACATGTCCATTTACAATAACCGAATAATACTTCTTAAAAAGGGGATCATAGTCATGCAAATACTCGTGTATAACCTAAAACTATTTGGAAACGTTTCCTATAAGTATGGCTAAAAACCCCAGGCTCTGTGCCTCAGTTGGTGAAAGTACCAAAAGTACAGCCCAAGTGGGCTGATGCCCTATGTACAAGTGTACAGTCAAAATACCCCACTAATCGCAAAAGGAATGACAAAAGAAGTGCACAAGAAAACTCAGTTATGTAACATAGCTTTGTATAACGTATCAGATCCAGGCGCACATTATTATACATTTCCCTCCTAATGAAACAATAAAACAATTTCATGCAAAATGTGGCATTCTTAGCTCAAATGATCAGTTGCGTCTCTGCAGTCATCCCAATGCCACCTGTGTGAAAAAATTAGAAAAAACAAGTTAAAATCAAGATCTTCAACATCTGGCACAGCATGTCAAAATTTCAGAGAATGCTGCAGAGAAAACCAGTAAATTCATAATTTACCCTAGCTGGACAGCCAACTCCTCATCCATATTCAATCCTACAGAATGTAATGTGTTGAACCTGATAATATATCACAAAATCCAACCTGCGTAGTGACACCACTCTGTCACCCCCTCCGGAGTTAGGGAGAACTTGATCGAACACAAAAAATTGCAAGAGGCTACTGTTGCTAGAATGGTGTTCTTTAAAATGTCTAGCAACCGGATATTGTTTATCCTGATGGGTAAAGGACCTCATGTGTTCGAGAACACGCTTCTTGGCCATATGTATGGTACTGCCAATATAAAACTTTTTACAAGGACATCGCAGTGCATATATACAAAAGTCAGACGTACACAACAGCCCTTTCTGAATTTTAAACTCTTTCTTAGTATCTGACATAGTGAAAGATTGCACATTCTGGCTGGACTTACATGCTTTGCAGTTAAAACATGGTACGAAGCAGGGTGTGTGTATCCAGCCAATTGCATTATGGTTTTTGGTAACCATGTTTCTGCAAAGCATGTCCTTCAGATTCTGACTTCTTCTGACGGTAATGATAGGTTGCAACGGCACATACTTAGATATAACATCTTCAGTGTGAATTACATGCCAATGTCTCTTCAAGATGCCCCTTATGTTGTTCGCCTGTTTGCTGTAGGTAGTAATGAATTGAACTTGTTCACTTTCCTCAGCTACCCTCCTCTGGGCCATCAAAAGGTTTTTCGCTCTTAATCTCATATACCTTTTTCACACCTGCAGCAAGTGTTTTGGAATCGTACCCCCTCTGACTAAATCTATATAGCATCACAGTTTTCTCTACTTCAAAAGCTATATCACTACAACAAATTCTGCCTGGCTCTAATTAGCTTCCCATATGGGATACTCCCTATCAGCTAGTCCTGCAGCTAGTTAGTTTCCTATAAATTCTGGTGCAAATTTTCTGATCTCTAATCTGAATTTCATTATCCAGGTTATTAATCGAATTAGGGCAAATTTCATAGGCAAATTTTAGATTTTGATTGTTGCTGTTCAGTGATTTGATAAAATATCCCAATCCCTCTCTGCTGCCTTCCCAGATTATAAAAAGGCTGTCAATATAGCGTACTCAAAGTTTCAATTGTTCCAGTAGATTGAAATACTGTCCTACCCATACAGTTTCAGCCTGCCACCATCCCATCATTTGGTTCGCATATGTGGGAGCAAATGACATGCCCAATGCTGTGCCCTGTATTTGCAAATAACAGTTACCATCAAAGAGGGATACATTATGGGCCCGATTATGAGTCCCGTCGCCGCCCGCCAAACCTACATGAGAACTGCCCACCATATAATGACTTTTTTAGTCATTGGCGGGCATTTCCTTTGCCGTTCCCACAGCAATGCCTATAAAATAGGCAACGCAATGGGAACGTCAAAGGAAGTTCCAGCATGGCATGGACTGTTAAGTCCATACCATGCTGGAACTGGAGATGCATGCTCATGTGCCCCCCTGGGTGCATCTACATGGAGTGAGGCACAAGGGGACTCTGTAGGGCCCCCTTTCTTTCCTGGCCACCACTGTTTTCATGAAGGAAAGACCTCCATGAAATCAGTGGTGGTGAAGAAAGTTGTAATGTGCTTGGCAGGACCGTGCCAGTCCCGCTAAGTATTGATGCCTCTTAACCGCCGAGCCACCACCAGGGAATGGGGGCTCCCTGGCAGAATCGGCGGTCCCAGGGCGGCACAACCGGCAAGATCGTAATGTGGTGGTTGGAAGACCACCACCGCTGACCCACCACGAGTCTGGCGGTCTGAGGACAGCCAGACTCGTAATTAGGCCCTATGTGTTAGACAAAATTCCAACATTTCCATTAGTATCTTGGAATGCTCCATTAGACTAATAGACCTTGATATCAAGTAATATTCACAGGCTTTCATACCGTCAGTGTGTTGAATAGATGTATAAAGTGTCACTACATCTATGTGCCCTTCAGGTAGTTGGACAGCCAGGTGATGCCATACTATATATATGTATATTCACTGAAAAAACAAAGATTAAAATAAAGTTATAGTTTTAAACGTACAAAGCCACTGAAATTCACCAGTTATAGTTATCTGAAGTAGTTTTAACTTGTGCCTTAAGGTAACTATAATTCTCTACCCCGCCATGCATTTTTCTCATCAAAACTTTCAATGCAAATGTTGCAGTGATATTATCAATCATGTCATAGAAGAAGTCATGAGTCATGTAATATGTAGAACATTTAGCAGTGCAACCCCTCTCCATCCCACTGCCGAACCCAACCCTCTATAATATAAAGCAGATCTATCATCTTTTTTCATAAATCACCAACAATTTTAATTAATGTACATTTCAATAATACACAAGTTTATTAATATTGATTATTTAAAAATATTTAATAAAGTTTTCTTACAGTGCATGCCCGTGACTCTTTCTTTTTACATAGTTTTTATTATTACATTTTGTGGTGGTAAACTGTGAAAATAAATAGTTTGAGGTATATATATATTTTTTTAATATTTAAAAAACACATATGTCCCCGAGTCTTTTAACATTTTTTAACCCAAAATTGCAATCTTAAAAACAACTACAAAAGGACCTTATATCTTTTTATACATCCTTAGGACACATTAAATACAGCCATAGTACCAGCCCCCAGCTGTAGAGCAAAAGCTCCAGCCTAGGAAATGCTTTAAAAATAATATTTTGCAGGGATTGGAGTGGGAACAGTAAATTTTACCCCTCCCCCATCCAAGACTTTTCTTACTGTTACATTTACTGGAATGGGAATAGTACATTTTACCCCTCCGCCATTCAACACTTTCCCTTCTGTTGCAGTGACTGGAGTGGGAATAGTAAATGTTATCCCTCCGCAATCCAACATTTTCCCAACTGTTGCGCTGGCTGGAGTGGGCATAGTAAATTTGACCCCTCTGCTATCTAACACTTTCCATACTGTTGCACTGACTGGAGTGGGAACAGTAAGTTTTATCCCTCCGCAATCCAAGACTTTCCCAACTGTTGCAGTGACTGGAGTCGGAATAGTAAATTTTACCCGTCCGCCGTCCAACACTTTTCCTACTGTTGCACTGACTGGAGTTGGAATAGTACATTTTACCCTTCCGCCATCTAACACTTTCCCTACTGTTGCATTAACTGGAGTGGGAATAGTACATTTTTACCCCTGTGTAATGTAATAGTTTTCCTACTATTGCATTGCTTGAAATGGGACTAGTAAATTTGATTCCTCTTTGGTTGAATAGTTTGGGCACTTTTGTATAAATTTTAGTGGGATTAGTATACATATTAAATGTAAAATATTAAGGTTTATTTTATATTGTTACAATTGATATTATTATGTTTTTGTTTACTTAAAATTATAATATTTTTTAATTGTTGATGTTTTTAATGTGTAAAATTATTTTAGTAAATCGTAATTTTTTATGTTGTTCGCTTTTTATTTGCAATCAAAGTGGCTTGTTTTTTACATTTTATGTTATTGGGTATTTGTATATGTATGTATGTTTATTTTTTATCTTTTTAAAATATTAAAAAGTTATTAAATTATAACAGAAATAAAAATTATTGGTTTAACAAAGGTTTTTTAACTTGATATATGTAAATATATATATATTAATATATATGTGTATTTAACTTTTAAAAAATCAGTTTAATGATATATTTGTTTAAATATATTATATTTATATTATATTTATTGTAATTATTTAATATATGTAATATTTACTATTTACATTTATATATATTTAAAAAACGATATTTTATAGTACTGTATATATACTACTGTATTAGTGACAACAATATTTTTTTCCGGTATTTTTGAACACGGTAACAATATTTTTGACATCAATATTTATGTCACGATATTTTTGTATCTCGATATTTCCAGAGGTGATATTTTGTCAGTGAACCCTCAATGAATAAGCAGCCACTCATTTATTATTTACTTTTTGAATTTTTGCTTTATTTAAAATCTTTTCTGGGTGTCCCTGTCCCACCGGGAACACCCACTGTTTTTTTAAAGGGGGCTTTGGGGGAGCCCTAGGGCCCACTTCTATAGGAGGCCGTGTAGGAACTGGCATTTTTTTTATTTTTTAAATATAAACCAAGCACTGACCAGGTGCCCACCCGAGGCACCCCAGACCAATATTATTGTTGGGGGCCACAGGCGGAGCCCCAGTGCCCCGTGGCTCTGCCGGCTCCCTGCAGAAGCTAGTCACATCTGTTTTTTTATTAAGTGGGAGCTGCAGGAGGAGACCCAGGGCCCGGCAGCCCCACCGGCTCTCCTGCGTGCACCCATTACAGATGCACCGGGAGCCAGCCGACATTGCTCCCGCCCCGCTAGAACAGTTTTCTTTTGATCCCACAGGGTGGGATCAATGCAATATTTCCCTGCTGGAGAGTGTGGCCAGGGAAAAGTTTTGTTCTTTCACCGGGTGGGAGCAGCTTTGTGCTCCTGCCTGGAGGGAGAACATTAAGGGGCCAATTTTGATGTCGGGCGATGTCCTCGGCCCGACTGTCACCCGGTCGGTGGTCCCGGCCACCTAATTAGGATGAGACCGAACACTGTTCGGTCGCATTCCTACATTTCCCTATGGGAGCATGCATTACGGCTGTAAACTGGCCGTAATACATGCTCCCATAGGGAAATGGGAGGTGTGGTTCATCCCTGTACCCCGTGGCAGGCACCTCAAGGAGGCCGCACACTCAAGGGGGCCCTGCTGGGGCACCCAAACACACTTTCCGACATGGTTTCCATGTCGTACAGGCCGGCATGGAAACCATGCCAGAAACTGTGCATCATAATCCCAACGGCGGAAAGGCTCAGCCTTTCGGATTACGAGCCGGTTCTGACAGGCCGACCGGGTTCAATTCCGACTGGCTGCATCGTTATCAGCCAGTCGTAACTGAAACCGATGATGGCGGTTGGAAAGCCTCCGACCACCATCGTAATAGACCCCTATGTTTTCCCTGTCGATGATCCCAGGCAGGGAAAAGATTGTGTCTGGGGTTTGGGGACCCTGGGACACTGCCCAGAGCCAGCCCTGGGGGTTGGATTCTGAGGGTCATTAAAATGGCTCTAGGAGAGGGTCCCCCTCCCCACATCAAGTGAATTGTGGCCCCAGGGGATAGGGTCTCCAAGGCCTTTTCAGGCTCGGGGGACCGGGTGGGCCCGCTAACCTTTATTAAATTGGCGGTACCAAGGGATGGGGTCACTGGGGCCTTTTTAGGCATGCCCACCTCCCCTTAATGCTTTATACGGACTTGTGGGTTGGGGCCTCCAGGGCCTTTTTAGGATGGTGACCCGAGTCCTAATATGGCTGCTGCTACATCATTGTTGATTGTTGCTAATGTGGTGGCAGCCATCAGATCTCAGCTTGAGATCAGTTGGGTGCCAGACCCTCCACAGCATATTATATGCAAAGGTTTTGTTGCGGGGATTCTGCTCATACACAGAACTATGCACAAGAAAACAGGACCTCAGTAAATAGGGGTGTACCTCCTATCACCTTAGTACCCAAAATCCCAACCGACTAGCAATAGTGTCTCATTCGGTCTCCTACAAATATCAAGAAGCTATGAATGTTTAGACAACCCAGAACATGAGCACTCCCGACTCACCTCAGAGTCGCGGGAACAAGACACTCTTTCGCTCTCACGTACTTGTCCACAATAAAAATAATCAGAGTCACTAAATGAGTTCAAAATGTTTACTTTGACTATAGTGATCCATGATACAGTATGCGAACCACAACTAGCAGCAAAATGCATAAAGCAAGAATCATTAGCATTGTTACAATACCATAGAATATAAAAGGAGTCGTCATTTTATAAAGACTGTGAAATAGGCTAAATAACTGGGCCTAATCACCCTCCCCAAGGCAGTAAGAAGTTATTTTATATAACAGAAGATCTCTAGGCGTTATTAGCAGACCCCTACCTGAAAGCCTAAACTCAAGGGTTTACATCATAGGAACAGCCGCGCTCAGCTCCATGGAGCGGCTTTCTTCGAGAGTGTTTCAAAAACATGCAACAACGTTATATCAAAGCACGACTTCTTCCGCATTGCAGCTGTTGGTTACATGTTTTGTCTAGGTAATAGGGACTGACCAGAACAGAATAACAAGAGACATTGTTGACCGACCTTGCACATTATGTTCAGACAGAATTGAAGGGAAGGCTGAGAACGTGAAAAACAATCTGTTATCATGTACAGGGCAGAGGCAAAGTGTCGCAAAAACAAACGCTTAGCAGAGGCGTGCGCAAAAGCAGCAGCATAGGGCAAGCAAACTCATGCTAACTTAGCAATGTCGACAATGTGTCTTAGGACCATATAACCCCATATAACACCCTCCCCCTGGTGAGTCAGTAGGACATAGAAAGAAGAACAAAAACAGAGTTCAAAAGTCAGGCATTGTTTAAAATATTGGTATGGGACTTTCTAAAAAAAACAAATTGGAGAAAAGAAAAGGGGAAAGTTTGGAAAAAACCTAACGGCGCTTTGAGCTTGAAAAAAGAGTCTGTATGCCAGACAGTGGAGCAGGGACGAACCAAGTAGTCAATCCATGAAGGTTTGGGTGCAAAGGAATGCAATTCCTTGCAATAGCTCATCATTGTCATTGGTGGAAAAAAGTGAAGATATCCAATTAAGTAAGTCGAAGGAACAATCATGTTCCTCACAAACAGGAGCATCCAAAAACAGAAAAGGCAAACTTACGTGATATTCAATGAAACTTCGTTGTAGGAAAGTCTGCGCAGCCGCACAGATATCCCATTGATACAAGATTCCAAGTAAAGCTGCACGTGTCATTGGACCATCCACAGAACAAGCCACGTCATGAGCCTCTAAGGGACCCATCAACCGGCTGAAATCAGGGATTGGACAACAGGTGTTTGATAAGCAAAGTTCCATCGCCCAGGAGAAATGACACCGTTTGCAATGAAGCACTGGTTGCACGCAAGTAAAGTAGGCAAAGCAGAATGTCAAGTTGTAACTGACGCCAAGCGTTGCTAAAGGCAAGCATCCAAAAGCCTCATATAGACGATCACGGTACAGATGAAGCTGGTCCGGCCTGTGCAGAGCCACAAAGTGAGCAGCCATTATGAAACACAAGAAAGAGAATCAGGACACCAGCTGCGAGCGCCAATACTAAGGGGAACCCTCCGAAGACGCTGGAAACTATAGAATGAATAAAAGCCGGAATCACCCCGAATATAGTTTGAAAGAAAGAGACCAGGCCAGATCCCACACATTTAAAAAAAAATGGGCAAGGCCTGTCGTATCAGATGCATTAAATATTTGGTGAATTAATTCCCAAAATGAAGTGGGAGGTTAGTGTTAAGAAGCGACTGTATCTCACTCGAGGTCCGAGCCACCTGCAGTCTGAAAGTTTCACGGGCGGAAGTGAGGGCCACCTCCTCTTGAAATAAAAGGGCTTTGAGTCTGCTCAACTTGTTGAACTCTGTTTTCAAAGTCGGAATGGAAGGCCAAAGGGAAGAATCTAAACTCCCATGCGGGGGCGGGAAAAGGACATTGCTACAGCAAGTTACGCGCTGGGAAACAGTTACCAAGTATGGGACACCTGCCCGCAAACCACAGCAGTCTTGATTGTTTAAAATGAGATAGCTGCCGTTAGTAAGCAATGTAAAGACAGGCGTGATGGATGGTACTGGGGTCCCTTTTAAAAAGCAAGCTAGATTGGGCGCTGACGCGTTACACTCGCTGTGCAACTTAACGTGTTTGCACACAAGAGAGTGACACAGTACTGAATCACACTCCTCCCCTGTGAGGTAAACTTCTTTATCCTCCCTCAAACACCGATAAGCAAAGGGCAGGACCCATAATTCATGCAGAAAAGCAGTGGCAAGTAGTTCAAAGCGGCCAACAGGAAAGTGTTGCATACATGATTTAAACTGAAAAAGTGAAAAGGGCAAAGTGATAACGCCATGAATTAACCAAACAACAGAGTCCGTTTCCGCTACAGAGAACGGCAAAGGCTCCAATTGTTCAATATGTAACAGCGTATATACAGCATCTTTCATGGACATAAACTTCTGTTTATCAGTCAGGTTAAAAGGCAAGAATAAAGCAGTGGCATTCAAATAATCCCAAGGCACTTTACCCATTTTTAGTGTCTGCAACGTCCAAGAAAATTGCATGACCAACCTTAACTGACTCTGACCATGATATAACTCAGAAACATCACTTTGCACAATATCTATTACAGAAGAAACAATATTGTCTAAAGTATAAATGCGTGAAGAAAGCGTATTAATGCTGTTGTCTACTACAGCAAGGACTTTTTCCAAGTTTGACTGGTCAATTTGATGCAGACAGAAGGCAGCTTCCATCTGTGAAAGTTTCCAAATTTCATTATAAGAGGCCTAAAGAAATCTCTTGGCCCTTGGATTACGTGGGCCTAGAAGAAAATCAGCCAAATCAATATCATTCAATAGGATGGAAAGGTGCTGTTTGACAGATGCAAGGTTAGAGTGTTCTAGCCACTGTTGGCACAATTTACCTACCGAGTATGTAGTCACAGAATGATGAGGTGGATAACGAGGGTCAGGCTTAGTCTGAAAGAAACCAGGTGTAACATTATAGAAACGCAACTGGCATGCATTAGCATTAGATTGCCACAACAACCATCCCAATGGATCGATTTCAGAGACATTAAAGGAGGCATTCTGAAATAGAGTCTATAAAGCCTCCATGGTGTAGTTATTATGTAACCGCCAATTATTATATTCAGCTAATGATGGAATTGAGGGGGTATTTAGATTTTTGACAGTTGCAAGGCCATAACAGGACGTTTGGTAAACGGTTTCATTAAAAACAGCAATTGAGTCGGGATCAGGCAGGCACGATGTAATGCCTCAGTGCCCTTAACCTGCCATGGCTTTGTGCCCCAGATGGATTTTAAATATATAGTCTGTTTCCAATGGTCATAACCGTGTGTGGCCAACTGCGTTCTAAACGAGTCGGCATAAATTAGTTTAGTGTGTGATAGCAGGTACTTCGATGTCGGGGATTTTTGAAGCCTGAAATAATAGGATTCAGGATTGGTCAAATCATAGTTAGAAAAATAGGTGAACTTATCCCTAAGCGTTTTAGAACTCCCCTGTGTGGGAGTTGGACCATGTTCCCATTGGGTATAATTGAAAACAGGTCTCATGGTGTTTGATTTGTGTAAAAAATGATGCCCATAATGTTGATAGCAAAAGAAATCACCATAATTGGCAGAATTTAAATACAAATCCTCAGCATCAAAGGCAGCATAATATTTTAAATCTGAAAACAATGCATGAACTGCCTGCACATCCCAATCATCCGAATGTATGTCCCGTGTCACCACATCCCCTAATGAGACACGAAACACGTACGGAACTCGAAGTACCTCTGTCGGACCATGGATTTCATAAGCTACTTTGTCCCAAACGATGCCATCATGAACAGGAAAAGCTGAAATATTCACAAAACTCTTGTCTCGTTTCATGATATGGGACGATGTGTGAGGAGCCAAAGTTCCATCGACCATTTTTACTGCAGAGCGTTAAGGGAGGTAATGGCCATTTATGAGTAAAAAGAACACTGTCACAAATCCAATTGACATGAAGAGGAATATCAAGATAAGGACCAACCAAATGTAGGTCCATGGGGGAACGAAGTATGTCTTTTTAAACCAGGAGTAAAAGATACGCAACTTAGATTTAGGTGAATCAGGCAAACTGGATGACGAGGAGGACGAGGCAGAAGCAAGGTGTGCCGGTTCTCCTTCACAGCCCCTCACCGGACTTGGAAGCAAATGTGAAAGCGTTGAATCCTCCATTCATACACGTGGGCTAGATGGTATCTCACACACGGAATCAGTAGCCGGAAAAGGACACACAAGATCCACCGCAGAAGATGATTGTCGCATAGGCTGAAGATCAATTACAGCATCCATCATATGAGCAGACATTCTTGTGGCAGCAGGTGACGACAAAGTTAACGGTGCTAAGGATAGTGCATTGCATGAAACTGCAGATGTCACACTATTCAGAATCGGCCACACGGTGTAACTTGACATTGTCCACTGAGATGTATCTGTACCTGGCAATGGTGGTAGAATGACCGTACGAGTACCCTTCAGTCCAAGTACAGAAACCGGAGCACGATAAGAGGGACCAAACTACTTTTTATTTTCAATCTTCTCCCGCACTAGATCTCCAACTTTAGGAAGCCAACCGGTAACAGGAATCAGTTGTGCATCAGCAGGCGAAGATGGTAAATGCTCAGTTGCCAGAGTATCACAGGACTTTTGTAGATCCTGTAACATAGCAGAATGATTATCTACGTCAAACTTAGAGGCAGCCGCCACAATGTCCAGACCGTCAAGGTCAGGAACAAGCATGTGAAAGCCAAAGAGCATTTCGTAAGGGGTCCGCCCACCCAGAGATCTTCTAGGGAGATTATTTAATGCACGTTGGACCCCATACAAGTGGGACAGCCAGTCCCTGCCAGTACCTAAGACTCTAGCTGTCAAGGATTGCTTTAAGTCACGGTTCATTTGCTCCACAACTGAGTTGCCCTCAGGCCTGTATGGAGACGAAAACTGCACCTGTACCCCCAACGACTTCATTGCATCCTCGTAAGCCTTAGAGGCAAACGCTGGACCCTGGTCAGAATGGAAGGTACCACAGGCAAACATCCCGATAAAGACACGCAAATCCCTGATGACATTTCGAGCGTCAGCACTACGTTGTGGCCATACCCAGAGGAATCGAGTGCACGAATCAACCGCAACTAAGATATACTTGTATGCAGTATCAGAAGAAAGAGGACCGCAGTGATCAAGATAGACACAGCCAAAGGGTCTATTAGAGATACACAGCTGTGTTTGTGGTGGACGTGTGACTGTAGAAGGCTTGATTTGTTGACAAACATCACAGCAAAGAACATAGTTACGAGTCTGTTTATATAAACCACGCCACCAGTAACGTTGCTGAAGAATAGACACTGTTGCCGACACACCAGCATGCGTCGAAGCAATGCCTTCGTGTGCGGCCTTGATCAAAGCTTGTCTGCGGTCAGAGTTGGGAATCAGCTGATCCCCAACTGAAGGAATGGTAGCATAAGGAACCTGTTCGGGAGTTACATGATAAGAGTATTTAGAAGGGAAACCCGCAGGATAATTACCTCCCTCCCTAGTTGCAGCAACCGCTGCCAGAATTTCATTATCAACCTTAGTCATAGATCTTGTAACTGCTGCTACGGAACACGTGGCTACTGCAGACTTGGCCGCTTCATCAGCCATAGAATTACCAAGAGTGTGTGTTCCGATACGCTGGTGGCCAAGAGTGTGAATAACATGTGTGAGAGGCAGACGTTGTTTAAGATCTGCGACTCGAACCCAAAGCGTTTTATGCTTAATTGCGCTGCCTTTAGAATCGCGGTAATCATTTTGAGACCAAAAGAATAAGTTGTCATTGAACGACTGGACACAATAGTAAGAATCGCACACAATAAGAGTATTCACAAGAGGATCAGCAAACTCCAGAGCTAGAACAAGAGCACGCAGCTCGGTCAATTGCGCCGTGCAGTCTCCTAGTGCCTGTGTGTGCACAATGGAAGACTTAAACTCTCCATCTTCAATGGAGCCAGCCACAATAGCACAAGCCGCTGAATAAGCATGTTTGGAACCCATGGCTGGTTGCGCCGAGCTATCGGTATAAACGATACATTTGTATTCACATAGAGGAAGAAGCGACAAAGGAGGAGGATGAACAAATTCATACTGCAAAAACTCCTGAGTCTGAAGAGAAGGATCAAAGACAAAAGTGACATCCGAAGACTTCAAAGAAGTAGCCCACTGAATCCAACATGGGTGCAATGCTTTAGAGTTAGGCACACTAGCTTTAGTCACTGCTTCCAAAGCAGGGAAGGGAGTGACCATAAGAATGCGTTTCCCCTGCACCAGTGAGAGTTCCTTTAGAATCGCCATCTGCACTGCCGTTAAGATTTTTTCCACAGAGGAAAAACGCATTTCAGCTGCAGTGTACAAGTGTGATTTATATGCAATAGGTATTGTGTCTCCCTCATTGAACGTTAAGTACGTGAAACCCACTGCCCCAGAAACGATACGTATTACCAGGTTGGTGGTGTTATCACGAGTAATTAAGAAGTTAGTCACAAGCAAATCCGCCTGCAAAGACTGCAGAACGGAAGTATGTTCCGGAAGCCAGCTGGCAGAAGAGAACTTAGGTTGTATCAACGCATAAAGCGGTTTGATACACTGGGCATAATCGGGAATGTAAGTCCTCCCGAAGTTCAAAAAACCCAGCAGGGATTGTAACTTTTTCAAAGAAGAAGGTGGTTGCAAATATGCACATTTCTCTACGAAGTGAGGTGCTAGACCCTTTCCCTCATTATTGAGCTCATAGCCCAAAAAGAGCACTGCCAGATGGGCAATGTGTGACTTTGCAAAATTAAATTTGTAACCGTAGTCAGCAAAAGACAATATTACATGGTCGACTCGGTCAAGAGGCGGGGCGACGTCGTCGTCAGTCAAATAGATGGCATCAACATACGACAAGGCCTCAGGGTCAATGTCATGCAACAAAGACACTATGCGTGTCGCAAAAGCTCCCGGGCTATTCTTGTAGCCCATTGGCAATCTTGTGAATTTTTTCTGATTTCCGACGGCACTGAATGCTGTCAGGTCACCACTCGCACGGTCTAGATTGTGACTGTAGAAACCATTGGAAATGTCAAGTGTCGTTTTGTATTTTTTACGAACAATATTATTCACCAGCGCTGAACTGTGTGTGTTTTGCACCGCAAAGGTGCGGCAATGGCTGTTCAAATTTCTATAATCCAATCCAATCCGAAAAGAACCATCAGGTTTAGGGACAGTAAAAAGAGGATTATTCATAGGTGATACACATGACTCAATGACCCCCTGATACTCCAATTGTCTTAGAATGTCACAAACCGAAGACTTCGCTTCTCGTTTGATGGGATATTGAGGTTGAGGTTGTGGCACGGAACGCAATGGTATTTCATGAGCTGGCGAATCAACGTCCCAACCCACCTGATTGCAATATACCGCTGGGGCTAAGGCCAAAGCCCATTCCTCCGTGAAAGCCTGCGCTTGCTCCTCAGGGACACAACGTGAAAAACTCGGAAGTATCACATCTTCCCCCCGAGAAGAGGATAACACAAAGGGCGGCGGACAATCTTTCTCCGCCAATAAAATGTCATATGTAGCGGTTAGATTCTCCCAGAACAAAACATTAATGGGACGCAGTATATCACCCTCAATTTGGAAAAGGACTTCACATAGTCTATCCGGGGGGGCAACCCGGGTATCGGCAGTCTCATTTGTAACAAATGTGTCAGTTGCTGTCACATCCAGACGGGGACGTAGAGCCTCCCTGAATATGGTAACTTCCGCCGCGCTGTCGAGCAGAGTCACCGCCCAAGTCCGATCCAGGAGTCGCGTCCTCACCGTCTGTGGCATCTCGCTGTTAAAGCGGCAACATTTTTCCTTTGAAAAGGAGGACGGGTTAGTGAGGAATCACCCTGCTTGTCCTTGACTTCAAACTGTCGAGGCGGTTCACGAAGATGTGACGCAGGTTGACTCCTACCCCGATCCTGGCGATCCCCTCCACCTGCTTGTAAGCCTGATGTTTCCTGTAAAGAACGAGGAGAACGCTGATCAGGAACCTGAAATCTTTCAGGAGACTTAATTTTAGCGCGATCGCACAAGTCATAAGTGCGTTCAGAAGCATCAGGTGTAGGTGAACTGGCACGCGAACCCTGTTTCTGTTGTTGGGAACCCTGTTTCTTATTTCTTAGCCAATTCTTTTTAGGAAAGAAAGGGCGCCCTTCCTTTTCAGGCTGGGCTTTCTGTTGTACTTGAGACTGCGTTTGTATTTGAGTCGAAGGCTTATTTCCCAGACTATTGCGGCCTATGGTCTTGTAAGCCTTTGCAATAATCTTTGGTAATTCTCGTGGTCTGTCAGGCTCTGTGACCGCCTCTAAGCGGTTTGCTACTTGAAAGCTAAAGGCATCGCCCTTGACATTCGCAAGGATCATATCAGCAACCACGTCGAACACTCCCACCAGTCTCATCCCCAGCACAACAGCCGCTTCTGCACCGTGTTAATCTTGAACGCTCTTAATCACAGAGGGGAGTACGGTCATGGAGGGGGTGCCGAAACACATAGAATATACCGCTGCAAACACCCTGCCCCAGGTGTTACAATCAGCCAATTCGGGAATTAAGTCTTTGGGTAAACTAATAGTTAAGATCCTGTGCTTATCCACAGGAGTGGTATTAGGAAAGACAGCTTCTATCTGGCCAAATTTCTTGGCAAGCCAATGAGGAAATTCATCCTTATTCTGTGGGCGCTTGCCCATGACAGAATTAACAATAACGGGACTGATAGTTACGCCACCAGGACCCGCAGGTTGCACCGCAGCGCCAGGCGGTCCCACCTGGACGGTGCGTGTTACGTACTGTATTACTGCTCTATAGACACGTACCAACGATGTATGTAAGACGCAGAGCTCTGCCAGAGTCGCAGTTGTAAAAGCACCTGGGTGTGGGGTAAACCCAGCCAAAACGGGCCATGTGGCCCCATCTATAAAGGGCCTAAACGGACCACTGTTAATCGGTGAGGAAGGGCGCCATTAAACCAAATACGGTGTTGCCAAGCTGTAAGCGGAATCTCAAGCGCTCTATAAGGCTGATACTGCTGAGGAACGGCGGTGGCAGAATACGTGTGAAATCATCAGTGCCATCCACCGCCGGAAATGTGACCCAAGAGTAAAAAACTTCAAACTGGTGAGCTGGATCGGCTTCCACCACAAAAATAAGTGCGGCCCCAGTATCAGGAACCGCATAATGAGTCAAGTGCGCCCTCAACGCGGCTCTGCTATGAGCCAGAATATCAACCACAGCCATTATAGAGAAGAAAGCAGAACAACTTAAAGAGTGGCAGCGCAAACTCGGGCTATAAGAAAAGAATTACCTTTTAAAACTTCAAGCTTGAATAAACCTATAAAAATGTCAATATAGGAGGTTACTCCGTCACAGCTGTCTCCCGGAAACAGAAGTGAGGGTATTGTGGACCAGCACGAGTACTACTCAAGCGTCTCGCAGATAAGAACCAGACCAAGCGTTGGCGGCGCCATGTTGCAGGGATTCTGCTCATACACAGAACTATGCACAAGAAAACAGGACTTCAGTAAATAGGGGTGTACCTCCTATCACCTTAGTACCCAAAATCCCAACCGACTAGCAATAGTGTCTCATTCGGTCTCCTACAAATATCAAGAAGCTACGAATGTTTAGACAACCCAGAACACGAGCACTCCCGACTCACCTCAGAGTCGCGGGAACAAGACACTCTTTCGCTCTCACGTACTGGTCCACAATAAAAATAATCAGAGTCACTAAATGAGTTCAAAATGTTTAATTTGACTATAATGATCCATGATACAGTATGCGAACCACAACTAGCAGCAAAATGCATAAAGCAAGAATCATTAGCATTTTTACAATACCATAGAATATAAAAGGAGTCGTCATTTCATAAAGACTGTGAAATAGGCTAAATAACTGGGCCTAATCACCCTCCCCAAGGCAGTAAGAAGTTATTTTATATAACAGAAGATCTCTAGGCGTTATTAGCAGACCCCTACCTGAAAGCCTAAACCCAAGGAATTACATCATAGGAACAGCAGCTCTCAGCTCCATGGAACGGCTTTCTTCGAGAGTGTTTCAAAAACATGCAACAACGTTATATCAAAGCACGATTCTTCCGCATTGCAGCGGTTGGTTACATGTTTTGTCTAGGTAATAGGGACTGACCAGAATAGAATAACAAGAAACATTGTTGACCGACCTTGCACATTATGTTCAGACAGAATTGAAGGGAAGGCTGAGAACGTGAAAAACAATCTGTTATCATGTACAGGGCAGAGGCAAAGTGTCGCGAAAACAAACACTTAGCAGAGGCGTGCGCAAAAGCAGCAGCATAGGGCAAGCAAACTCATGCTAACTTAGCAATGTCGACAATGTGTCTTAGGACCATATAACCCCATATAACAGTTTTGAGCATTAATTGCTCGATAACTGCTCAACGGATTTTACACCAAATCACAAAATGCCCTCTTTTGGTACTAATATCTAGCTTTCTGCCAAATTTGGTGTAAACCCAGTCAGCAGTTTGGGCTGCAGCTGTGTCTAAAGTTCCTATGGAAAAATGAATATGGAAAATATGTTTTGGGGACCCCCTTCTTTTTCTGAGCCCCCACTTAACAGTCACCCCAAAACTTTACATCGGCCAGCTAGTCAAAAAGCAGCACTTTTCTTGGAAAGGTTTGTGGAGATTCGTCAAACGGTGCCAAAGTTATTAGCAACACAAAAAAGGAATCTCCTATGGAAACAGGATCCTAACTATAACTACTCAGTGGCATATACATATATATATATACACATATATATATATATATATATATATATATATATATATATATATATATATATATGTATATATATATATATATATATATATATTCACTGAAAAAACCATAGGTTTCAGGCACGTTATAGTTAGAAATTAGCATTTAAAAAACCTTAGAAATTCACTGAAAAAACCATAGGTTTCAGGGGCGTTATAGTTAGTTGGACATTTCACTCGTACAAAACCATAGAAATTCCCCCGTTATAGTTAGTTCAGCTAACTATAACTCGCGCGCCCGCAATGCACTGCTGATGACGTCACATATTACATCACTCATGACATGGTCAGTGACATCACTCATGACATCACTCATGACATCACTCATGACATCTCAAATGACATCACTGATTACATCACTGATGACATCATCCTTGTGATAGAGTGGCAGACCTCCTCTCACCCTAATATAACCTTTGATACACACACTCAAAAATACAAACTAACATTTTCAAAACAATGGACATACCGATACCAATTACAACACACCTATTCAGTAATTCCAAGATCTACACACACATCCACTCATTCACCAACAGTCCCTATACAGTCACTCATACATGTACTCACTCATCATATGTACTCATACACATATACATCCTGTTACACACCGCCACTCATCCATAGAGTTACTCACACACATAGTCACACATGCAAACAAAGTATCAAACATCCATTTACTTGCATATACAGTTATACACACACTACCACACTTACTTCTACAGAAACTTACACATACTTACTCTCTTAAACAATCACTTATAGAAACACCTACTTATTTGTACAGGAAGTCTTCCAATCTCTCACTCTCACATATACTCACTTATATACACCAATACTCACATATACTAGTTTAAAACATATGTAGTTACTCATAAAGACACTATTGAGACAGTCATTCACTCACTAACACACCCATACACATACTCATCCACCTATACAGTCCTGCACACATGCTGTCTTCAACACATACAAACAGTGAGTCACTCATTCATGCATCTATGCACTAAGTAATACCCCCACCGAACCATAAAGACACTCAGACACTCATACTGATACTCAAAAAACCAACTAATAACCCATATAGACACTCATGTGGCTACTCACCAACCCTTGCAGCCACTTATACACAAAGTGAGAGACTGATAAAGATATTTTCATATTTAAACATTACTCACTAACCCATGTATTCACTAAGATGCACTTAGTCAGTTATACAATCAATTTTACAAAAAAAATCATCCATTTAGACACTTATATACCCATTTATTCTTCCATCGACCTTGAGATATACATATATAAAACATATTTAATTTTCAGAAAGACACACATTCACTGGATGATGTCATCAGTGATGTCATTTGAGATGTCATCAGTGATGTCATGAGTGATGTCACTGACCATGTCATGAGTGATGTAATATGTGACGTCATCAGCAGTGCATTGCGGAGCGCGCGAGTTATAGTTAGCTGAACTAACTATAACGGGGGAATTTCTATGGTTTTGTACGAGTGAAATGTCCAACTAACTATAACGCCCCTGAAACCTATGGTTTTTTCAGTGAATTTCTAAGGTTTTTTAAATGCTAATTTCTAACTATAACGTGCCTGAAACCTATGGTTTTTTCAGTGAATTTCTAAGGTTTTTTAAATGCTAATTTCTAACTATAACGTGCCTGAAACCTATGGTTTTTTCAGTGAATATATATATATTTATTATACTATCCACAACGCCGTTCCTTCTCACTTCCCTTCCTCTGGGAAAAACGGACTGCGAGACCACAATTTCGTGCTAGATTTGATTTATTTTGCCACCAATATCGCCATGACGCGTTTCGGCCTCACTCGGCCTTGATCACATGACGCGCTGTGGAGTTGACCCGCTATTTTTAAAGTGCCAGTGTACACACACGTGATGATTGAACTACATGGAAATAAACAACATACTTTTCATGTTCAGTTAATTCTGTGCAAACTACAAGTAAATGTGCAAACCATTGCCATAAAATAGGATTTATCAAATGTTTAAAACCAATTTTAAATTATATACTTAATTATTATAGATGTTAAGGTAAAATACCAACGTCATTATTATTAAAACGTTTATATCCCTTTTAAAACACACAACGTCACATAAAATAAAATCCTAATTGGGTCCCCATTGTTTCACATAGGAAAATAACTAAAACAAAGTAAAATTACATTTGCACAATAATATATTATATATGTTACAAATTTCTTCTACTTTACATTATATTTCCTTGCAGACTGTACATACTATATGTCTAATCTGCTAGTAGTAATACTACATGGACTTACTTTTTATACGTGTTGTTGTTTCTCTGGTTTTATCAACATTCCTATTTATGATTTACTATGCACATTTAAAACAAATTACTACTTTTGAACACTGATTACATTTGCTGTATGTGCTAAATTCCCATTGTAAAGTGCAAGTGCGAAAATGAATAAAGAAAGGAAGGTGCTACCATTAAAATTAGTTAATTCATAAAAGACGTGTGTTATTAAAATATCTGTATTAATTTCATTATGACAAAGTGTCTTAGCGGCGATGTGTTTGAAGGACCTTTCATATATTTTTTTACTTTATTCTCTCTTCTCCGTCCTTATTTGATTCATAAGCATGTATGGAAATCTTCACTGGAGTTGTGTCCATTCGGAGTCTTAGTGTCAAGTTCTAAAATATATTTTGTCTCAAGGAGACGAAGTTTAGCCTCACGATTACCTCCTCTTCTAGATATTGGAATGGAATCAATTAAAAAGTATGTCAGCATGTCCAAGTTGTTATCATGTTTCTCTTTAAAATGTCTTGCCATTGGATACGTGGGGTCACTGTTGGTAATTGCCCTCATGTGCTGCAGTATTCGTTTGTGGGCCTGCAACTTGGTACTGCCCACATACTGCATCCCACAAGGGCAACCCAACACGTAAACCACATACTCCGTCCGGCATGTTAAAAACTTGGATATCTTGATGGGATGCTGTGAAAAAGGGGTGTTATACATGATTTTATTGAGCCCGCATTTGCACGCTCGGCAATTGTTGCATTTCACAAATCCTCTGCGTGCAGTTAACCAGTTGGCTGACGATTTAATTTCAGGGCTACTGCTGACAATTGAGTCTTTCATGGATTGTGATTTCCTATAGGTAATACTAGGATATTTTGGCATCATTTTTCCAATTACTGGATCACTGCGCACTAAAGACCAATTCTTATTCACAATTTTGCGCAATGCATTATGTTGTTGGCTGTATGTTACTATTAATCTAGTTTCATTGTTGGTACTCTCATCATGATCCTTTCTTACTTTTGCTTTTTTAGTTAGAAGTACTTGTCTGTCTAGTCGATTTGCTTTCTCCCTTGCTAAATCAATGATACTGGTTTTGTAACCTCTCTCAATAAATCGCTCTTTACTGAGCTGTTGAGCCTCCCTAAGATCTTTTTCTGTACTACATGCTCTTCTTATCCTCAGCATTTCTCCATATGGTATACTATGGATCAAATGCTGAGGATGATGACTAGTAGCATGTAGGAGACTGTTACCAGCTGTTGGCTTCCGATAGAGGCGGGTTTCAATCTTCTGATTTTTATGTATATTTCCAAATCAAGGAAATATACTGAACAGTCACTTATAGTGGCAGTAAATTTTAAATTCAACTCATTTTGATTAATGTTATGAACAAACTCATCTGCAGTTTCTCTTGTTCCCCGCCATATGACAAATAGATCATCTATATAGCGTAGCCATAATCTTATATGGCTATCCACAACTTGTTTGTGTTGTTTGTTCAAAACCATTTCCTCCCACCAACCCATGTGGAGGCAGGAGTAGCTAGGGGAAAAACATGCCCCCATAGCTACTCCTCTTGTTTGTTGTAGGATTTGATTTTGAAACAGAAAGTAATTGTTATTTAGACAGTACAAAATCATTGTCATTAGCATCTTATTATGTTGGGCCAGATGTAAGGGTCTAGAATTTAAATAATGTTCAGTTGCCCTTATCCCATCTTTATGATATATGCTTGTATATAAAGATGTTACATCTAAACATATTAACAAATCATCAGCTTGCCAAACATAGTCATTAATATGCCTTAAAAATCACTCGTGTCTTGAACAAATGAGGGTAACCTTTTGACATGGTCTTGTAAAAAGAAGTCAATGTACTTAGAAGTATTATCAAGTAGACTGCCCTTAGCAGAGATTATTGGACGCCCTGGAGGTGTGTTAACATTTTTGTGCAGTTTTGGAATAAAATATATGACGGGCATAATAGGATGTTCATTTTTAAAAAATTTGAACTCATCCATACTAAGTAACCCCGCACTTCGCCAACCGTTCAATTTAGAATAGTATTCGTTCCATGCTGCCCGAACTACTAGTACATTGCTCTTTTTGTAGCAGTTTTTATCCTCGAGTTGTGAATTAGCTTCTGCCATATACATGTCTTTTGGCCATAGGACCAAATTGCCTCCTTTGTCCGAGTTTCTAATAATTATTTGATCATTAGATTGCAATTTTTTCATTAGTCTATTGTATGCAATTTGTTGGAAATTGTGCTTCTTGGCAGTTCTGTTGGAGTGAATCTTAAGATCTTTAATTTCACTTGTTATTGATTCACTAAAAATATCAAGGGCGTCTCTTGTTGTTAACGGTTGGAACTTTGATTTCTGTTTAAATTTAGTAGTCACTGTTGCATATGGTATAGGACTTGCACTTTCTGGCATAATATTTTCACTGCTACTTTCTTGCCTTAAGATTTGAAGATTAGCCAGTAATTCAGCATCTCCCGCAGTCAGATTGTAATCACCTGTTTGTGTATCTGAAACTTGATTTAAGGTCGTATTACTTTCTCTGCGGTTGGTTTCATAATATTTTTTCAATTTTAGCTTCCGAATAAATTTGAATATGTCCATGCGAGTCTGCGCATAATTAAAGCTCCTTTCAGGACAGTACGATAGACCCAACTCCAACAGCTGAATTTCTGCTTTATGTAACACCATGGATGACAGGTTTACGACTGTATTGATGTCGGCTGGCTTATTTATTATCTTTATTTTCTGTTCCATCTCTTGTTGTAATATGGCTTCTTTGTTTTTGCGCCTTCTGCTGCATTTCCGTCTTTCGCCTCGCTTGTGATTCCATCTTTGTTTATTTGTTGGTTCTGCTTTCGTGGGCGCAATGTCTGTTTCCGGTCTTGTCTTAGGCAATTGACCTCTTCCCCCGGGGTAAATTTTTGAAACCCCAATCTAGCTGATAATCCACTTTGGTCTGTTTCTGATTCACTTTCTGGTGCGGAACTTGCCTCAGACATTGATGTCGACGATGTAGCTTGTTCTCCCTGAAACCTATGGTTTTTTCAGTGAATTTCTAAGGTTTTTTAAATGCTAATTTCTAACTATAACGTGCCTGAAACCTATGGTTTTTTCAGTGAATATATATATATTTATTATACTATGTATACATGTGAAAATGTCTCGGTCCCCTGTTTGCCTCGGTGGCACGGAAAAAATGGGTGGAACTGACGTCAGCACGCCGACAAGGTCCTCTTATGGCTCCGATGACGTCATACGGTGTCGCGAGCGGAGCCGTGCTCGTTGACATGGGAGAGCTAGGAAAGAATTTCCGTGGAATGCTGGTGCAGGGGATATTCACCTAAGTGTTCAGGCTAGTCCTTTGGGAGCAACTGTTATGTTGCCACTCCAGAAACCGAAACCAGTGATCCGAGGGCAGAGGCCCTGCAGATGGCACACGAGGTGGGGTGCCCAGTCGTGTGCACCGGCGGGGCAGCAAAGTGACAAGCACCGCAACCCACAAAAAAGGTAACGAGGGCACTGAATAACACAGGATCTTCTCTTTGTATCTGGCAGGAACAACGAAGTTAAAATGCCCTAGTACCAAAATGTAGAATTAGTGCTACAACGGTCTTCAAGAGGACCTGCGATGCCGCTTCTGCCTCCCGTACCCTGGAGGCGGCACATGGGTCACGCGGCACG
Organism: Calotriton arnoldi; assembly: GCA_963921515.1. NCBI lineage: Eukaryota > Metazoa > Chordata > Amphibia > Caudata > Salamandridae > Calotriton > Calotriton arnoldi. The sequence goes on from CAWUFW010004240.1 coordinate 71,993, forward strand.
GTCATACTGCGGTGGGACGCACACTCGTTGACCTCTCATGGCACTGCTCCACACTTCAGGGAGGACGCTTTCCATTAGCTATGTTTTCTGAACTCCTTTAGATCCAAACAGACTCTTCCACTCTCTCACCGGAAGTGAAACCAGGCCACGCGGACACTTTCACAATACAACAGCCGGGAATGCACTTTTCGGTAAAAAAAACACATTCCTTCCTCCTAATTAATCAAATAAACGTATCACTGAAGAACAGGGGCCAGCTTCGATCGGTAAACAGCCGTTACAATGACTTTTTTACTTTGCGATACCATTACAATGCATGCATTACCACGCATGCGTTGTACATCACGAAGTCATTACTACGCATTTTTAGAACGCATGGTCATTTACCACGCATGCCTTTACAACGTATTTTGTTGTAAAGGTATGTATGGTAAATGACCATGCGTTCTAAAAACATGTAGACGATCCATGTCGTTGTAAGGAAGCAGAGGCTGTTCCGTTTCCTCACAACGACGTGCACCGCCCTCAGAGATGACGTGAAGCAGGAACCACGAGGAGAGAGGAACCATGAGGAGTGAGAGGTAAGGGGGATTGGGCATGGGGTGGGGGTTTCTTTTCTAGGGTTTAGGGTAGTGCAGTGGTGTTTGGGTGGTGTAGGGGGTCGTGCTGGGGGTAGTGTTTTAGGGTTTAGGGTAGTGCAGTGGTGTTTGGGTAGTGTAGGAGGTCGTGCTGGGGGTAGTGTTTTAGGTTTAGGGTAGTGCAGTAGTGTAGGGGTCGTGCTGGTGGTAGTGTTTTAGGGTTTAGGGTAGTGCAGTGGTGTATGGGTAGTGTAGGGGGTCGTGCTGGGGTAGTGTTTTAGGGTTTAGGGTAGTGCAGTGGTGTTTGAGTAGTGTAGGGGGTCATGCTGGTGGTAGTGTTTTAGGGTTTAGGGTAGTGCAGTGGTGTTTGTGTAGTGTAGGGGGTCATGCTGGGGGTAGTGTTTTATGGTTTAGGGTAGTGCAGTGGTGTTTGTGTAGTGAACGGGGTCATGCTGTGGGTAGATTTAGGGTTTAGGGTAGTGCAGTCATGATTGTGTAGTGTAGGGGGTCGTGTTTTAGGGTATAGGATAGTGCAGTGGTGTTTGGGTAGTGTAGGGGGTCATGCTGGGGTTAGTGTTTTAAGGTTTAGGGTAGTGCAGTGGTGTTTGGGTAGTGTAGGGGGTCGTGCTGGGGGTAGTGTTTTAGGGTTTAGGGTAGTGCAGTGGTGTTTGTGTAGTGTGGGAGGTCATGCTGGGGGTATATTTAGGGTTTAGTGTAGTGCAGTGGTGTTTGGGTAGTGTAGGAAGTCGTGCTGGGGGTAGTGTTTTAGGGTTTAGGGTAGTGCAGTTATGTTTGGGTAGTGTAGGGTGTCGTGCTGGGGGTAGTGTTTTAGCACTAATTTTTCTTTTCTACAGCACTAACCATAATTTCTATGACCAAATTAACCCCCTCATTTTGTTCCTTTTTAAATTAAATGTTTTAAGAGTTACCAGTTTATTCCAATCAAGATGGCTTCAGGTGTGCCATAATTTTGTCATAAGTAAGACTGTTAGCGCTCTACTTGTTCTTTAGAACACTCTGGGAAGCTGCAGTAGAACACAAAGACATCAACTGACAGGCTGTTCCTGTTGAAATATAACAGGAAGATATTTGAGATCACACTTGAAACATGTCCTAATTTTTCTTTCTACAGCACTAACCATAATTTCTATGGCAAAATGAACCCCTCATTTTGTTCCTTTTTAAATTAAATGTTTTAAGTGTTACCAGTTTATTCCAATCAAGATGGCTTCAGGTGTGCCATACTTTTGTCATAAGTAAGACTGTTAGCGCTCTAGTTGTTCTTTAGAACACTCTGGGAAGCTGCAGTAGAACACAAAGGCATCAACTGACAGGCTGCTCCTGTTGAAATATAACAGGAAGATATTTGAGATCTCACTTAAAACATGTCCTAATTTTTCTTTCTACAGCACTAACCATAATTTCTATGACATAATGAACCCCCTCATTTTGTTCCTTTTTACATTAAATGTTTTAAGAGTTACCAGTTTATTCCAATCAAGATGGCTTCAGGTGTGCCATAATTTTGTCATAAGTAAGGCTGTTAGCACTCTAGTTGTTCTTTAGAACACTCTGGGAAGCTGCAGTAGAACACAAAGGCATCAACTGACAGGCTGCTCCTGTTGAAATATAACAGGAAGATATTTGAAATCACACTTGAAACATGTCCTAATTTTTCTTTCTACAGCACTAACCATAATTTCTATGACAAAATGAACCCCCTCATTTTGTTCCTTTTAAAATTAAATGTTTTAAGTGTTACCAGTTTATTCCAATCAAGATGGCTTCAGGTGTGCCATACTTTTGTCATAAGTAAGGCTGTTAGGACTCTAGTTGTTCTTTAGAACACTCTGGGAAGCTGCAGTAGAACACAAAGGAATCAACTGACAGTCTCTGCCCTTGTTGGATGTACATGTTTTACTGAGAATGTCAGACTTCATTCTCACATGACTGAGAAAGATAATGTGAATTTACAGAAAATATGCTCTCATTTTAGGTTCTGGAGCACCTTCCAAAACTGTATGGGACAAGCATGTGAAAATAGTTTTCTCTCAAACATGATTCATGATATCCCAGCAGAAGGTTTTTCACAGGGTAAAATCACCTTAGAACACACCACAATTCCTGAAATTAGTATGGTACCATCAACAAATGAATTCTAATGTAACTAAAGTCTGTTATCACCCTTTATAGTTCTCCTTTTGGTAACCCTCAAAATCTTCGATTCACTACAATGCATTTCAATGGGGTACTATCATTTATATTGGTCCCAAGATGGCTGCCAGCAATTCCAGGATGAAGTGCTGACAGCCAATCAGATCTCACGATGACATGTGTGGTTAGGCTCCGCCCAGATATATATGTGTTTTCTTTTTCAAATTTCTTAGGAACTACTGAACGGATTTACACCATTTAAGCAAAAGGCACGACTCTGAACCAAAAGCTACCTTTTGGCAAATTTGGTGTAATTCCGTTCAGCAGTTCGGGCTGTAGCTGCGACTAAAGGTTCCTATGGAAAATTGCATGGGGAAAACACGTTTTGGGACCCCCCTTTTTTCTCGGCCCCCGCTTGCCGAATCACCCCGAGACTTTCAGGATAGGAGCGGACCAGAGCGCCCCAACAAGTTGGAAAATTTTCGCGAACATTCGTCAACCGGCGCCAAAGTTATTTCAAATAGAATGTTGCGGATTTCCTATGGAAAATAGGTCCTAACTATAACTATCTACTGGAGACCGCCAGTAGATTGATTATATATATATATATATATATATATATATATATATATATATATATATATATATATATATATATATATATATATTCCAACCACTTCCGACTTTCTATAAGAATCGGACACCGACACAGGAGTTAGCTTTGCCATTCAGCTTTCAGGTTTATTTTTCCTTTCGCTCTATATATATATATATATATATATATATATATAAATATACTGAAAAAAACAAAAGTTAAAGGCCGGTTATAATGAAATGTCTGTAAAAACATGCTATTTTCACCAGTTATAGTTACTATAAAGCAGTGATGTTATCAATGATGTCATAGAACATGTCAAGAGTGATGTATTATGGGAGGTAATTAGCAGTCCATGGCGAAAAGCGGAGTTATAGTCTCATCAGACAACGAGTTATAGTTACTTTTTAAAGAGAAAAACATTAAACATGTCTTTCAGACTTTTAAAAAATATATTTTTTACATTTTTCAAACAACAAAGCGCAGCCATAGAACCAATCACTGTGCACTCTAGCTGAAGAGCATACAGCTCCAGCTTGGAGTGCCTTAAACATATATATGATACTCTCTCCTGATGTCAAGGATTCAATGACCCAGGAGACATGCTGTCTTTTTTAATGTTTATGAGGGCTGATGCGCTCCCTTCAGCCCTCCACAACATTAAAAAAAGCTTGGTGGTGCCCCTGCTCCTCCCTGGTGCACTACTGTGATCCAAATATATAATTAAAAAGTCTTCACAGGGCATTATGGGGTACTTCTTGCTTGGAACAGTAATTAATAAATGAGAGGCTCCTGCAGCGCATTTATGAGTTTTCATATATATATTTTTATAGGTGTCTAGGACCAACCCAGGACACCCAAGACCCCCGCAGTTCCCCAGCCAGCACCCACAGTGGGTGCCATCAAGAACCAGTCATTATTTTAAGGCTTTGCTGGAAAATTTCATTCGGCTCGTAGAATTGGTGAAATTTGGTCACACAGTTCTGGCCAAATTCTGCCAATCTCTGCGTGGTGGAATTTTGCTCCACTTCGAGCAACGCAATGACCATGGGAGCAACGCAAGGCTCCAACAAGCGATCTGGTGGGCATGAGCGATATTTAGTGTCCTCTAGTCAGAATTTTGGTTGCCAGGAAGCTTTTCGGTGCAGTTTTCTAACCCTGGCTGTCGAGAGCTGTTGCATTCAGATGGCTGTTTCTCAAGTAGATTTTCTACTCAAGAACCATCAAAACAAACTCTTAATTGGATTTTTGAGTTATTATTCTACCCAAATGGACAGTTCAGGTAATTTTTTAGTGCAAAATGCATTTTATTTATTTCACTTTTTTTCAACAGGAGGGAAATGCCACAGAGACTCCAAATTCCTCTTCCTGTCCAGAAGACTCCTCACAGTGATTTGTCCATCCCTTGGTCATTTTTCATTGAATTTTGAGGGGAAAGGATCATTCTCTTATTTGTCTGCAGTCCCTGCTGCATATGCCATTGGATTTAAAGGATTTTTTGTTGTGAGAAATCAAGTAAGTTGTAGAACTTTGTTGTTTGATGGCAGCATGCACCATATTTCTTTACCTTTTTGTTTTTTCTTCCATTTTAAAACTTGACCATGGGTGGCCTGGAGTTGCAGTAGGGGCCTATTTGCTGTAACTTTTTTAGTTTTTTCAAAGAGAAAACATTTGCACAGGTTTAGGGGGGCCTGTTTTTAAATCTTTTAAAGTACTTTTTCTCAATTTTCTTGTGTGTTGTATGTGAATTTTGCACTATTATTTTATTCATTTTACTTTGAGGCCTAGTCTGCCCACGGGCCACAGCCTGCCAGACATTACTAGACCTTGTGTATATATTAAACAACCGCTTCTGTGGTACATGTTTTTTTAAAACATCTATGGATTTAGGGAGGGCCTTAGATTAAATGCAAAATGTTTTTATTTTGTATTTTATGTTTTTCTGCAAAGTTGTAAAGTATTTCAGTGGGGTAATTTTTGATGTTTTTGGGATGTTTGTGTTTGGTAAATTTTGAAAGTTGACTTAATTTTTGTTTTTGCCAATACTGAAGTAATGGTAGTGTTTTCTTCTTTGTTTACCATGCTTACTTTCTTTGCTGGCCAAGTGCCACTTTGTTCTGTGCAGTCTGTGTGCTTTTTGCCTAAGGCCTGCATGTGTTCTCTCTGTTGTCCATGCCTTCTTGCTTGTTGTTTTAACATGTGGCTGGCTGACATTTTGTGTAGTTAGTGTGCTTTTGCCATAGGCTTGCATGTGTTTTTTGTTCTCCATGCCTTTGCCCTTGATGGCCATGCGGCCGGTGACCATTTTGTGGCAAGTGTACTTTGCTTTTGCCATAGGCCTGCATGTGTTTTTTGGGGCCATGTCTTCGCCCTTAGTGGCCATGTGCCAGGGCTGCAAGTTTGTGCAGACAGTGTGTTCCTTTTCTTCCACTTTTCAAAGCCATTTTCTAGGGACATTGATAGAAGGGGCCTATGTTTCTGTTCATTATTTTCCCCTGATGTTCGTTTAATGTACTTGAGGATGATTGTTGTTAGTATGTACAGTTTTTTTATGCCTTTGTTCCATTTTCCGCTGTGCCTCCTTACCTCCCATATGATTTCTCATAGCCCCCCCCCACCCCTAGGAAGACACCACCAATTTTTTTTTTCAATTATATGATTTTTCACTCCCCCCGCCTGCCATAGGCGCGCACCAGCAATAATTGTTTTAAGGGTTATTACATTTTCTCCTGCACCACCTACCTTCCATAGGCCATAGGCACACACCAGCATTCATTTTTTTTAATGATTATTCCATTTTCCCAAAAAAAACCCTGCCTGCCATAGGTGTCTCATAGGAGCACACCAGCAATATTTCTTTTAACGATTAATCCATTTTACCCCTGCACCCTCTGCCCGCCATAGGTGTTTCATAGGTGCACACCAGTAATACCTTTTTTAAGGATTATTCTATTTTCCCCTGCATCCCCTGCCTGCTACAGGCGTCTCATAGGCCTTACAGGACATAAAGTCATCTTTTCAATCTGTATGTTGTTGAAATATTATGTTATGTTTAGAATAGATGTCTGACCACCCCTTTTTCAGGAAATGTGGTGTACCTGCTGCACCCTCCTCCAGGCAGCAAAAGGTTGAGAGCAGCACTCCTGCATCATCAACAGCACCACCCCAACCTAAGGCTAAGCTCAAGTAAATGTCTCTCAGTGATGCAGCCACTGCAGTCATGGCGACGAGTAGTGAATCTGAATATGATTTGTCTCAGCCGTAAAGTACTCAATTGTCGCAGGAAAGTGGACAACAGGAGCTGCACCGAGCAATATTTCTTCATTCAGGATCTCCAGCAAGAAAAAGAAAGGGAACTCCATCATCTTCTTCAAGCCCCCCCTTCTGATGATCTGGCCGTGGATTGGACCCCGGCCAAGACCGAGACTCGCCCAAGAGATAAATGAAAAGGAAAGCCTTAGAATTATGCAAAGTGACAGCGATGGCGAACGAGCCAGTGACTGTCATTATGGAAGGTGACTCAGAAGACACAGAGATGACCCCTCCTATTCAACCTGCTCAGAGGGATGTGGTTCCACCACCTCCGGCTTCCATATTTGTAAGACCCCCATCAAGACTTGCATCCACCACTACCACAGTCAAAGTATGCCCTACAGAGAGGCAAACGACACAGAAATCTACCTCCTGTTCTTCAGGCTTTAGCAATGGCACACTAAAAAAGTTATCCTCCTTAGTTTGGGACTTCTTTACAATTAAGAAACAGAAGGATAACACCACAATATGCTCCATTTGCCACGCGACTGTTAGTTGAGGTAAGACAGGTTTGCACTGCTGTACTGAAGGCCAAACGTCCCAACTGAGAAAACATCACACAATCCAGTGGGAGGAGCACCTTAAAAAGATATGTGCTGTGGTGTTAATGATGAGAGAGGGGAAGCAGTTCAGTACACAGTGATAGAAGAAAAAGGTGGTTATGAGGAAGAAGAGGATGACAACATTACACAAAGAAGCTCCTGTAGTCTGCCAGCATCACCTGCATCAGCAACCTCCAAATGGCACAAGACTCAGATGCAGACACCTCTGCCGCATGCAGTGATTCCCCCAAGATGCACATTGAGTCTTCCACCTCCTAGTTCTCTCCAGAGGTGCCTGTGTCAATAGTACCACAAAAGAAAAAAATCCAAGCTACAGTTACGGGCATGTTTAGACAGGAGGGGCCCCACAAATGCAACCGTCTAGTGGTATGTTTGTACGATGTAAAGCAGGCTAAAATGTTAGCGCTGGACCTCCTCATTTTTTTTGTGGAAGTAGTGGGATTTCTAGAATTTGCGGTGACCATCTGCCCAAAATGGAAGTTTCTTAGCCAGACCTATTTTGACAGAGTTGCTGTCCAATGCTCCATCATGGTGTGCTCTAATTCTTTGGCCAAGCTATTCAGCAGAGTGCTGTTCACACTATCCACGTCATGACAGACATGTGGGCCAGTTGTCAAGCAACTGATTACTTGTGCATCACTGCACATTGGATCTCTCTTGTGGAGGTTAGGCAACAGCTATCTGTAGGTCTCAGCACTGAAGAAAGTTTTAAAGGCATTCAGCGTCATGCTAATGTAGCGATGTTTTCCATGGAGAAACCCCATACAGCTGCAAACATTTTGGAAGAGTTTAACAGCAAGGTTTTTCAATGGTTCAACCCAGAGGTCTCAGAAATTGATTTGTTGCCATGGACAATGACAGTAATATAGTCAAGGTCATGGCAGATGGTGGCTATTTCAGGATCTTGTGTTTGGCCCATTGCATGAACCTGATTGTGCAGGACTTTCTCAAAAAAGAAGACATAGTCAGCAACAAACTGGACACCTGCCGAAGAGTCTTCACTCATTCTAATAATTTTTTTAAAGACTGGAAGGAGTTGAGGATCATTCAGCATGCTAATGGAGTACAAGTTAAAGCCCTCCTACAGGAGGTGCCAACAAGTTACGACATGTTGCAACTTCTGCTCCAGCAGTACAGACCGATCACTGACCATGTGCATCAAAGAGGAGAGGATGCAACTGGGAAAAGCATGACATTGGAGGTGGACAAATGGGGGCTAGTCAAGTACCTGGCCTCAATGCTACTTCCTTTTGAGGTTTTCATATGTGAAGTCAGCAAAGAGGACAGTACAGTGAACCAAGCAATCCCGTTGTTGCATCTGCTACAGGACCAGTTGAAAAAGGTGGTGCAAAGGCTCGCCAGTGTGAATGAAGAAGCACATGAGTTGATTAAGGACTTAATCCTTCACTTGGCTGCTAATCCTTAAACTGCAAAAAGAGATAGTTTTCTCCGAAGAGTATAGATGTGCCACAATACTTGATCCACAGTACAAAAAAATACCGCCCACTTTCATTCATTTTTCAGAAGGGGATGTTTCACTTCACAAGACTTGGATTGCTGATCAAGCAAGAGACCTGGAAGAACGGCTGGAAGTTAGAGGACCAGGCAGAAGTTCTGGCATGTTTCCTTCAACCTCCAGAAAAGGAAGTGCTGTTCTCGCACAGCCAACACCATCATCCCCAACATCAGCCACACCAAAAACAGAAGAATCAGCTCCACCCTCTGCAATGGTTTGGTTTCAAGTGGCATGGCTTAAGACAAGTACAGAGGCAAAGGCAACCAAGGTCGAGCAAGTGGCAGCGCCAATGACCATTCAGATGATGGTCCATAACTATTTGCATGATCCAAAAGTGGTCTACCTGGAACAAAACCCATTGGTCTATTGGTATGGGAAGATGCGACGATGGCCAGAGCTCAGTAAGCTGTCAATAAAGTATCTGGCTTGTCTTGTCACTAGTGTGTCTTCTGAGCATGTGTTCAATGTAGCTGGCACAGTCGTCACAGTGAGAAGGACCAGTCTCTTGCATTAAAATGTGGAGAAATGGGGACGACGAGAGACCACAATAGGTTCTTAGCGAGTTCGCTCTGAGATCAGAGTCGTTTATAGGAGCGAACTCCTCCCGAGCCCCGATCAGCCACTCACTCTCAACAATAGTGTTCTTCTTCATATACGTGTCCGTAAGTACGTAGACACGCAGTCCACACACCTTAGCGCGTGTGTAGGTACTATTTTACTTTTTGCACTTTTCACGTGGCAACACAGTTTTTGCCACTCACTTTATTTCCACGGTCCTGAAGAAAGTCCCTCTTACTTCCTTGTGCGGGCTGAAACATGTAGACCCATCACATAGCCAACTACAAGATAATTATTTCTTTTTTAGTTGCATCACACATAATTTTTTAACGATATCCTGAGCCGCCAGTAATAAATATAAAGAGGCAAGGATTCTCAGAGATATTTTTAATTCACATCACATCTTTGCACTACACCAGCTCCGCTGTAATCAGGCGTCGTAGCACAACCGGGGGGCATTCGGCCACCCGGTTGGGACCCCAATGATGAAGCATGACACCAACTAGGTTGGTGTGTGAGGGGTCTTTTAAGAAGCCCAGTGGGTTCTAACACTGCCTACCAGTGATGGTGCCACACATAGACAGGGTTTGTCCATAGTTGTTTAATAGAAATGGGGGCATGGCCAAGATGGCGTCTCAGTGAGACGTGTTCTTGTGCCTCAGCAATTTAGCGGCGAAGAGGGGTCTTGGTGCCTATCGACACCCCCAGGGGAACATACCATTGACGGGGGCGCCCTCGGAGCGCAAATTCCAGGATCGGCGCTGTGCGGAGGCGACTGCCGGGGACGGCCCTGTAGCGAGACCGGCCGCTCAGCATACAAACCGCAGGGGGAGGCACGGGGCAGCTGGGAAGCCGCAACTGGATCCCCTCCCCGAATCCGCGGAACAAGATCGCCGGAGGGGACCTGCGGCCACCCAGCAGCACCTGGAGGCGGGGCTCTGCCGCCAAAGCTCTGGTGCAGGAGAAGCCACCATCTCTCATCCACATGAGGCCCGGCTGCAGGGAGGGTTGTGGGCCTCGCAGATGCGCGGCTCCATTGACTGACAACATGTCATTGTGACACAGCCTGGTGGAGTTCAGGGGCTGTGCCCACAGAAGCTACGAGAGGGCCTTGGCCGCGATGGCTGGTGGTGACAGAGGCTCCCCATATTCGGACAAGGGTGAGTGTGGGGGGGTCCCAGCAACCCGCAAGGAAATGTGTGCAACAAAGGAGAGGTACGGGTGAGAAGATTGCTCCCCCCCAGCCTGGCGGAAGAGTTGCCGCTGTGCACCCCTAACACTCGAACCCCTGACGTGGGTTAGTGGCACGGCGCTAAAGGAGCTGGCTGGGTGGATTATACAAGACCTGGGCCTCGAGGGATTACGGGGGCCTGGCGAGAGCGTGCCCCCTGCTTTCTGCGACCACTCTGCGTGGAGGCTGTGGAGAGCTGTGCGGGGTCTGGCGGCGAGGTGAACAACAGGAGCGACATGGCCCACAGCACTCCCGAGTACGAATGCTACAGTGACAAGGCTCGCTACAAGAAAGTCCCAGGTCCATGGGCTGCAGTGCAGGGTCGGGGGCCATCAGCCCGCCCTGCTGCGAATGCAAAGGGGCATGAGCGCCTACTCACCTGAGGTAGCTGAAGCTGGATTGCTGACACCGGCGGCATCCAGGGTCGGGTCCTGCCGAGCCCCGCAGCAGGAGAGGACGCACCTGTGAGATTACGCAAGGCCCCGGCTGTGGGACGATCTGCAGGCCCAGTGGGCGCGTGGCCTGGGCCCTATACAAAGCCAGGAGACATGACTTCGAGAGATTGGGGGCTGAATCAAGGACTCAGCGGAAGGAGGTAGGCCCGCGGTGACCGAGGCTCTACTACTGCAGTGGCTCCTACACCCAGCACCTCGGTGAGTGTGAAGCACTCCCCAAGTCGCTAACTATGCCAGGGCAGAGGGGTCACACTCGAGGTACAAGGACCTTACTCTACCTCCCCGACACATAGAAGCCGATACTGCGCCTTCGCCCTGCAGCAGCCCAAGTGATCAGGAGAAGAAGTGCTGAGAGTTGGGGCCTAGGCGGCCGCCACGAGGACTGAGCTTTGGGGGATTGCGCAGACACAGGGGCCCAGGGTACTTGGGGGCCATCGGCCAGCTGCTGGGCGGAGACCCCGGGGCCCGAGCTCAGCACTACAGACAGCGAGGCCCACAGATCTCCCTGTTCCAGCGGCAATAGCGTGGCTGTTCACTAGGCCTGATGCTGCGGGGGTGCCCCAGGTGGCCTACTTGAGGCTGAACCAGGAGAAGAAAGGCAGAGGCGCGCGGATAGGGGCCCCTTGCTGAGCGATCGCGGACTCAGCTGGAGCTTCGACTCGAGGGCCGCCCCAGCGCACCGTAGCAGTGACGGCCTGGGCCCCGGCCTGAAGATCATCTCGGCCAGACAAAGAAGCCTAACGGGGCCAGGAGACGACTTAGAAAGGGCAAACAGGGATGATCTGCGGGTCCCCTGTGAAGCGCCTGGCACCCATGAGACTCCAAAACAAGGTCTGCAACACCCACAGACGACCTTGGGTAGCAACACAGGGCTATTGCGGCCACCAAAAGCGGGAAAGGATAGAACAGTGAAGGAAATGCTGCTCAAATCAACTAACCCACAACCGGAAGGCCAATCCACAACGAAGGGACTGGAGGAGGCTGAGAGAGCGGAAGGAGCGGAGGCTCCGGTCAGCCGATCCTTTCTGGAATTGCTTTTCTCCTCTATACGCGAAGACCTGTCCGCCTTAAGACGAGATCTCTTGGTGGATCTGCGAGAGGTGCGCCGCGATGAAGGAGGGTCCCGAAGGCCCCATCTTACCATCTAACAAGAAACCCATTTTTGATTTTGCACTGCCCACTGAACATGATACCCCTAAGATAGGCCCTACCAGGCAGGCTCAGATAGAATGTCTTAAGTTGTCCACTTTCCTTCATCCTGGGAGTGCATCTCACATAGGCCCAAGCCCAGCTCCATAGATAACCATATCGTACATAGGACCAAGCATGCCTTCCTAGATACAAATGTATAGGCCCAAAAAGCCAATGACTCCTGCTCTCATTTTATAATAATAATAAAACAGATCTCGTAGGCCTCACTGATCTGCTAGCAGAGATCTGTTCCATCCACCGAGAGACAACATCAGCCCCCTCTTGTAAATTTCCACAGTTACGAGAATAAGAGTGGCCCCTACCTACGTGACAATCTGTTGGTACATCTGGCTGTGTCACAAGCAAGATTTGCGATATTTTTAGTTATGAAACTTTCCGCGCTTGCTTAACTGAAACTGAGAAGGCGGCAACGTGACCAAGAATTAATATATTAAATATTAATTCTGAGCATTTTTTACGGTAAAAGTTATCCTTTGTTTACTTTTTGCGGTCAAGAACGCTGACCATCTGCTAAAAAGCTCTGTTTCATCATGATACCACTTCTCGGTTTTATATAAAACTTTCCAGTTACTGTAAGCGGGCGGTTAAGTGGCCTGCGTCAGATCTCGTGTCAGACGTGGGTGTAAGTTCTGCATTTAACCATATAAAAGAGCTTCGCCCAGGGTGCGGCTCTGAACTCTCTGCGCATCAGTGCATGACTGCATTTAGAGGGTTCCCGATCGATCGTCCGTGTGACTGGGCCTAGAACTTCAACTTCCAAGGTGGTAATACTCTTATCTGATTATTTTGCCTATTGGCTTTATCAGCTTATCTGATTATTTTGCCTATTGGCTTTATCAGCCTATCTGATTATTTTGCCTTTTGGCTTTGTCAGCTCAACTAAATATTAGCCTTTTGGCTTTGTCAGTCTATCTAACTCAGCTCATTCTAACCCAAGCCATTGCATTTATTTTAGGTTAAACTGCGTAGTCATTGAATGGTGTTGCTTTCTTAAAAAGAGATTAGCCTTCTAGGCACTAGCCTACCTATCTTCTTTAAAGTCAGGGTTGCTCTTTAGGCAGCTACTCATAGCATAATATTTAGACATACATTTGCTTCTTTTAAACAACTGATTTATAACATTGTCAATACATTTATTTTTCATCCTGCTCATGTGTTCATGGGCAACATTTTAATCGAACTGTTTCTATGCTTTTGAACTGCTTAAATAAAAAGTCACTGTATTTTACATCGTGGTTTCTTCTTTCCGAGTGAACGAGCAGAACAGGGGTCAGGCTCTCTGGAGTCGGTAAGCAGAAGGGTGTGGCCACCAAAATTCTACCCTCAATCAGCTGGCGACCACGAATATCCAGGTCTTGTTAGGCGGGTCACCTACGGTGCGGTCTTGGGACGCATGCTGGGGTTACACCTGTCTGGCTGTCTCTCAGGCTCTCCTCTCCCCACGTCCACCGGGGTAAGTCAGGGATATTTTTACTTTTTTCCTTGCATTTGCCTCAGGTTGTGGCGTGTGTGGGGCGGTGGGTCGGCCTGCATTTGCCATCCGGGGTCTCCCTTGTCTGTGCTCCTTTGCCCACCTATGGTTGACTGACATGCCACGACGTCCTCTTTGTGGCTGGTCACATCTTCCCGAGGCTCTTTGGTGCTGTCCCCTCTGCTATCATTAATTTCGTCGTGGTTTCTTTCTATTTGCATTTCCTTGTGCTTTCACTTCCATTGCCGTTTTTCTTTTTCAATTCTTATCTTTGTCTTTTCGCTTGGATATGCTCCGTGATGCTTGAGGTTTGAGTCCTGACCACCTGTTTGTACATGGTTGGTCGAATTCTGGCATGGTGCACACATGCGTTTGCAGGTTTTCATGTTTACATATTTTGCCACAAGTGCCTTTTTAAGGTTTGACATGCTCCGTGATGCTTGAGGTTTGAGTCCTGGCCAGTTGTATGTGGCCGAATTCTGGCATGGTGCACACATGCGTTTGCAGCTTTCTCATGTTTTAATATTTGACGCGCATTTAATATTTGACGCACATTTTTCTCAATGCCCTTTCTTACCGAACAGTTTCTATTGCACAGCTGTGGGCTGTTGCGCTCTTGACACAGTGCACAAGTGGCACGCATGTCTGTAGTGTTGTCGCACTTTTTTTTACTTAGGGTGTGTCCCGGCGCCATTTTGTATGCTCTTGCCGCCATTTTGTATTCTTATTTACATTTTGTATTATTAAGTTTTCACCTTTTATGTTTCATCTTCTGTAGTCTTTCACTGAATATCTTGTTTTCTTCTGCTTTCTCTCCTTCACTTCCTTCTCTTTCAGTTGCTCTTCCTGTTCTTTTTCCTCACACTTTCTTCATACATTGTCATTTTCTTTCCTCCTTCACGCCCTGCAACACCATTCTATTTCTTTTTCAGGCGTCAATGCGCCCCTCTTTCGTCACGGTTCTTTCATGTGTATTCACACACTCATTCTTCGCACTCTATAGTTCGTCCCTCTCTGATTCACTTTTACATGTCTTGGGTGCTTTTCTCTTTTTATCTCTCAAATTTATCTCGCTCTCTCAACGGCGCCTTTCTCCCTTGTTAGCTGCGCCACTCCAAAAAGAGGAACAAATTACTTCGAAGTCTGTGGCCCAGACTGACATCCCCCCCGCCTTCTTCTGCTCTCTGCCTTCGCAGAACGAGGAAGTAAGCATCGCAGCTTCACTGTAGTCACCTCGCCCCTCCTTTCTCTGTCTTCTCAGTCTGGTCTCTCACCAAACATTGTTATTTTTCTCATTATTATTTTTTTTAATGCATTTCATTTATTTAATTATTGTTTATTTGTTGTCTATGCTGTCTGTTTCTTGTGCTTCGTTTTCTTAAACATTTATTAGCCCTGCTGTCCCACCACAGTTTTCTCCTCGCACTCCACATCTGTTGCTGAACTGCCAGCTCCACACTCACTTAGCCGAGTGGCAGTCTGCTAGTTATTATTGTTGACTCAGTTGCCCCCCACCTTTCATCAATTAGCGGCAACTGCGCTAGGTAGCTGTTGTCTGGATTGCCTTGCTTTTAAAACATAGCCGCAATTCCGCTAAGTAGTTGCACTTTTCTTCACTACACTTTGCACATCTATTGCACCTCTTTTTTTCTGTCTCTCACACCTTTTTTGCCTACCACTTGCCTACGCCAATTGGTAGCCAAGGGGGGTGGAGGTGTATCTCCATTCCTCTTGTCCGTCCCCTTAAACAACCCCCCCCGTTATGTCCCCTGACCCCCCGCAAATTATTAATCTCCTTATTCATTCAGTACGTGGTACTGCCACGGCGGTATACCACACCAGTCTTGATCGCTTTATCCCCCTCACGCGCCATCAAAGCGATGTTCTTGCAACTACTTGGGACATCTTAGAGGTTGACTTTACACCCACTACCGAACTCCGCCTTTCACTCTTGTCTCTCATAGACTTACCTCCCCCAGGCACCACTTCTTCCCAACCACCACCACCACCAGACACCACCCGCCCGGATCTTTTGTGGCCTGCCCACTCCTCTAATTCATCTTCGCGCTCCCCACCCTCTTTAGGGTCTTCTGTTTCTTTTGCTAATTCTCCCACTATCGTTGCCATAGACGACGAGTCCAATACTGACTCTGCGCAGTCCACGGCATCCTCTGAAGAGGCAACACTCCCTAACCTTACCGCCCCTGCTTCCCCCACGGTATCAGCATCAGTACTTACTATTGCTCTCCATCAACCACTGTCTCCTGCTAACGAGTCCCCATTCCTCGTGGCACTCCTGCAGGACTATTCAGTGGATATAGAGGACTCTGCACCAGACATCCTCATTGTGCCTCCCCCGGCAAGCCCACCCCCGCATTTTCAGTCACTGTAGGGAATGAGTGCCCCGTCTCCTGACAGTACAGCTCCTCTTATTTTTGGATATCTAGTTAATAATAACGTTGTGGGTCTTTCTACTGGGCACCCATCCTCCTTTTGTCACGTTACACCCTTAGCAAGCACTGTCCTTCTCACTATATTTCAAGTTTTAGGGGTTGACTATACCCAGGCACAGCAGATAACGCTTTCACTAGCACCGTCCTTTCCGCACCTTCCGCATTCCATTGTCACTAAAGCCAAAGAACAAAAACATTGCAAGCACTGACATTTTAGGGAAAACTCCAGTCCCTCAACAATTACTGGTCCCCATGAACAGGATTATAGGTACCTCTGTTCATAAAACATCGGATTGCATTTACATACGCATTCGCCTAATAGCGCCAGGTTTGGAGATACCTACCACACTAGTTACAACTTATCCACGCAACCCGCTACAAAGCAAAGTAATTGCTGGTCTCTCTCGTAACCAGCTCCAATTCCCTGACTTCTCCCCTGACGGAATATACACCGGACCACAGGAACTGGACTTAAGAAAAGCATTATATGACATTATCAGTAGCGCCATAGGAGAGGAATTGATAAATGACGCCATCCCCCCCACTCCTGCCACTGAACACTCTCCTGCCACTGAACACTCTCCTGCCACTGAACACTCTCCTGCCACTGAACACTCTCCTGCCACTGAACACTCCCCTGCCACTGAACACTCTCCTGCCACTGAACACTCTCCTGCCACTGAACACTCTTCTGCCACCTAATTACATTCCTTTCCAAACAAGCGACATTCACCCTCAAAGCATTGTGCTTTAAAATAACACTCATGAATGGCATAGTGAGCTCTACAGTGTACAAAACGTCTACCCACTTTCACATCTTTTTTATCATACATCCCCTGGAGCGCTACTCACTGCCATATTATCTAGCACATGGCCAAGGCACCCTCTCCAAAGTTATATTGCTGAAGCTTGCTTTGACGGCCAGCTTCGCTTCCCTCTTTATACTCTAGCACAAGAGCGAGACTTGCAGGACGGGGTGTATGATATTGTCATTCAGGCAGTAGAGCAAGAACTCATCAGAGACATTGTCCCTAGCACCTGAGAAAACGCGCTCCTGTAGTTCAGGCTTTGCCTAGAGCGCCCCGGGTTAGACACACCAACATGGCCACTCCACTCCAACATGTTTTAAAAACATTCGGAGGCCAAGAGCACCATATACTAAAGCACTGCCGTGAGCTACACAAGCGTACGGTCAAAATGAGTCATCCTTGGCCCTCAGAGGGAAGCTTTGATCCAATCATACTAGAGCATGCCACCACCTTTCTAGACACCAAGTACTCTGGCACTAAGTTACAGAAGAGAAAGGCTACTTTAGATCTCTGGCGCATTTTCAAAGACAAGGCTCAAACACACTCTGACTCCACACACCCAGCTATACCCAATGCTCCGCCCCCACCGCCTTACCACTTCAGCGGTATGTATACCGAACGCACTCACAAAGAACAACCGGAGCTACCAGTCACCACTAATGATTCCCCGGCTGCTGGTTCCCAACCACTACCCAATGATGCCTCTTCCTCACCACACCTCGCACCAGAGTTACTCATTGCACAGATTGAGGAATTCCAGACTTCCCACACATCACCCAGTCACCCGTACCACCATGTGGACAGACCACTGACCCCACCCATGCCCCCCAGTGATGTATACCCCAACCTGACAGACCTGCGCAGCGTACACATGCCTCTCCCCAACGGTACAGTAAGGGAGACAGCAGTATCGGGTATCCCAGGCTTCATAGATACACAACTATCACTAAAATTTACACCAACAGTCAATACTGCACACCCACGCCCAGGTGAAGAGGATGAGGAAGACTCTGACTCTGTCTCTCAAGCATCATCTCGTCACTTGCGCTCACCTGTCATTGTCATCCGTGACATCGGCACTCAACAAGCTTCTGGTACTAACCCCTTCCTTGATACCGACACGCACCTGTTCCCTAGTTCGCACCTCCAACCACAAACTAGCATGCCTTTCATAGCTACTGCACCCTCTGGTGAGGTACCAGGATCTGCCCTTATGACAGACCAGCGGCGGCTCATCAAGTTCCCTGACCCACCATTGCTGTGCATGACGGAGGGACAGTGTGTTCCCCTCGCAGGTCTTCCCTCCTCATATGGCAATTACAGACAAAATGCAGACTTGAGCAGAAGCACTAGCCTGGAAAGTATATCACCACAGCACCTTGACGAGGAACAGCCACCCACGCATCAATCACCTTCCCACGCAGCACAGGTAAACACAATGAGACGCTTGTCATTTAAATTAGAGAACATGAACAAAAGCATTACGGACATGATGTCGAAGGTCAACACACCAACACCACCCTCACCCATGCTGCACCGCCTCATGCAACACCACCCACAGACAGTTATCAGTAGGAATGGGGAAGGGAATAGACAATATCTCCTTAATGAGCACCCCTACCGCTGTGACGCTGTCGCCTCTGGAATAACACAAACACTCACCAACACACACCATCCCCACCAATTCCCAACGGCAGTAGGGCCAGAAAAGAGACAACCACTGGTGCTAGAAGGCCACAATCCAATGTTTGGTGAGATCCCAATATATTGTGGACTCCCACAGGAACAAGCCAGAGTGGTAAGAAGAAAGGTCAGGACCACCGAAGCACAGAAACTTAAAGTCTTGGGGACACATGGACGCCCAGACGACATACTATATGACGTCTCGGGCTCTGCTTCCTTGCGCACCGTTAGGATGAAAAATAGACACAACATAAGTCTCAGCAGACCATGTCCACCACAAACAAGCAAGGATCTCACTCCCAATGAGATAGTGACATTAGGGGAAGGTTCAGATTATGCAGTTAACCCCTTTTCAGACGACTTGGCAGGCTGGTCAGAGCCCTTAGCGCCGCAAATGCTCCCTTGGCCAAGAGAAGGCTCTTTTGAACCTCAGTACATGGCAACAGCAGTTGAATGTATCCTCAAAGGACTAGGAGATGAGGATTGGGACTATGACTACATGAGGGAGAGCCTGAAAGTCTGGCAAAAATATGCTCGCCAGCATGACTATACAGGACCCACAGCGCAACGCCCTGGGGTCATGCGCCAGATGCCACTGCTCTACAAAAATGTCACTGATCCCCCCATCTACATCCCATGGTCTACATTAGACAAAGAAAATGTCAAAAGTAACTCCCACCCCTCACTGAGGGTGCGGGAAAATGGATTGCAGCTTTTGAAAATTGCACCACAGGTAACAACATAGCTATAGGAGATGTAAAAAGCCTGCTGATCTCCCTCATGGGAGAAGACGCAGAAGATCTCTTCACACGTGTCCATGCCAATCTTACAAAAACAAACACCAAACATGATGGTGTTTCCTTTAATGAGATTAGAACACTAGCATGGACTGAGTTGCGCAGGAAATTCCCTGATGTTCCCGATATTGGGGCTCTGTTGTCACAGACCATGCAACCAAATGAAGACCCTGCCAACTATCTTTCCAGAATGAAAGAAAAATGGCACCAGGAGTTAGGGGAACGATGGGACGCAGCTGGAGAGTATGGGAGATTATTTTATCACACAATAAAGAAAGGTTTACCCACTGAAGTGCAGGAAAAATTAGATGGCATTGTAGCAATGGAATGCAAGCCATGGGCTGAAATACAAGACCACATTATACATTACTGCAAAAAGAGACAGGAACAAGAGAAGATTAGACAGCTGGCAATAGAGAATGCCGCTGCCAAGTTGGTACAGCAGAAACTTAATAAGAAAAAAGACAATGTTGACACAGTCATGCTTGCAGCACCGGTCACTCAAATGACAGCAGTAACATCCTACCCCCAGGCTGCCATGAATGCTCTTGCAGGCAACGCCCAACCTGCCCCACAGCAGGTTCAAGCACCACCTGCAGTACAGTACATACAAGCTCAACCCCAACCTGCCATACAGTATGTCCAGCCGCAACCACAGCCAATGGTACAATACATGCCAGCACCACCTGCTTACAGCACCAACACACAGCCCTATTACAATAACAGACAAAATATGAACTGGAACACGGGTGGACAAGGAAGAGGGCGAGGGATGGGACAACAGAGGTTTCCACAACAACCAGGACAAGGGACACCACCGATTATCTGCTACTATTGCCAGAAACCAGGCCACATACAGAGAGATTGCAACAGTAAAAAGCGTGATATGGGTCAGCAATATATGCGTCCTGGCTACCAAGCACAAGCACCATTCCAACAACAGCAGCGCACGCAACAACACCTTCAACAGCCCCAAATACTATACTCTTATGCACAACCAGCACAGCAACAACAAGTGCAGCTCCAAGTGCCCATAATGGCCCAGGTTCAGCCAGCAGTCCAACAAATACAGGTTCCAATGCAACAGCTACAGCCACAGCAAATACCTGCTTATCAGGCGGTCCCCCAAACACAAAACAATGTCCCTCTAGGAGGAACAATTGTTGCCTCCAGCAACCCCTTTACCCAGGGCACCATCCAGCAATATCAGGCTGGAGGATACACTGGCTAGGACAGCCCACAGACAACTCTTGTGTGCCCAATTTTGTCATGCACAAGCAATACTGAAGAGGACCCTATTGCAAGTGTTGTGATAAATAACAAAACATATAGTTTCCTTGTTGACACAGGTGCCACATACTCCTGCATTACAGGTGGCCCTCTGCCCATTTCAAACAAAACAGCGGACACACAGGGATTTTCTGGAGCAATAGCAAGGGTCCCCTTCACCAAGCCAGTATCAATGGAGATAGGAGGCCATGTAGTGGAGCAGCCTCTGCTCTATTCACCCAGGTCCCCAGTCAATCTTTTAGGACGTGACCTCATGGCCAAACTAAACATGACCATCCACTTTGATGACAACGGAACAATGATTTGCTCCATACCAGGTACCCCACTAACTAGGATAATGGCAGTCACTGCACAGTCTTCCTTAGATAGTCAGGTCAGAGCACGCCCAGTGGATGAGCACGCCTTCTCTGCAGCTGTCCACACTATTGTCGCCACCACTCCCGAATTACAAGGCCGCACTGTTCAGTTACCAAAAGAGTTCCTTTTCAGACCCCAAGTACCAGACTCACAGGTATTAGACAAACACTTGACATTTGACATCTGCGCCCTTGAGGTAACACCAACCTACGGCGCATTTCTGGCATGCGATGACAACGCTCATACTTGGGCTTGTGTCATTTTCATTGAGCCTAAAGGGATGGTCAGAGACATTTCAGATGCCCAGTTATTTGGATCCCCTGAACACTACTCCAAGACAGAGATTATCTATCAAAACAATGTGCCTATCTCAGTAACAGTGGAGATTAGGACACCAACAGTCACCCCTAGCTATGACTCTGCCCGAGAGGCAGATCTGGCTCAAGTACCTGCACATCTTTGGACAACAGGCCCAAACAATGTAGGCCTTATTAGCTCTGCCGCGCCATTCAAGATAACACTTAAACAAGGCGCTATCCTGCCCAGAATAAAACAGTATCCCTTGTCCAAGGCAGCGGAGGAGGGCATTGCCCCTACCATACAGGCATTGCTAGATCAAGGAGTAATATATCCTTGTATCTCTCCTTGTAACACAGCCCTTTTTCCTGTACGGAAGGGGAAGACAAATCAATGGCGTCTAGTACATGATCTGCGCGCCGTTAACAACATAGTTGTACCAGAATTCCCTATTGTCCCAGACCCCTCTGTCATCCTCACGAATGTCCCCCCCGATGCACAGTACTTTTCTGTCATCGACCTGAAAAATGCTTTTTTCAGCATTCCTTTGCACCCAGACAGCCAATACCTATTGGCTTTCACATTCAGAAATGTGCAATTAACATACCGAAGATTAGCCCAAGGGTACTGTGAGTCCCCTAGCGTCTTCAACAGGGTTGTCAAAGAAGACCTGTCCAATTTCCAATGTGACAGCACCTTACTGCAATATGTCGATGACATACTGCTTTGCAGCCCCACAGAACAACAATGCAGGAAAGACACCATCTTCTTACTCACCACTCTAGCACAAAGAGGATATAAAGTTGACAAACAGAAGTTACAGTACTGTCAGAAAGAGGTACATTATCTAGGACAGCTACTGTCTGCATCAGGCAGACGAGTCACTCCAGGTCGAGTTGAGGCAATAAAAGGCACTTCTGAACCCCTAACGGTTAAACACATTCAAAAATTCCTCGGCCTGGTTAACTATGTCCGTCAATGGGTCTTTGATTTTGCAACAATAACTGCCCCATTGCTGAAAGCTGTGAAAATGGGCAAAGACAGACACAATAAAATTGAGTGGACACCTGAAATGAGAACAGCCTACACCCAGCTCAAAGATGAGATAACAAATGCACCAGTGTTAGGATCACCTGATTACACAAAAGAATTCTACCTATTCACTCACTGTGATGGTTTAGTCATGACGGCAGTACTCACTCAGAAATACCCCATGGGCCATAAGCCCATTGCCTACTTCAGCGGCATGCTGGACGCTGTCATGAAAGGTCATTACCCCTGCGAGCAGGCCCTTGCTGCCGCAGCATTTGCTGTTGAGAAAACTACCCCCATTGTAATGGGTTCCCCACTGACTATGTACACCGAACATGCCGTCTTTGCAATAATACAAAAAGCCAAGACAACTTTAACAACACAAAGAGTGTCAGGTTACGAAGTCATACTGTCACTACCTTCTCTGAAGATTGTAAAATGCCATACAGTAAACCCTGCCACATTTTTTGCCCATCCAATAGCCACCTCAGATGATGACACCCATGACTGTGCCACATATTCACCAGATGAGTCTGGAGCAGCAAAAGAGGATCCCTTGCCTAACAGTACTGTATATTTTGTTGATGGCTCCTCTACCATTGATCAAGAAACAGGAGTCAGGTACACAGGAGCTGCAGTAGTTAAAGCACAGCAGAATGATTCCTCTGATTCCCTAGACATTGTACAGCAACTTACATTACCATCACATTATTCTGCCCAGGCAGCTAAACTGGTAGCCCTCATAGCTGCCTTAAACATTGGAGCTGATGATCGCATTACAATTTATTCCGATTCTGCATATGTCACCACAACAACACACTCCAGCATCCTCCGCTGGAGAAGGCGCAGCTTCCTTAAATCAGATGGTACACCTGTCATTCACAAGACGTTATTAGAGGAACTTATTGAGGCCCTTACACTACCAGCTGAAGTAGCCGTAGTCAAATGCGCAGCGCACACTAATGGCCAAGATTTTGTCTCCAGAGGTAACGCCCTGGCAGATTGGGCAGCTAAGGCTGCAGCCAGAGGCCCCCAGCAACAGGCCCCCCACTTCACGCAACACCAGAGGTACCATTTGCCCCCATTTTACTTTCCCAAACACTGCCTCCCACAGAGCATGACAATAGCAATGAAGGAATTCCAAAAACACCATCCCAATTCACAACACCATTTGACATTGACACAACTCAGCAATATGATCACACTGCACAGTTACACCTTAGAGAAATGCAAGAAAGTGCACCAGATCAAGAGAAAGAGTTATGGAAGAAGAGGGGAGTACAACAGGACTCCGCCGACTTCGTGTACAGACAGACAGTAACAGGGAAACCTGTGATGCCACAGGCCTTATTACAAGTGGCATTGGACCAACTCCACCTTCCCACACATGTCACCCGAGATAACATGTCCACCACCTTGCAAACAGACTGGTTCATCCCCAATGCCTATGAACAGATACAATTGTATGTTAATAAATGTCTCATTTGCCAACAATATTCCCCAAACCCGTCTCTCAAAACAGTTGCTTCCACCATTCCTAAACCATCTGGCCCCTTCAAAGAGCTACACATTGACTATGTCGACATGATCGACCGCTGCCAAAATTACCGCTATCTCATTGTAGTAGTGTGTCCATTTTCACGCTGGATCGAAGCTGGACCTTGCGTCCACTGCGATGCCAAGGCAGCTGCCACATTCCTACTCCGTGATGTCATTACTCGCTGGGGCATTCCAGACGCCATCCGGTCCGACAACGGCAGTCATTTTTCAAACGCCATCTTTTCCTCCCTGACCACAATGCTAGGCATTAAACACAAACTGACATCAGCTTATCACCCACAAAGCAACGGTATTTGTGAGCGCCTCAACGGCTTGCTCAACAATAAAATAAGCAAGATAAGCGCAACAATAGGAAAGAAATGGCTTTATTGCCTACCCATAGCACTCTTTGCATTAAGAAACTCCCCAAGTTCGGATCACCACCTCACGCCCCATCAGCTTGTCAATGGACGATCCATAAATGTAACAGTTCCTTCCACACGCCCTAAAACAGATAGTGAATCATCACCAGAGATAGTTAGGGCAGAACTTTACCAATATCTGTGCCAACTAACAAGCGCAGCACAGTTCCTTTCTACCCAGGTATCCAAGAGGAGAGACAAGGGCCCCACCGATCCTGAGCTCCCACCAATCCGTCCCGGGACACTGGTCTTCGTCCGGAAAAACGTCAGGCGTTGGAAGGATCCTAAGTTCGAAGGTCCCTTCCAGGTGATAGACTCATCACCAACTGCAGTGCGAATAGCTGAGAGAAAAGCATGGATCCATCGCAGCCACGTCCGCCTAGACCCCGCACCACCACCTCAGCCAATGGACTAAAGGAGGGACGGGACATACCATCAGTGCCACTCCATGAAGACAGCGGCCTTCCATCCTCCTGTGATGAAGAAGACGTTGAGCATCGCGTACTTATAGTCAAGAATGCTAATGGAGATGCAAAGTTATGTATTTCACTTGTCTTAGTATTTTGTGTTTTTGCTACAGTGACTTTGGCAGTTCTCAATTGGTACATGTTTTATCTTGCAACCACTGATCAGGGTTATCTTTCGGATGCTATCACACCATCTTCAGGACAGTCAGTTGTGCCACCAGATAGAGACAAGATCGAAAGTCCACCACTCCCACCTTGTACCGCTGATACAGCACACACTAGCACACACCCCACATCCACAGTTACTGATCTGATCCCAAGCAGTGCTACTACCCCAGGGGATGGCGTTCTGGATCTCACAATAGGTCCCCAGTTGCCCCGCCGTTCCCCTCCCCGCAC
Source organism: Calotriton arnoldi (assembly GCA_963921515.1). Taxonomy (NCBI): domain Eukaryota; kingdom Metazoa; phylum Chordata; class Amphibia; order Caudata; family Salamandridae; genus Calotriton; species Calotriton arnoldi. Next base: position 97,183 of record CAWUFW010004240.1, read on the forward strand.
TAACAGTAGATTTAAACGAGGTAGACCAAGGTTCTGGAGGACCCGTAGACCAAGACCTGAGGTTACACAAGAGTGGCCCACCGCTCTTCAGGACACAATGGTTCACATTGCACACCTTCATTCCAGGCCCGATTTCCATTCCACACGTCCGGACAAATTCAATCCGGATCATGGAGCCCATGATGCCCTGTTAGACAACATGTGGTACCGGCATATGTCCAAAATAGGGAAAAAGGCAACAAAAGAAGCATGTTTCGTGTGCTCACATATCCCTCATGCAGTAGGCGCAGACAAAATGATTTTCTCAAAAGAAGTACCACCCCCAGTAGCCAAGTGTCTCCTCCACCTGTTCCTTTGCCGTATATACGGTCAGATTCAGCTTCTGTCAGCCAGTCTCGATACTGCATTTGTAAACACTACGGCATGGGATTATGAGTATGTCACGTTCAGAATTGTGACGGACAAAAAATCATTTGACAAAGGCATGGAGGAGCTGTATAGGATGAGCATATCTGACTCCTTAACACAACATTGGGAGCGTAGTTTTGCCTATTTACGCTACTTCACCTTTACAACACCGATGGCAACATGTCATCCACTAATAGAGCAGAGCCTCTGTAAATACAGGCCTGTGTTGCGTTTACGGACCAATATCTATTATAACAATAAGTGGCACGGTCCACACAACCTGACCTGTAGAGCGGCTTCCTTAGGAGCACCCTTTATAACGACAGACTGGGAGGGGGACACCGATTGGGATATCGAGAGTGAATGCGAAGGGGTCTGGGCACAAGAAAGTAGAAGGTACACCTTTAGTAAGGACACCACCTACCAATGGAAGAAAGTATATAAATTAAAAAATCCTCTCCTTTGCTTCCTAGGTAACGGTACCCGCCTTGTGGGCAGCAACACTAACTGTAACACAACAGTTTTTAATGTGGACCTCCAAGACGGCACCGTCGGCGTCATGGACATCTTTTGGGCCTGCGGAGAACGCATCTACGCCCAGTTGCCTCCTCAATGGAAGGGCCTATGCACCATGGTCACCATGCATGAACTGCATCTCGTTGTCCCGGCATCCAACATTTCTCAAGTGCTCGAACACCCCATGACAGGCGATGTCACCCTGCTTCACCGACAGCGAAGGAGTGCTCAATATTTTGCTAACGACGCCTTTAAGGAAGTTCCTGACGAGTTTCGCCTGTTCAATGGCGCCCAGGAATTCTTTGGGGGCCTGTGGCCCATCTGGCAAACATCTGCTAATGCCCGGTGGCTGCAGGTCACACGCTATGAACTAATGACTCTGATCAACAACACCCGAGATGGGTTCAACGCAATACAGGAAGAATTACGACCAATAAGACTTATGGTTCTAGAGCATAGATACGTTCTAGATCAACTCACAGCTATGCAGGGAGGGGTATGCGCTTCCATCGGATCGAGCTGCTGTACTTTCATACCGTCTAATGATGCCGCTAACGGGTCTCTCGCTAAGGCCATTGAGGACTTGGACAATTTGGGAAAAAAGATGCGTGATGAGGGCGGTGCCGATGCAGACCCTATTACGAGCTGGTTCAACTTGGAGTGGATGCCTTCATGGCTATCTGCTATCTTGAAAATGATGTTACCTATTTGTTGTGTCATCATGTTAATGTGTTGCGGTGCACAGGTAATAATGAGGTGTGTCAGCAGATGTAGCATCAAAGCAGTTGGAATAAATTACGTTAAGACAGGAATTTACCACAATGCAGACTATCAGGACATGCACCGTGTTCCTGGGGATGGGGATGGGCAGGTCCACATACAACTCATAGAACTAGCTGCCCCTGAGGCTTCTCCCAACACACCCTCAGCTCCCCCAGTCCCACCGCATAGGTACACTTTGAGGGAGGAGCATAACGCTCACCAGTATGACCAGTTACTGAGCCATGATGATGGAGAATATGTTACCCTACCATCAGAATTGCAACCCCCGGCTGCGTGCCCCTACGTTAATGACCCACTCAGCATGCACCCGACCCCTGAGGGTCCTTCAAAGTATTCTATCCGAGATGTGTTCAAAAATGAACAAGAGCAGGGATATGAAGGAGGGTCCCGAAGGCCCCATCTTACCATCTAACAAGAAACCCATTTTTGATTTTGCACTGCCCACTGAACATGATACCCCTAAGATAGGCCCTACCAGGCAGGCTCAGATAGAATGTCTTAAGTTGTCCACTTTCCTTCATCCTGGGAGTGCATCTCACATAGGCCCAAGCCCAGCTCCATAGATAACCATATCGTACATAGGACCAAGCATGCCTTCCTAGATACAAATGTATAAGCCCAAAAAGCCAATGACTCCTGCTCTCATTTTATAATAATAATAAAACAGATCTCGTAGGCCTCACTGATCTGCTAGCAGAGATCTGTTCCATCCACCGAGAGACAACATCAGCCCCCTCTTGTAAATTTCCACAGTTACGAGAATAAGAGTGGCCCCCACCTACGTGACAATCTGTTGGTACATCTGGCTGTGTCACAAGCAAGATTTGCGATATTTTTAGTTATGAAACTTTCCGCGCTTACTTAACTGAAACTGAGAAGGCGGCAACGTGACCAAGAATTAATATATTAAATATTAATTCTGAGCATTTTTTACGGTAAAAGTTATCCTTTGTTTACTTTTTGCGGTCAAGAACGCTGACCATCTGCTAAAAAGCTCTGTTTCATCATGATACCACTTCTCGGTTTTATATAAAACTTTCCAGTTACTGTAAGCGGGCGGTTAAATGGCCTGCGTCAGATCTCGTGTCAGACGTGGGTGTAAGTTCTGCATTTAACCATATAAAAGAGCTTCGCCCAGGGTGCAGCTCTGAACTCTCTGCACATCAGTGCATGACTGCATTTAGAGGGTTCCCGATCGATCGTCCGTGTGACTCTGCCTAGAACTTCAACTTCCAAGGTGGTAATACTCTTATCTGATTATTTTGCCTATTGGCTTTATCAGCTTATCTGATTATTTTGCCTATTGGCTTTATCAGCCTATCTGATTATTTTGCCTTTTGGCTTTGTCAGCTCAACTAAATATTAGCCTTTTGGCTTTGCCAGTCTATCTAACTCAGCTCATTCTAACCCAAGCCATTGAATTTATTTTAGGTTAAACTGCGTAGCCTTGAATGGTGTTGCTTTCTTAAAAAGAGATTAGCCTTCTAGGCACTAGCCTACCTATCTTCTTTAAAGTCAGGGTTGCTCTTTAGGCAGCTACTCATAGCATAATATTTAGACATACATTTGCTTCTTTTAAACAACTGATTTATAACATTGTCAATACATTTATTTTTCATCCTGCTCATGTGTTCATGGGGAACATTTTAATCGAACTGTTTCTATGCTTTTGAACTGCTTAAATAAAAAGTCACTGTATTTTACATCGTGGTTTCTTCTTTCCAAGTGAACGAGCAGAACAGGGGTCAGGCTCTCTGGAGTCGGTAAGCAGAAGGGTGTGGCCACCAAAATTCTACCCTCAATCAGCGATGTGGACTCGCTGAGAGAAAGGGTTAAAGCTCTGGAGGAACACGAAACGGGGCGTGATGAGGAATTAGAGTGCCTCCAACAAGAAGTCCTCAGGCTGCAGGAACAGAATCTCGACCTTCAGGCTCACACAGAGGACTTGGAGAACAGGTCCCGGCAGAATATCATCTGCATCCGCGGCATGGCATATGGGGAGAAGGACAGTGACATCGAAGCGTTGGTTGTGGACCTGTTCCGCTCAATCCTGGGCGAGCTTCAGGACTTCCAAGTCAAACTAGACCACACTCACAGAGTAGGCCCCAGGAGGATGGCCCCGGCCCCCTGCAGACATTTTGACTTGTGTGCAGGACTACCAGCTAAAGGAACACATACTCCGAGAAGCCAGGAACAACCCAGCCTTTCAATACTAAGGTCAAACACCCACACTGTATCAAGACCTGGCAGCCTCCACCTTAATCAAACGCAAGTCATTTTGCCCGATGACACACCTACGGGAGGCTGGAATTAAGTACTCCTGGGGACACCCCTTTCAGCTGATATTTCATTTCCAAGGGGAGCTCAGGCAAATTCGCTCCCTCTCAGTGGCCTATAAGCTCCTGAACATTGAGGAACCCACAGCAGAGAGGCCGCAGCGGAGCAACTCAAGCCTCAGACGACAAAGTGGCCACGGATGGACCACCATCAAGACGCCTAGCCCATCGTCGCGCCCGGACTCAGACACCATGGCCAAGGAGCGGCAGGCGGTCCTGGCGTCCCTAACCGAAGCATCTCTGGAATAAGCTTGGAGAAGCTGAGCAGTGAATCAGCAGACAATTACTCGCCCCCTTGCCCGCCAATGGAATTACTTTGAACATAAGCATGGGGGGAGAAGGGGCGGCAAGACGCTGGCCTTTGGTACCCCATATTTTTCCTCCCAGGAGCCGTAAGCTCCGGACACTGGACAGTTCGATGACATTCTATCATATTCTTATAGTTGTTTTGTTGGGGTTTTCTTCTTTCTCTTTGGTGGGTTTCCTCCCCCCTCTCTGTGTATATTTAGCTCTGCACAACTGCGCATGCCACCTGTCGGCCCCAATCCCCGCTTACAAGAGCTCGCTCACCCGAAGGGATCTCCGAAGCACATCAACGCCCCTCCTCAATAGCGTACTCAAATCCTGGCCAGTATACTGACAAGCATTAAAATCCTAGCCCTTAATGTAAAAGGGCTTAATAATCCTACCAAGAGAAGGGCCATTTTGTCATACCTAGAGAACTCGAATGCACATATATGCTTACTGCAGGAAACTCATCTTTTACACAGCGACACCCATAGACTACGCTCTAAGGCCTTTCCTCAGAAATACTTCTCTTCCCTTCCCACCAAGAGGGCCGGAGTAGCCATCCTTATTTCCCGCAATTTCAAAGGGGTGGTAGGGGCAAAGGTATCCAAGCTAAAAGGGACACTCCTGGCCTTTTCCATAGCTATAGGAATGCACACGTTTACACTAGCCACTATTTATGCACCTAACGAGGGTCAGGAGACATTCCTTCGCACCTCTCCAGACCGGCAGATACTCATAGAAGGTGATTTGTATACCGTGTTCAATAGCCAATTTGACCGCTCAGCTCAGAGGCAGGGACTGACAGGGGCTTTGTCTGAAAGCGGGCAACAATGGCTACAAGAAATGGGGTTAGTTGACATTTGGCGCTTCTTTCACCCCTGCACAACTGATTACACTTTCTACTCCCACGCCCATAAGACCTATGCCAGGCTAGATTATTTTTTAGGCTCCCAGTCCCTTCTTTCCTTGGCGCGTGACTCAAACATCGAACCCCGCGCACTGTCTGACCACGCGGCATTGACCATAACGCTGACATTTCCCTCCACACCCCGGCCATCATATTCCTGGCAGCTACGAGACACACTCCTTCATTGCCCAGTGGTCGTAGCATGCTTAACAAAGACACTAGAGGATTTTTTTATCTTTCAACAACACCCCGGACACCTACATAGTGTCACTATAGGAAACGCTCAAACTAGTGGCAAGGGGCAATTTCATCGCCACATCCTCAGCAGACAATAAGATCCGAAGAGAGAAAAGAGATGAGCTCTCCAAACAGGTATTAGAACTAGAAGGAATACATAAGCGGACAGGGGCCCCCCGGGTGTGGAGGCAACTGGAGGCTGCACGTTCCCAGTTAGCTAGTCTCGATCTGGACAAAGCGGAACATGCTGCTCTGTGTTTGAGACACTTGTTTTATACGGGGGGATAGATGTGGCCGTCTGTTGGCTCATAAATTGCGTGCCCAGCACCAGGCAGCTACGGTCCAAAAGATTTGCGACACACAGGGCGCTGAATTTACCCAAGAGCAGGACATCTCTCGTACATTCAGAGCCTTCTATGCAGAGCTATACTCTGCTCAACAAATACCAGAGCAGGACTCCCTTACCTACCTGCGGGGAATAACCCATTCCCGACTGACACCGGACCAGGCCTCCACCCTCGATAGCCCAATCCGTATTGAGGAGGTTATCTCATCCATAGCCTGGCTCAAACTCCTTAAATCCCCAGGCCCGGACGGGTTCACTGCTATTTTTTACAAAACATTCTGCTCCATCCTAGCCTTAATAATAACAAGACTCTTTAATGAAGTCGGGGATTCCTCTGAGATCCCGCCCACGATGCTCCTGGCCTCGATCGTCGTTCTTCCTAAACCGGCAAGGATAATCGGTACTGCGCGTCTTACCGGCCCATATCCCTGCTAAACATTGATCTAAAGCTCTTCACTGGGATCCTGGAGGCTAGGTTGGGGCCTTTGATGCCGGGCTTGATAGACCCAGATCAGGCTGGGTTTGTGGCGACCAGACAATGTAGCGACAATACAAGAAGGCTGCTCCATCTTTTGGACAAGGCACACCGTCAGCCGGTGGAGCGAGTGATGCTGTCTGTCGACGACGAAAAGGCGTTCGACAGAGTGCACTGGCCTTTCCTTGAGGCCACCTTGGAGCAATTTGGGGTAGGGAATCGCTTCCGCAAATGGGTATTCAGTAGCTATAGCCACCCCTAAGCCACTGTCCGGGTAAACGGATTCATTTCAGAACCCTTCCCGATAGCATGAGGAACTAGGCAGGGCTGCCCGCTCTCTCCATTGTTGTTTGCCCTGTACATGGGGCTGCTGGCACAGAGAGTGTGGGAAAACCAACAGATTATTGGGGTTCAATTCGGGGGAGAACGCCACACCATTAGCTTGTATGCGGATGATGTTATTGCCACGCTCGAGGCCCCCACGACGTCGATACCGGCCTTCCTCACAGAACTTGAAACGTTTGCCGCCGCCTCAAGCTTCCAGGCCAACGTGTCAAAATCACAGGCCCTGGGTTTCTCATTGCAGCCGCCTACCATTGCCACTCTTAAGCAGGTATGCCCCATACAGTGGGATCAGAAATCTGTACCCTATTTAGGCATTAAATTAGCGATCTCCATTCAGGAAACTGCCTCTCTAAACTACTCCCATCTCCTGACACAAATTCGGCGAGAATTGCACTGTTGGCAGCCATTTGGTCTCTCCTGGCTAGGCAGGGTGGCGGCTCTCACGATGAGTGTACTTCCCAAAATACTATACCTCTTCCAGACGTTGCCTGTAGAGCCCCCTCTGGGTACGCTGAAGCAACTCCAAAACGAGTTCCTCTCCTTTGTTTGGGCAGATAAGAAACCAAGGATGAGCAAGGATATGGGCTATAGACCCCCAGGGGAGGGCAGCCTGGGGATACCAAATATAGATCGCTATTACAAGGCTACTCAGCTGCGGCCTTTGCTGGAGTGGTCTCAGAGTGAGTCTGAGAAACACTGACTATTCATGGAACGTGCATTGACCGGCCAGTCCCTGTGAAAGATCCCTTTCATCTGTAAAGCCTACCAGCCTTCCGGGCTATACTGTCTTGTGGTTTGTGGCCTCCTGGCCTGCCTGGATACGTTGGCATAGGCCTGGCTGCCATGATGACTTTTGCGCACGTTACTCTTAGCCGTTGTTCTGTCACCCTCTGCTCCTGCCAAGTTATTTTACAACTGTCTGCATTTTCTGTTTCTCACCTTTTTTCCTGTTCCTTTTGGGCTCAGTCTGAACAACAGTTACAAGGTCGAAAAACACGTCCCTGGTTCTTGCTGATATGGCCAGTCCCTCGCACCTAGACATAACACTATGTACAGCTGCCATGGGGAAATTGGTGGGCTTTTATTATTGCGTTTTTCCCTCTTGAGAGGGACTTGAAGAAAACCTTTCCAGAGAGAAGAGCTGTGATTGTCTGCTGATGTAGTCTTTGCATCTAGAGACTGAGGTATGGGGGTTCGCTTGTCAAAGCCCAGAGGTCTTCTATTTTTATAATACAATAGCTACTAGCACGGGGAGGGTGGTAATGTCATTCAGCCTACTATCAACTGCTTTATGAAATGCTTTCCCCGTTAGTATTCTATGGAGTTGTAACTATGCTGATTATATTATTCTTATGCATTATGCTGATAGTACTGTCACGTGTACTGTATCTTAGAGCACGTATGTTGAAATAAACATTTTAACCTATACTGTGTCTCTTCTTACGCCGGTTGTGGACAGGTATGAGTGAGTGACGAAAGGGTGTTCTTGCTACTGCGAGTCCTGAGAGAGAGAGATACCGTGTTCTGGGTTGTCTAATCATTGGTACATTGTTGCTAATGGGACGCTAAGGCTAGTTGGGTTGGGGTTTTAGGTGCTAAGGTTTATGCTTGGCTCACCACTATATTCCGAGGTCCTATTATCCTGTGCATAGCTCTGTGTGTGTGCAGAATCCCTATAACATGGCGCGACCAACGAGTGGGGCTGCTTATCTGCGAGACGCTTGAGTAGTGCTTGTGCTTGTCCACAAGAACCCTCACGGACGCTTCCGGAAGCGTGTGTGACGGTAATACCTCCTATATTGACGTTTTTGTAGGTTCTTTCAAGCTTGAAGTTATTAAAAAGGTTTCTTAATCGAACCCTCTATTGTGCTGCCTACTGTTAGGTTGTCGAACAACCCCGATCGTAATGGCGGGTGTAAACATAGCGGCACATAGCCGCGCAGCACTCCGTGATCACTTAAGGGTGTATGGAGTGCCGGACACGGGAGTCGAACTGATCTTTGTGGTTCAAGCCGATCGGGCTTTCCACTTTGAAGTATTCTACTCTTGGGTCACCTTTCCAGCGGTGGAAGCGAACGATAATCTGTTCCATGAATATGAACCCACCGTTGTTCCTGCTGCCTATAGACCTTATACTAATCTTGAAGTACCGCTCACGGCTTGGCAGCACCGTGTGTGGTTTGATGGCGCCCTCCCACAACCGGTAACAACGGTTCGTTTAGGCCCCTTGTCTATTGACGGGGCCACTTGGCCTGTTTTGGCCGGGTACACCCCACATCCGCGATATATGCAAATACCAGTCGCTGACCTGCGCAATATGTATTCAGCTTTGGTGCGAGTGCATCGCGCTTTAGTGCAATATGTTACAGGCAACATCCAGGGGGCCCCACCTGGAGTTGCGGGCCATCCAGCTGCTGCAGGCGGAGTGACCATAAGTCCCGTCATGGTGAACTCAGTGATGGGCAAACGTCCACAAAATAAGGATGATTTTCCTTATTGGCTTGCAGAAAAATTTGACCAGTTGGAGGCAATTTTTCCAAATACAACACCGGTGGATAAACATAGAATTCTTACAATTAGTTTGCCAAAAGACTTAATCCCCGAGTTGACAGCATGCAACAACTGGGGTAGGGTATTCGCAGCAGTTTATTCGAAGTGTTTCGGCACTCCTTCCATGACGGTTCTCCCTCTGTAATTAAAAAAGTACAGGATGAACATGGCCCTGAAGCGGCTGTGGAATTAGGGATGAGACTGGTGGGAGTGTTCGAAGTAGTAGCTGAGCTGATCCTTGCGAATGTCAAGGGCGATGCAGTGAACTTTCAAGTAGCTAATGCTTTGGCTTTAGTCCCAGAATTGGACAAGCCGCGCGAATTACCGAAAATTATAACCCAGGCTTATAAAACTATTGGCCGAAATAGCCTGGGCAATAAGCCTTTTGCAAAACAACAAACACAAACACAACAACAACAACAACCTAAAACTCAATCTGAAAAAGATGAGAAACCAGTTTTTACTAAAAAGAGCTGGAGGTTGAAAAAACAGGGTAAGCAACAGAAGAAGCCGGGTTCGCGAGGCGCATCCCCTGTTTCTGTCTCTTCTGAACGCACATATGATTTGCGCGATAGGGCGAGAATTAAATCTCCGGATAGGTTTCAGATCCCTGATACGCGTTCTCCTCGTTCTTCACAGGCACAGACAACTTCGCAAGCCAGTGGAGGGGATCGCCAGGATAGAGGAAGGGGTCGAGAGGCTCCCCAGGGACGAGATCAACCTCAACAACAAGTCAGAGGGAAAGCAGAAGACTTTCAACGTTCTCGCCCACAATTTCAGAAGAAGAAAGTTGCCGCTGTAACAGCGAAATATGCCACAGACGGTGAGAACGAGACTCCTGAATTGGACGTGGGCAGTAACCCTCCAAGACAGCGCCACGGAAGTTACCATAGTGCGGGAGGCACTACGTCCTCATATGGAGGCGACAGCAACTGAAACATTCATTACTGTTGAAACAGCCGACACCAGAGTGGCACCCCCTGACAGACTATTTAATATCGCCATTCAAATTGAAGGTGATATACAGCGTGTAATTAAAGGGATTTTTTGGGAAAATCTGACCTCTTCATACGACATTTTGTTAGCAGAGGCGGATTGGCCACCCCCATTCGTACTTGCTGCGCGTAAAGGGGAGGAGGCAATCCTTCCGAGCTTTTCTCGACATGTCCCAAAGGACAAAGCGGAGGCTCTTGCAGCTGAGTGGGCTGTGTCCCTGGCTCCTGCGTTATACCGCAACCACGTGGGTTGGGATGAAGATTCTCCCCCCATGAGATACCTTTACGGTCCCTACCGCAGCCACAACCCCAATATCCCATTAAACGTGAAGCCAAAGGGCCCGTTTCTGAAATTCTGACGCAGTTAGAATATCAGGGAGTAATAGAAACATGTGTATCACCCATGAATAATCCCCTTTTCGCGGTTTCTAAACCCGATGGATCGTACCGCCTAGTATTGGATTACCGGCATTTGAACTCTCATTGTCGGACCTTTGCGGTGCAAAATACCCACAGTTATGCGCTGGTAGACAGTCTTGTTCGTAAAAAATATAAAACGACACTTGACCTATCCAATGGATTTTACACGCACAACTTAGCCACGGAATGTAGCCAATGGAGCGCTTTTACCTCCGGTGGTAAACAATTCAAATTAAGGCGACTCCCTATGGGTACAAAAATAATCCAGGTGTGTTCGCAGCCCGTGTTGTCTCTTTGTTAGACGGCATAGACCCAGATGCGTGTTCGTACGTCGATGATATTTACCTGACAGATGACGAGTTATACCCGCATCTTTCCAGAGTGGACCGCATTATTCTCGAGTTTGCGGTATTAGGTTATAAGTTTAACTTTGCCAAATCACACATTGCTGAATTAACAGTTTTGTTTTTGGGCTACGAGCTCAACAATGAAGGTAAGGGCTTAGCCCCCACTTCTTGGAAAAATGTGCACTTTTGTGCCCTCCTACTACTCTGAAAAACTTCAGTCTTTGCTGGGTTTCCTGAACTTCGGGCGTACTTATATTCCCGAATACGCCCAGCGTATCAAGCCATTGTATGCCTTGATACAACCAAACTTTTCGAAGTCTTGTTGGCTTCCGGAGCATTCCTCCATTCTGCAGTCTTTGCAGACAGACCTTCTTGAGTCTAAGTACCTGTTGACGCGTGATAACCACACAAACCTGGTGATTAGAATAATTCCGGGGGCAGTGGGTTTCACGTATTTAACCTTTAACGAGGGTGACACAGTACCAATCGCATACAAGTCACATCTGTACACGTCCGCAGAACTGCGCTTTTCATCTGTGGAGAAAGTTCTGACTGCAGTGCAAATGGCGATTCTGAAGGAGCGCGCACTGGCACAGGGAAAGCGCATTCTAGTGGTAACACCCTATCCTGCTCTAGAAGCAGTGACAAAGGCAAGTGTACCGAACTCTAAAGCTTTGCATCCCCGTTGGATACAATGGGCAACTTCTTTGACGTCTCCGGATGTCACATTCATTTTCGATTCTTCTCTACAGACTCAGGAGTTTTTACAGTATGAATTCGTTCATCCTCCTCCTCTGTCTTTACTGCCGCTTGAGGATTACGACTGTGTGATCTACACCGATGGTTCGGCACAACCGGCCACGGGGTCCAAGCATGCTTATTCAGCCGCATGTGCTATTGTTGCAGGTACCTTTGTGAACGGAGAGTTCAAGTCCACTGTAGTGCATACTCAAACACTCGGGGACAGTACTGCGCAATTGGCCGAGCTGCACGCATTGGTGCTTGCGCTTGAATTCGTAAATCCGGATGTGACCACACTTATTGTATGCGATTCTTATTACTGTGTTCAGTCATACAATGACAATCTATTCTTTTGGTCACAAAACGACTATAGAGACGCTAAAGGTAGCACAATCAAGCATAAGATGCTTTGGGTTCGGGTGGCAGAATTGAGACAACGTTTGCCACTCACACAAGTGGTCACACCCTAGGCCATCAGCGGGTGGGCGCACACGCTGTTGGTAATGGTCTGGCAGACGAAGCAGCCAGATCAGCAGTAGTCACGTGTTCAGTAGCAGCAGTTACCAGATCCATGTCAAAAATTGACACCGATATTTTGGCCGCTATTGCTGCGACAAAGGAAGGTGCTAATTACCCTAAGGGTTTTCCTTCCAAATATTCTTATCAGTTAGGTCCCGAACAGGCTCCTTATGTAACAATACCAAACGTTGGTGATCGGCTGATACCCAACGCGGATCGCAGACTTTCCTTGATAACGGCAGCACACGAAGGCATGGCTTCGGCTCATGCTGGAGTGTCTGCGACCGTTTCCATCTTGCAGCAGCGGTACTGGTGGCGTGGTTTATATAAAGACACCCGTACTTATGTGCTTTCTTGTGACGTGTGTCAACAGATTAAGCCTTCTACGGTTACACGACCACCACAGACCTCGCTCTACATTTCTAACAGACCCTTTGGGTGTGTTTACTTGGATCACTGCGGTCCATTTTCTTCAGACACTGCCTATAAATATATCTTAGTGGCAGTGGACTCGTGCACACGTTTCATCTGGGTCTGGCCACAACGGAGTGCTGACGCTCGAAATGTCATCAGGGATTTGCGTGTCTTTGTGGGAATCTTCGCATGCGGTACCTTCCATTCTGACCAAGGTCCAGCGTTTGCCTCTAAGGCGTACAAGGACGCAATGGGTTCACTGGGGGTACGGGTGAAGTTTTCGTCTCCATACAGACCTGAGGGTAATTCAATTGTGGAGCGAATGAACCGTGATTTAAAGCAATCCTTGACAGCTAGGGTCTTAGGTACTAGCAGGAACTGGCTGGCCCACTTGTATACCGTACAACGTGCACTTAATAATCTCCCTAGAAGATCTCAGGGTGGGCGGACCCCATACGAAATGCTCTTTGGCATAAGAATGTTTGTGCCTGACCTTGATGGTCTAGACATGGCGGCGCAACCCGCCAAGTTTGATGTAGATAACCATTCTACTATGTTACAGGACTTACAAGAAGCCCGGGTCAAACTTGCAAACGCACATTTACCTTCAGCCACAGATACTGCCCTGCAGAGTCCGGTTGCCGGCTGGCTTCCGAAGATTGGAGACCTGGTTCGAGAGAAGGTGGAGAACAAGAAAGAATTCGGCCCCTCTTATCGTGCACCGGTTCCAGTCCTGGGTTTGAAGGGAACACGTACAGTCATCTTACCACCGCTTCCTGGTCGCAAGGAGAACAGATACATCTCAGTGGAAAATGTCAAGCTACAACAACTGGCCGATCCTAAATAGTGTTACACCAGCGGTCTCTTGTCCTGCAATTTACCGGACTTGTGTTCGAGGCCCTACTGCCCGAACGGTCACTGATGTTACAATTGAGATGATTGATTTGCCTGAAAGTATACTCGAACCTCCAGTTACCCCCTGCATTGACGCGAACGAGTATACCTATCCCGAAACAGAATCTGTGGCTCATTTACCAACAACGCCACTGAGTCCGACACGTTATTCCTTTGACTCGGATTCCACCACGTCGATTGTCCCGTCCAAGTTCAGTATTTTTGTATCCTGGTTTAGAGACAATTTTTTGATTCCCCCTTGGACATACATTTGGTTGGTACTTTTCTTGATTTTTTTGTTTATGTCCATTGGCTTTGTCACAGTGTTTTTTCTACTGATCAATGGTCACTATTTACCTGAACGCTCTGCTGTGAACAGTGTTGCTGGAACTTTGGCTCCACATTCCTCATCTCACATCATGAAGCGTGACCACACATTGGTGAACATTTCAGCTTTTCCAGTTGCTGATGGCATCGTATGGGATGCGGTAAATTTTCAAATTCATGGACCAACAGAAGTTATTAATGTACCGAATGTCCTTCGAGTTTCCATGGGTGATGTAGTAAAAAGTAATATTCATTCTGATGATTGGGATGTGCATGCAGTTGAAGCATTGTTTGCTGATTTGAAATATTATGCTTCATTTAATGCTGAGGATTTGTATATGAATTCTGCGAATTATGCCGATTTATACTGTTACCAGCATTGGGGCAACCATTTTGTCCATAAACCGAGTGCACTACGTAGCCCTGTGACCTACACTCAATGGGAACATTGCCCAAACCCTTTATCGGGTAGCTCCCGGACTCTTCGAAATAAATGTACTTATTTCACTGATTTTAATAGATCGAACCCTGGGTCCTATTATTTCAAATTACCTGCCCCATTCACCCAGAAATTCATGTTGACCCACACCAAATTGCTTTATTCGAGTTCCTTTTTAAAGGCCTTAGCTGTGGGTGGTTATGAATACTGGACGGAAACGGTGGATTTGAAGTCAATCTGGGGCTCCAAGCCTTGGCAGGTGCAGGGCACCGAGGCCTTGCACCGTGCCTGCCTAATCCCAGCCCAAATGGTGTTTTTGAATGTTTCGATCTATCAGACTACGTGTTGGGGTCTGGCTACCACAAAACAAATGAATGCACCATCAATTCCATCCCTGTCTTCCACTCTAAACCACAGCTCGCACTTTAATATGTCCCTTTCGACTTTACAGATGTTGTTTCAGAACAATTCGTTTAATATTTCTACGCTTATTCAGTCACCTTGGTTGTCTTGGCCCATATCATCTAACGAGTGCCAGCTGCGTTTTCATGACACAGTTTCTGGCTATACTCAGGACAAGCCCGATCCTAGGTTTTCTAACTCCCGTACTGTCACCACCTATTCTGTTGGTAAATTATGTAAACAATGGTTGCAACATTCTTCCCTAGACTCTGTTAAACAACATTTGTCCCTCCTTTCAGGCAATATTGATCTGTCCGACTTTATATTGGGACCTCGTGGTCCAAGACCGAAGAGATTCATTTATGAAGCTTATAATGAACTCTGGAAGCTATCGCAAATGGAGGCTGCTTCCCGTTTACGGGAAATAGACCAAGCAAATTTGGAAAAGGTGCTTGCTGTTGTAGACAATAGTATTAATACCCTGTCTTCCCGCATTTACACGTTGGAGAATATTGTGTCCTCTGTTGTTGATATTGTACAAGATGATGTTTCTGTGTTGTATCATGGTCAGAATCAATTACGTTCAGTTATGCAATTTGCGTGGACTTTGCAAACACTTAAGTTGGGTAAGGTTCCTTGGCACTTTTTGAACACCACTGCCTTATTTCTGCCTTTTAATTTAACTGACAAACAGCAGTTCATGTCCATGAAAGATGCAGTTTACACTCTGTTACATATCGAGAAAGTGGAGCCCTTACCATTCTCTGTGGCGGAAATAGATTCTGCTGTGTGGCTAGTTCATGGGGTTATCGCATTGCCTTTTTCCTTGTTTGAATTTAGTTCATGCATGAAACATTATCCTGTGGGCCGTTTCCAGCCTTTGGGTAGTGCCTTCCTGCATGAACTTTGGTCCCTCCCTTTCATGTATAAATGCCTTAGAGATGACAAGGAAGTTTTTCTCACGGGGGAGTCATGCGATTCAACAGTGGGTCATTCCCTTGTTTGTAAACATATTAAATTGCACGGAGCTTGTAATGTTTCCGCTCCGAATCTTGCTTGTGTGTTAAAGGGCATTCCTGCTCCGGCTATTTCTCCTACCTTTACTTTGCTTACAAATGGTAGCTATTTGTTTTTAAATAACGACAACTGCTGTGTCATGCAGGCCGGCATCCCTTATATTGTTACTGTTTCGCACAGGGTTGTCTGCTGCAAGAATGTGCTTTTTCCTCCCCCTCACGACATCGTAGATAATTCTATTTGGCCTTCCATTCCTACTATGGAGGCGGATTTCAATAAACTGAGCAGAATAAAGGCGCTATTATTGAACGAGGAGGTTATGCTCACTTCCGCCCGGGAGACATTTGTTCTCCAGGTGGCAAGTACCCACAGTGAAATACAGGCCCTTTTGAACACTAACCTCCCACAACATTTCGGTGAATTAATTCACCGTATTTTTAACGCATCTAACACTGAGGGTCTAGTGCATTTTTTTAAAGTGGTGGGGTCCGGCCTAGTGTCCTCTTTCCAAACTATTTTTGGTGTGATACCGGCGTTTATTCATTCTATTTTTTCCAGCGTCTTTGGTGGCTTTCCATTAATCCTTGCTTTGGCGGCTGGTGTACTGCTGTTGATCTGCTTCCTTCGCAATGGCTGCTCCCCGATGGGCCCTTCTCGACCCCGGACGCCTACTGCTGCTCCGTGAGCGCATTTTATCTGGTTTCGGAGTTCTGCCGTTGGCGACACTGAGTGTGTCCTATACCCTTTCTTTTCGCTTTGCGTGTTTCACTTGCGTGCAACCTGTGATGTCTTGCATTCGCTGCCCTTTCACCTGGGCCATGGATTATTGCCTCTCCAATACGTCGTTGTCTGTTCCGGATTTTGTTCGGTTGATGGGTCCCTTAGAGGCCCATGAACGGGACTGTTCCGTTGCAGGCTGCATGACGCCTGCGGCTGCACTGGGGATTTTGGCACAATGGGATATCTGGGCGGCTGCTCAGAATCTCCTACAACAAAGCTATATTGAATATCACGCAAGCTGTCCCGCATTGCTTTTGGATGCTCCGTCCTCTGAGGAGCATTCCTGCAGCTTTGACCTGTTGGACTGGATGGCGTCTACGTTTTCTGACGATTCCAATGATGTCCTCTTGGACGGTATAGCATTTTTCTGCACTTCCACATTTTTGGATTGATTTGCCATTCACTGTCCGTGGACTGCCTCGCTGACTGTCTTTTTGCTACCTTACCGCGTTCATTGTCCTTCATTAGGACTCCTTCCACTGTGGACGCCTCTGTTCTGCTCAGGTGTTTTGAACTCTGTCTTCGTCCTTAGTCTTGGCCGATGGACTGTCCATGGGAGGGTGTCTTGTGGTTTGTGGCCTCCTGGCCTGCCTGGATACGTTGGCATAGGCCTGGCTGCCATGATGACTTTTGCGCACGTTACTCTTAGCCGTTGTTCTGTCGCCCTCTGCTCCTGCCAAGTTATTTTACAACTGTCTGCATTTTCTGTTTCTCACCTTTTCTCCTGTTCCTTTTGGGCTCAGTCTGAACAACAGTTACAAGGTCGAAAAACACGTCCCTGGTTCTTGCTGATATGGCCAGTCCCTCGCACCTAGACATAACACTATGTACAGCTGCCATGGGGAAATTGGTGGGCTTTTATTATTGCGTTTTTCCCTCTTGAGAGGGACTTGAAGAAAACCTTTCCAGAGAGAAGAGCTGTGATTGTCTGCTGATGTAGTCTTTGCATCTAGAGACTGAGGTATGGGGGTTCGCTTGTCAAAGCCCAGAGGTCTTCTATTTTTATAATACAATAGCTACTAGCACGGGGAGGGTGGTAATGTCATTCAGCCTACTATCAACTGCTTTATGAAATGCTTTCCCCGTTAGTATTCTATGGAGTTGTAACTATGCTGATTATATTATTCTTATGCATTATGCTGATAGTACTGTCACGTGTACTGTATCTTAGAGCACGTATGTTGAAATAAACATTTTAACCTATACTGTGTCTCTTCTTACGCCGGTTGTGGACAGGTATGAGTGAGTGACGAGAGGGTGTTCTTGCTACTGCGAGTCCTGAGAGAGAGAGATACCGTGTTCTGGGTTGTCTAATCATTGGTACATTGTTGCTAATGGGACGCTAAGGCTAGTTGGGTTGGTGTTTTAGGTGCTAAGGTTTATGCTTGGCTCACCACTATATTCCGAGGTCCTATTATCCTGTGCATAGCTCTGTGTGTGTGCAGAATCCCTATAACAATACGGATCACCAATTACACGGGCTACTCTAAGGGCTTGGGACGCAACAGCCACGCACAGCGGCCTCACCACATTTCCATTGCCGCTCACCCCTATAACCAATAATCCCGACTTCACCCCGACCCTTGACCTGATGGCTTTCAAACATTGGGATGAAGAGGGGCATAGATCAATCGGCCCCTTTTTTGATATGGATGGCCCCCTGTCCTTTGAAGATTTCCGATCCGATTTTGCATTGCCCGAAACTGAGCGATATCACTACCAGCAGATCAGCCACTGGATAATGCAGCCCTCGACATGCCAAGGAGCGGATAGATTGCTTACCCCTTACGAGAGGTGGTTACTCTCCAAACAGTCAAGTAAACAGCTCATCACAGAGCGTTACCACCTATTACGCCCCTCAGAACAGCTGGCCAAATCTGCAGGCCAGAAGTGGTGGGAGGCGGAATTGGGAGGGACTCTATCTCTGAAGGAATGGGGGGATATCTTTTATCGGGCCATACACTCGGCGCGCAATATCTCTAGTATAGAGACTGCCACCAAGATAGCAACATATTGGTATCTTACCCCCCCCCCCAGACTTCCCAAGAGCGACCCCGGCCGTTCCCCGGGATGCTGGAGGGGATGCGGGTCACAGGGCACATTGATCCACCTGTTATGGGAATGCCCAACACTTACACTGTACTGGGAACAGATTCTTGATGAGATTGACAAACATTTTGACACTAAAATACTACGCTTCCCGGCATACGTTATTCTAGGCATGCCCGATAGGCTAACATTCCCCCTTAAATCTCGCAGGGGTAGGCAGATGGGAATTGCCCTGGGGCGGCTCTGCAGAATATATTGTCTCACTGGGGTACAGATAGGACTCCCACGCTACAGGGGTGGCTGCACAGGTTGTGGTAAGTACTGGGTATGGAATGCATCTCCTTTTCACTCCAGGGGATGGGGCCTCCTTTGCAGACTTGTGGTATCCTTTCATAGCCCTGCTGTGCTCCGAATTTCGTGAGCTAACTTGCCCCAAATACCTGCGCCTGCTACGACTTCCCGCAGTGCTATAGGACTCAGCCCAACCCCCAGCACTTTAAAGCACCCTGGGCTATCCGTGCACCTTTTCCCTTGCGGCCTGGACGAAGCAGGGGGGGGAGAAGAGTGGGAGGGGGGAAGGAGGTCAGTTGGGATGTTGTTTTTTCTTTTTATGTCATGTCATATCATTCCGCAAATGCTCTTGGCTCCCGACAAGGGCTTCATACTGCTTATGTATTCTGTTGGGTTTTTTTCTCAAATAAAAAGATTTAAAACTAAAATGTGGAGAAATTGACTAATTGATTAAAATTAACCAACACTTCATACCACAAGATTATATTGTTCCTGAAACAGCACAGGAGGAGGATGAGGGCTCAAGTATGTTAGCTGATCAACTTATGAACAAACCCCCTGAGTTTGAAGGAGAGCTCTACTACCCTGATTTAGTAGGCCACAACAGAACTGTGAGAAATTGGGTAACTGGTTGAGGGGGGTGAAATCCTACTCCAGCAGCAACCGCAATTCTTTTCAGGGTGAGGCATAAGCAAAACCCAAATTAACCTGTGCACAGCCCTCTGGTAGCTTGGCACAGAGCAGTCAGGCTTAACTTAGAGGCAGTGTGTAAAGTATTTCTGTAGCACTTCAAACAGTAATAAAGTGAAAACACAACACCAGAAAAATCATAAGACCAAAACGACTAACATCTGATCAGAAGAACTGGAGATATGCAATTTTAAAGATTTCAGAGAAAGAAGCGCCAATAAGCGCAAAGCACCTGTTGTGGATGTCTGGTTGCACCAGACCAGTGGTGGAATGCGGCCTGGTTACACGTTCCCAGGTAGGCCCGCTGAACAAGAGTACCTTAAATCCTGATTGCGGGGCGTTGCGAGGTCCTGTGTTCAGAATGCCTTGCTTAGCCGAGGCGATGTGTCAGTTCAGAGGAGCTGCGATGTGAGGTCCTATGTCATCATCGAGGATCCGGTCAACGAGGGCTTGCAATGCGAGGACCAGCATCGAGGAAGCACCGCAAAGCTGAGATGATGCTTCAATTCCAAGTGGTTGTGAGGCTGCTATGAGAGAACCTGCTTTAAAGTCGACACTGCCTCTGATGAGAGATTTGCTATGCAAGCACCTGCATCAGTGAAGCTTCCCACAGGGGCAGAACCGATGCAGGCTGCAAGGTTGATGCGGAGTCCTTGTGCTGGGAGAACTTTCACAGCAAGGTGATTGGTCAGTTCTGCTCGGGATTGCACTGCGCAGCAGAGGAGGTGTGTTAGTTCTACTGGACCCACAGATTAGGCTGGCAGAGCAGCTACAGGCCCATTCCCAAGTATCCAAGATTGGGATGGCACCACTTGAAAGGGTAGGACTCACTGCTGGCAGAGTCTAGATGCTAGATTCAAGGTTGTTGTAGCCTCCTGTCCCTGAGGGTCTAGTCAGAAGGACAGCAACTAGTCCTTAGACTCACTCTGGGGTCCTGGGTTCAAGAGATGCAGGTCCAGTCCTTCTCTCCCAGGTCAGAGAGCAGCAACCAGCAGGTCAGCACAGCAGGGCAACAGTCCGTCAGAGCAGCAGTCCAGCAGAGTGGCAGTCCTTCAGAGCAGCACAGCAACCCTTCTTCCTGGCAGAGTATCCAAAGGTCTAGAAGAGTACTGAAGTCGTGGTGTCTGAGCTCCGATATTTATACCGAGCCCTGCCTTTAAAGTGGGGGAGAAACTTCCAGAGGCTTTCCTTTGAACTGCACAGGTATCCTGCCTCCCCTCCTCTGGCTCCAGACTAACTACAGGGGGTATGCTGCCCTTTGTTGAGGCCGGACACAGCCTATTTCAGTGTAAGTAGGGCTGTGTCCAGCTCCTCCCTCCCATCCTGCCAGTGATGGCCCATTCAGGCACACTAAGATCTCTATTGCGTGTGGCTGTCTAGGAGGAATACACAAAGCCCAATTGTCAACTACACCCAGTCATGTGACCCAGAGACAGGCTGCAGGCAGGAAATGGTTAAGGCAGGAAAATGCAAACTTTCTAAAAGTGGCATTTTCAAAATTGTCATTTACAATCTGAATTCACCATAAGTTAGGACTTTAAATTACAATTCCCAAGACACCAAAAGTGAACTGGTTACCTGTTCCTTTTTGGAAATTACAGCTTATTAAATGTAATAAGGTAACCTCAATGTTATCCTATGGGAGAGGTTGGCCTTGCAATAGTGAAAAACGAATGTAATAGTTTTTCACTACCAAGACATGTAAAACTTAAACGTACATGGCCTACTTTTTAAATACATTGCACCCTGCCCTCTGGGCTGTCCAGGGCCTACATTAGGGGGGACTTATATGTATTAAAAAGGATGGTTTGAGCCTGGCAGAAGGTTTATTTTTCCAGGTTGAAATAGCAGCTTAAAGCTACACACACACAGGCTGCAATGGCAGGCATGAGACATGTTTGAAGGGCTACTTAGATGGGTGGCACAATCAGTGTTGCTGGCCCACAAGTAGCATTTAATTTACAGGCCATGGGTACATAGAGTACCACTGTAATAGGGTCTTACAAGTAAATTTAATATGCCAGGAGGGGATCAGCCAATGTTACCATATTTTAAGGAGTGAGCATGTGCACTTTAGCATGGGTTAGCAGTGGTAAAGTAACCAGATTCATAAGGCCAGCAAAAAAACAAGGTCTGCAAAAATAAGGGGAGGAAGGCAAAAGATTTGGGGGAAGACTACCCTAAGGCTGACATGTCTAACATATATGTATTCAATCATCATGTAAACGTAACTTACCTGTGATCATGCTGCTTGAAAAAATCTAATAATATTTGAATTTTTAGAAAACAAAAATATCACACACCGAGCCCTGCAGCCTCGATGCCTAGCAGGTCGAATAGGTCCTGTTCCATGACTAGGATGTCTGCCCAGCGGTGCATCAGCTGCTGCTGCTGGGTGCGCTGGATGCCGGTGGTGTGGCGCACACATCACCGCTTTCGCCCCCAGAGCACCAGACGATCCCGCGGGGCGTAACCCGTGCAGGGCCTGTCAGCTGCTGCCAACATGTGTGGGAGGTGATGCTGCAGACAGAAAAATGAGCACAGCCACCTCTGCCTCATCGAAGATGTGGTAGGGCATCACCCACAGGGGGTTCGGATGGCAGTACCTTCTTCTGCCATAATGATTCAGGACGCGATGGAGTTGGACTGGGATGGGAAGGAAACAGGAGGACAAAGAGGACAGGTCAGGAAAGGAAAACAGAAAACAAATTACTAAAAAGTCACAAAAAAACACACACAGACGTAAATAAACACAGGCAAAGTCAGACAGTAATAAAAATAAGTTTAGAAAAGTTGGGATAGGTAAGTGGCCATGATGTGAGCATTAAAATTCACTTTTAGTAAGTTCAATGTGCATTCTTCATTAAAAGCAATTTTGAATCCTTTAGTAGGTATCGGAGTTTTCAGACAGGTTCAGTACGCATATGGAATGCTGTGCCACTCTGGTGCCAATGAATTCGACACCAAAAAGCCTCTCCCAACTGGCGAACGTTTCCCTCCCAGCTGGTGATGGTGCTCTTTCTCCATCATGGCCTCGATGTCCCAGTATGCACCAAGAGACTGTGCACTGAGCATACGCCTACTGGGGGCGGAATTGAAAATAAATAAAGCCGGAAATGTAATGAAGGTGAGCTTCAGTGTGTTTTCTGTGGCAGCCTGTGAAGAAGGGGCTTGTGACCTTGAAACGCGTTGACGATGATTAATTAATGTTGGAGAAGGAAGGCTGGATGCATCTTAATGTCAGAATGCTGTCGAGTGCCTTCTCGCTGCTTCAGGGCACTTTGGTTAAAATATTTACACACGGCAGCCTGGCCGTGGAGAAAGAGCACCATCACCAGCTGGGAGGGAAACGTTCGCCAGTTGGGAGAGGCTTTTTGGTGTCGAATTCATTGGCACCAGAGTGGCACAGCATTCCATATGCGTAATGAACCTGCCTGAAAACTCTGATACCTACTAAAGGATTCAAAATTGCTTTTAATGAAGAATGCACATTGAACTTACTAAAAGTGAATTTTAATGCTCACATCATGGCCTCGATGTCCCAGTATGCACCAAGAGACTGTGCACTGAGCATACGCCTACTGGGGGCAGAATTGAAAATAAATAAAGCCGGAAATGTAATGAAGGTGAGCTTCAGTGTGTTTTCTGTGGCAGCCTGTGAAGAAGGGGCTTGTGACCTTGAAACGCGTTGGCGATGATTAATTAATGTTGGAGAAGGAAGGCTGGATGCATCTTAATGTCAGAATGCTGTCGAGTGCCTTCTCGCTGCTTCAGGGCACTTTGGTTAAAATATTTACACACGGCAGCCTGGCCGTGGAGAAAGAGCACCATCACCAGCTGGGAGGGAAACGTTCGCCAGTTGGGAGAGGCTTTTTGGTGTCGAATTCATTGGCACCAGAGTGGCACAGCATTCCATATGCGTAATGAACCTGCCTGAAAACTCCGATACCTACTAAAGGATTCAAAATTGCTTTTAATGAAGAATGCACATTGAACTTACTAAAAGTGAATTTTAATGCTCACATCATGGCCTCGATGTCCCAGTATGCACCAAGAGCATGTGCACTGAGCATACGCCTACTGGGGGCGGAATTGAAAATAAATAAAGCCGGAAATGTAATGAAGGTGAGCTTCAGTGTGTTTTCTGTGGCAGCCTGTGAAGAAGGGGCTTGTGACCTTGAAACGCGTTGGCGATGATTAATTAATGTTGGAGAAGGAAGGCTGGATGCATCTTAATGTCAGAATGCTGTCGAGTGCCTTCTCGCTGCTTCAGGGCACTTTGGTTAAAATATATATATATATATATATATATATACACACACTATACCAATACTTACCATGCATGGTAAAGGTACAGTGGTAAAAATACTTACCTGCATGGTAAAGTGGTAAAGGCATGCATGGTCAAGGCATTGTGTGGTAAAGACATAATTGTAAAGGATGTTTGCCCTGAAAACTAGACTTCCAGGGAAGTCCAGGGTAGTGTGCCTTGCATGGATTCCACAAGGTGGTCTTACCCACAATGCCCGGAAAACCTCAAATGATGCCTAAAAACATTCATTTTCCTCAAAGTTCTGTGACCTAAACACCCGGAATCTGCAGGGATCCATAAAAATCCTACCACCTAGCATTCCCACCCTTCTTCATAATAAAACACTACCCTAGTTGTGTGGCTCGGCCTACTGCCCGCAACACAAAATCCCCAAAACGCAACAGGACACCAAGTTTTAATTTGGATATGTGTGTGAATGCTTGGTGGTAGGAACTTTGTGGAGCAATACAGATTCCGCAACGTTCCCCCACAAAAAATGTGAGGAAAATGTGTGCTTTTAGGCAAAGTTTGCAGGATATCGTAGTTCAGAAAATGTGGGATCCATTCAGGGCACATCACCCTAGACTCCCCTGGGTGTATAGTTTTCAGAAATATCTGGGTTTGGTAGGTTGCCTTGTGTGCCGGGGGACCAAGGGCCCAAGTGCTGCAACCACTGAAATCGCAAAAAAGGGTCAGGTTTGAGTGAAGAAATCTGATCTGTCCACGTTGTATTTTGGGCTCTTTCTTACCCCGGAAGCTAGGTTACAGTTTTATCGGGAGGCATGTGGGAACACTGGGTGGTAGGAAATTTGTGGTTCCCCACAGATCCCGGATCTTTCCCTCACAGAAATGTGAGGAAAATGTATGTTTAGTCAAAGTTTGAAGTTTTCAAGGGCTTCTGTTTTATAAAAAAAAAAACTCATGGGATCCATGTAAGTCACACCACCCTGGACTCCCTGGGTATCTAGTTTTCAGAAATATCTGGGTTTGGTAGCTTTCCCATGGCAGCTAGCAAGCCCAGGCTGAAATTATACACCTATCAACATTGTGAAAAGGTGCTCTTTTTGCTGATATGTGATGTCTTCAGGTAGCATTTTTGGGAATTCTGTGTCACAGGACCTAGGGCCAGCCACACAAGTGGGGTATCTTTTTAATAGGAGACGTTTGGAAAACTAATCTGTTATTATCAATTGAATTTCACTGCCTTTGTGGCTTCCAAATGTAAACCAGTGTGCAAGACAGAAGACATTTTGCAGATTGCCCTCTGAATCATATGATAGTGTGGGAAGTCACACATTCAGAGGTGTACAAATAATCAGTGTTCCTAAACTCACTATCTTGTGTACATTTCAGAAATAGATACATTTTCTGCATACCCATATTTCATTCCTTATATTTTACCATATGAATTGCTGTATAGTGAGTACCCTATGAAAAATCAATGCAAGATGCAGCTCAGTTGTTGGCTTTGGGTATTGCGTGTTTTTGAGGACCTACAAACACAGAGTCTAATGGTCTCTCTGACATATTTGTAGATTGCTTTTGCAAATTGGCCATCTTGACAAAAAAATGACAGATGAAAATATTGTCATAACTGACTGTTTTTATCTTACTCATTTTCAATATTATCAACAGTTTATTTCTTTGGGAAGACCTTGAGAGATCTACACAAATCACCCCTTGCTGAATTCAGGATTTTGTCTTCTTTTCACAAATGTATAGATTTCTGGGATAACGCATTGGTTCCACATACGTTTCCACCACAAACTGGAAGTAGATTGAAACCACAAAATTGACTACCTCTATGAAAAATGAAGAAACAGTAGTAAAAAGATAGTTTTTTTATACAACTTTGCTTGTTCCTGAAATCTGGGAAGATGGTTATCCTAGCACAACAAACCTTGCATTGATACATGAAGTTTTTCCCATTTTTCCCACAAGAACCAAACCTCAGCTATATTTTGGTTCCTTTCTCAGTTCCGTGCAGCGGAATATACAAACCCTGGATACCTTTGCAACCCCCAGGGTGTGGCAACAAAAAGACTCAAATTTGGCATGGATGCCTTTTGTGGAAAGAAAGTTATGAAGGTTTAGGCGCAAGCAACCCCAATCCTCCAAAAAAGGACTTAGCACCAGGGGGAAAAGTCCTAGCAGTAAAGTGATTAAGCATTGCATTGAAAACATAAAGGAACATAATTATCCTCCTAACATAGCTGAAGTACAAATTTGTAATATAGTGCATGACTTCAAAGAATTAAGCACTAGCCCTCCAGCACCATCAAGACTATAATCATAACATTCCTGAGGAAGTAATTGGAGAGTTGGCCAGAATACCAGATGTAAAAAGACAAATTACCAGAAGCAAAAAAACAATAAAGCATCCCACAAGAGCCCCAAGAACATTTGAGGAAATAGATATTCCTCGCTGCTTAAAAAAAAATTCACACAAAGGATACCTTCATTCTCTATGATAAAGAAAATAATAACAAAAATAAGAATTATCCTTTTCTGCACAGCAAATAATATACAAACGCTAACACAATGCGCTACCTGGTTACTGGATGTACATATAATCTTGTCCACCACCCTTTACCCAGATATAAACAATTGGAAGGCAGAACCAAAACAGTCATATACCACAAATGTATGCACTATTACGAAACAAACAAAACACTATATATCAGAATTATTAATCTTTATTATTATTATATAATGGAGAAGACTAATTACTACTGCCCACAAAAACTAGTTATAGACTTTGAACCAGCAATGATTCAAACAGTTCTTAAAATGCATTCTCGCTCAACAGTACAAGGCTTACCATTTAAATCAAGCCTCATTGAGACATCTCCAAAAATCCACATTAAGTATAGACTACTCTACCCATACTAAATTTGCCTTTGAAATCAAAAAGAGACATTCCCCCAGCACATGTACCACCATAAGAAGTTACAAAACATTATAACTTACTACTAGAATTGTCATTCTATCAAGCAAATGAGGAAAAACTAAGGGCCTGATTACGAGACTGGTGCAGTGGTGACGGCTCAATGCTGCCTCCACTGTGCCCGCGCATGGTCCGCCGGCCATATTACAAGTTGGAAAAGCACAACTCGTATTATGGTTGGAGGTCCTTTGGCCTTTCCCATGGCAGTGCCTTGAAAACAGGCATAGCAATGGGAATGGCCAAAAACTTCCTGCACGGCATGGAAGGTGACATCCATGCCATGCTGGAACTGGGGGGAATACAGATAGGGGGAACATGTTGTGCCCCCCGAATATATCCTCATGGCGAGTGGGACACAGGGCCCCCTTTCTTCCTACACCTTCAGTCTTTTCATGGTGGGGCTCGGCCATAAAAAGGCTGGCGGTCCAGAAACTCAAAAAATGCTGAGCGGGACTTTGCCAATCCCTGCTCAGCATAATGTGTTGTGGCGCTCGTTCCCTGGCGCAGCAGGCGGTCCACCGCCGTTATGACTTACAAAGTTGTAATCAGCAAAATGGTGGACAGCCACCACGAGTCTGGCGGTCGCAAAACCGCCAGATTCGTAATTAGACCCTAAGATCAGAAATAAGCCTCTTAAGCAGAGCATTAATTATCACTCAAATGTAAGTGTTAAATATATTTAATGAATAAACGAATGCAACCATTTTGTCCCTAAAAATCAATGTGTGACTTCATGAACAAAAAACGCAAAAACACATTTGTGCTATAAAATTCACACTTTGTTTTGGACAAATAATATCAATTCCATAAAACAAAAGCTCCTCACTCTTAAACAAAACACAACATAAGCATTTAATTTTTAGTAAATGCTTGCCTGGCCCCCGATTATCAGCTTGCCATTTTCCAATATGTTATGGAGGGTCAATTATTATACCAAGGACTGCCAAGATATTCTCAAGATAGCCACAGTATGTCAAGTGTGGGCCACTATTAAAACAGAAGTTCCCAAAGTGTGGTCAGGACTACCCACAATATTTCAAGAATGGCAACTATTAGACCAGGCATAGCCACAATTTTTCAAGTACGGCCCGTCATTATAACAGGGATTTCTCAATGAGTTCAACAATGCTCCCAATAGGGGGGCGTGGCCAACTGCTGAGGAAGTTGGTTGCGCATTAGCTCGGCTCCGGCACGTCGCGCCCGGAAAGTCTGAAAATCCGTGCAATGATCTGAGGAAAGGAGCTGTAATCAACCCCACAAAGTCCACGAACTCCGGACAACATTTGAGCCAAGTGCCAAGAAGATCGGGAGCGTGAGAGCGGAGATTCACCCTGATCCAACTGGGCGAGGGACGAGATACTAAGTGCGTCACACCGAAGCTCGATCGGCCACCAACGGAGGAGCTGCGACGGTAGGGGGCGAACTGTGCCTGCGGCACATCCGTTCATAAGAAAAGAAAAAGCACGACCCCACGGCTGGGTAGAATGGAGACGTGACAAGTTGCCCAAGCGGAAAAGACCAGTCGTCCTTGGCCTCAGCAAGAACCGGGTGATCGACACGTCCTCGGGCATTCGACGTGCCCCAAGAATGGGCGAAGCCATCTTAAGCGCGGTTGGTACAATAGACAGCACCCAACCCCCACGGGTGACACCAAAGAGATTGGTGGGAACTGCGGAACGTTGCGGTCGAACACACGCATCGAGCGAGGCGGGGACGGCCTAAAAGGAGAAGCCTAAGCCAGGGCCTAGATTCACCGAAAGAAACACTGGGTGACATCACCAAGAACGAAGCGGCAAATTCCAGCTCATAGATCGGTACACGGCACGAGCATCCCTCTGACGGTGAGGCGGAAATATGGAGCACTGGGTACCAATTCACCGGAGGCCTAGGTAGTGAAACCAGACAGGCCGGACAGGGCCTCGGCCATAGAGCATGGTGGCGGAGAGTAGCCAGCGCGGCCCAAATTCTTCGACCGGTCAGTGGACACCCACGGTGGGCAAAAATGGCAGGAGGACGAAGTGGCGGTGCCACGATGCAAGCCAAATTGGACAAATATGCGTGGCAGAAGGGATCGGATGCTGTGAATACAACGTCGAAGTCAACGAAGGAACAACAGGACCTGACCTTGCAGGACATATTGTCAGCCATTACAACCGTGCGCACATCCCTGGAAAGTAGGATCGACACGGTCGCCTCGGAAGCCTCATTTATCAGGGCGGACATACAAAACATGAACGATCGAATCAAGGAGGTAGAAACCACCTCCAAGTCCTTTACAACGGACAATGCCCTTTTCAAGAATCAGATTAAAGATCTTCAAGCCTGCAAGAACAGGATGGAAAGTCAACTGGACGATTATGAAGGTAGGATGCGGCGCAACAACGTTCGCATATTAGGGGTGCCATGGCGGGTGGAGGGACAGACGACAGACTTATTTGTAGAAGAACTTGTGGTGCAACATCTTCAACCCAGAGGCCTGTCCAATTATGTTTCGATTGAACGGGCACACAGAATACCGGGCGGGAGACCAAAACCAGGTGCGCCGCCCAGGCCCATACGAGCAAGAGTATTCAATTTTCACGTCCGGGACATAATACTCCACACAGCGCGCACGGCGCCACCGGTCTGTCTCGACAATAGCATAATAAAAAATGTCCCTGATTTCACGCTTAAAGTGCAAAGACAACGTTGCAGCTTCTTAGAAGTGAAATGAGCCTTGCGCAATAAGGAAATCAAGTACGCCATGCTGTTTCCGGCGAAACTGCATGTCGAGTCAGAAGGAAAGGTGTGGTTTTTCAATAGCCCAGAGGAAGCATGGGACTGGCTCGATGGATGGCGTACGGTTGGAAAGCGAAATCACACGGAAGGGCGTGGCAGTGGAAATCGAGACAGAACAGAAAGCCATGCAGCAGGCACGACGGATACCAATCTGTCGCGACATTCACTGGAGGCAGGCCACAAGGACTGAACACAAAGAGACATCTGTCCTCAGTAAAATAGTGGTGGAAACCCAAGTGCCTTTATCTTGAATAAGAGTAAATTAAGACTGTGCTGCATTAGGCTAGATGACTTACACAACATAATGGCACCAACGGACGCTCCTGAGGGCACAAGTGCAGACGTGGAGGGGTAAACTGGAACGCTAGCCCATCATATAAGGACACCAAAGTAAGCTCTGGCAGCGATGGGCAGTCGGTGTGGGGTTGGACCACGTACCTCACCATACTAGGGGTGGGCGATAGGCACTCTGCACAGTTGGGGTGGCGGGAGGTGCATTGCCCGCCATGCAGGGAGGAAGGGAGGGGGGTTGGGCAGGGACAAGTTAGGGGGGTATTTATTTGGTTTGTTCTATTTTGTTGTTTAGTTAGAACAGCAGAGAGTGTTGTGAAGATATATACGCAGACACAGGTCAAGTTAATGTCCCAGTCACGATACTGACCAAAGTCCACATGCATAGTCCGATCAGGGAACGACCCCACCACCCTCAGAACAAATGGTAAATAATAAGAAGGAGAGAACGCTTTGATTCCTCACCTGGAATGTCAACGGTTTGAGGGATAAATTAAAAAGAGGGATCGTACTCCAATACTTAAAACGTCATGCCCCCGACATCGCTCTGTTGCAGGAGACACATCTGGTAGGCAACATGTGCAAAGCACTAGATAGGTGGGGATATAGATTAGCAGCCCACGCGGGCTTCACCTCTGGCTCGAGAGGGACAAGTATCCTGGTCCACAAAAGCTGCCCCTATATAATAAACAAAACATGGGTAGACATGCAGGGCAGATTTGCAGCAATAGCAGGAATGTGGGAAGGGAAATCGCTCAATATGCTATCGATTTATGTCCCCCCCACATTGAAAAAAACAACACTGATGGACCTAGGCAAGTTCCTGTTTGACCTCCCAGAGGGGACTTTGTTAATGGGTGGTGACTTTAACTTGACGGTGAATGGACAGGTCGACCGACGGCCCCCTCGACGAGAACCGCACTATACATCACAGTTAGCAGACTGCCTCATAGCCTATGGCTTAGTGGACATTTCATTCGGGTGCCCACGGCAGTCAGTCTTGAATAGACCACTTGTGGACACACATTGACGATGTTCCCATCTTCACAGAGGCGAGGTGTTTAGCACGAGGTATCTCCGATCACTCCCCAGTCCTTACCCAGATAGAACTACCACATGAGATTAGGCGCACAACTCTCACGATCAACCCATGGTGTTTGAAAATCCCTCACGTTAAGACAGAACTCATAAAAGACGTAGACCGCTACTTTGCTGAAAACACGAGTACTGTAGACTCGCAGCAGATCCTGTGGGGAGCATTCGGGGTGATGATTAAGAGCCGCGCGCTTTCACTAATGGTAGGGCACAAGAAGGAGTTGAGGGCGCGTGTAGAGACCTTAGAACAGGAGATCCTGGTGCAGGAAGGCACAGTGGCAAACACAGACGACGATCTAGTCAGACATACCCTCAATCTGAAAAGACAAGATCACAGGCAGCTAGTAACGGAGGCAGCTAGATCTAAACAAAAGGCCGTACAACATAAAATCTATGAATTGGGCGATAAAACTGGAAAATTGCTCGCATGGCTGGAGACACGCGACTCTGCTCAGAGATGGGTGCCCCTTATAGAAGGGGAGGCAGGGGAAATGTTGAGAGACCCCCAAGAGATCGCAGAGGCATTCGCCTCCCACTTTGCCCTGATATATTCTTCCGCCACCACAACAGCACCCGCAAACTCCAGAGAACTGCTGACCACCATCCAAGTTAATACCCTGACCTCCGAGGACCACGAATCCCTAGAGGGCGACCCCACAAAGGAGGAATTAGCACTAGCTATAAGAGGGATAAAATCGGGGAAAGCTATGGGGCCCAATGGGCTCCCAATAGAGCTGCTCAAGCTAACGACCTCCAAGATAACACACACTCTCCGGGCCGTGTACCTAGAGAGCTACCAGAAAGGTTCCCTTCCAAGCGATTTGAGACTAGCTTCTATTGTAGTGATACACAAGCAGGGTAAGCCAGCAGCAAAGTGTGATTCCTACCGACCCATCTCACTACTTAATGCCGAAACCAAAATCCTAGCCAAAGTGCTGCCTAACCGACTGATTCCTATTATTAGCAAACTCATACATCTAGATCAATCAGGTTTCATGCCTGGTCGAAACACAGCTCTCAATCTCAGGAGATTTCATGAGGTAATCAGAAGGGCTAACACTATTCAAGAGGACGCAGCTTTGTTGTTGCTAGATGCAAAAATGGCATTTGACACAATCGAATGGCCCTATTTATTTGCTGTCCTCGAGCGTATGGGTTTCTGTCCCACGTACGTAAAATGGGTAAAACTTCTATACGCAGACCCGACGGCGCAAATAGTTGTTAACCAGCACACGTCCTGGCAATTTCGACTAGGAAGGGGAACCCGACAGGGCTGCCCCCTGTCACCCCTCATATTCGCCTTGATACTGAAACCATTAGCGACATGGGTGAGGGGGGACCCCACGATCAGAGGGTTGAAATGGACAAAACAACACAAAGATAGAATCTCCCTTTATGCTTTATGCGGATGATATTTTACTATATGTTGCGGCCCCAACAGCCTCGATCCACAGGATCCTTCACATCTTCACGATTTTTAGTAAGCACTCAGGCTATACTATCAACTGGACAAAATCTATACTATACATGATTCAGGTACCCACACCATGAACACCCAAGGACCATAAAATCACCGTAGCGACAGAGGGATTCCGGTACCTAGGCATATACAAAACTCCAGATCCGTCCCGTTTCTACGACACTAATCTCAAGTCCCCACTGACGCGGCTCCACAATGATGTGCTGCACTGGCGAGTCCTACCCTGACTCTTCTGGGCAGAGCGGCACTGTATAAAATGCTGGCTCTGTCCCGTTTCCTATACGTGTTGCAAAACACTCCCTTCAGGGTTCCAGACACATACTTTAACAGCATAGAGAGGGAGGTGAGGACCCTAGTATGGTATGGGAAACACCCAGTATCGCAATGCATAAATTGACGAAAGGGTGGTATGACGGGGGAATCGCCTTGCCTGACCTCAAACATTATTATTGGGCTTCCAAATTAGCTGTAATCAATCAATGGGTCTATGCCCCACCATCCGAGCCGGCATACCGGACAGATAAATGGATAATGATTCCGGGCGGCTACCAAAGTGCACTTTATTCCAACCCCAAACATCAGCGCCTTACAGATCCCATGGCCCAAACAGTAGCAATTTGGCACCAGGTAACAAAAAAACTGGGATGGCACAAGAAAATAACATTGGCCACCCCTCTGTGGGAGACCAAGCAACTGGGCACATTGAGCAAATGCCCTGGGTTTGATAGAAGGGACACAATTGGTATCTCATCAGTTGGTGACCTGTGGAAACCGAACGAGATAATCCCATTCAAGGACCTTCAAGCAGAGTACCAGTTGGCCAGTTCAGAGGCTTTCAGGTATTTACAAATAAGTCATGCCATAAAAACCGCTGTACCAAGCGGAGAGGCTCTGCCCGAGGCATCCCCGCTGGAGGACAGGCTTCTAACGGAACCCATGGTGCGAAAAGCAATATCTTTAACCTATCGTAAATTAATAAACAACAAACTGGATCCACTGATACGTCTCAGACAACTTTGGGAAGCAGACGTAGGGAACCTAGAGGGGGGGATTGGCAAGAGGCAATTTCGTCCCCAAGAGAAGTACCTATCCCAATGAGGCTAAGGCTAATTCAACTTAAAACCCTACACAAGACATATTTTTCTGCAGGCACGCTGGCTAAAATGGGAAGGAGATCTGACTCTGGGTGCCTTAGGCTCTGTGCAAAGGAAGGAACGTTCTTCCAAATATTCTGGTAGTGTCTGATTATACGACCATACTGGGAGGGAATCATCACCAAACTGAAAGAGGTGGGTGGAAAAGATAGCACCAGTTCCCCTCGACTCTGCCTGCTCAACTTATGGGAGGCCACCGACCTAACTCACACTGAACAAGCCTGGGTCTCACTGGGGCTCACCTTAGCAAAAAGAAACATCGCTCAGAAATGGGGATCAGGGGACTTGCCAACATTAAGGAGTTGGGAAAAAGACATGGATGGTGCTATGATTGCAGAGAAAGAGGTATTCAAAAATAGAGGTTGGCCAAAGAAATGGGATCAAAAATGGGCCAACTGGAATGTGTCGAGGAGCGGAATATGTATCTCCCCCGTGGAGGAATTGCAAAGAAGGAGGGGGGGATTGATTTTACACAATCGTGATTGGGGACAAAAGCATGAGCAAAGCTGTAATTTGGGATAAACAATTCTTGAACATACTGTACTGTATCGATATAACCTGAGTTTGAACTTTTCACCTGCTGTAATGTTACAATTTTTCAATAGAGTATTAAAAAAAAAAAAACTATGCTCACTATAAATTACATAGATGGCACTAATATGCCAGGCATAGACATACTGCCACAATAAGCTAGGCCAAAATATGCCACTGTCACCTTCAAGCTGCCTGGCAGCCATTCACACACACATATGCAGACACATTTTCACACATACACGGAGGGGACACTCTCATTCACAGCTAAGCCACGCAGAAATGATCACTCATACACTTTTATTCACATACACATGCATGCTCACTCAAATACAAGCATACAGCCATACAAGCAGATATACATTTCACTTCTCAATGCTTGCGTCACTCCTCATTTACAGCAGAAGGCACAGTGGTGATTCTGGCTTCTAGCTCAGCAGCTGTCTTCAGATTCATTTAGTGGCAGATGATAGGATATACTAGTCTCACAGCCAAGCCACATGGTTCTATGCCATCCCAGTGCTGGTTTAATGTGTATTCAACATTAAAATAAAGCACCATAAAATCCAAGCAGGACAATAAGTCTCATTACACAGGAAGGTGCATAGCAAGCGTTGTCAGTATGCCCAGGATAGAAATCGTTGTCCAATACATATTACACATGGAGAGATCCAGAAATGCAGGTAGAGGAACAAAAGAATGTTATGTAGTCTCCTCTGTAATCGCAGTAAGGTATCTTCAATAGTGTTGAGCCCATTGCTCATTGTTTCACAACTTAAAATCCATCTAAGCTCCCATGTGGACTGTAATTTTAGGATGCTGCCACCCTGGGAGGGATACGTATGGTCTTGATAACTTGCCACTTCAAATCATTTTCATGATCATCACAATCTAAGTATTAGGGACCCAGGGCCAGATGTACGACCATACTAAATTGCGAGTCGCAATTTAGTATGTACAACAGTGGCAGAGGCACTGATTGCGATTCCCAATGGGGTCGCAAAATGCGAGGCTCATTAATATTAATGAGGCACTCGCATTTTGCGACCCCATTGGGAATGGCTGGCCCTCCCAGGGATGGTGGTCTGCGGGGCTCAGCAGACCACCATGTCTGGGACTGCTTTTAAATAAAGCAGCTTTTTTTTTTTAATGCAGCCCGAAACGGCATGGGCCTTGGGACCACTGCCTGCCCTTAAAAAATATTTTCGCATGCATATGCAAAGGGGAAGGGGTCCCCTGGGGACCCCTTCCCATTTGCGAATGCATTACCACCTACTTGAGGTAGGTGGTAATTGCGAGTGTTTTGCGACCGCAATTGCGGTTGCAAAACATTAGTACATTAGTACAGTCGCTATTTGGAAGGGAACGCCCCTTCCAAATAGCGAGTCTCTAAACACTTTTTTGCGAGTTGCAATTCATTTGCGACTCGCAAAATTGTGTTAGTACATGGCCATACCAATTTTAGCATGCGCAAACGGGTCGCTAACCCGTTTGCGCATGCTAAAATTGGTCGTACATCTGGCCCCCAGAATCTAATCCTACTCATATGTTGACCAATTGTAGTCTTGATTAATTGACTTGTTTGACCATTGTAAAGCAGTCTGCAAGGACACCAGATTCCATAAATGACATGCTGGGAGCTACAGTTAGAAAAATATCTAGGAGATATCTGTACAGTGCCATGAACACATTATTTAGTTTCCGTGGTGAAATAGCAGACAATACAGTTATTGCTTAGGTAATGTTCAGCACGTGGAGGCAGTCCCTGCCCGTCACGTAAATTCATATTATTAAAGGCCATGGGAATGTTTGCATAGACTAGATGGTCTTTGATATTGTGGCTTTTGCAGAATGAAACAAGAGGATTTTCAGGTTAGGGGTCTCTGCATCTAATAATTTCCAGGTTTTTTTTTGATGCACTTCGAACCAAATTGGAGAGAGGAATGAACGTTGTCACACACACTAATTTATAATCAAATTTATTTTGTTAAGAGTTGAAATGCTACAATGATGTAAACACTCTTGTGTGACAAGTGCGTGTCTGTAAACAGGTGTGCTGTAGGCCTGGGCGGTGAAAACCGCTCCGTTCGCGGAGTTTGGGGAGTTTTCTGCACTCCGCGCTCCGCGGAGCTCGCGGAGTGCAGAAAACTCCACTCCGCGTAGCGGAGTTTTTTCCCCACTCGCGCTCGCAAAAGGTAAGTACGCGAGCGTGAGCTGCCGCTCGGCTAGAATTTCTACCCGAGCGGCAGGAAGACCAGCGCGAACGGCAGTTCGCACTGCACTCCGCTACTTGCGGGACTCCGCAGAGTTGTTTTGTCACTATCTGGAGTACCGCGTAGCATAACTCCGCAAACTACGCCCAGGCCTAGTGTGTTGCACGTTTGCTGCCTGCTCAATCCCAAATGAGCCTATGGGCGAGCTGCCTCTGGTCATTGCATTTTTATATGTTCATAAGTTGCTTAAGAGCGTGTACTAAAAAACTTGCAGTTTATACTCTTTTTTAAATCTTTTTTTGATTCGTTTTTGCAATGCATTCTCTTTTTTATGAATTCCAAATGTATTCGTTGTTTTTTTTTCTTCAAATAAATTAATACATTTTACAGAAGGTATTTTTGGCCGCAAGTCCATTAACTGCACTGAACTGAACCAGTGATTATACTGGGCTACTTCCATGTCCTCACAGGATATCTTGTGAAAATGTGTTTGCCTTTGAAAATGGCTCATTAAATATGGATACATTCCCCTTCATTTTATATAATATCAAGCTTTGTTTTTGACAGAAATCACAATGGTCGACAATGCTATAAAAAAGTGCGACTTTTTGCTTGTTAACCCCCATTTTTTGCTGACTGGTATTGCTGTGTTTTTTTACTCCGCACAATGCAGCACTGCTATCGAGGCCCCAGTGTATGTGCCCTGATCCTTAAATGTGATAAAACTGGCTAATCCCCAATTGACATATTCAACTTTACAGTAAGGTCATAGTATATTGTGCAGGCATGGGAAGTTAAATGTCACCTTTAGCTTGCAGCACTTATTGTGCCATCCACTAGAAAGAAAAAGAAAGCATGGCTTCAGTCCTATCTGTGCAGTCTGACTACTGCATCTTTTAAACCTGCAGGCAAACATATCAAAATAACTATTTTTGACAGGAAGGAACCCTAGTTCTACATATTAAATAAGCCACCCTTGAAAAGACTTCCAGCCCACGGGGTAGGGTGTCTAGCATTTAAAAGTGGCACATACAAGAACTAAGGAGCCTATTATGATGGCGTGCGGATCGCCATCTGTACCTGATTCACCCGCCATATTAGTATGGCGGGGGGTACCGCGGCGGACGGAAAGTTCGTCCGCTGCTTTTCCGCCAGCAGGAAATCGGTACGATTGCCTGCCGTGTGGATCTGGGGCATAACATGGTGGCGGTGCCGAGCAGGCACCGCCATCCATATTATGATGTGCAAATTCAAAGGCCTATCCATGGCGGCGATGCCGCCATGGAAAGGCCGGCGGAAATTGCTTTGGGGGCCCGTTACGGGCCCCCGGGGGGTAGTGGGGCCGCACTTGGGGGGTACCTATGGTACCCCCTACATTGCCATACACAAGGTGGCAGGCACCGCGCCGTGCCTGTCACGTTGTGCATGGCAATGCAAACCATGCACTTTTAACATTGCGGACGGAGCTGCACCCAGCAGCACCGTCCGCAATGTTAAAGGCCAGAATGCGCCCGCCAGTGTGGCAGGCGCATCCTAATTTGCCTCGTGAGACCGCCGCACCTCTGGCGGTCGGTCCCATTTTCCGTTACGGTGGCGGGCGGACAAAGTCCGCCCGCCATCGTAATGGGGCCCTTAGTGTTGGGATGTGCCTACAATGATTAGCCCCAGAACGTTATTTTCAGTGTTAACGGCTGTAGCTCTCTTATGAATAAAACCATTGTTCAGAATAAAATCATAACTCTGCTATTCCCGATTTGGGCCTAGCTACCTGAATATTCAAACACTACTTTTAATGTATATTAAATAAATTAAATTGAGTGGTGAAGTCAGAGTTGCAATAAATATTTAGGAAAAGTGACTTTAAAAAAAATTGATTTTGTTTACCCGAACCTCCAGTAGGCTAATTGGAATCAATCTAAGAGTAACTGGCCTGTCAGTGCTTCCCTTTAATGAAGGTGTGAAATTGCTCCAGAACAGAAACAATGGCTTAGGCCTTTTAGCAGGAATACCTGGGGGTGAGGTATGTGACACATATCAGCTCAGGAATGACAGCTGGAGAGGGTTAAGTAATTTCATTAATTTGAAAGGGACAAGAGTGAGGCCTGCCCACCCATGGTTAAGTGTAAAGGAAGACCCGGGGAAAGGAAACTTTTGTTTCCTGAGCTTTTTGTAGCCAGCTTGGTATCAGTCCAATTGGGGAGGGGCTGGTCCTGGTCCCCGAACTACTTTGGTGTAGCTGAGAATGAGGGGAGTGCTAATTTCCCCAAAAAAATCCCACGGGCTGGCACAGCCTTTCCCGTGGCAGAAAGGCTGTGCCAGCTTGGCCTTTCTTAGAATAATGCATTATGGGCTAGACAGTAGTAAAGCAAACAGGATGTGCTGTAAAAGTTGGAAGGCTTGCCCCTGGGACCAAGAGGAGCTGTACCAGAAACTCTTAAAAGTTGGGACTTCCAACACCTCCAGAGCTTTTGCAGTATCCTGTAGCAAAAGAGGCCGTTTTTGAGATGACTCTGACGGTACAGTACCAGGCTTGCCCCTCTGGAGGATCTGATTCTCCAGAAAAAGAGACTACATCTGAGGATAAAAATCTTTACCATGCAAAGGTGTGAAAAGTGTCCCATGAAGCAAGGATTTTGACGGCTGCAAGATTTTAATTTCTTCTGTTTAGTGCTTTTATTTCCAAAAGCCTAGCACGACCTCATCCAGTGGCTATCCATCTTCTAGAGGCCTTCAGCAGATAAAGTCTGAAACCTTGCCCCGCTGAAGGATTTCAACTTCCATTTCAGAGATTAAGCCAGAAGGTAAAATCTTTGATCAGGACCAGCCTGCTTGGGGTTGTATGATACAATATCGACCACCACAATATTGAATTGAACAATATATTGTTTACCAAAATATTATGACCCTTATTCTTAAACAAAAAATACACAAATATCGCTAACATAAATATCGCCATACATTAAATATATACAACATAACTAAAATATTGAAAAGAAGAATATTGACTACAATATTGTTAAAATAAATTAAAAAAATATTAATCTATTGTTCAATACATTAATAATTAACTGTAAAAGCCTACAAATTAACAAAATTCAAATAAAATATTATGAAATATTTTACTTACCATATAAAGCCAAAATAAAATATTCAAAATATAATGCCATAGCTACTCAAAAGGTAACTAAAATAGATATACAACAAATTGAACTGATTAAACTGATAGAAAGAATATAAAACTAATAAAGTAACCTTAATTGACAAAACATTAGCTACTAATATTAATATTTCATTGAATTATATAAACATAAAACAAATAATATTTATAAATAAGCATGCATATGTTAACAATTAAACATAAGCCCACTAACTTAAAACTACTATGGACTAAATGTTTACTGCTAAACTTAAAATAATCCTCTAAAATATGACCTTCTCTTTTTATCTCCAAACTTTAGCTACTATTGAAAGATTACAATGGAGACCACATCCTACAAACCAAAAACACCGACTTCTGAAACTACAAACTTTAAAAGTAAGTACATACGGCTAAATATAAAAGAACTAACAACCCCTAATCGGTGAAGGTAAAACCAAAAATTAAAAAAGCATTCTATATCCAACAGGAAATAAGGCACCACCTTATCTACCTTTCTACACAATTAAAGAAAAGCTGAAGAAAAAAGCAACACATTAAAAGGACACCAAATATGTAAGAATAAAATGGGAAGAATGATATTGCATGGTATAATGTTTAAATAAAACTGAATTTTTTCAATGAAAGTAAGAAATGTATACCTCTAACATTTACTGATATAATGGCAGAAAGAGCCACTTACATCACCTTCCAGAAAACACACAACTATTATTGCAAATGGGATATACATATAGTCAGGAGAGCATAAGCACTGACAATATACATTGGAAATAAACCCCACCCCTCCTAAACATAACAGAGATGGAAATAAGACAGATTTTGCAGGATGTTAGAGAAGTAAGCACATGTTCCTAAGAAGCCACTTTATTAAAAATATACTTCCACAATTTCCTGACGGCAACTCAGGTCAACTGCCAGCATCCCTGATTTAAAAAGATTAATAGGAAAGCACCAGAAAGGCCACAAGAGAAAACCCTGCTGCTCTTAGAGAATTCCAAGACTTAAACATTCCTGAGAATCTAACCACCACACATACTGAAGAACACTTAAAAATAACGACAGAAGAATAATATATGCCACAGAGAATAACATCTCCAGAACTACTACACACAAAAAAATCATTATAGACTTTGAGTAAGCAATAATGCAATTATGAAATTTACTCA
Organism: Calotriton arnoldi; assembly: GCA_963921515.1. Classification (NCBI taxonomy): domain Eukaryota; kingdom Metazoa; phylum Chordata; class Amphibia; order Caudata; family Salamandridae; genus Calotriton; species Calotriton arnoldi. The sequence continues at coordinate 137,826 of CAWUFW010004240.1, forward strand.
CACCCCACTATACAAAGCTGCTAATACCATTTTACCAAAGCATTTGGAGACACCTCTAGAAATATGCACCAATTGCAGAATGTGCAGCAAACACCTAATTCGCTTGTAAAATAAAAAAAATAATAGCCCTAGAATAGTTATCTGTCACAGCCGTAGCTAGCCACTACAGCCTCCTTATAGAATGAATCTCCTAACAAACACACAAACAAAAACCATGACCCCTAATAGACTATTTTGAAGACACTTGGGATGGCAGACTTCACCACTCGGGTCCTATGCCAACTTAAGTTTCAAATAACATGGTGGAATGTAAATTACATCACCATGGCTCAACAAACCCAAACCAACAAAGCAGTGGAAGGATTGCTCAACACCTTCCAAGCCAGATAAGGCCGAAGCCTCCTTTCCCCATACCAATTCCCAGAGATCCAAAAAAAGAACATAGGGGTCTATTACGATGGCGGGACCGTAACGGTAAATGGGACCGACCGCCAGTGGTGCGGCGGTCCCGCTGTGCCCATTGGGATGCGACCGCCACCATGGCGGTCGCATCCCACATATTTAACATTGTGGCGGGCGGTGCTGTAAGCAGCACCCGCCACAATGTTAAATATGCATGTTGTGCATTGGCATGCACAACGTGACAGGCACCGCGCGGTGCCTGCCACCTTGTGCCTGGCAATGAAGGGGGGTACCATAGGTACCCCCCCCAAGTGCAGCCACCCACCCCTCCACCGCCCCACGGGGGCCTGCAACGGGCCCCCAAAGTGTTTACCGCATGCCTTTCCATGGCGGAGTCTCCACCATGGAAAGGCCTACCCACCGCAGGCATACTAATATGGATGGCGGTGCCTGCAAGGCACCGCCACCATATTGTGTGCCTTTTCCGCCCGGCCGGCAGTCCGACCGGCCGAAAAGCGGCGGACGGACTTTCCATCCGCCGCGGTACCCCCGCCATAATAATATGGCGGGGGTAAATTGTGCTGTGATGGCTTGCGGATCACCACCGCCCACCACCGCTGGCCGGGAGGTGGCGATCCGCACGACATCCTAATAGACCCCAAAGCTACCAAGAACTAAGAATGGAGCAATCAATATCCCAAATTAAAAGTAAAATATCCAAAAAAGACAAAAGAAATGTACGAAATGTTAGACTGCAAAGTGAAACTCTTTATAAAAAATAAAGGTCTACACTAACTAGAAAGCAAAGTAAAAACAATACTATAACCATCTAACAATTCAACTTACACTAAAACAAACACACAAAAATATTTTTATTTAAATTAATTAAATAATCAGTCTACTTTACCAATATAATTAAAACAATATCCAATAATAATGATGAATTGAAATAATGTAAAATAACATTAAATACATTTATAAATACATATCATAAACTCAAGATCACAAAATTAAGTAATTCTAACCAGCAAGTCTTTTGTAACATATAAATACAATATGAAAAATCTAATTCAACATCACATACCAATAAATAACTTTATCAATAGCAAACATTTCCCACCAAAACATAAGAAATTAAACCAACTTACAGATTTGGAGCTCAATTTCATGATCTTCCTCCAATCCACAGAAAACAAATCCACAAAAATAGGGAAAACGTAATCCAAGAAAATGCAAAAATGAAATATCCAAAAAGTATATCCACAGAATTAATCAAAAATCATAGGAAACTATAAAAAATCTCAAAAGAATTTAAGTAAAAATCCACTCCTTGAAAACTGAAAAACAAATTAAAAAGTAATATTGGTAAGACCCAGACCCTAATGGTCCCCACAAAACACACACTCCAGGTATGGAATATAGTCCAAAAAAAGTTAGGGTGGCATAACATACTCACGCAAGCAACACCCCTCTGGGTCACAGATAGGCTGGGCAGATTGGAAAAAAGCAAAGGCTTTACTCACCGGGACCATATTGGAATATCTAAAGTGGGCGACCTCTGGGTACAGGGAAAAATGATCCCATTTACACAGCTCCAGACGCAGTACGAGATGGCATCAACGGAGCACTTCCGTTACCGACAGATCAAACACGCCCTTGAAGTGGCAATTCCCCCCAACACCACCCTGCCTGAGGTCTCCCCGCTAGAAGATAGGCTCCTGACAGATCACATGGACAAAAAAACAATATCTATGACATATCGGAAAATTATCAGTAACATGCCAGATCCGGTGCAGAAACTCAAAGACAAATGGCAGGCAGACCTAGGAGAGTTAGATGACACGGATTGGCAAGAGGCCCTAGCCTCCCCTAGAGAGGTGGCGATCGCATCCAAATTACGCCTGATACAACTCAAGATCTTCCATAGAGTCTACTACACTAGAACTACTCTCTGTAAGATCGGGAAAGTGGACACCCCGCTCTGCTTGCGACAATGTGGGGAGGTTGGCAACTTTTTTCATACTATATGGGCATGCCCTGCAGTGGCGTCATACTGGAAATCAGTTATGTCCCTTATCACGAGGGTGAGTGGAAACCTAGTCCCTACAGAGCCCAAATGCTGCTTACTCAATATTTGGGATGCGACAGACATGAACTCGACGTTACAGACTTGGGCTACCCTGGGTATTATGCTTGCCAAAAGAAATATTGCTAGACACTGGGGTGTGGCAACCGCCCCCACACTCGCAGAATGGTGCAGGGGTATGGACACGGCCATGGTGGCAGAAAAAACTGTGTACATACACAGGGGTTGTCCCTGGAAATGGATAAAAAAATGGGGAGGATGGAACACATATCGTGGAGATATTTGCGAATTACCTCTCATAACTCAAGAACTGGAATAATCAACTGCCATTAACATTGAATGTGGTAACGACTTATATGCAATCGATCAGGTGTATCTATTTCTGTAATGTCTATAGAAGGTGACAAAGAATATATACTGTCTTGACTATATCTGTTCTATGATACATGTAAAGAATCATTAAATGTGCCTGTCTTTCATATATAAATAAAAGTTTTTTTTTTAAAGTAATATTGGTTAAAATATAAGCAAAATAATTTCCTTTTGTAAAAAAAAAACACAGCCAAAATAATTCAAAGAATTTCACTCCAACCAAAAAAACAGTAAAAAAAAACACAATATACCCCAAAAACATAAACAATATAACTGTCATTTACTGACATAATAAATAAACTAATATAACTAACAATACTACACATTTCACAGTAAAGCCATACCACACCATAGTATGTAACACCATAACACAACCTAACACAAAACTACACAACCACACCAAATAATGCACTACTCTATACTTACTACTGCTGCCTTCATCCCCCTTTCTCCCAAAACCCCACATAATAGCTTAAAAGTAGTCTTACCTTATCTGTAGATGAGCAGCAGGGAACTGCAAACAACAGGAACAGAAATCACCCAACAATGATGTTAAGAAGCTAAACATAAAAAATGATTATGTTCCAATACAAATCAATCAGTATTAAAGAGGAATTATTGAAAATGTATATGATACCAAAATGTGCCAAAAATGTTTAAACTTGTTGAAAAATATTATGGACATATTTACAATTATTTGTAAAATATATATTATAAAGTAAAATGAAAATATATTAATAATTAACAGTACTTATTTTGATATATTATGAATGTACATGTATGTAGTAACAAAAAAGTTTGTGTAATTTTTACATTAAAATGTGTGTGTAATAAAAGAATTATGAATAATGTATAAAAATTAGAGCAATTTATGATATACTTGTATCTGATTAGAAAAATGATATTAACACATGTTTAAAAAAATTGAAATAAATATGTAAATATATGTTAATACAGGAGTATATCAAACAATTTACTAACCATTTTGTTTGTTAATAAAACTAAATGTAAAAAATAAACTACATAAATCTATGTGTTGGGATTGTTAAAAAATGTAGTCAGAAATTATATGGTAAAGAATTAACATTTTATATGTATATTTGCAAAACATACTCAATACTACCGAACATATATTTATATAATCATTATCTTTTATTATTCCTATCCCACTCAACAATACATTTTTCATTAAATTGTACATTGAGAACATAGTATATTGCATACCTCCTCTAGTATAAAGTATTTTGGGGACCATGTTGGGCACTAAAGGGATAGCATTTTCTATTCCCATTACAATCTTTGCCATTTTGGGGAAGGTATTAGACATTAAATGGGTAAGGTTTACTATTCTCACTCCAAACTAAACTACAGTAGGGAAGGCATTGCACATTGAGGGGTCAGATTTACTATTTCCGCTCCAATCTAAACCATTTAGGAGAAGGTGTTGCATATTGACGGAATCAGATTTACTATCCCCACTCCAATGTAGACTATTTTGAAGAAGGTGTTGGACATTAAAGGAGTGGAATGTAGTGTTCCTTTTTCAAAATAGAAATCATCAAATAAGAATTGTAACATTACAAAAATAATTTTAAAAAATGATATTCCTCACAACAATATTTTTAATTATGATATTTTTAACAATGATATCAAAGACAACAGTAAAAAATTATATCCTTAAATGTCATGTTCCTGACAACAATATTTTCTACATCACAATTTTCTTTCAACAATATTCTGGTATCACAATATTTAAAAACTAGGGGCCTATTAGCAATAACCGGCGATAATTATCGCTAAGCGCACTTAGCGCTAGGATAATTATCGCCGGCTATCGCAGGTTTCTATCGCGGAGATAGCGTGCTATCAGCAACGCTTATCTCCAATGCGATAGAAACCCTGGAGAACATTGTGAATATCGCTTGAAAACAAGCGATATTCACACTGTGACCAGTGTTAGCTTGGTGATAGGGCGAGGGGATTTAGCCATGTAATCCACCTCCCATTGGATTACATGGCTAAGTCAGGTTTGGACCAGGCGTTAACAAACCAGCGCTAAACGTGTTTAGCGCTGGTTCGTTAATCACCTCCCCTGCCTCGCTAATAGGCGATAGCGACCTTAGCGACTGTTTCCAGTCGCTTTTAGGTTGGGAACGCCTACTTTGCATGCCATTAGCGATAAATATCGCTGGCATGCAAAGCGGCACCCAACCCGGTCGCTATCGCCTAGAAGCTGTCGCTAACAGCAGTTAGCGACAGCTTGCTAATAGGGCGATTGAATTATCGCCGCTTTAGCGGGAAAAAGTCCCGCTAAAGCGGCGATAATCACGTTGATAATATGCCCCAAGATATTTTCACCAAAGTCTCCGCTTTGAGACTGACCAGCACTCTATCACCGTCGGCCTGAAATCACGCCCAGATCCCGGTCAGCCACAAATGGTGACTACTGATTGGCGCTTTACATTTTCTTGGTGCTTTTTGCCTTAAATCATATGTTTGCTTTTCCTTATTGGAATCTATGTTTTTTGTATCATTTTGCTAGTTAAATTTTTCTCTATTTTTAGAAATTTGTTATGGGATTTTTATTGTGTTCCGTTTTTTCTTATTAACTGTTTTGTTACTGCTAAATACTTTAAATAATTTCCTAAGTTAAGTGTGTCTACTCTGTACCATACCTACCAGGGAGTTCAGCTAGGTTTAAATTATTGAAACTTTGTTTTACTGTGACAAGTTTGTGGTCTTATTCCTTACGGTCGACTCACATCCACCCAAGTCCACTTTCTTGCAAATGCTCTCCGAAACACCTTGACCTTTACACTTCAGGATTCAGTCCTTGACATAGTTACCTGGAAAGATTCCCAATCTTAGGCATTTATCTCACAGCCGCTCTTCTGCAGGCACACTTCAATGATACTACAAACAACAAAGGCCCTTTGGGATTCTATCACTGTAGAAACTGGATATGTGAGTTCAACGGTAACCAAGTCAACTTTAAGTCATTTATTTACCTATCAATCATGTAAGAAAATCTTTATCATCAGCCTCAATATTCTTTGTTGCTTATGTATTCATTATATTGCATAGGTGCAAGAAATAAAAAACATGACAAGAGTGCAGACGACACAGTGTGTAGTGAAGGCAAACTATATACGAAGTGAAGATTGCAACAATGTACAATAACCCTGGTTTCCTACTAATGGTATTCCAATAGAACATATGAAACTATTCAAAGGTATTTATTTAGTGAGACGTTAAACCGATTAATCAGAAACCAAATACCTAAGCTAGGTAAGAGTGGGTATATACACAACAGTTTTGGGCTTGATCCTTTTGAGCAAAGTGCATGGAAGAGGTAATCAACGGATAAGTTGTCATCCATGACCAGAAATGTAAAGTTGTTAGAGATACAGTAAAACTGAACGTCATCCAGAATGTTAGTAAGACAGTTTTAGTCCTGTGTCATGAATAAAACCAATATTGGACAGGGTCCATCACACTCAAAACCAGTAGATAGGTTGTATGGGGGGTTAAGGACTATCACCTTTTTAAGGCTGTTAGAGTGACAGAAATGTCAAGTATGGTGCCACAGCAGTCGAGAATAGCTATGTTGTGAGAGGATACTCTCATGTGGTGGTGAAGAAGGAGTATGGATGGATAAATGAAGACCTATTTGCACTGGATCAGTTGATGAAATCTGAGATGTGAGGGTTATGGAGGGCTTGCAGGCCTAAAGCAGGACGGAGGTTAGTATTGGATGGATTCTGCAAGGGCTGTTGGGAACATTTTAGACATAGGCAGTAACTGTGAATTGAAAAAAGTCTGAAACTAGATAAATGAAAGAGAAAAGTGTAAGATGGCAGACAGAGATAAATGGGTGGTAATGTACCTCCACTGCCACCTAAAAATATTAGGACTATCTGAAAGGTATCTGGGAGATTTTAGATTGTAAATTGGGGAGGAGAGGCCACACCAATGCAATGATACACTACACTGATAGTTAAAAACTATTTCAATTATCCGGTCTTAACCCCTGGTAGCTGTGGCACAATTAGAAGGTTTTTCCCGAGAGAAATGTTTGTTAGGCACTGATTCAGCACCAAAACAACATCAAGTCACAAAACTGCACAGTAACATACTTAAACCAATTTTTTTTTTTAAAACAAGACTAGAGTAGATAAGAAAATGACACCAAAATGGTTGAAAATGGATTAAGACCACATGAGATAACACTTTTATAAGGTTTTCAGTCAAACTGCACCAGGAAACATAAAACCTCCTCCCATAACAAGGCCTCTGCAAAAAGATCTCTGAATTATTCTTAACAAGATGACCTTCATCTTCAGGATCCGGTTAAGGGTCAACCCTTAACCAGATCCTGATGCTCTCACATCTCAACTTCTGATATCAGCCAAAGAACGGACTCTAACCTTGTCACCTACCATCACCAAAAATGAAACCGCTGCTAGCATGTGACACCTGCCCCCACCATTGCTTCAAGATAGGACTTCTACCTATGAGCAAAGCTCTAACACCCATCCTCAACACATCCTTCAGCTCAGCTACATTCACTAATGCTTGGAAACATGGCACTGTCACTCACCTGCTCAAGAAACCCTCCACTGACCCAGCCACGCTCACCAACTACAGACTAATCTCTCTTCTACTGTACCCGGCCAAGGTCTTAGAGAAGCTCATCAACAGATGCCTCACCAACCACCTCACCAGCTCCTCAATGCCCAACCACAGTACAGAAATAGCACTCATCACAGCCACAGACGACCCCTGCATGACCCTGGACAGAGGAGATATGGTGGCCCTCATCCTCCAGGACCTCTCTGCCACATTTGACACAGTCTCACACACCATCCTCGTCAGACACCTACACAAGATTCGCAATTAAGGACCTGCTATCTGCTGGATTTGCGTCTTCCTGACAGAAGACAAGCTGACAGTCTCGTACATTACTCCTTGGAAGACCGCAAACTCATCTGTGGAGTGCCTCAAGGTTTGTCCCTCAGAACTACCCTCTTCAAAGCATACATTATTCCTGTGGTAAATGTAATCCATGCACATGATATCATTATCGTCTCCTATGTAGATGACACACAACTCATACTCTCCCTCACGGAAAAGACCCTCAACATAAGAAACAAGTTAACCGCCTGCATGACCGGTGTCGCTAACTGGATGAAATCCAACTGTCTCAAGCTCAATACAGACAAGACAGAAGTAGTGATCTTTGATAAGAACACCTGGCCATGGGACTCCAACTGGTGTCCGGCTGAAAGCAGTCCAACACCCATGCCCTGCACCAACACCAGGAACCTCAGGATCAAACTGGACATGATTGCACAAGTCAAAGCTGTCAAAGCATCCTGTTTCTATTCTCTGAAATTGCTGCGGAAGGTCTTCAAATGTCTTCCAAACAACACCAGAAAAACCATCACTCATGCCCTCATCACCAGCAAGTTGGACTACGGGATCACAGTCTATGCTGGACTGCCCAAGAAACTCACCAGAAGAATACAAACAATCCAGAACTCGGCAACCAGACTCATCCTCGACCTCCAACGCAGCACTCATATCGCACCACACCTCAAGGAGCTCTACTGGCTTCCAATACATAAACGCCCACACTTCAAACTCCTCACACACATTCAAGGCACTGCACAACTAAGTACCGCGTGCCTGAACGGTTGCATCTCCTTCCACCAACCACCAGACACCTCTGTTCTGTCAGACTCCTACCCACACACATCCCATGCTCCTAAAGCATGAAACGAGCTTCTGTTGCACATCAGATTCTCCTCCTCTCCTTGAATTCAGAAATAAGCTGAAGATCTGGCTTTTCGATTAACCCCCTGTCCTAGGAAGGGCTAGACACACACTTCTGCTCAGCACCAGAATACCCTCATGGGTGATAGTGCACTTTACAAATACACATAACATAACAAAAGTTTCAATGTAATTCGAAATTACAGTTGACCGGTACTAGTGCTATTTCAGACTGACTGAGACTGAGCGGACGTCAGATAATCCTAGCAGGGCATACTGGTCAAATATTTTAACATGGGACTCGGTTATAGTTTACAGTAGTAAATCTTAAATATTTTAATATATACCATTAATATAATGTACATTAAATAAATCTCACTAATATTTAATACTATATTTATATATACATATATATTTATATAAACACACAAACATATATATATGTGTGTATGTGTATTTATATATATATATACACACACAAACATATAATGTAACACAATTATTACAAATATATATTTTACATTATATTAATATATTTTGTTTAATTCTTTACATTAACTACTATGAAAAGCACAATAAATGACCAAACAAATAAAATTAAAAAAATGAAGAAAACAATGAAGAAAACAAAGGCGCATTTACATAAAATATTATAAAATTGTAAAAACAAATTAAAATATAATCAAATACTATAAAATTCAAATTATAAACAGATATAAAAAATATGTATATTTAACCAATATTAGGAAATGTATTGGAGTCTGGAAATAATAGATATCCTATTCCCACTCCAGTTTATGCAACAGTAGAGCAATTGTGGGACCTTGAAGGGGTTAAGTATATTATTACCACTCCAAACAGTGCAACATTGGAGAAAACATGGGACTTCGGAGGGGTTAAATTTACTATTCTTGCTCCAGTCTGTGCAACAGTGGGGAAAGCGTTGGACTTCAGACGGGCACAATTTACGATTCCCACTCCAGTCTGTGCAACAGTAGGGAAAGCATTGGACTTCGGAGGAGAAAGATTTACTATTCTCACTCCAGTCTGTGCAACAGTAGGGAAAGTGTTAGACGTTAGAGGGGTAAAATTTACTATTCCCACTCCAGTCTAAACAACAGTAGGAAAAGCGTTGGACTTCGGACAGGTTAAATTTACTATTCCCACTCCAGTCTGTGGAACAATAGTGAAAGAATTGGACTTCGGACAGGTTAAATTTACTATTCCCACTCCAGGCTGTGCAACAGTAGGGAAAGCGTTGGATTTCAGAGGGATAAAATGTACTATTCCCACTCCAGTCTGCAACATTAGGGAAAGCGCTGGACTTCAGAGGGGTAAGATTTACTATTCCCTCTCCAGTCTGTGCAACAGTAGGGAAAGCGTTGGACTTCAGAGTGGTTAAATTTACTATTTCCACTCCACTCTGTGCAACAGTATGGAAAGCATTGGACTTTAGGGGAGGGGAGGTACATTTACTATTCCCACTTCAGTCTTTGCAACAGTAGATAAAGCATTGGACTTTGGAGGGATAAGATTTAATATTCCCACTCCAGTCTAAGCAACAGTAGGTAAATTACTTCAGTTCAAACACATTACATACTTGAAAAACCCTATTAATTTAGAAAAAATGTAAAACTCTAAAAATAAACATTATTACTTAACATAAAATATATACAAGAATTTAAAAAAACAATAATTATCCAATTTATAAAATGAATAAACAATGTGATAGTTAATTTACAATTTAAAAAAATGCTTATTTAATTATTACTTAGTTTGACTTTCCACCCTATACTCCTACAAACCTAGCAACTCACACCTAGAATATAATGAATATAAATAAATATAGCACAATTCACATAATTTATAAACAATTACATAATTAATGAACAATTAATAGTTAATTAATTCTTACTCACTTAACACACTACAACCCTACAAACCCAGCAGCCCACACCTAAAATATAGCTAAAATATACAATTAGTACACAATTTGCATAATTATGAATCAATTAAATATTTAATTATACATTATTAATAATATTTTTTAATGATTATTTAATTAACTTCCCACTGTATACTGCTACAAACATAGCAGCCAGCAAATAAAATATAACTAAAATAAAACAATACTACATAATGTACATAATTAATAATCAATTAATTCAATAATGTATAATACATTATTAATTATTGTTAATTAACTATTACTTAGGTAACTTCCCACGCTATAGCCCCACAAATCTAGTAGCCACACCTAAAATATATGAGTATAACACAGTTTACATAATTAATAATCAAATAAATTATTAATAATAAATTATAAATTAATTGTTAATTAATTATTGCCTGATTAACTTCCCACCCTAAAACCGTACAAACATAGCAACCCGCACCTAAAATGTAAGTACAATAAATCAATATTACATAATATACATAATGAATATCAATCACATACTTACTTAAAAAATATCAATTAATTAACAAACCCAACAACCCACTATGACACTATGAATTACTATTAACAATTAAATTAAAGATGCTAAATCACTTAAAATTACAAACTATGTTAAAAAAATGAATAACAATTATGCAAACAATACTAGCACATAAATCAATATATAAACTAAAACACATTAAATTAATTAAAAATCGATTATCTTTACAACTATATTGTTGAAAACGACATTTACAATGATATTCTTAACAACGATATTGCTTGCCTGAAAAAACGATATTCTTGACAACGATGTTTCTGCATCTCAATATTTTTGCGTCAATTTTGTTTATATTTCTGTCGCCAGATATCTACAACTCAATATTTTGTCCAAATACCATGTGATGTCATAATCCACTGAAATTCCCCATTTTCAATTTGTTAGAATGATTGACTGTGTCATGTTATTGTGCACCTGTCCTTCTGCCTCATTCCATGACCCTCCTGGAAGCGTGGACTCTTCATCCCCAGCATAGGTCAACCCAACTATGCCTGCTACTTGAATATTCATGCCTCTGAGGAGTATCTCTGCCTAGGATGAACAAATTCAGCCCTGATGTTCTCCAACCACAGCAGTCTGGCAGCTCACTGTATCTCTGATTTTTTTTTGTAACATAATTTTATTGATTTCCATCAGTATAGTGACATATACAGTCATTGTATATGGCCCCATGTTCCCACCCAGATTCGCCTGCATTAGAGCAGAAAAGGTTCTGCAGAATCTGGTGACGTGAGGCAGGGGTTTCCACCATTAGAGGATACAGATGGGAAAATCAGTGGTGGCTGGTGACATTTGAAAGTGGTGGGGCGTAAAAGTTGCGTGCGGTACACTGTGGCGAGCGAGCATAGCGAGCGAGCCCGAACATATCAAAGGGGGTTCGGTTGAAAAAAGAGCGGCCAAATGGTGCATTTTCAAGGATATTTCAGAAAGCAAGAATGTTAATAAAGCAATTGGGAAAGTGTAGCAATTACATCAATATAGAGATTTTGTATGGTAATATAATGTAGGTTGCTGCTTATCAATATAACCACAGATCTTCATTACAGACTTTGAGATGAATAACAATGCTGAGTACCTCTCATATTTCTTTATTTATTGATATCTTTAGAAATTATGTATATTGAGGAAATACAAGTTACTGTAATTTATTGGACTGAACATGTTGAGACAGCAAGCAATAAACATTAACAGGTAGTAGGGCACCCTACAAGGCACTGTACGCCTCATTGAGAGCAACCAGCCATAAAGTGAACATTAAACAGATTGAATTTAGGCATAATACGTTATACACCATTAATTTCAGTGTCTCCAATATCTGTACAGCAGATAAGAAACAACTGAGCAGGTCACAAACGAGCAGCATTCAAAAAATGGCCACAAACTGTTCAAGAAATGTTAGGATTAACAAATTGTTCACTTTTTGTAGACAAAATCAGCACGTCTGTCTTTAATAGCAGCGAACTTCTCAATAACTTGAACGTTAAAGTCTGGGATTCTTTAACTAGGTCTCTCTCTATAGAGAGCATTGCTAAAGCATTCAGTCTTTCCTGAATCATGGTGTTCCTCAGGAATGTCTTAATTCTGTTTAAAGTGAAAAAACATTGTTCCGACACTGCTGTTATCATAGGAGTGGTAATGACTATTTTTTAGTAAAGCCACTGTCTCTGTAAGTGACTTTTCCATATTAAGTTTCTGAATTAAAGCCAGCAAAAAAATTGCACCAGTGGCCATCCGGTATACACTCATTTCGTACAGTACAGTCAACTCAGTTTTCAGGTCCTCTTTGTTGAGCATAGGATAAGCTTCCACAGCCTCATTCAGAGCTTGCTCAGGGAAGGATTGATCATATTTTGAAAAGTGTTCACTTTGCAATAATGCAGCACTCACCAAATGTTTTGTGAAAGAAAAATGTTCTTGTGCATGCACAATTATATTGACACATATCTCCTTTGCAATTCGGACCAGACTGCTGATGTTTTTCCTGCGGCAGTTTGCTGTCTAAATTATCAACCCCATCTCTCACTTTGCTCATGCTGGTGACAAACATTCTGGTATCTCTTTGCACAGAGACAGTATCTATGGCTTGTGATTGTAACTGGTTGTATAATATGTCGACATAAAGCATTATTTCATGAAATAAAAACAGAAAGAACTGAAACTCTCTGTCTTGTAGTGTTCTAGCAAAGCCACGGGCTTCATTCTGACTTTTGAAATCAAAGTCTTCATTGGCTTCTATGGCGTCAAAACATTTCTCAAGTTCCTCCCTATGTTGATATATTAGGTTGATTGTACGTATGTTAAAGTTCCAACGAGTTGAGGGTCCCCTTGGAAGCCTTTTGGCCACAATCTCCTGAAGTACTTCCATTCTTTAGGGGGAACATGAGAAGAATGCTGCTATGCCTCCTACATCGAAAAAGAAAATTTGTGCCTCGGAGATCTTTGATACTGCCTGTTGCATAATAAGATTAAGGGGTCGATTCCGATTCGGGCCGGAAATTTCTCCGACCGAGCTGGACCCGGAGAGATTTCCGACCGAATCGGACCCGTGCAGTCCGACCGAACGAGTACGATGCGTCCGTATGTTATCGGACTCGAGTCGGTCGGACTCCCATTGAAGTCAATGGGAGCCGGTCGTACAACGCGTACGCGGGCTCCCATTGACTCAATGGGTGCGAGTCGGACAAGGGCGCCCCCTACAGCGGGTACGCGGCGAAGCGATTCGCGCCGTACACGCACAGGTAGGGGGACCCATGGGTCCCCCTGTGTGCGACTCGCGCGGCTACGCTTCCAGGGGGTCCGACACGGACCCCCAAAGTACGGCTCCGACAGCTCTTACGAGCCGGAGTGCGCGGCTCGGTCGGACTGCTCGCGGCGCGCATCGTACTTACCCGGCCGGGAAACGTCTCCATTGCGCGGTGCGAGTCGAGTCCGAGCGAGTCGGTCGGAGCGGTTCGAGCCGGGAGCGAGTCGGTCGGAGCGGTCGGGACGCCCGGACGAGTCGGTCGGAGATTTCGCATCGTACTCGCTCGGCCGGACCCGTGTACGGTTCGGTCGGGAAACAGGGCTCCGAATCGGATCCGGTAAAGCCGAATCCGATTCGGAGCCCTACCGGCCCAGATCGGAATCGGCCCCTAAGTTGGTGGGCGTAACAGTGCACATAATGAGCATTAGGGTACACATCTCTAATTCTTTTCTGTACTCCACCAAAGCTTCCACTTATTACGGACGCACCATCATAGCTTTGTGAAATAATTTTTTTTTTTGAGGCAGTTCTGGAAAAATCAAGTTCAGTTCACGCAGTATAGCTGAAGTAATGGTTTCTGCACTAGAGTCTCTTAAATGTGTGAAACCATAGAACCTCTCCACAACTTTACTGTCATTGTCAAGGTACCGAAAGACTAATACGGACTGTGTTTTTGTGGCAACATCAGTGGTGTCATCAGCCTGAATAGCCACAAAGTCTATGTTTTGCACCTGTTGGACAATATGGCTTCTCATAATTTCTAGCATACACTCAAGGAGTTCATTTTGTATCGTTTTAGAGGTGCCCTTAAAGACTGTAGCACTTGCTAAATGTGCTTCCATTTCATTGTCTATGCTTGCTATTAAATCCACAAGGCCTCTGAATATTCCAGGATTTGAGGAACTTTCAGATTCATCATGGCCTCGCAATGCCAGTTCGAAAGCACCACAGAAACGAATGCAATCAATTATTTTTGATAGTATGTGTCTATTTCTATCAACTGCTTCATTGTGTTTCTATAATGTTTTACGGTATGCGTCGTTTATGTGGTGCTCAATCTGTGTGTCTCCCAACATTCCCAGTCTCGTCAGGTTTTCCATATGGATTCTTGTGTGTGCATGCTTCTTTATTTTGTCAGACAAATGCTTCAAGTCTGTTACTCCTTGTTTTGTCCAAGGAATGTCACCACCAAACAGCAAGCAGGGGAAGCAGAAGAGAGAATTTCTTGACGCGCACCCTGTAAGCCAATCAACTTTTGTGTACCAGGTGTTTGAGAATGTACGTTTGTAAGTCTTCCCTCTGTCCTGGGAAATTTGTTGTAGTTTTAGGTCAGGCCGATCAGGTCCTAATTGCTTTATATTTAGTGTCTCTTCAAGTCTCCGTCCAAAGAATGCCCTTGCAAGTAGCTGTTCTACTGTATTCATGGTGATGCTGACCTTACCAATATTAAAGTAACCTGTCAATAATCAAAGTACAATGTATAAGGTTTGGTGCAATAATATCAAATTTCAGTATAAATACATTTCTTGTGCATTATCGCAATATATCTCCAACAGCTCCCCTTTGCACAACATGACTGCTAAAAATACAGCCTTACTGCCTGCTGCCTCTGTGTGCCATACTGGTGCTGAAGGCATTGAAACAGACACTGCTTGAGGGCCTTTCACAAGGCAAGGGATAGATAGTGCCTTTAACAACCGTTATAGCCCAAAGCACAGGGCTAAGGCTATTAGTAAATTCCATCCACTGAGGGTACAATGTTCAAAATGTGCACCCACCCCACCCACCATGTAGAGTGCCACATACATAGCCCTAACTCCAATGTAAAAAAATATAGCATCAATTTCCTTACCTTTAACACTGGTGTTTGCTGGGTTGTAGGGTTGAAAGAGCAGCAAAGGAGGTTGGGGCCTCTTGTTCTTCGCCCAAAAAGTGCCCAAAAATTAGGTAATGCTTGTCAGGCTTTACCAGGCCTCACTTATTTAGCAAACCAGAACTTACAAGAGTTAGTTACAGTGGTGTCATGGTTCTAAAGACCCCTTAGCACAGTAAAGTCAAAATTTTGAAAATGGTAACATTTTTTAGAGAAAATGGGTACTGTTTGTCAAATAGCAAGAGAAATGGCAACCCAATCTCTTAATAACTTGCATTAAAAGAATATTATATGTACACTAGTAGCCAAAACTATCCCGTATCTAGAGTTGCACTTGCTTAAGAGTCGGCCGCTCATCTTGGTCAGCCTGTTTTGTCTTTTCCACTGCCATCCTCTGACCTCAGATGCCTGGTCAATAAGCAGCTTCTGTTCCTATGCAGTGTAGGGAGTCTGGACTGGTTGGACCAGGTACTGTGCGAAGAGCAACTGTAGCCTACGGACAAGAGCTTGATAGGAGCACACTCTTGTTTTAGGGATGCTCACTGGGGCTGTGTTTTCTGATTCCTCGATGGAGCGTCAGGGTCTGGGGTTGGCTGGACCATTGGCCTTAGGTATCTAGACATCTGTTCGCCTCCACCTTTTGTATCAACAATCCTTCCATAGCATGTCAGTGCTTTGCATGCTGCTCTCTGCTTAGGTTCTCTTAAAACCAACGTCAGAGAAAATCTTTGCACCCAGGAGCTTTTCTGATTGGGTGTCCATTACTTTCTCATTTTTAAAAAGAAAACGAGGTTAGTTTTAAAACCTGCACACTTTCACCCACAGAATAAGTGCAGGGTCCACCCTAAAACTCCATAATCATGTTGAGTTCCACAGTGCTACTCACATGTGAAACTCTGCCATATTTTAACATTATCACCAGGAAAGCTTGGGTTGTAGCATTGGCAGATAAATTGATAAAACAGAGTGATGGAACATTCCAGAAATCAATGTCATTGTCGCTGTACACAGCGTTGGTGGATTTTCCACGGGTCGTACTAGTAACAAAATTCAAGAATGCAGAGAGGTGGGGGGAGGGAGGAGGGTAACCTAAATTAGTTTAACAGCTAAAAACTCACATCAGCCCCATAGAAGAGAAGACAGCAGCAGGCAATGGAAAACAAACGTATCACGCTGCGACTTTAGACCTTAGTCAAAAATATCATCTTTGGTCAAGAGCTTGGTTGCCTCGACGCATGTCTGAACCAAGAGTCAGCGGTGAGGCCGTGTTCATGCATGGCCAACATGGATCTCATTAAAATGCGGTTGAGAGTCTGACAAACGTGCGCAGATCCACGCGCACAGACACACACACAGAAGCAGGGGCTGAGAAGAAGGGAGGCTCTAAGGGGGCGGGCAGGGCCACGTGCCAAGAGGCTAGTTCGGGCTGGCCGCCAGATATAAATGGCGTGTTACAACGCAGATTGAACCGAATCACCTCTGGTCACCGCTCATTAGGAGACCGGGGGCTGCGGCATGAAGCTACCCTCACTCTCCTAATGTGCAGGCTAGTGCGCATGTTCGGGCTGGTCGGAAAAATGACCAGCCCAAAACCGAACATGCGCACTATTGCTGCTGCGCTAGACCACCCTTGCTTGTCAGTCAAACCCTGCTGCCCCACCCCCTTCAGAGCGTACTGATTGCCTCGGGCGTGGCCCGGTGACAGGCCGGCCCGGAATTCGAGTCAGTAAGTAAGAAGTTAAGTTTACTGTAATGATGAATGTGGCCATGTGGCCTCATTAGTGGGGCAACGCCCCAGCGCCCCAATGGACGCACCACCACTGGTGAAAATGATGGAAGTTTCAAATTAAGCTTTTTGCAAAGGTGGGCACATCTGTAAATGAGACAGGAAAACAAAATGCTTTATATGCAATATAAAACAAACATTGTAAGACTAACAAATAGAGAAAAAACTAGTCAACCTATTGGAGCCAGTGGAGTCAAAGAGGTCAGTGATATTGGAGTGTGAGTGCATTATTGGGCCCTCCGCTCCATCCACGTTGTGTATTCATGCATGTCGTGGGCATCATGTGGGGTCAGATAGGGCAGTCATGATGAATGGACAGGAGTGTATGATTAGTCTGTGCCCCTTCTTCGCTCTCAGAGGGTGTCCAGAGTCTACCAGAGCTGTCTAGTTGGGGCCAGTCCTGTAATATGACATCCCACTCTTGTGCATATTCTGGGATCCGGACACCCCACTGTGCTTCCCTCTGTAGAACCACTCCCTCGCATTCCACCCATTACTGTTACCGAAACCGTGACCCCATTGGATTGTCAGTCATTGAGAACATAGCAGCAGTGGCATCTCACCCACACTGCCCACCAATGCGCATTGAAACTGCTTCAGTGGGCAAGATGGTTGTGCGGACTCGCTGCCCATTCTGTCTTTGGCCTCTCTGCTGAGCCTGGCACCGAGGTGTTCTGAGGCTCAGACGAGAGAGCCCCGGGCAGTATGTGTTTGGCTTGAAGGTGGGCCCAATGCTTTGAAGGGGCTATTTTAGGGATGTGTAGGAACGTGATGGGTACGACTCGGCCCTGGCACCACCCTTGAGCAGCAGCCATGACTCCTGCTTTGCAAGAATTAGGGGAATCAACTTAAGCTGGCCTGGTTTCACCCGGTTTCCTTTCAAAAGCCTGAACACGTGATACGTGTCTTTCGATTGGACACAAAGATAAAGCAACGCAAGATGAACATGTGAAAGGAAGTTTAGAGGAAATTAATCCAGCAGGAAGTTGTGGGGAAAGTGAACTTTTTGATCATGAGGTTTTTTTGCAAAACAAGAGCTTGGCGAAATAGCCAAATCTGTCTTTACCCGTTCATAATAAGGGTGACTCACAAAGGGGAAAGTGAGGTGCTGGTCAAATCCAAATTATTAGGAGAGAGGTACCTAATTTTTCTTCCCCGAGTATGAACGCTCTTTTTGGCATTCGTTGGATCCCATGTGGCACAGGCAGAGCCTAAACACAGACACTCAGATAGACAGCCTGAACACGTCCTTCCCTCTCCGACTGCTACCTTATAAAGAGCGTGGCACCGGGGACTGCACTGCGCAGTCTGTTCACAACAATTTAGACACTCCAGGCCACAGGCCTAACGAGTAATGACATATTCAGAATCAGAAGGCTGCCCGCCGGGCAGCATTCTGAATTTTTTATGTCGTTAGGCCTGTGGCCTGGAGTGTCTAAATTGTTGTGAATACTAGACTGCGCACGTTGATAGGTGGAGGTTAGGGAATTTATTTTGACAGGAGATGGACAGTTTATCCCCGAGGCGCCATTTACAGAGAGCCTCCCTTCCAGGTGCCACTGCCAATAAACGCGTCGCCGTCGACCAATGCAAACAGCAAACGTCAACTTATAAGTTATTTCAAGAACACTAGAACAGACTGACTTACTATCAGATGATCTTCAGTTCGTTTTGGTGACGTAATAAATCAATCAAATCAACCAAGGCTGAGGTGACCCGAGCACGAGCAGTAGGCACTGACTGAACACGAGGTGTGTGTGGCGCGGTCTGCTGCGACGACGTCACGGTTGTCATCATCAACGTATGGCCAATCACTGTCTGCATGGCTTCACATAAGCCACAGTGATTGGTCATACTTTCACCATAGTGCCACCCACACGCGGCATCCAATGCCTCAGGACTGCGCCGGTGAACGCGTGCCTCTCAGCCAATCCAGACGCTGCTCCAGCAGCGCCAGGATTGGCTTGAGCAGGGATATTCCCCGCTCATTAGGAGACCGGGGGCTGCGGCATGAAGCTACCCTCACTCTCCTAATGTGCAGGCTAGTGCGCATGTTCGGGCTGGTCGGAAAAATGACCAGCCCAAAACCGAACATGCGCACTATTGCTGCTGTGCTAGACCACCCTTGCTTGTCAGTCAAACCCTGCTGCCCCACCCCCTTCAGAGCGTCCTGACTGCCTCGGGCGTGGCCCGGTAACCGGCCGGCCAGGAATTCGAGTCAGTAAGTAAGAAGTTAAGTTTACTGTAATGATGAATGTGGCCTCATTAGTGGGGCAACGCCCCAGCGCCCCAATGGACGCACCGCCACTGGTGAAAATGATGGAAGTTTCAAATGAAGCTTTTTGCAAAGGTGGGCACATCTGTAAATGAGACAGGAAAATAAAATGCTTTATATGCAATATAAAACAAACATTGTAAGACTAACAAATAGAGAAAAAACTAGTCAACCTATTGGAGCCAGTGGAGTCAAAGAGGTCAGTGATATTGGAGTGTGAGTGCATTATTGGGCCCTCCGCTCCATCCACGTTGTGTATTCATGCATGTCGTGGGCATCATGTGGGGTCAGATAGGGCAGTCATGATGAATGGACAGGAGTGTATGATTAGTCTGTGCCCCTTCTTCGCTCTCAGAGGGTGTCCAGAGTCTATCAGAGCTGTCTAGTTGGGGCCAGTCCTGTAATATGACATACCACTCTTGTGCATATTCTGGGATCCGGACACCCCACTGTGCTTCCCTCTGTAGAACCACTCCCTCGCATTCCACCCATTTATTCAGCTCTGTGCGCCATAGTTGAAGGCTAGGTTCCTGCGGGGTTTTCCAGGAGATCTCAAACTGGCGGCATGACAGGTCTATAAATCTGGATGTGACTACCTTCGCTCGGGGTCTTGGGAAAAGTTCCAACGGACAATATGCTGGGATTTTCAGGATGTGTCGCCCTGTAGCTTTGACTAAGTATTGCCTAACAGTGTGTAAGTAATCAAGGAGTGAGGGGCAATTTCACACCATATGGTAGAAATCTGTTCCCTCTGTGTGGTAACTGTGGGCATGTTGCTCACACCATGGGGAACATTATGTTAATCCTCTTGGGGGTAATGTAAACTCGATGTAAAAAGTAGTACTGTATAAGTTTAAATATGGCATTCCTGGATGTCTGTGGTATGTACTTGAGGGTGGCATCCCAGCCTCTTTCAGTTATCAATAGTTCTCCAGGGCTGCCGTGCCATAGCACTTGGGGCTCCATAAACGAAAAAGTAGTGAGAATAGAAGCCCAAATTCATTGATGAAACCCTGAAAGTCCCTGACCGTGCCACCTTCAAAGAGTTCTAATGGCAAACTAAGGCCAGGTCTTTCATACTCCCACATTCCACCCCAGTCTCCCAGATGGTGTAAGATGGCCCTCACCATTATCAAGAGATCACAGGCATACAGGAGCTTGGCGTGGGTGCACTGAAGTGCTCTGGCCCAGGCATATCTAAATGTGATGACTAATATTCTATTTACAGTTACCAGGTTCCAGCCACAAGTCGAGAATTAGATGAAGCCATGTGGCAAGTGGAGGGATCTCCATATTGCGCACCCCAGGGGGTCCCCATCATGCCTCACTCCATCGTGTCCCCTAGGTCAGCTGTGCGACCAAGTAATATAACCCGTAGTCTGGGACTGCTAATCTGCCCTCATCAGCAGGGGGTCTGAGTTTGCCCAGGGATATCCCACTCTCTTTGGTGCCCTCGTAAAGTCAATTACAACCCGTCTATTTCTCAAACAATGACCAGGGATACTCGGATAGGGAGGTGGCAAGAAAGGGGCAAAAAAGTACAATATTCATGGCAAAACCACCATTTTTGATTAGGTTCTGGGGCGACACTCCGCCCCAAATCCAATGGCACAGCGAAACTGCTTCTTGCACAGTTTTTCATGTACACAATTTTAGTCCTTGTTTTTTCTTCCCTTTTATCATTTTTTCTCTCAAATTCTTCTGTTTTAATTCCACACGTACGGTGTCATGCCAATTTTCAAAGGTTTCTCATGTTCAAGTTCGTCTATCCGGACCTTTTTCCAAGAACAAGTACAGACGCAAAAGTTCATCAGAAGCAGTGTTTTATTAAACATGAGGAGTTATGTATAGGGTTCAGCTGCATGTCTGAGGTATCACTGGCTGTTAAGAGAGGCATAAAAGGAGAAGAGCGCTGGTACCAACTATGGTTTAGAACAGTGGTAACAGTATATCGCATGGTATTGAATTGCATTTTTACATAAAAAATTGTGAAATATGTTGTTGGAAATGAAACTTGGGTGCAGCTTTTATGTTATGGATTGTTACATTGGTTGGATTATATAGCACTGCATGTAATAGTAATGCTTGTTCCATTAATTTTTTTAGTTACCCCTGATGAAGGGCATGATTTGCCCGAAATGCATTGGGTTAATAAAACACTGCTTCTGATGAATTTTTGCGTCTGTACTTGTTCTTGGAAAAAGGTCCGGATGGACGAACTTGAACATGAGAAACCTTTGAAAATTGGCATGACACCGTACGTGTGGAATTAAAACAGAAGAATTTGAGAGAAAAAATGATAAAAGGGAAGAAAAAACAAGGACTAAAATTGTATACATGAAAAACTGTGCAAGAAGCAGTTTCGCTGTGCCATTGGATTTGGGGCGGAGTGTCGCCCCAGAACCTAATCATTTAGTACTCAGGTGCCACCAGGGCAAGGCATCATACCAGTGAGCACGCATCATTGATTATATGTTGAGGACTAACGTTGATGAATTTGAATTAAATAGGTGTGCATCCCCTACCTTTGTAAATAAAACCACCATTTTTGCCAGGCCAGCATGGCTCACAACAGATAGGGGTAGTGTGCACCAGAATGAAATAGATTGACGCACAAAGGAATGGGTTGCCCGTACATTATCTTCAATTAACTGGGATTCTGAGCGATAAATTTGTACTCCCAAGTAGCAGAAGGTACATGGCTCCCAATGTATCTCACCCCTAAGCTCCACAGGACCATCATCTGATTCCAGAGCATGTATAGAATTGGCATAAGATTTGCCCCAGTTCACCTGTAGGTCAGACACCTCGCCAAATCCGGCAATTGCCGCGCAGGAGCCCTCAATGTCTGACCACTCCCTGCGGAGGTAGGTCAAAATGTAGCCCGCGTAAAGGGGCACGTACAGTGGGGATTCATCAGGGTGTAGGCAGTGGAAAAAGTTACCCTGTCTGAGTGTTAGTGCTAGGGGCACCATTGATATTGCAAACAATACTGAGGAAAGTGGACACCCCTATCTGGTGCCTCTATCAACAGTGCAAGGTCCCAAAATGAAACTGATAGTCTTAATTTGCACAGTTGGGACTGTATGGAGCAGTTTTGTCCGTGTGAGGAATCGGCTACTCAGGCTCATGCTGTCCATAACGGTGTACAAAAGGTCCCAACATAGGGAGTCAAAATGCTTCTCTATGTCAGCCCCCGGTGCTATGGCCGTAGGGCATTCCAAGAGGGGTGAATATAGGACATTGGCGAGTTATCTGATATTAGGTGCCATGATGCAGGTCGGGATGAATCCAGATTGATCCAGATGTAGCAGGTCCTGGAGCCAAGGCAGCAAAAGGTTGACCAGTATTTTACTGAGTATTTTATAGTCTACGTTTAAAATCAAGAGCATCTATAAGAGGAGACGAAGTCCTCTTCTTTACCCCATTTCAGGAGCAGGACAATCAGGGCCTTCCGCATGGTGGGAAGGAGGGTACCCATTGCCTTTGTGGTATTATATAGTTAGGTCAATATGGGAGCCAGGATGTCCACGTAAGTTAAGGAAATTTGACTAGCCAGTATCTTCCCTCTGGTCAGGAACTTGATAGACCCCGTTGCCTCCTGAACTAGAACGTAGAGTAGAGTGGCTATGTCCTGCCCCCACCGGTGTGTCACAGCGTCTATGACATAAGGTCTTGAGGGCCCAGCTCCACTCGGGCATTAATAATCCCGAAATGTAGAATTAATATCCATCTGGGTAAAGAGTGAGCGTGCTAGCAGGTTGATGATGGATAGTATCTGAGATTGGAGTCTGGTGGGGTTGGTGAGCGATGCTAGTATTTGCTGAGTCCGATCTCACTTACTATGCATCTTTGTGATATACTGGCTGTAGCTGTATCCCTCAACGTCTCTTTTAACTCCAGCAATTTCTCCTTTTCAGTCCCTACCAGTTGGCGCTCAGAAGGGTTATGGAGCCTGGCTCTGTCCAATGAGCCAAGCAGTTGTTCTTGTTGTGTGATCTCACAGTGTAGCTGAGAACAGATTCCCACCAATGTGGCTATGCAGTGTCCCCGAACCTCCACTTTGAGTGCCTCCCACTCTGTTAGCACTGAGGGCACTGTACCCTCGCTCTCTATGAACGAATTGCAA
This sequence comes from Calotriton arnoldi, assembly GCA_963921515.1. Classification (NCBI taxonomy): domain Eukaryota; kingdom Metazoa; phylum Chordata; class Amphibia; order Caudata; family Salamandridae; genus Calotriton; species Calotriton arnoldi. The sequence goes on from CAWUFW010004240.1 coordinate 161,765, forward strand.
ATGATAGTCACTGGGGGTCCTGAAAGACTTAGGGCCTAATTACTACTAAGGGCCTAATTAGGACTACAGCAGTCTTATGGACCTCCACCGCGTCGTAGCAGCAGTGACGGCAGTCCCACCGCCCTACTACGAGTTTGGCGCTCGGACCGCCAAAGGACCACTGCAACCACTGGGGATCCATGACCCCATGGCGGTGTTGCAGCGGTGTGAGGCAGCAATATGCTAGTGGTGCCACTCCAGCACCGCCAAGCATATTTCAACTTTCCTCACCGCCCTCCTTTTCATGGCAGTGAGCCCACCATGAAAAGGTTGGCATTGAGGAAACCTGTTGGCTCCAGACCAGGAGATGCATGCGGGGGGGCATGTTGTACCCCCCTGCATGCATGCACCCTCAGTTCCTGCATGGCATGGACTGCACGACATGTTGTCCATGCCATGCAGGAACGTGCTTTGGCAGTCCCCCGGCTGTGCCTATCTAAAACTCACATATGAGCCTTAGAATGGCACAGCCGTGGGACCGCCAAAGCACCGACCACCAGACGAGGAATGTACTCCTCACCTGGCAGGCGGAGTGCAGACGAGTTTGGCGATATCCAACCGGGGAGCAGGCGTGGCTGCCCGCTGGGAGACCACCAAACTCATAATCAGGCCCTTAGTCTTCCAAGAGATCTGAGTTGAGTTTCTAGGATGGGATTGGTGGTCTAGGGAAGTCCTAGCACACGGTCAGCAGGAAGGGGTTGTGGTCCGAGTGTGTCTTGGCGAGGTACTCTGTGTAAAGTGCCCTTTCACATAGTAGACCATTGCAAAGTAAGTTATCCAACCGTGCAAAGAGGTCATGCATTCCTGAGTAATAAGAATATTCCCTGAGCATAAGGTTTGCGCACTATCCAGGCATCTATCAAACCCCACTCCTGCATCTAGCCTCAGAAAAAACTTTGCTGCAGCATGTATCGGGGAGGAGGGCAGTAGTGTATGAGGTCTGTCCAAGGCCTTATCCCCTATACAGTTAAAGTTTCCCCCTATAACCAACGGGTAATGTAGTAGTATGGATAGTGATGTGAGGAAGGATTGCTGGTCTACGTTCAGGCATATATGCTCATCAGTTCAATATTTTCCTTTCTAGCTTGCCCCCCAGCACTATAGATCAGCCCTCTGAGTCAACTTCCTCAACTTGGGGAAAGAAGGGTACTCCTGGTAGTATCTAGATGAGCACTCTCTGTGAGAAGGCAGAGCAGGACGTGAAGCAAATCCGGACCTGCCTTTTGTTTTACGGTGGCAGACCTTCAGCCTTAGTGAGGTGAGTCTCTTGTAAGAAGGTGACTTGTACTTTTCACGTTTAATATAGGCCTGGACTCTGTACCTCTTAGTCATTGAATTAAGGCCCCTCATGTTCAAGGTAAGTAGCCTAATAGTGGAGAAAGCACCAGCCATGATCAGCAGGTGCTCTAACAGGTGACAGTTTCTACCCTTTATCCCACACAGCCTGTAAGCAGGCCCACTCACCCAAAGTGAAATCCAGCAGGGAAAAACAACAAACAAGCCCCAACTAATCCTGCCCAGGACAATTACGGCAATGTGTATTTTCCAAACTGTTCAAACAAAGTTCTATCCGGGTGCCGTCGGGGGGTCGGTAATCGGCCTTCCCTCTAAGACATCGGGGGTAGCGAGCAGCATTCCCAGGCAAACATCTGTCCAGGCCCCTGGGGAAAAATGAATCTGGACCAACAGTCAGTAGAGCGCCTGTCAAAAGGGTAAGGAGATTTTACTAGAGGAAGAAACCAATACCAGTAATAAGTCCGCAGTTAGATGAGACCATCAGTTGTGGCAGATGTGACCTTGGGTAGCAGTACACTGCTGCTGAATCCGATGATGCTCACAATGACTGTGTCCGTGTCCTTCCCTGAGTTAGTCGCTCCCTCTAGGCTTCCACCAGATCATCACTACAGCTCCATCCCTGCCATCTTGGGCCTGCTGCTGCATGGGGCGCACCCCTTTGCGTTGACTCAGGTGGGACCTCCTTTGTCTGCAATGTCCAGAGGATGCTGTGCCGGTTCCTAGGGGCGGCAACTGCTTGAGTCATAAGCATCAAACCAATGTCATGCTTCCTCTGGAGTAGTGAAAAATGTGGACTTCCCGTCCAGCTGGATTCATAATGCATATGGAACTCCCAGTTCTATGCGCCTCTTTTTTATGGTTAGCAAAGAAGCCCTATGTCCACCGCAGCGGTGAAATTGGGGAAGATAGAGACTTATTGATTGTCAACAGTGAAAGAGACAATGCTGCGTGCCTGTCATAAAATAAAGTCTCGGTCGCAGTAGTGCAATAGCTGTGCCACCACTGGTCTGAGGGGTGCCGCCGGCGCTAGGGGGTGGGCTTGTACTCTTTGCACCTGTTCAAGGGCATGTTGTTTGGACAGCCTTCTGGTGCAACCACCTCCTGTAGCCAGTCTTCCAGAAATGGGACCATTGATGATCTCTCTACCCACTCCAGCAGACCCCCCACTCTCATTATATTCTGTCTGGCCCTACCCTCTTGGTCTTTGATACGTGCTCCCATTGTGTTGACCCTGCCTGTTAGGATACTCAGCTCCAACCTATAAGATTGGAAAGAGGGGCCCATCACCAAAAGTTCAGACTAAACCTGGTGGATCCGATCAGCCAACTTCCTGTGGTCATCACAAGGAGCCCCTGTCCACTATTTTGCTTTCGAGCACATCCTGAGTTGAGCCAATGTCAGCGAGTATAGTCTTAAATGTTCTTCTGAGGTATGTGCCAAAGGGGCACTACTGCAGGGGACACCCTCTGCTGGTCATGACATCCTCTTTACTGCGCTGTGATCGCCACATGGTACAAGCTGGCAGCGGATGCAGTGTCCCCAGAGGAGGAAGATGGTAGCCCCTGGCTAGAGGTGTGGGGCGCTCTGCACTGCGATAATGCTAATGGAAGGGCTCAGTATGTAAAGCCATGTGCTTTGGGTACACGCCCTAATGTACCACTAGTTAATGCAGGGCCAGGTTACACAGTCTACCGCCGTTGATGGTCCACTCACAGTGGAGCAGGAGGAGAAAAGGTGCTCACTAGAGTCTGTCGTCCCTAGAAGGGGTGTAAGGCGCTCCACAATATAGATAATAGGAGGCCAGGCCATGAAACCAGGCAGGATGGGCATGAGCCTCAGTATAGTGAGTACCACTGCGGGCCTAGTATCTACTGGGAGAGGTCCCCTCTTGGTGGGACAGGAAGGCAAGGGCTACTCACAGGCATCCGCCCCTCCCCAGCATCGCCACATGGTCGCTGCAAAGTCCAGTGCAAAATTGCTCACTCAACAGTGTAAAACTACCCAGTCCTCGGTGCAATACATGTGATCCCATCATAAGCATTTAAGCTGATGAAAAACCAAAAGTATATGTGCAGTGTAAATACAGAAACAGAGGCTTCAAGGCCCTCTTCTAAAGAAATCTCCAGGCAAACTAACTGTGCAAATGGTGCATACTTGGTATTTTACGTCATGCTAGCCTCTCATGGCAAGAGTTCCTTTTACAGGTCTAATTGAGTGATAAGCACTGAATTCCCACCTTTTTGCTAAAAGCGACCCCCAGAGCAATCCGAGTTGTTGCTCTGTAAGTGTGTGCTTGACTTGATAATTCTGAAGTCAAGTGGAAGAGTCTTCGAAGGGAAGCTTCTCAAGGTCGCTGTTCAAAGTTTATTAAAACCAAGTTGCAAGACCAAAAGTTCCATTAAAGAAATGAACGCCCTCGAGTGCATTAGCACCTTTGGTGACTCTCTGCTCAAGCAATGGAAGGGCACAGGCCAAGTCTTTGATGTTTGACCTTCACTTGTGGAAACTGCTTTATAAAGTTTACAGAAGTCAGTTAACATTCTATATTAACTTTTTGAAGCATACTGCAGTCTTGCAATCGAACCTTTCTCCTTTCTAAACTTAAATCACACAGCAGCAATAGTACTGGTGTAGTAAAATCCACCAGCCGGGAAGCAAGAATACTTGGCCCCAAACTCTATTTAGTAATCACAAGCACAAAATAAATTAAGCTAAATCATTTTTGGGTTTTTCTTTTTGGTATAACATCAATGTCATTTTCATGAGAAAATTAAATATGTAGAAAAGGGCAGATATGGTATTTGTAGTCGCTTCAGTGACTTGTTCTTCGTTTTATTGGAAAAGGCAGCATATACATTGGAGGCAATTCACAAACGGATTTATGGCCGTAGGCGTACGTTTACTGCTGAAAATGAATCTTGGCAAGTGTTATTTGTTCTACTTGCAGTAGAGAAGTCGGATCCTGCTGGGGGCCATTTTACAAATGTTTTCATTTGAATTGCAATGGGTATGCCCAGAGATGGGTCTCGTGCTAACGTTGCCACTGGAATCAAGTTGCACCCAACCTAAGAGCCCCAACTTGGGCAAAATCGGTCTTGGGTTGCTTGTGTACAGGCTCAGAGAGGGCTAGGTTTGGCACTTCGGGTTGGGCTGCTTCCAATTGACGCAAGATCGGGGCTTATGATTATGTCTGGGCCTAATCTGAGGTGGCATTGTGGGCAGAAACAAACGATGGACTAGGATGCGGCCAAAGTAAATTCCAGTATCTGGGATTAGTTCAAACATTCGATGCTCCATTTTGTAGTTGCTTTCTTTTAAATTGTGTTTTAATTGACAATTTGCTGTTCAGGACAGCATAAAAGGTTCAGACTGAGAGCACACCAAGTTCTAAATGGAAAACTAGCACTTCAAGAAATCCAAATGCGGGGATCTAGGTCTTAAAAGGAGGTTGTTTGTCAAAATATCAACCTCAATAACATCGACCTGCACATATATCCACTTCAAAGAATATCGTCAAGCAGCATATTGTCAAGGTAAACACATTTAGGGAACTATAGATTTACTGTTCTTAACTCAGCATCTACTGATATAGGAGATATGCTGATAGTCAATATTGTGGAGTCAATATAAACGCAGTGGAATAATAAAAACACGACACTGATAAATGATCTACTGAATGCATTTCCCCTTAGTACAGAAGATAAAGATAGGCTCCTTTAAGTAATAAATAAACCACAAAAGAACAGACCTGTAAATTGTATATTATGATAGAAGATACTGATGGAGAAGGGAAAATAAAAATTTTAACCCCTAACAAATTTTATAATTAATTAAATAAAATGTTCGTTTAAATGTATTAATCAACACCGTATGTGTGGGAATGGTAATATGCTAATGTGTGTGCCAAATAATCTATTAATAAATGTCTATGTGTCTAATTATAACGTAAAAATAAATGCGTACTAATAAAAAATAAATGCATGTTATTGTGCTTCATAGAAATAAAACATGTCGTTGCAAAAACAAATAGTGATGGTAAGTAAGGAACAGCTTAAATGTTGCTTTCTGCTAGGTAACAACTAATTGGGGTACGTAGACGGGAGGGAAACGAAAGGGATATTTTTCTCTATTTTAATTATGTTTTATTTGCCTCAAATTAGTGCTTCTAAAGTAGAACCGAGTGGCGATATAAAATGGCCGCCAGTGGGAAGATGTGCGCAGGCGCAAGGGGACACGTGGTACGGGATGAGATTGAAGAAATCTGGAACCTCGTGATGTCTCTGAGAGGCTGGGATGCAAGAAATGGTCAAGGCTGGTGTGACCTAATTGAACTGATAGTGTGCCATGTTGATCAGCGGAGCGCCCGTGAGAAGCAAGTCTAAGAGAAAGGACAATGACTGCGGAGTTCTCAAATGTATCGAAAGAAGTTACAAATGAACTGATCGAATCGGATGGAAATGTTTAAGCGTATGGGAAAGGAAATGATCCAAGGACCCTTGAATCCAAGAGAACTTGATTAAAGAATGAATAAGCTGACATACATGGACCAATGAAAGAAAAGCGTGATATTAATGTTGCAACAGTTAGTTAGCAAAGTTAGAATTAGGGTATAAGAGGGCCTACTCTTAGTGGGAGGGGGTCAGTTCCAGGCAGTTCGAGAGTCGTGGTTGCAGTCACAGTCAGGAGAGGAGTTGAAGAGTCGTGTTGGTGGCTTCCAGTGCTGGGTGGTCCTGATTGATCCTTTATTGAGCGGGAGATGTTGAAAGACTGTTAGAAGAGACGAGTTGCAGGTAGCTGATGCTGACGAGCTGAAGTTGCTGTTGCTGTCTTAATTTTACAGTTGAGTATGAGAATCAGGCTATTTCTAATTCCTAACTTAGGTTTAGAAATCATTAGGCAAAATTAGGAAGTTAGGCAGGTAATTAGGGTTTTGGCTTCATGACAAAAATTTCCTTTCTGCAATAAATTGATTATGTTTAATAAAATTGTGAATTTAAGATTGAATAAATGAATAAAGTATTAAAAATTCTTTTCATGCTTTTAAAATTATATAAAATGTAAGATTCTTTAAACTCAAAATGACTCAGTGGTTATTTTCCTAAATGATTGTGACATAGGAAATTGTTTATTGTGATTCAGCTGGTCTTAATCACTATGAACTAATTTCTTAAATGAATGATTCATCGACAAATAATGAGCAGGAATATCTTAAGAAATAACTAAAATAAAGGGACAAAATAAGGTAATAAGATATCCTGGCTCTTCCAGCGGTACATAAAAAGGTGTTCTCCATTTAGTTCTCATGCTTTTCCTAGGAGTACAGAATTTTACAAAGGTGTAAAGGAAATCCAGGAGTGTGCATGTGTGTTAGACGATGTTTATGGGCCCCATCGTCATGTGGATATGAGAAATATAGTTTGCCCCTGGATGACCTATAAGTAACCTAGGAGGAGAATAGTTTTTATTGTACGCGCTGCATCAGATTTCTTGGTAGCAGAGTTATGGTTTTCTATAGATTAGTTTAGTGATTATTTGTTATTGATTATTTATTATTTTTGATGACTAACAATATATGTTGAGTCACGTTATGTTATATGTAAGTTTTCACGCTTCTGGGATGTAGGAAGTGGAACACGTGTGGCAAGAGAAGTCACATGGAATTTGGTACATGGTCTGAATTCATTTTGGTTATAACGCAGGTTGTGTTATGTTAGGGATTTCGGTGTGAAAAGTGTGTAAATGAAATAGCAAATCACGTTTACTTGTGAAACTTTGGCCTTAATTCTCAGGAGCCTAGTCTCCACAGGTGTCTTATCCCCAGAGAAACGAGTAAATTGTTTGTTTGAAAGAAGGGTAAGGTAGAGAGAAGTGCTACTTTATCGGCAAAAGTAAATAATTCTGTGGTAGGGTAGAGGTAAGCGCTGCCTACTGGAAAAACAGGATTCTTGTGTAAAAGGACAAAGCTGTCACTTTGTTTAGCGAATCAGACTATGGAATTGTTTTAATTGTTGTAACTAACGAAGAAACGGCGAAAAGAAAAATTGCCGATAAATTTTGTAAAGGAGGGGTAAAGAGTAGAAGTGACGTGGAACAGTGCCGCGCTAGGATTGGATAGTGCGCTAGTCACGTGAACCCAGAGCAGGAGTGACGTAGAAAGGTGCCGCGTTAGGATTGGTTGGTTCGCGGACGAAGGGAATTGTTCTGATTGGTACGTTAGTGTGAGTCGCGCTGTAATTGGTTGAAATTCCGTATACAGAACAGCGTTAGAGTAAAGAGAAAACAAATAGAAAACATGCCGTATTACGAGTATGAAAGGGAGAGAACGTCATGGACGACAAAATTGAAGAATTTCTTTAAGAAAGACAAAAAGGTTGTGACTAGAGAGGGACAAGTAATTCCTCCGCCGAAATCAGCAGCTTCACATATGATGCTGAAATATGGATATCATACGTGCATATGGTTGGACAATTGGGTAAAATATACAAAGAATGATGGAGCATTGGCTTTTCCTGAAAATGGTTCTTTTAATGTAGCGGTTTTACGGAATCTAAGAGAGAAAATGTTTAAATTGGAACCTAGACCTAGACCGACACAGTTTGAGGCTTTAACAGAATGGGAAGATGAGATGTACGAGCGAGAAAGGTTCAGAGGAATGAAAGGTTATGAGTTTGTGCCCGGAAGGTTGTGGGGAATGAATCATGAGGACAGAATAAAACGATGGAGATGTGCTAACATGACAGGAGGTTTGTTTCCAGCTTTTACAGTTGAGGAAGGGACTAAGAAAAAACGGACTGAGAAAAAGAAACATTTAGAGAGAGAAAAGTATATGCATGAGAGCGAAACGGATGACGAGTTGTTGGAAGATATTTTAAATAGAAATCCACCTACGTATCAGCAGAGTTCTACAGTGGTGACACCAAATGCGCCACCAATAGAGACTATGCGAAATAAAAGTCCGGAAAAGAGAAATGAAGTAAATAGGTCACAAGAACAAATGAGAGCTTCTCAAAATGAGGGAATAGAAAGCGACAATGCAAGTGAATTGGCAAGAACAACAAAAGAACTAACTGAGAAAATTAGAGAATTAACGAAAAATATGGAAGCAGTTACTGTGCCTGTAACAATAGGTCCAGTAATACCAGTTTTTGAGAATCAGAAAATTGATGAGCGAGCTTTGGTGATTCCCTTAAGTTCACAATTTCAGAGAGAAAAGGAAAGAATGGAAACAAGTCCAGGTACAAGCAATTTGGCTAGTGCTTACAGACCAAGTCCACCTGAAAATTTAACAGTAAATGAGTGTAACGGTAGGAAAATACCTATGGTAACTGAATCTGCAACAGTGACACCTGAAAAGAGTGGAAATTGGACAGAAATAAATAGTACTCCCATAGGTCCGACTCCTGATGAGTTAAATGAGTGGATGAAAGCTTTTAAAATAAAAGAAACTGAAGAAAAACCATTAGATGTGATCAGATTAAAAATTGACATGGAAGAATTAATATTAGGAACGATTGGTACTGAAAAGATAAAAAATTATCAGGATGATGAAATAATGTTTCTGTGCAAAAGTATAACATGGAGGGCAAAGAATTTACATGACAAACTAGAAGAAGTGGCTAGTGAGATTGGAATAGATTTTGCAAAAGTAAAAACATTACAGAAACCATACAGAGTGGATTTTTGTGAAAAAGATATTGAAAATTTGAATACAGCAGGAAGGCTGACACAGATAAAAGAGTTGATTGTTTTGTTGAGAAAATGGGGTGATGTGGAAAGATGGAAGGTTAGATGGACAAAGAAGAATGAGAAAAGTATAGACAAAGGTTCATTGGCTTTTATGATAACAGAAAAAGAACCTGTTGTTAAAGAATACCCTATGAGAGAAACTCCAGGTGGTAGTTATGTGCATGTTCCATGGACTAGGCAGGACATCCTGTCATTTACAAATGACTTTCCAAAACTAAGAGAGAAGCCAGTTGAATGGTACAGACAGGTAGAAAGGTTTGTAAAGGTATAAAAAGTGTTGTGGATAGATTTGGATGGATTATTTGAAATAGTGGTACCAACGGATCTGTGGTCAGAATGTAAGATTACAGTTGAATGGCCAACTACAGAATATCCAAGAGATCCTAAGACAGGAGCTCCAGGACCAGATGTGATGAAGAAATACGACAAAGTGATTACATTTTGAAGAATAAGATTCCTCCCAAAGAGACAGATTGGGTTAAGATTGATAGAACTACACAGGAAAGTAAGGAGTCTGTACATGCATATTATGAACGTTTGTTGTTGGTTTTCAAGCAGTATAGCGGTTATGAGGAATTGAGTGAAAAGGACATGAGTCATTTTGTATACCGATTTGTGTTTGGCCTGAAACAAGAAATAAGCGATATGATTAAACAACATATGATAAACTGGCAAAATGGAAGTGTAGATGAGGTGTTGAGGTATGCTAAGTATTGTAGTGATGAAATAGAAAGTAAACAGCGTAAGTTGAAAGAAAAGGCGATGTGGGCACAAGTGAAAGTGGCAGAGAAACAAGAAGCCCAATTGGACAATAATAATGGAAACGAATCAGGACAGAATAAGATGCGACCAAACATAGGTAAAGGAAAAGGACAGGTGAGTCTAGAAGAGGCAAAGAAGAAATGGCCATGCCATAATTGCGGAAAATTAGGGCATTGGAGGAATGAGTGTAAGTTCCCACCTAAACCTAATCCGGAACATCAATCATTAACTCCACAGGTGCAGAATGAGGTAGTTGTTCAACAAAGTCAGGTGCCACAACCACCACTTCCCAACATTGTTAACCAGCAAAGATACAGTACAGAAACAGGATTCTACGGAGGAGAGCAGGTAACACAGTTGCCGCGAGCAGCTAACATTTCTCAGTATTGGTTGCGTCAGAGTGAGGATGACCCGGATGAAAGTTTCTGACGGTGCGCAGGAGAGGGAAAGAGTGCGTACTTGGCGCAACTCTAGAGGTAGATCAGTCTGGTCCCTTTGTGGATGGAGAAGTGAATGGTGCAAACGTAACATTCCTTGTCGATACTGGAGCTACCCGTTCTACTGTTAGGTCAGTGGAAATTCCGAACCTTCCTCTCTCAGGTGAATACATCCAAGTGGTAGGAGTAGCCAATCAGCAGATTAAAACCCCACTTACTGAATTGGTAGAAGTAAAAATTGGTTCTTTTAGCAAAATGCATAAATTTGTAGTGTGCGATTGTAGTCCTGTAAATCTTTTAGGTCGGGACCTTTTGTGTAAAATGAATTGCACAATTTATTGTACGCCAGATGGAATAGGTTTTCAGACTTCAGATGAAGATGTTTTGTACAAAGTAACTTTGATGAATCAAGAACCTGAAACGAATGGTTTGTTTCCTGCATTTGATGTAGAAAAACTTCCAGGAGAACTAAAAAGTGCTGTAAAAGAAAGTGTGTGGGATTTTACAGGTGAAGACATTGGGTTAATGAGAGAAGTTGATCCTGTAAAAGTGACAGTGAAAGAAGGGATAATTTATCCAAACACGCCACAGTACAAATTAACTCCAGAAATAATTGAAGGAATAACTCCTGTGATAAATAAAATGATTGAACAAGGAATTCTGAAAGAAATCATGAGCAGTCCATGTAATTCACCTATTATGGGACTGAAAAAGCCAAATGGAACCTATAGAATAGTACAGGATTTGAGAAAGATAAACAAAATAGTTGTACCATGTTGTCCAATAGTGCCAAACCCTGCAGTGATTCTATATCAAATCCCGCATGAAGCTGAGTGGTACACTGTGATAGATTTGTGTCATGCATTTTTTTCTATTCCTTTGCATCCAGATAGCCAGCCATTATTTGCATTCCGTTTCGGAGAGCGTATTTTGGCATGGTGCCGAATTCCACAGGGGTATACAGAAAGCCCCTCAATTTTTAATCAGATTCTAAAGAAATCTCTGGAAGATTTGAAGATGCCAGAAAAATCAGTGATGGTGCAGTATATCGATGACCTATTGGTGGCATCGAAAACCAAAGAAGCATGTGTAAGTGACACAATTGCTTTGCTGAACCATTTAGAGAAAAGAGGACATAAAGTGTCTCCTTCAAAATTACAGTTTTGTCTGAAAGAAGTCCAGTATTTAGGACATAAAATTGAGAAAGGAGTGCGGAAAATAGCGACAGAAAGAGTAAGAATGATTCAAGGAATGAGAGCACCAATGACTAAAAGAGAGGTAAGAATGTTTTTGGGAATGGTTGGATATTGTCGACAGTGGATAAGTGGATTTTCTTTGATTGCAAAACCCTTACAAAAATTGACAAAGAAAGATGTGAAAGACCCTTTTGAGTTAAACAAAGAAGAAATGAAATCTTTCAAAGAATTGAAAAAGAAACTGTGTGAGGCCCCTGCATTAGGCATGCCTGATTATGAGAAGGATTTTGAGTTATACTGCAGTGAAAGAGATGGATGTGCATTTTCAGTACTGGTACAAAAACACGGCACCATGAAGAGGCCTCTAGCTTACTTCTCAGCTGTTTTAGATCCTATAGCAAAAGCATTGCCTGGGTGTCTGAAAGCAGTTGCTGCTACTTGTGTAAGTCTGGAACAAAGTGAAGGTATAGTGATGGGGTATCCATTGAGAGTGTATGTTCCCCATTCAGTAGAAATTCTTTTGACAAGAACAAAAACACAGTACATGACACATAGTCGGCTGACTAAGTACGAAAAAGTCATCTTGAGTGCTGAAAATGTGACCATAGATAGATGCATAAATGTAAATCCTTCTACATCATTGCCAGATGAAGAGAGTATAATTGAACAAGACGAAGTAGATCATGATTGTCTGAATGTGCTGGAATATTGCACAAAACCAAGAGCTGACATAAAAGATGAACCGTTAAAGGAATCGGATTATGTCATGTTTGTAGATGGTTCATGTTTACGAAAAAAGAAGGAGTGTTAAGCGCAGCTTACGCAGTATGCACAGTGGCAACTGTGATGGAAGCGTCTTGTCTGAAAGGAGTTAGGTCTGCCCAAGTTGCGGAACTAATTGCTTTGATTCAAGCATGTAAATTGGGAAAAAATGTACGAATCACGATTGTGACCGATAGCCAATATGGTTTCGGCATCGTACATGATTTTGGTCAGATTTGGTCACAAAGAGGATTTTTGACATCTGCAGGAACACCTATCAGAAATGGAGAGTATGTTAAAAAAACTGCTTGAGGCGATACAGTTGCCTAAACAAATAGCTGTAGTGAAGTGCAAGGCGCATAAGAAAAACGAAGATTACATAGCGGTCGGCAATAATTATGCTGATGAGATCGCTAGATATTGTGCGGAAAACATGGCGTCCCTGAACAAAAATAGAGAAAGGGAGCATGTCTCTTGTCCTTTGCTTTTCACTAATACTGTTGAAACATGGGATGAAGTAAGGAAGTTACAAGAAACAGCGAGAGATGAGGAAAAAGATTACTGGATACAAGCAGGATGTAGAAGACAGGAAAATAATGGTGTGTGGGTATACAGAGATGAAAGACCAGTTATGCCTGATAGCATGATTGCAGACATGGCACGGATGTACCATGGACAAGCTCATATTGGGAGAGATGCAATGATCAGACTTTTTAGACAGACCTGGTATAACCCAAAATTCAGAGCCATTGCTGAAAGTCTTTGTCAAAGATGTCTTATTTGTCAACAGTTTAACCCAGGAAGGAAAACCGTAGTGAGTCTAGGAACAATAGGACGAGAAGGAGGTCCATTCACAAGAATACAGATGGACTTTATTGAGATGCCCCTAGTAACAGATTAAGATATGTTCTAGTGGTCGTCTGTTTGTTCTCTCGTTGGGTGGAAGCATACCCCACAAGAAGGAATGATGGAACAACAGTGGCAAAACTTATGCTGCGAGAGTTCATTCCAAGGTATGGTTTTCCAGTCACGGTTGAGACAGATAGAGGAACACATTTCCAAAATGAGTTGATCCAATTGATTTGTGAAGCTCTGAGTATTAAACAAAAATTGCATTGTGCCTACAGACCAGAGGCTTCTGGGGTAGTAGAGCAGATTAATGGAACAATTAAAAATAGATTAGGAAAAAATGTGTCAAGCTACAGGACTCAAATGGCCGGATGCACTGCCTCTTGTTCTGATGACCATCAGAAGCATCCCAGAAAAGAAAACGGGACTCAGTCCTCATGAAATGATCATGGGACGAGCAATGAGACAAGCACACGTACCTGTCAACAAGTTATTAACTATAACTGATGATCTAGTTCTGGATTATTGCAAGGGACTGGCTGATGTGGTGCATTCTGTGTTTCATCAGGTTGGACCGGATGCGACCACTCTTGAAAGAAAACCAGCCCACGACTTGAATCCAGGAGACTGGGTCCGCATAAAAGTCCACAAGAGAAGAAACTGTTTAGTTCCACGTTGGGATGAGCCAAGACAGGTAATCCTAGTAACAACGACTGCTGTCAAGTGTGCAGGAGTGAAGAACTGGGTTCATGCCAGCCACACAATCAGAATTCCAGAACCTACAGATCGACATGTGAGTCGGCGTCTGGAAGTGTGGGATAAAAGTTTAACGGCTGGGACAACCAAGATAAAAGAAAGGGTGCCAGAACTTGAAGATCGACCTGAAAGTCGACATCTGGAGACCCCAACGGAAAACACCTCTAGAGAAGAAGAGGAACAAGAAGAAGAAGAAGAAAGAAATTCAGAAGTTCCAGAACTCGAAGATCGACCTGTAAGTCGACATCTGGAAATATCTGACACAACTTCAGGATCTGATGATTCAGCTGCAAACTGGGAAGAATTCCGAAAGAGAACTTGGGGTTATAAACCAATTAGAGAAGAAACTGAGCAAGAAATTGAGTTAGATGAACAACCAAGTACAAGTTATGGTGGAAATCCTTCAGAAACAATATTAATAGATGAAATAGGGAAAGAAGTACACAAAAGTTAGAAAATCGAGAAGAACCCCGAGGAGCAATAGGGATAGATAGAGAAACAGGAGAACAGGGAAATTTAGAAACAGAAAAGGAGAAAAACACCAAATCGGAAGAACCCCGAGGAGGGACAGTAATAGGGGAAAACAAAAGGAGAAGACAGATCCACCAGTAGGAGATGACGAGATTATAAGTTTTAAAATAAGAGACAATAGTGAGACAGTTGAAACAGAAACAGAAGAAAGTGGAGGAGAGGAAAAAGCAAAGACTGAAACAAGAAAAAGAAATTGGAAATCAGAAAGAGAAGAAAGAGAAGGTGAAGCCAAAAGGCCAAGAAAAGGAGATAATTGGCCCAACAGCTATGTCAGAAAATTGAGATATAGAATAATAAGAGCGGAAGACGAAGATGCTGAACAAGTAAATGAAGTAACAAGTCAAAAGGGACAAGAAAAACCCAGTGGAAAAAGATTACAAAAGTCCAAAAGGACAAAGAAAGTGAATTCGAAATTTAAGTCACCTGAGTGGCTGTATATTGCACTAACTGATTACAAAGAAGAAGAAGAAAACACTCACGGAAACCAGAGACTGAGAAGTCGGATGGGAAAAGGTGAGATGCAACAAGACTGAAGTGAAGACTTTAAGGGGCAGATCTACAAGAAAGTGCCGCAGCGTGGCGCTGCAAGCCCTTTGGCTGCGCCACGCTGTGGCACTTTCAGAGCACAGGAATGCGACATATTTACAAGAATATGTCGCATTCCTGTGCTCTCCCCTGGCGCACAAACAGCTGCCAAGCGCCGGCGCAGGCACCCTTGCACCATGGTGCAAGGGTGCCTGCGCCATGGGAGATTGTTTTTGTGCAGGAAGGGGCACCTTTCTGCACAAAAACAATCAGTACAGGCTTTTCCTCTTTCAATGCGTGCTGCAGAATGCAGCACGCATTGAAAGAGGAAAAACGAGGAGAAATGAAAACATTTCTCCTCGGTGCGCCTCGCTACGCCACCTCTAGGGTGGCGTAGCATTCACACGCATCTCCAGAGTTACGATTTCTCGTAAATCTGGAGATGTAGTCTTGTTCCATGGGTGTTGCGTGGGAACACCCACAGCAACACCCATGGAACGCCCCTTCAACGCAAAGTGCTGCGTGTGAAGGGACGGTATTTACAAGGAGAGGAAAAGTCACGCATGGTGGCTTTTCCTCTCCTTGTAAATATCGAGGAGCCCCCTGCGCCACCAGTACGTCACGAAAAGTGACGTACTGGTGGCGCAGGGGGCTTGTAAATCTGCCCCATAGTGCTTCTGCCGGACGTGACAAATTTACTGGACGTGACAAATTTACTGGATGTGACAAATCACCGGATGTGACAACGAAAGAATTCTGGAGAGAATTAAAGAAAGTACCAAGCAAAGATTTTTGAAAGCAGAGTGGCATCTAAGTCATTTCTGAGGTGTAGTGACACAATTTTCTGAAAACTTAACAAATAGAAAAAGAAAAATGGAAAATAATAGGGATAGAAGAGATAAATGTGAATTTATAAAGAGATGGTGCAAAATGTGCTGCTTTTGTACAGGGTTATTAATGACCATATGGATAGTTTTAGCAATCACAATTCCTATTAGTGTAGCTGTGATAGAAGCAAAGAATGATACTAAACCAGAAAAAGAAACTAATATTAAAGAACCAGTTATTTTAAGAAGTAGTGCAGAGTTGCATAAGGATAGGTCAGTAACAGATTTCTCAAAGAATGTTTTTACAAAATTGTTGTATGAGTACGTAAAAACAATGGAAGTAAGAGATTGTTATGTTTGTATGCAGTTGCCTGCATCAGTATCCGAAGGTGTGACTTATCATCACCTACCTTTGACTTATGGAATAACATGTAGTGTAATAGCAAGCTTATTTTATAAAACAGGTAGATTAGAATCTTATTATACTGATATAGATAAGATTTTTGCAAACATTCCAGTAGTACCAGAACTTAACAAAGTAAAACCAGCAAAAGTTTTAGGAGAATTCTTTTTAGAACATAGAAAATTAATGTTAGAAGAAATAGTTAGTAACAACCTTACCTGTGGGTTAAAGAAAGAAGAAAAGGTATTTTTAGATATGGTTGAAGAAAGAAGAATTAAATTTCAGAAAGAAGCAATAAAAGAGGAAGGAAAACGCTTATGGACGTTTGAGGAAGGAAATCATGAAGGGAAAAAGATAAATGCAGCAATGACTTTAGACTGGCCGCAAACAGGAAAGTTGTGCATTAGGAGAAATAAGACAGTCTATGACAATTACTTTGTAGGTTCCAGTATCTGCCATGACAATTATCAAATTCTGGGAGGTTGGGGATTCAAAGGTGGAAAAGACCCAATATTTCCAGGTATCTATTATATTTGTGGGAATAGAGCTTATTACAGGTTACCGGACCATTGGTATGGAACTTGCTATGTAGGCCTGGTCTTTCCAAAAATATTTCACATGGTCAGAGAAGAAAAGGGAACATACAAGATGATTAATAGATTTACACGTAGAAAGAGGGAAAGTTTTTCAGAAATTGTAGGTGATATTTTTGGAGCATTGATACCAGCAGTGGGAATATCTTTGAATGCATTTAAAATTCGGAAGTTATCCACAGTAGTAGATCGTTTATCTACAGATACTGCGGGAGGGTTCTTAATGGTAAATACCGAAATGGTTGCCATGAGAGCTATGGTGATGCAAAATCGGCTTGCCCTTGATATTCTTTTGGCAAAAGAGGGTGGAGTCTGTGGAATGTTGAAAGTCCAACATTGTTGTACTTACATTCCTGATAACAGTGAAAATATACAGAAGTATATTACAAATATTACAAGTTTGCACAAAGAACTAGTTCCACTGGAGGTTGAAAGTGTTTTGGGAAAACTGGGTAGAGGGTTTTCCTCAGTAGCGAATTGGTTAACTAGGATGAGTAGACTAGTGATAGGGAAAGTTATAATAGTAGCAAATATAGTAATATTATTAGAAAGGATGTTGAAAATAGTAATAACATGTATAAAGAGAAAAGTAAGACAGAATAAGATAAGAAGAAATAACAGAATAATGAGAGAAAGAGAGAGAGAAATGGGTGAAATTGAGTTGGAGAAAATGAAAGAAAGCATGTATAAAGAGACTAAAAGGCAAGATGAAGAAGAAACAGATGTATAAATAACAGAAGGCAAAGGATGAAAGACATGCTGCCTGAAAAGAAGTATGACTTGGGTTTTATGTGGTGATTTAAAAATCACCAAAGGGGGATTGATGGAGAAGGGAAAATAAAATTTTTAACCCCTAACAAATTTTATAATTAATTAAATAAAATGTTCGTTTAAATGTATTAATCAACACCGTATGTGTGGGAATGGTAATATGCTAATGTGTGTGCCAAATAATCTATTAATAAATGTCTATGTGTCTAATTATAACGTAAAAATAAATGCGTACTAATAAAAAATAAATGCATGTTATTGTGCTTCATAGAAATAAAACATGTCGTTGCAAAAACAAATAGTGATGGTAAGTAAGGAACAGCTTAAATGTTGCTTTCTGCTAGGTAACAACTAATTGGGGTACGTAGACGGGAGGGAAACGAAAGGGATATTTTTCTCTATTTTAATTATATTTTATTTGCCTCAAATTAGTGCTTCTAAAGTAGAACCGAGTGGCGATATAAAATGGCCGCCAGTGGGAAGATGTGCGCAGGCGCAAGGGGACACGTGGTACGGGATGAGATTGAAGAAATCTGGAACCTCGTGATGTCTCTGAGAGGCTAGGATGCAAGAAATGGTCAAGGCTGGTGTGACCTAATTGAACTGATAGTGTGCCATGTTGATCAGAAGAGCGCCCGTGAGAAGCAAGTCTAAGAGAAAGGACAATGACTGCGGAGTTCTCAAATGTATCGAAAGAAGTTACAAATGAACTGATCGAATCGGATGGAAATGTTTAAGCGTATGGGAAAGGAAATGATCCAAGGACCCTTGAATCCAAGAGAACTTGATTAAAGAATGAATAAGCTGACATACATGGACCAATGAAAGAAAAGCGTGATATTAATGTTGCAACAGTTAGTTAGCAAAGTTAGAATTAGGGTATAAGAGGGCCTACTCTTAGTGGGAGGGGGTCAGTTCCAGGCAGTTCGAGAGTCGTGGTTGCAGTCACAGTCAGGAGAGTAGTTGAAGAGTCGTGTTGGTGGCTTCCAGTGCTGGGTGGTCCTGATTGATCCTTTATTGAGCGGGAGATGCTGAAAGACTGTTAGAAGAGACGAGTTGCAGGTAGCTGATGCTGACGAGCTGAAGTTGCTGTTGCTGTCTTAATTTTACAGTTGAGTATGAGAATCAGGCTATTTCTAATTCCTAACTTAGGTTTAGAAATCATTAGGCAAAATTAGGAAGTTAGGCAGGTAATTAGGGTTTTGGCTTCATGACAAAAATTTCCTTTCTGCAATAAATTGATTATGTTTAATAAAATTGTGAATTTAAGATTGAATAAATGAATAAAGTATTAAAAATTCTTTTCATGCTTTTAAAATTATATAAAATTTAAGATTCTTTAAACTCAAAATGACTCAGTGGTTATTTTCCTAAATGATTGTGACATAGGAAATTGTTTATTGTGATTCAGCTGGTCTTAATCACTATGAACTAATTTCTTAAATGAATGATTCATCGACAAATAATGAGCAGGAATATCTTAAGAAATAACTAAAATAAAGGGACAAAATAAGGTAATAAGATATCCTGGCTCTTCCAGCGGTACATAAAAAGGTGTTCTCCATTTAGTTCTCATGCTTTTCCTAGGAGTACAGAATTTTACAAAGGTGTAAAGGAAATCCAGGAGTGTGCATGTGTGTTAGACGATGTTTATGGGCCCCATCGTCATGTGGATATGAGAAATATAGTTTGCCCCTGGATGACCTATAAGTAACCTAGGAGGAGAATAGTTTTTATTGTACGCGCTGCATCAATACCAGATGGTTCACCTTCACTGATTAATCTTTGCCTGAGGCTGATAGAAGCTCATTGGTCCTGTGATGCTAAGCTACCCTAGAGAAAATGGCTGGCATAGAACACAGGTAACTATCTGGGGAAAAACAAGTAAATCATTAGTGAGTCTTGATTCTCTAAACCTCTAGTGTACAGGAATGTTTCAGAAGTGGAGTGACTCGTCCTCGGGTGATGTTTGCACCAAATGAATGCAATATTAATGAAACATTTTCTTCAACACAAATTCACTAATATTGACAGAAACTTACAACATATTGAGACAAATTCACCTGGCTGTTAATCTTATTTCATCTTTGTATTTGATAAACGTATTCTATTTTGAAATGCAGTTTCTTAGGTTTTGTCTCTAATCTGCGAAGTTCTGATTGTTCTATTTAATAAATTGCGTGTGGCGATGTATACATTTATCTGGTCTGTGAAAATAGTAGGTGGCGATGTATATAGTTATCTGTTTTGTGAAAATATTTTTTTATAACTAAAATCATCTTTCATTGCACTTTCTGTGCCACCATATCTATATGAAGTAGGAACAGAATTTGAAATATAGAACAAATGTAGATACATTTGTATTTAAAGTGGCATCTATTTCACACTTTTACTGATGTTTACTGATGTTCTTTATGGTGACTCATGTTATTTCTTGTTTTTGAATTCTTCTAACGTTTAGTTTATTTAAAAAACAATATTTTCTATGGGTGTTATGGACAAATATAAAACTCTTTGAAAGGGAAAGAGAATAGTGCTATATTATCATAGAAATCTAACGTGAGGGCATAAAAGATATCACTGAAGTGTAAACGTCTTAGCCGGAAATTGAAAAAAAAGTTTAATATGAAAAAAACAGTCGCTTCTTTACAGTGAGACATGCACAACATGATTTTAAAAGCATATTAAGGCGTCGTGAAATTCTGCGGTCATCAGGATTGTTTTAGTAAAATTTGGGAGCAGTGGGATGTCTTCATTGTACCCTCTAGCTGTTTCAGGGTAAGTTAACTACACACTTGGTCGCTTTTACTACTGTTACTCTAATCTCTGAGTTAGTGGCAGAGTGCCTCAACAACAGCAGGTGGAAAGAGACTGTCCCAGGTCAATATAGTGGTAAATGGTGCATTTTAAGCCACATAGGTTTAGTCAATTATTTATTCCAGAAGTATTTATTGAGCATTTTTCATAAGCAATAAACAAGGAGGAGAGAGCGATCAAATAAAAGAAGGGTCTAATAACACAAGAGTCCATTCTGAGATGTACATTATAGCCTTATAGCCCGCCGTAGCGGGCTATACCGGCTATTAAAGGCCCGCTCCAGCGTTAAGAGCCCGAGACGAAGGCGAGGGACTTTAACAAAGGAGCGGGACTTTAATAGCTGGTATAGCCCAGCTACGAAGGGCTATAAGGCTATTAGAACATTCTGCCACTAGAGGGCAGAATGTTCTAACAAATAAAACAAAGGCCTCTCGGAGTTCGAGGGGGTTTAAATCCCCTCGGGCTCTGAGAGGCCTTTGTGAAAACAACATTGGAATGTTGCCTTGCGGGCCTTTACCGGCCCGTAGAAGCTCGGAGCACTCCATTGTCTTCAATGGAGTGCTCTACATTCGAATGTTCTAATTTTATTTATAAAATAGAAGATTATAGTGACTGGACGGGGAAGGAATTCTGAGAAAGAAAACGTGTAATAGTGCATTGCAAAGCATCGTTATCCGGCATAATCAGATGATACTTGAGAGGTCTGAAAGGCACCTTCACGGAGGGTTGGGGTTGAGGAGGATGGAAGTTCTTCCCAAGTAATGAGTTCAGAATTCTGCCAGGTTCAACACACAAGGTCAATAAACAAACCTGAGTTCAACCCCTGGTAGCTACAGCACTGAGCAGACAGGTTCAACTTAACCCAAAGTGTGACTAATATTTATCTGTACCAAAACAGCTAAAAAGTGAAAACACAGCATAATAAAAATATTACAGTCTATTTCTAAACATAAAGAAAAATGTAATAAGAAAAATGACACTAAGAGGACTAAAATATAATAAGGTGTACCTGAGATATGATTTTGTTTATGTTTTAGGGCAAAATGCACCAAGATAAAGTAAAGCGCCAATCAAAAGACACGTACATGGTTGACTGGGACCTACAGATGATTTCAGGTCGACCAGGATGGAGCAGAGGTCAGATACACCAAGTGGGTTGTCTGGTCAAAGATTTTTTTTTCTGACTTAGGGCATGATTTAGAGTTTGGAGGAGAGGTATTCCTTCATAAACATGATGGATATCCCGTCCACCATATCATAAGTGTCAGAGGGCCTGATTTAGATCTCGGCGGATGGGTTACTCTGTCACAATTGTGATGGATATTCTTTTCGCCGAAATACAAATCTCAATATATCCTATGGGATTTATATTTCGGCGGATGGGATATCCGTCACCATTGTGATGGAGTAACGCGTCCACCGAAATCTAAATCAGGCCCAAAGGCTAGAATACACTTGTAATACAGCCCATCCACCCCATATGTGATGGAGTACCTAATCCATCACAATAGGACATTAGTTTCTGAAAAGGAAGAAATCCTTCAGTGGGGCAAAGCTGCAGGCTGTGTCTGAAAAAGTCAGATCAGGGCCGGCTTTAGCACTGGTGGCGCCCTGTGCGACAATGATTTTTGGCGCCCCCCGCAATGACCACCTCCGCAATGGATTCCCGCACTACCACCCTTTTACTGTCTCCATAACCACTCTCTCTCAGATGCATTTAATTTGTTTTATAGTCACTCATAAAAGTGAAGGGTGTCAGAGCACTTTACATTGCACATACATTACAGAGACAATCAATCATATATGTGTAAATCAGTGTATAGGAAACGTTATATAAGACGGAGTACTACAAGGGGTAGGATTTATATGTCATCCACACTGGTAGGGAGTATAGTTTAGGGGGGCTTGGTCTGGAGAAGCACAAACTCAGAATGTGAAACGTAACACCATGGTTGGGGGTTCTCTTTAATAATCAGAAATGATTTCTACCCAAATTAACCCTTTGTGAAACATTAAGATAATGAAAGTCAGGGGACAAAATTAATACGCTCTAATCTATACTTGAAGTCTGCATTTCAGTTCTTTGATGACAGTTAGCTCACTGTTTTACATTAAGAGTTTAACTTGTAAACTGCAAGTAACAAAAGGAAGTCTCTGACGAAAGCAGTAACCCACTGACCTATTTATGTTATATTCACTTTGTGATTTGCATGGTAAACATTCTTTGCAGCAGGCATATTAACCCTCTGCACTACTGTAGAGATGACGCTGGGAGACGATGTAATGATTAGTCCAGTTTTAATGTAGAATAACTACACAGCCTAAACATCGAGGCAGACCAACATCAGTTTCCAACCGCTTCCAAGCCCTTTTCAAATCCTAGTCCCATCTGACAATAAAACACCTAGGCAACACCTGAACATTCTACAGGATGTCACCAACATGGAACACTGGGCATAGAACTACAGCTTAAGGCTGTAACACATCTAGAGAAGGATATAACATACCCTCCTTTCTCCTTTAAAAAAAAGAAAAAAAAAATAACAAGAAAATAGAGAACATAAAAAAACATTAGTACACATCATACTGAAGTGGATAAATAACACAAGCCTGGTAATAAGACATGACACATCCTGTACCATGACATTTCACATCCGGTACCTTTTGGGAATAACCCTTGTTCTTGCACTTCTCCTAAGTGGAACCTCTGAAGGTCCACTAACCTCTGTACCGGGAGAAAACGACGAAGGGCATGAAGTGACATTTTTAATTTTTACAACTTTACACACATTCCACCACTTTCCCCCTTCAATCTGAATAGCATTCCTTCCCACCTTAGTGACAGAAACGGGTGGACCAAACTTGCTCTCACCCTTCTTGACGTGAAAAGGAGACTTAATGCGTACCATGTCTCCAACTCCAACAAGAACCAACTTTGCACTTCTCTTTTTGTCAAACCATGTTTTTTGTTTGAGTTGTGAACAAGAAACATTTTCCCTTACCAAATCCATAAGAGAATCAATATCAGGCACCGCTTTAATCCACCTGTTCATCCAGGCAGGTTTGAAGTTAGTATTCGCTTTTCTTCCCCTTAGGAGCTCAAAGGGAGAAACTTTTGTTGTAGAGTGGGGAGTTGTCCTATAGAACCATAACATGCTTTCCAGCGAATCAAGAATGTTGCAATTTCCTGCTTTGGCCCACCTAATGCAATCCCCCGCCACCCTATTCATGCGCTCAACAAGCCCATTGGATTGGGGATGATAAAGTGAACTCCTTACATGTTTGACATTACATGATTGTAGAAAATTACCAAACTCTAGACTGGTGAATTGAGTACCATTATCTGTTACGGTGGTCTCTGGGAACCCCTCCCTCATGAAAACATCCTTGAGAAAGGATAAGATGATGCTAGTGGATGCCTCCCTGACAAGTTTTATTTCTGGCCACTTTGAGACATAGTCAATCAGAACCAGCACAAAACGACACCCTCCTGATAATATATCAAGAGGTCCCATGATGTCCAAACCCACTTTGGACCATGGTCCAGCAGGACATTCGATGGGAATCAGCGGGGGAGTAACTACTTTCAATCCTTTATCCGCCGACCGGCAAATGCGGCACAAATCTACAACTTCATTGATCTCACCGTCCATAGAGGGCCACCAGAAACATTCCCGGATACGTCTCTTAGTGAGTGTGGACCCTAAATGACCCTCGTGGGCACCAGTGATAATACCTCTCCTAAGATTTAGTGGAGGAATGAGTTTGTCAGCACGAAGCAAAATTCCACCCTCCAGGGAGATTCCTGATTCAACTTTCCAAAACGGCTGTATGTTTTGAGGAAGGACACGCTCTCTGGGCCATCCAGTTCTAACAAACTCACAAACTTGTTGCAGAACGTCATCGTCAGCAAGAGCCTTCAACCACTCGTCTTCTGTGCCAACACCATGCTCTAGTAAATCAATTGAAGCTATCAGACAATCATCGGAATCCTCCTCCCCACAGTCAGCCAAATCTCCGTCCCTTTTTCCATCATCTATGGGAAAGCGAGA
Source organism: Calotriton arnoldi (assembly GCA_963921515.1). NCBI lineage: Eukaryota > Metazoa > Chordata > Amphibia > Caudata > Salamandridae > Calotriton > Calotriton arnoldi. The sequence continues at coordinate 186,127 of CAWUFW010004240.1, forward strand.
CAAGAAGTCGGCCCTGACGTTCCTGCCACCAGAGACATGGACAACATCGAACTGGTACTGCATAAGCCGTGACACCATACGAAGGATTCAAGGAGAACAGCATTTCCCAGTGCCTGCACCAAGTATATTAACCAAAGGCTTATGATCGGTTCTCAAAAGAAAACGCCTTCCCCAGACATAGGGACGGAACTTTTCAATGGCCCACAAACAGGATAAGAGTTCCTTCTCTATAACTGAGTATTGAAGTTCACTGTTCCTTAGAACCCTGGAAGCAAAAGCAACAGTATACTCAGTAGTGTTCTCATCTTGGGTCAGAACTGCCCCTAACCCTACTTGACTCGCATCCACCGTTATGCAAGATGGCAAACTGGGGTCATAAGGCTTTAGAGCAGAACTATTTTTTAAACAATCCTTAACGGAGCTCAATGCGGAGGCGCATTCATTTCCCCACACAAAACCTACTCCCCTTCTGAGGAGAGAACTGATGGGGCGTACGAGAGTGGCATAGTTGGGAATGAACTTTGAATAGTACTCCAGAAGTCCGAGCAAAGACTTGACTCCTGTCTTATCGAGTGGGGCAGGAGCATGAGTGATGGCATCTAACAATCCTTGTCTAGGCCTGATCCCTTCCCCAGAAATAAGGTGACCCAAGTATTCAATCTCCTCACAAAGGAATTTACACTTATCTGATTTGACAACAACCCCACGCTTCCTGAAGATTTCAAGAACCTTTCTGAGTATATTTTCGTGCGAAAGAACATCTTTAGAGTGTATTAACACGTCATCCTGAAAAACCAGGACCCTATCGATACCTCCCAACATGTTCTGCATGACACGTTGGAAAACGGACGCCGCAGAGGCAAGCCCAAACGGCATCCGTTTGTATTGGAAGGTACCCAATGGTGAGACAAATGCCGTGAGAGGTCGTGATTCTGCGTCTAGCTCTACCTGATGATATGCACTGGCTAGATCCAGTTTGGAGAAATAGCGCGACCCCCTGACACATGCAAAAAGATCATCAATTTTGGGCAAGGGATGAGAGTCGACCCAGATCTCTCTATTGAGAGACCTCAAGTCCACACAGACGCGCAACTTACCACATTTCTTGCGCGCGACGACCAAGGGTGAAAGCCAAAGAGAAGACTCTGTAGGTTTGATGATCCCTTGGTCGCACAGGGACTTGAGTTCAGATTCAAGATCATCTCTCACACTGAAAGGTACACCCCTCAACTTATGTTTTATTGGAACCGCTCCATCCTTTACGACAATTTTATGTCTGAAACCTAGAATGGTTCCGAGGTTCCCTGAGAAGACAGATGGAAAACGTTCATTCCATCCTCTTAAATCATGTTCGTCTGAAACTACCAGAACTTGTTCTGACGTACCTGGTCTGAGGATCATTTTGAATAGACCTTGATGATACCACCCCACAATATTCAAACCCTTGATCGCAACATAGATCTTTCCCCAAATTTTCCTTCCCTTGAAAATAAGTTTGTCCTCGATGAACCCAAGAAGGTCAATTTTACGTCCCTCATACGAGACAGGAGAGCGATCAGGAGGCTGGAGAGCTCTATCTCCCCAAGTCTCATTGAACAATTTCTGTGTAATCATGGTAATCCTAGCCCCAGAATCAACGAGAAGATTGAGTGGTTTACCTCCTACACATATTTCGACAATGGGGTCAACGCACTCATGGGATTCATGTACATTGGAGATAAAATCATGAGAATCAACAATTACAGAGACTACATCAGAATCAGACTCTTGATCTGATTCTAAAACACATGCTACAGTTCTTCTACGATTTTTCTTTTTCAAGCAAACTTTTTCAAAATGTCCTGTTTTTTTACAATAATTACAGATGGCATTGGCCCCGGGACACTTTCCCCCTTTTTGATGAGGTGGATTCCCACATCGGTAACACATTTGCTTGAAGTTCTGGAACTCTTGCTTGAAGGTTGAACCCCCTTTAACCACATTCGGGTTCTTTGAAGAACTGTATTTTGAAGAACTTTGTTGATATGTAGAATATCTGCTCTTATTGTTTTCAGCCACACTATTGACGGCGTCAACAGGTTTAACTTCTAGCTCCTTCAGTGAAACCTGAGAAGTCTCGATGCTCTTAGCAATTTTAATGGAATCTTCCAAAGAAGGATTAGCTAAGGACAACAATTTTTGCCGAATCTGTTTGTCTCTGCAGTGGCACACAAACTGATCCCTGATCAACTGGTCCGTAAAAACATCAAATTGACAGACGGCAGCTAGCATACGTAATGCAGAAATGTAGGAATCTACATCCTCACTTTCACATTGTTGTCTCTTTAAAAACTTGTGGCGTAGAACCATTAAGCTAGGTTGTTTATCAAACCTAGTTTTGAGTTTGATGATGGTGTCTTGGTAGACGTCAACAACATCTTCTGGAGGATGATTGATTTCAGGAAGGTGCTTAAAGATCGATCTACCCTCAAAACCCAAGGAATGGAGTAGCAGGAATTTTTTGCGATCGTTGCTAAATCTTGACGCACCAATGGCACCAAGATAGGTTTGAAAGGCATCAAACCAAATCTCCCACCGAACAGGAGGTTCACCTGGGGATTCGAGAAAAGAGGGGGGAGGAGTCACAGACTGCATCACAGAAGGAAAAGGAGAATGAAAAGAAATGAAAGAAGAAAACAAGAAATGAATGGAATATGAAGAACTTGATAAAGAACACAGAGACCTGGAGATGAAAGATGGAGTGAGAGAATAGTAACACAAATGGCGAAATTTGAGATAAAGATAAAAAAAATGAAGTGGTGTGCGAATCACCGTTTAGTAATCCGCAGCAAACAGGTGTGAAGTGGTGTGCGAATCACCGTAAATTCATCCGCACCTAATGCCCCCCCTTAAAAAATAATTGGTGTGCGAATCACCGTTTAGTAATCCGCAGCAAACAGGTGTGCGAATCACCGTGAAGACAAGGGGAGCAAAGAGAAGTGTCAGCGTTCTTGAAAAGATTGAGAATAAAGTACTTGTGCTTGTACACCAAAAAAAACCACCTTTGTGAAAAATGCCTTCGTTTTTTTTTTTTTAAACTAATTTTTTTTTTAAAGCACTAAAACGAGTGAATCCAGACTCCCCCAGTGGTGATCTTGGGTAAACGGGCACTTTTCGGGGTCGCTGAGCACGAATACGGCGTTGCGTGGAGCGTGGAAGTCAGGCAGGTCAGGCAAAATGAGGCCTACTGTTGCGCATGTACTCTGCGTGCAACGTGAGTATACGGAATTCTCTCTTCTTGATCCTTTGTGACGTGCGCTTGAGGTGTTGCCAAGCAACGAATGCAGAGTTGCGTGGAGCGCAGAGGCCAGGCAGGTCAGGCAAGGTGAGGCCTACTCTTGTGCATGATCACTGTGCGCAGCGTGAGGCCTAAGCGTTGGAGATTTGAAAGCCGGGAGGGCGGAGCGGGAGTACAGGCAGAGCGCTTGCGCCGGCAGGAAACAGCGGGGACACAGGCGGCGTGCAGCGAAAGAGTGGTGCCCCCCTTTAAAGGCACGGAGAAGCAGTAGATCGGTGACCGGTGAGCTTTTCAAGGTCTCTCATGCGATCGTAGGGGTATATTGTGCCCGTGTGCTTAAGGGATGTGATCGTTTGTTCGATGCTTGGCAGAAAGATAACCATGCGTCGCTGTACGGAAAATAGAACAGTCTTACCGCAGGTTAACGACAGCTTGTGTTGAGTAGATGCACGTAGGGTCCTGAGTGTGGCTGTGTAGTAGGATCGTCGCCACAAATTGTAGAGATGACGCTGGGAGACGATGTAATGATTAGTCCAGTTTTAATGTAGAATAACTACACAGCCTAAACATCGAGGCAGACCAACATCAGTTTCCAACCGCTTCCAAGCCCTTTTCAAATCCTAGTCCCATCTGACAATAAAACACCTAGGCAACACCTGAACATTCTACAGGATGTCACCAACATGGAACACTGGGCATAGAACTACAGCTTAAGGCTGTAACACATCTAGAGAAGGATATAACAACTACCTTATGAGGAATCAAAACTTCCAGCAGTCAAAACTTCAACTAAACAAAACTATGGTCTCTCTCCGGGAAGAACATTAATCACCGGAGTTAACTTGACATTTTTATTATTGGCTGAAAATTGCTGGAGGCAAGGAAGGCGGCAGCGTGTGCTTTAAAAAACAATATAATGTAGCAAACAGGCGCCCCCATGTGAAGTCTGCATCCGGTGCGGTGGCACCGGTCGCACCGCCCTCGAGCCGGCCCTGAGTCAGATAGCCATTAGACGAAGTCCTGTTAAAGCAGTTGGTTTTGACATAAAAAGGTCAGAGCAGGAAAATTCAAACTTCGTGCCCACCAAAGTCTGCCTTCAGTCGGATAGTATTTGTGCATTTGACTGGTCAAGATTTCTACCTTTGGAATTAATCTTTTTTATGGAGTTAAAAACCCTCCAGTAGGAAAAGCCAGAAATTGTATCTGTCAAAATCCTATCGAAATCGGACTTCTTTGCCGCAAGGTTCAGCTGACGTGCTGGAGGTCTCAGAAGTCCAAAATGTTTCTAAGTCCCAGCTTTTCAGACTTTTTGAAGCGGTTCCCCTTGGTATCTTCTAATGCTTCCAGGATGTCAGGGACAATGTAGGGCCTGGGAATTACTCCAGCAGAGGCCACCTGCATGGTCCAATCCAGGTTCAGTTACTACAAGTCAACTGGGCACTCAAAGAAATGGCCTCTTGCAGCTTTTTGTGTCCCTAAAGCCACACAGATTGTCAGCCAACTGACCTGTGGCGTCTACGCCTCAGTCCTGGGTATGAGTGGGATCAGGTCTAGCCCTTCAGGCCTGCACACAGGACTCAAATGGCGGGCACACTCCTCTTCTGCTCTTCCTCAGGCCCAGAGAGTGTTCTGATAAGCTGTGGGTGAGGTGTCAGTTTTCACGGGCCAGTGGGTAAGGGTAACTCCTGGTCATTTCCTAACCAATGAGAAAGAAAAGTTCCCAGGGGCAACTCTTCCCATCTATGCAGCATATCCTATTGTCTTTACTGCAAACTATCCCACAGTGCACTATTCTGAGTAAGAACCAATATATCACCACCATTTTGCCCTTGGAGGTTTCTGGTGTCCCAGCCAGGGGTGTGTTTAAAGAAATGAGGAGTCCCCTCCTCCTCAATACCACCAAACAGGTACTGGGACCTGCTCCCTCTTCCATTGGGCTGGTGCCAAGTAGGGGTGGGCATAACTCACATAATTCCATGTGGCATAATCATGCGGAATGACCTGAGAATTCTGTGAGATTAAGCAGAATTACGTGAGAAGTGTTTAGCGCTTTTTCTTAAAAGAAATAGCACATATGCCACAGAACACTAAAAGAGAGGACAAGCAGCTACTCACACTCGCTAAATGACCTCTTGGGGTAGGATTTTCCCCAACTTGCTTCTGGCATTTAGTGTTGTCTTCTTAGCGCAAAATTCAACCTTGCATCTAAAATGAACGCATTGATGTGTTTTTGCGCTAAGAAATAGTGTTAAATGCAGCAGAACACGAATAGCGAAAGGTTAATCATGCTCGCTAAATGTGCTTTCGCATTAGGATTTTTTCCCCAAAATTACACGAGGAGGAGTAATTATTGGTAATTCCGTGTCAAAGAGTAACACTGAATTAACAAAACTAATCCGATTACTCCGGGAGTCATTGAAATTCCGTCCAAGCCTAGTACCAAGCTGGTCACATTTGGCCAGAGAAACAAAGGCATCTCTTCCCCAGGTCGCCCTTTACACTAAACTATGAATCAGCAGGCCACACCCTGGTCGCTTTCAAGGTAATGAAGTTCTTAAATCCACTCCAGCTGTCCTTTTTGAGGTGAGAAGCATCACTTACATTACACCCAGGTCTTCCTACTAAAGTCCTTATACATTGTTTCTGCTCATGGAGCAGTTTTCACACCTCATTTAAGTGAAGTGTTGACAGAGGCCAGCGGTTGGCAGGCTAATACTAATTCGCCTACTGGAAGAACAGGAAGATAAAGTCTAACTTTTTTAAAAGTACTTTTCTAAAATATTTATCAGAAATCTGATTTCACCAATGGTTTGGATTTTTAATAAATATTGAAAAATATTGGTTGAATAATTTATGGAGTTGATCCCAAATCCGAGTTTATAGAAATAGTATTTTATTCTGAACATTAATTTTTCTCATAGGAACAGCTACAGCCTTTTACAGTGAAAATAGCTTTTGTTGGGCTAGTCCCTGTAGGTGCATGCCAGCATTAAATTCTTGCATCCACCACTTTTAAATACTAGGCACCCTACCTTGTGAACTACAAGACCTACCTGGGGGTAACTTATTTATTATTTAAAAGTAGAGTTCCTACCGGTCAAAAAGGATGATTTTGACCGGTTCATCTTCAGGTTTAATTACTGCAGCAGACAGGCTACACAGATAAGTCTGAAGCCATGTTTTCTTTGTGTGTCTTGTGGATAGTGACATTTAACTTCCAATGCCATTGCTGTATTTGTCTGCACTTTAAACTGGAAAGTTAAATATGCCAATTAGGAGTTACAATATTCTGTCATGTTTTATGGGACAGAGCAAAAATGCTGGGGCCCGGGCAAAAGTGACCAGTGTGCAGAGTTCAAAAACCAGCAGCATCAGTCCACAAAACATGTGGGTGGACATGCAAAAAGAGGTGTTTTTAGACATTCTACATGGGCCATTGGGCACTTTGGAGTGCAGTGGGACGTTATTATTAGTGTAATCTGACAAAGAAGGGTTGGGTTGCCATTGTCTACCTTAAAACTCATGAAAAACAAAATTGTGCATTTCAGAGCACTTGATAAAGTTACATTAATACAAATCTTATCAATTTAATGTATACTGCCACCCTTCCCAACCTTTAGAGAATTTTGGAAAGTTCTTTTTTATTTAAATGATGCGTATTTAAAGCAGCTAGGTCTAAGGGTCTCAGAAAACTAAACAGACTTCAAAGGCAAGTTTAAAAGAATGCATAAAAGGCAAATGCTATTTATAACTGTTTTCACAGTTTCAGTTTTGTGGAGTGGTAGCTCCCTACTATCCTCTGTTTTAAAATATACTGGAAGTCTTTGGCAGAGTAAGTCACATTTCATCCATGGCATGCATGTGAATGACTCCTCTCGAGTCAGGCAATTGTTAATCTAGCAACAAACATTAGGCATGTATGTCAATTGTAAGAGTCAGACAAGGTTATCAATTAGTATTACTTGGGGCTATGTAAAACCGAAATGGCAAAAGCCTACCACTTAGGCAAAACGTGTTATGTAATAGGAGGCACCCATAAAACCTGTAAACGGGATCAATTAAAATAATACATAATTAGATTTAAAAAGGGTTGATATTTAAAATGCTGTACCTAATGTTAAAAATGCTGCAGTTGTGTTGAGCCAATTCTATTTCTGAGAATTTCTGATTTTCATGGCCCCACAGATAAAACTAGTGATAGCAAAACAACAAAATGTTGATTCTAATCGTAAAAGAAGGGATAAACTCGCATTATAGCTTCTAAACCTGAATGACAGCAGGATGGGTCAAAGAAAGGACTTTCTGGGTTGAGAATAAAACCTACAGAAAAGCATAAAGTGGACAAAAGATTGTTTTGCAATGCCATCACAGGGACAGAGGGGCAAGCTATGAGCCCTTGAACCCTGATGGGGGTAGGCTACCAAAACGTGAACCGTGCCTATTCTAAAACGGGTGAGGTAGAACCTAGTTTCTATGTTAGTGACCCAAAGGAGATAGCCTTCAACACTCGACTCTTGTTTGAAGCCTAAATAGCACGAAATTGAGGCTCTAAGATTGTTGATTGTGAAATCTCAGCTGGGTTCTATGCTGGTAAATAGCTAGTTTTGTCTCAACTTTTGCGCTTCAAGAAAGTTTGTTTGGAGAGAGAAACATTTGAGGAAGATCTAATTCCAAAAAGGATTTTCTTACATTTGACAACCATGGGATTGCTTTGACTTGTTCTAATTTTAGGCAGTCCTTCAAAATTTCCTTGGTGAAGGGACAAAACAGGGAAGTCCAAACTTTAATCCACAGGAGCAAAGGGGCAGCTAGAACTGCGTCTTCAAGGAAAGAAAGGCCAGATTCCTGATGAGTTATTAACCTGGCAGTGCTCCTGAGGGTGGCTAACAACCTACAAAGAAACTTATTCTCGATTGTTTGTAGAGGACCAGGAAAAGTGCAGCCCCAGACTCCTGCCCAGTAGGTTCCCAAAGGAATGCCCTTCGCCTTGTACAAGGCGATCAACTCCTGAATCAGTTTGTGACCTAATTTCTTTAAAAAGTGGAATAGACCCTCTATTGCCCCCTCCATCTTACCTACTCTCACTGTCAGTAATTTCTCCTATTTTAAATCTGAGGAAAACAGGATGCCAAGATAATTAACATTTTGCATTCTAGTGATGGGAGTCCCAGCAACAGAATGTAGACGAGAAGGCGTTTTTTTGGGCCCACAAATCATGGTATAAGATTTGGCATGATTGATTTTCAAATTTAAGTCCTTCATAAAATCATTAAAGATATCCAGCAAAAGCAGTAGCCCATTTGCGGTGCGGGCTAAGAGGACAGCGTCATCAGCATAAAGAATCACAGGGAAGGCGCGGTCCCCAACCCATGGGAGATCTTTACCTTTTAAAATCAGTGCTTTCTCTAGGGCATTAATGTAAAAAAGAAAAAGAAAAGGAGCCAGGATACAGCCCTGTCTGATGCCTTTATTGGAAAAAAAAAGAATGGGGTACAGTCACCATTGTCATCAAAACGGACCCGTGTAATCTACCCAAAAGGTTGATTAGAGCTGGGTTTACACCGGCTTTACCCATCATTGTCCAGAGCCTCTCCCTGTCAACCAGGTCGAAAGCGCTGCACAAGTCCATAAAGACCATATGAATTGCCCCTCGCCCCCCTGTCCTGGGCATATTTGCTAGAGATCATGAGGAGGTTCAAAGATTGTTTGACTGTACCAACCCCAGGCCAGAAATTGAATTGGGCATCTGAAAAAAACTTTGTGTCACTAGCCCAATCCTCAAGAAGGTGGAGGATTACCCTCCCCTTGATTTTAGCCGATGGGTCCAGAAGGGATATGGGCCTGTAACAAATGGGTGAATTTCTGTTGCCCTTTTTTAAATATTGGCAATATGGTAGAGTACTTCCAGGAGGACATGGTCTGGCCTAATATAACACAGCGAAAAACGTTTGTTAAAAGAGGCACCCAGAATGCGGGATATGGTTTAAAAACGGCAATGGGTACCTCATCTGGCCCTGGTGCTTCTCCTGAGAAGGACTTGGAAATGGCTAACATTGTCATATCGACGGTGATGTTGTTACTCAAAGCTAGGGCTTCGTCGTCAGTAGAAGGGTGGACCGTATGTTTGCCATTGGTTAAGATAGAATTGCCAAAGAATTCTGAGAAGTGGTGCAACCATTCGGCAGCTGGAATATTACATTCAATCATAGTGGAGTAGGAGTCACTAAAGTAGGGTCTCTTGACAACTTCCCAGAAGGCTCGGGAATCTCGAAATGTGCTTGCCCTAAGAAGATCGTCCCAGGCCTAGTCCCTCACTTCCTGTTTCCTGGCTGTAACAATTGTTTCATACATGTTCCTAAGGGATTTAATTTGAGCAACATTACGTGGGGGTTCCTTAAGTGCCTATTACCTGATTTTAGGGCTGCTGCACGTTTGGGGAAAACCATTTTAAAGGGCGACTCTCTTTGGGTTTAGTTTGAAATAAAAATTGGTTTGCGGCTTGGTTGCAGATGGTCTCGAAACTCTGTGCCATGTCAACAGGGTTGGCAACCTCATCCAAGCAAACCATAATGTCTTGATAACTCTGAGAAATTAGGTTGTTCCAAAATTTCTTCTGATCAATTTCGGCCCATTTTAAATGGACGTTCTTACTAGCTGAAACATGTATTTCAACAGGAAAGTTTGACCCCAATTGTTTAGAGTTTAGGTAACTGTATGTACTATTATAATTGTACTATTATGTGCATTACATTGAACGATAGTATACATTTCGCAAATCTTTAATACAGATCTATCCTGAGGAAATAAAGATATGAAGGAGTCATGTTGAGCAAACAGATAGTGATGAACTAAAGTTTCTCCCTCATTGGTGAAGTGTATATGTTCACTAATGTTCTGTCGAAGTTTATTTTTGTAAACCCTGGAGTGTGAGCAGGGAACAATGTGGTCTATAGTCTAGAAATGCTCCATAGTACTAATCATCTATAGGTGCACTAATGCAGGAGCAAATCAATCAATATGCTAATTGTAGTTAGCTAAAGTGCAGCATGTATAACAGTGTGTCTCCTTCCCAGTAAGGGAACTGTGCAACTCCACATGCCCCCATAAGCACACAGCAAACCTGAGTTGCTATTACTATTAAATATTTCTGCACAATATATCCCAAAACAGGGGTGAAACCTCTGATATCAAGTAAGAAACATACAAAGAATCACCCAACTCCATAAAAGTTAGGCAGGGAGTTTATAAGTTTTCCGCATTCCAGAATCTACTTTACTTGGTTAATCAATGCCAGGATTGATGGCATAAGGAGATATCTCCTAATTAGGTTTGCAAAATAGCACTTTTAAAAGAGAAACCATAGCAGTTGTGGATCCAGTCTTATGGAATAGGCTCGTACTCAAACTAAGATTCTGCAACAGTCCTTCATCCTTATGAGGAGGACACCACACTCAAATGAGTTTCTTTGCAGAGGAGTGAAGTTTGGACAGGATCTCTTTCTCAATAGAGAACAAATAATGAAGCTCGATTTAATAACTTGGAACATAGCACCAGCACAATGATTACCTCTGTTCCCCTATGAGCTCCAAGCACCGCCATAGATCACTACAACACCAGGGTGCCAAGGGCTGCAATACCTAGGGCTCCCCGTGGGGAGCAACCTGCGGCAGAGGCAACCAATCTGACTAAGGTACTCGAGGCCACTACCACCACCTATGGAGTACTTGAGACTAAAATTGACACCAGTGCAGTTGACCTTGGATTGCTGCATGACGACCAATGGAAGTTGGTGGGTAAGTTGCGCACGGCCAAACCTATGCAGGGTGACCATGCACAGAGGGTGGATGGCCTGGAGAAGGAGACAAAGGTATTTAAGGAAGCAGTAGGTGTCTTGGAGGGCAGATTGAGGATGCAGAAGGCTGCAGAAGAAGGAATGATATAAGGCGTGTGGGCCTGAGGAGGGTAGTGACATGATGAAATACCTTGAGAACTGGCTGAGAGAGCTGATGGCACCTCAGGACCTTTTGCAATTCTTTGCATTGGAGAGAGCACACCGGGTACGTGCTAGGCGGCCTTCCCCCGGGGGGGGCAGCACAGTGATCTGTGATGGCGCGCCTCCTGCATTTCTAGGACATAGATCTGATCCTGTGAAAGGCAAGGCAGACAGGTACCTTTACAGTTGGCAACTAGAAGGTGCTGATCTTCCCGAACTACACTCAAGCAGTCCAGAAGATGATGGCTTCCTTTGTGGTGGCCAAACGAGTGCTGAGGGACGAAGTCTCAGTATATGTTGCTAGACTGAAAGTCATCCAACATGGTCAATCTGGTGAGCATGGTTGATACAGGGCTGAGGCTGGAGAAGGACATCCATCCCTGCAGAGGAGGTTAAAATGCAGGCACCCCCTCTGTGGGTGCTGGGGAGGTACAAAAAAGAGTTCTAGAGAACAAGAGTGGGAGATAGGGTGGCAGCGCTGGAGTCGGTATCACGTTTGGGCAGACGAGACCAGCCACCCAGCTCAGAGGGGATGGGGTCGGAGAACTCTGGGGAGGGTACAGACTCTGAACAGCATATGTCTGATACTGACAACTTGCCAGTTATTACTCCGCGAATGGCAGATGATTTGTCGACTGAATGGGGGTGAACCCTGCCTTTCCTTCACCTGGGGGCTGCTGGGATTATATCGACTGTTATGACTGCGGCCGGGTGGGCGGGCAGAGTGGAGCCTTCAGGATTCGAGAACTGGTAACCCTCTACAACTCCAATTAGAATGGAGAGGAGTAGCATCAAGCACACATTCACTATACTTCACATTTGTGAATGAATGGCCGGTTGCTGTTGGTCTTGGGGTATAGGAGTTGGGTACGGTTTGTTCTTTGTTTTTTCAGGTCCACAGTCATCTAACACCGGTTGTTCAGTATATCGGGGGGAGTAGTCTCCAGGAGTAGCAGCCAGCGAATAACACTCAGGGGACTAGGATGTGCAAGAGGTCACCACATATCATACCTATGATGCACAGCACCACTTAAACCCTACCGATTTAGAACGTCAGGGGCCTGGGTTTGGCTCTCAAATGGTATAAAATACACATTTATCTGTTGAGGAGGGAGTTACAAATAGCGTTTTGCAGGAAACCCACTTCACACAATCAGAAACTGACAAAATTCAGAGGAAATGGAGAGGACAGATATATGTGACAAACTATTCCTCTTTCGCCAGAGGGGTTCTTATTTGGATTAGGCATGGTGTAGCATTTGAACTTACTTCAGTGGATATTGACACCGCATGTAGTTACGTGTTGATAAAGGGTAACTTAGATTGAAGGGCCATCACCTTGGGGGGATTGTACGCCCCCAATGCTGACCAGTAGAAGTTCCTTGACATACTGTCCACCTGGCTAGCCCAGGTACCTGATACACCTGTGGTTCTGGGCAGGGGTATGAACTGGGTTTCGGATGTGGCAATAGATTGCAAATACACCCTCTGCCGCACACAGCAGAAAAATGTTCTCTAAACGGATGGATGGCTGGGAGTTGTTTGATGTCTGGGGTGTTGCACATCCCCACACACGTGAATCCTCCTTTTACTCACTGCCACATGACATACACATCCCCCTAAACTGCATACTCACATCTAGGGGGAAGGATCAGACAATCTCCAAACCAGAATACCTAGGATGGACAATATCCGATCACAACTCACTATTGATAAGCCTTACCTGTTACCTGGGTCACGCGCCTGCACCCCGTCCCGACATGGCGTTTTCAGGGAGCAGCACTGGAAAGCGAGGCATTTAGAGAGATTCTGCAAGAGGTAATAGTAAACTATTTTCATAACAACACTGGCACGGCCACCTTGACATTAGTGGAGTGGGAAGCTTTTAAAACGGTAGTGAGGGGCCACTACATTAGTGTGACAGTGGGCAGCCATAACACCCTGGAATGGGAATTGACAGCCCTGGACAGGGATCTCAGGTACCTTGAACAGGCAGAGATCCTAGGTGGCACTACTGTCGAATTCCTATCCACGGCTAGGGAGCTCCACGCGACATGAGTCGAACTACTGCGTTGCCTACATTACAAGGAACTCCTTAGGCGCCAGCATGCAGAGGGCAATAGGGAAGACAGGGTACTGGCCTGGCTAGCCAAGCCCCACCAAGAGGATTCTACTGCAACCCAGCTCAGGGACGCACAGGGTGTTATGTGCATCTCCCAGACTGACATCAAGGAGATGTTTTTCACCTATTACAAGGACCTGTACGGGCAACATGAGGAGGCCCCCATCCAGGTGATAGGGGATTACAACGAGGTGCCCTGTGAAGGGTTTCTGCTGTGGACAGGGAGCTATAGCGGGTGGAGATAACGGAGCCTGAAATCTAAGCAGTGATTAAATAATTAGCCGGGGGTAAGGCCCCAGGGACCGATGACTTACCTCTCAAATACTGCCAGGCCTACTCGGGCGTCTTGACCCCACACCTTGCTAAGCTTTATGCAGCGGTGCAGAGTGAGGCGCCCTCTCACCATTACTGCGTGAGGCCATATTGATGTCAAAACCACACAGGGACCCCATCGACAGGTCCACGTATAGACAGTTGTCATGTTTAAATGAGGATTATAAAATACTGAGTAAGATATTGGCCAACCGACTGTTGCCCTTGATGAGAGGACTCATTCACCCAGACCAATCTGGGTAAATCCCGGGCAGGAGCACATTGATAAACATACGATGCCTATTTAGGGTGTTGGACGAGGCGCCTGAAATTGACAGGGCGGAGGCTGTCATGCTGTTCATTGATCTAGAGAAACCGTTTGACACCTTGAGCTGGAGATTTCTTTGGGAAGTCTTCCAACCCATGCATATGGGTGCAAAGTGGACCCTATGGATCCAATTACTATACTAATAGCATTTGAACTTACTCCGCGCCAGTAAAATCATCTCCCCAACTTACGAGATCCATAGAGGGACTAGGCAGGGCTGCCCAGTATCCCCAATGCTTTTTGCAATAGCAATTGAACCTTTCACCTCATTAGTATGCAGAGAGCATGCTGCCAGGGCCATCTAACTACAAGCCGGGATACACACTATCTCCATATAAGCTGATGACATGGTAATTTTTCTCTGGGATGGGAGCATGAATCTGGAGGGAATATTGCCACTCTCAGACGAATTTGGGACCATGTTAGGCTTGCACACTACCTGTGGGAAAACGTATATTCCTGATTGATGGCCCTGAGAGGAGTTGAATGGTGTCCTCGCACTTTCCGATACCTAGAGGTATTCATTTACCACCAGAATGTCTACATTCTGGAGGGCAATCTGGGGGCAGCTTTGAGAGCCCTTCGGGTTCATATCTCTTTTTGTCAAACCGTACCGATATCGGCAATGGGGCGGAAAGCGCTGACTAAAATGGTCATGCTCCCAAAATTACTGTATTACTTCATAAAATTCCTGGTGTGGATCAAGCCCCGCTGGTTCAGAGACCTGGATGCCCTGGTGGGGCCTTCATTTAGGGAGCACATTGACATGGGGTGAACATGCAGATTTTGAAGATTCCCATGGGGGAGGCTGGTTTGAGCACCCCTGATTTCTGGCTCTATTTTTTGGCAGCACAGGTGCAATGGCTAACTTAGTGGTTCAACGGGAAACACAGGGGGGAATTGGCATGTGTAGAGGGCGATGAAAAGATGGCTATCCTTGTGGTTCATGTATTACATACATCCGGGCACTGGATCCCTCACCACTGGGGACTCCTAAAGGGATTGGAAATTTTGCACAGGAAGACATTATGGCAGATTTACAGCTCCCAGAAGCACATTTCTTAACATATGGGGTGATCTGGAGAACGAACAGGGATATGAGGGGAGGGGAAGACGGTGAGCCACAGACACACAAAGCGCTCCAGCTATTGTTCATGACGGTGGGGGTGCACGAAGTTGGTATTCTGGTTGTACAAATCATTAATACACATGACTAGGTCCTAATTGGTGGCAACTAGAGGCAGGTAGGAATGATACCTAGACTGGATTCTTACAGAGAAAGAATGGGACAGGGTCACAGGCTACACGCAGATGGTATGCAGAAATGCTCGCCTAAAATATACACAGTTCGATTATCTTCATACCACCTATCTCACCCCTAGGTGGCTGATCCGCATACTGAGTGTAGACACGAATGCATGCCCGCACGGCTGGGAACCGAACAACAATTTTTTCCATATGGTGTGGCAGTGACTGGCCTTGCGGTGCTATTGGGAACAGGTAGTAGTGACTCTTGGCAGAATGGCACTTGCATGGTTGTACCCCTCTCCAGATGTGTGTATACTGGGCTTTTTCTCTAGACCAGCGGCCAACTGGCCGGGGGCCAGACTTGCGGGCATAGCCCTAGTCCTAGCTAAACAGTACACTGCAGTGCACTGGAAGGCAACAATAGCCCCTGCTATAGAGAGATGGAGACGAGACCTATGTAAATGAGCTACCAGCGAGCAACATACACTACTACAAGAGGAGCAACTGGGGCTCCGACGCCTCCTCCAGACAGTTGGGGTGACATACTCATAGCCGTCTCGGCCCTAGGACAGACCTCGCCCACTTGACAGGCGCGGAGTAGCTACATGCTTGAGGTGGGCCCACCTTACCTTATCTATCTTACCTTATCTACCCAGCAAATTGAGACATTTTTGAGCCAGCCGTCACAGACCTGACAACTGTTGAACCTGGAGAAGGAATAGGAAGCTTGTTCTTGTTTCTCTTAGTTTGCATTCACACAAAAATGGGTTTGTTATGAACTACCTGAAAAAGTAAAAAAAGAATTGTGAACTTGCATTGCTATACTACTGTCAACCATGTATGATGCTGTACGAGAGTAACCTTGGTTGAAAAAGAGAGGCGTTTGACATATCTGCCTACCATTCCACAGTGCAGGCTTACTTTTCTCACATCAAATAATGATTATTTTTTCAATGTAATAAGCAATGCATAACAATGTCCAGTGGGATGCAAGAGCCCTTATGTGTTACCAATTTTTGCTATAATAAACACAATCGAGCATTTAAAACAAAAATAGAGGAAGCTTTCTGAGATAGCATGAAATCTGAGAACACAAAGCAAAACTGTAGTAAGAAACCTTATTTACACATGAAATAGAGCTATAAATACGGTGGTAGGTACAAGAATTGGGCGAACAGTCTGTCCACTGCTAGCCTACCACGAAATCACCGCTTAAGCATGGACAGCTGATCCGCTTGGCTTGAAAGAGTAAAGTACTTGCTGAACACATATATACAGAAATGTCAAGAGCTTTGGGCTGTGCTTGAAGGAATCAGTAACATCTTGATTGAAGGTAAGTGAGAAAATATAAAACAGGTAAATAGTGTTAACATTGAAAAGGATATTTTGCAAATGCTGGAGCAAATGTCTTCTGATGTTCACCCTTAAAGTTTGGCTCACATTATTAATTACAAAAGCACAGTGGTATCCATTTTTGAAGCTGGTGTGTCAGATGGGCGCTCCTAGTCTGTCAGGATGTCTTACATAGAAGTCATGTAAAAAACAGATCATGAAAATTAATAGCTGGTTCCCATGATCTCTCCCCACGGTCAAACTCTTTCCAATCTGCTAAATATTGGAATTGTTTTCTGACAATTCTCACATCTAAAATTTTATGTGGCTCATATTCACTTTCATAATTCATATGAAATGGCACAGGATTTGGAGCAAGATGTGTTTTTGCTGAACATAGTTTCAACAAAGACTCATGGAATACAGGATGACTTTTCATAGACTGAGGAAATTTTAACCATTTTGTGTCTGGATTCTCAATTTGTTCAATAGGAACTAGACCAACAAATTTGGGTTGCAACTTAGAAGAGTATATTTTTTAGCGTAACTACACTTTCTCGCCAATAGCATATCGAGGAGTTTAGATCTCATACGATCAGCATAGAATTAGTAACTAGCTTTAGCTTTCTCCAAGGCCATTTGGGCTCACCACTATACTTCTGTTAATCCACTCAAATGCTTTTGCAACAAAGGAGCTGATGTATAAGTGCTGATCCAAAGGTAATATTCAGTGATGATGGCCATAAACACGAAAAGAAGGGAGACATTACAGTAGATACATTTTCAGTATTATTGTATGTTAGTTCTGTCTAAAACACTGCTCAAAACATTTATTCACCCTCTTAGTCTGACTGTCTGAATGAGGGTGATAACTAGTGGAGATACAAACTTCCATAGCCAAATCCTTGCACAAGGCAGACAAAAATTTTGAAGTAAATTGAAACCTTCTGTTAGTGATCAGAATGTGTGGAATACCATTGTTGGGACCAGAAATTCATGGTATAAAGGACTGTACCCTGCCTTGAGTGCCTGACCACATGCATATCTGCTATCATGACTTATTTTGCCCTATTGTGAGCCTTGTCAAGAATCATAACTTGTGTCCGGTAGAGTCTAATGGTAATCCGCCCCACTGTGATTCTGCTAGTATATAGAATTATAATAAGAGCAGAACAAAATACCGGAGGGAAGGGGAATGAAAGTGAAAGAGAGAAAGGCAGACCTTCTCTGCCTTTACAAGGAGAAGCCTCTCTAAGTTTGACTCTTCAGCAGAGGTTTTCATAGGCTGGGATTCTCAGTAATTGGAGTGCGCATGAGACACAGTAGATAATAAATTAAGTTGCTTGCTGTACTCACTACTATAGGTTGCGGGTGAGATGTCACCCATAGCATGAGTAAAGTCCCATGGCAGATTCAGAAGAGATGGTGAGGAAAGTATGCCAATTACTGCAAGCATGATTGGTAGCAGCAGGTTGCCGGAGTGTGGTTGCAGAATGTTAGGCAGGTAGACACCAAAGGGAACTAAAAGGAAACTACAAAACAACAAAGGTGCATAAGGGAGGAGGAGCCAGATGTGAACTGCTATAACAGAGGAGAAACCAAACAAAATGCACAGTTGCCAGGCAAATAATTCAGGGTGGTATAGGACTATATACTATCCCTTCCTATCTTAACCTAGAAGTACTACCCTCTGCCATTTTGGGTTGGGAAAGGATACATACTCCAGGTTAGCCACAGGTTCAATGATGAAATGGGAACAATGCCAACCCTCACTGGCGTATCTTAGACAGTAAGATTAGACGGGTGTGAGTGTCAGAAATATATTTTATGAGAAGCAGGGAATGAGGGGGGCTTAAAAAGTAGGAGAGAGGGAGAGGAGTTTGGATTATGAGGGGTATTTAAAAAACAATGTTTTGCAAAATAGGCAATATTTTTTAAGGCCTTCAAAACAGAGACGAGAGAGTGCATGTTTTTGTCTTTGACTGTATGTAAAAATCCCAAGTGAAATCCGACAGATACCTCACCATACCCGACTCAAAGCAAATTTACTCAACTACTTACTAGATAATACATTTATTAGCGGGGTGTTACACCACAAACACCCCCCTCCCCCTGCCCAGCCCTGCTAACCCTCTGCAAGCGCTTTTGAATGTATTTTGTAATGCGTTATTGTTCTCCATAGTCTGCATGCCCTGTTCTTGTCTATATCTGGTTGTTTCTCTGATGCTAAAGACTGTGAGACTCCCTCATAAACATGACAATGCTTTATAATGCTGACTTCAACTCATCAAATTACTTTTGTTTATTCGATCCCCATTGGGAAGGTGTTCCCTTCTTGGAAAGTTGAACTGTAGTGGTCACCACTGTTGAAAAAACCTCAATACAAATGATCAAAACCCAAAAATCTTTTAACCTCTTTCACATTGCAAGGACAGGGCCACTACACTATTACAGAGACCTTCTGGTAGCCCATACTAGTTCCTCTGTCAGTCAACATGAAACCTAAAAAGGCCACGGAGTGGATTTCAAAAATGCCCTTATCATGTTTAGCATACAAGGAATGTAGATGTAGATGACGCAGTAACTCTTTTACATATTTTCTATGTTTTTCAAGACGTCTCCTAAAAATCAGGATGTCATCTAGGTAGATGATGACAAAAGTGTCCAAGATATCCAAAAAATACCATCTACCTGGTGTTGAAATTCAGCTGGAGCATTACAAAGACCAACTGGCATAAAGAAATACTCAGAATGTCCATATCTAGTATTAAAAGCTGTCTTCCATTTGTCTCCTGCTTTATTGGGAACTAAGCTGTGTGCAGCCCTAATATCATATTTTGCGAACACCTTAGCCATACAAACCTGTTCCAATAGTACAGAAATGTGTGGCAAAGGACATGAAATCTTTACTGTAATGCCATTCAGTTCACAATAATCCACACAAGATCTCAGACCACCATTTGATTTTGAGACACAAAATATAGGTGTTCCTGCACGGAACAATGAATGCTGTATAAAACCTTTGGCCAGGTTTTCAGCTAGATATTTATTCAGGTATTCACCTTTAGAGCATCTGGGATCAAATCTATGGTGCAGCCATACTCTCTGTGATGAAGCAAAGAGTCTGTATTTTTCTCACCGATTACATCCTGGAAATCTGCATGTACTTCAGGAATTTGACTTTACCTTCCTTCAGAAATTAAGATGGAGTATCCTTTCAACTGATGAATTTGTGGACAGGAATGACCCAGAAAACCAATGATTTATATAGTAATTCTTACATAAAAGGTGTGCTTCACGATTTTCAATCAATGTAAGTGATCCAGCGCGATATTAGCAAACAGCATTCATACACCATATACTCATTTGGGCCAATACATTCACATTACGCTTATACTTACGCTGGGTTTATCAGTTGTTACTCTTATCAAAAATCCCTGCTACCAATTACCTTTCTGATTGAAGAGTAATGACTTACCGATGAATCCTTTGCTAATTGGGAAGTTTAAAATGAGTGACATTCATTATAATACAAAATCCTGAAATAACCACTGAGTCAGGAAGTTTTTAAAATGTTTATCTAAAGATTTAGCAGAGTAAAATACAAAGCCACATGGTACTTGATCGAAAATACCCAGGATTTAAGCATAGAAATGATTATTGCTAATCAATGACGGTGTTTAAAGAAGAGGAGAAGATAGAGACAGCAGCGCAACTAAAGGTTGCATTATATTTACCTAAGTGCGAGAACCAAACCCCTTAGCCAAGGAGTTGAAAAGATAGGACCCAAGAAGGATGAAGAGCAAAGACCTCCTCCAGGATCAGGACAGGACCGGTGACCTCTCTACAACGACGCCAGCGTCGTTCCCCTCTCTGATACTCGGCTTCTCTCGATTCTCCCATGTCTTCCTTCTAATGGACTCCGCCGCCCCCTCCTCAGGACCTCTTCTGGACAGCGGTTCAGTCTGCAATCGATCAGCTTGTATGTCTGGAGCTAAGAGCGCTAGTCTTCTGTGCGCACTCTCTGCGGTCTGAGCTAGAAGCTAAACTAATTAGCTAATTCTATATCTATTATACCCTTCTACGCCCATGTACCTCCCCTTAATGTTGCTAAAATATGGGGCCACTACTTCTGATTGGACAGGGACAGGGGGTGGATTGTCGCACCATATTGATTTATCCTAAATTGTAAAGCCTATTGTCCTTTACGTTCCCACCCCTTCAATTTAATACATTTGCTTTATTTCCCACCCATCTCACGACAAATGTTATACAATTTACAGGGGGAAAGTATCATTTTTGTCCACCGGAAACATCAAGTACAGTATCTTCGGCCAATGGGTCATGGCCTTGGGAGACGTCCAAGTTGACTTCACTTGGCAGGCACACAGGATACATGCGCAGAACCATCGTCTCTCGAGTTACAAGTCACCAACCCAGGCCCAAGTTTACGAATTACTAAAAGTGCAAGAAGGAAATATTAAAATCACAAATAAAATGTTTCACTGTATACCCACTATTTCTATTCTATTCCCATTTAATTATATATACTATCCCGCATTAGTAGCGTTAGGAAACGACAATTTAGTAATGACCTGAGAGCAAGCTGAAGCATGTGAAAACATCAAGCAGCCATTTTAATGCACACTGCGCAGAAGCAGAAGTTTCCCACCAAGCAAGAAAGACGTCACACCATGTGATCAGGTTGCGACATGCGCAGAGAGGTTCCCGCGCTTTAGCGGCCATTTTGGATTACAGACAAGCGTTATTCATTAGTAAAACACATATGCAAGCGTCTCTTCCCTTTGTGTAGTGTATGCAAAGGTTAGTAATAACAATACAATTTTAATAAATTAATACTATGAGAAGGATTGCGTACAAGCAAGTTTCATTTTTGAAACCTTGCTCCATCAATCCCCTCTCTGATGGCGTTTCTGAGCCATCAAAACACTACCCTCAATCAGATGCCAACTTCTTGCAAATTACTTCATTCTCATCTTTACACTTACCATTTTTACATTCTCCTTTTAATTTCTTGTATAATTCACTCCTCCACTCTTCAAGTTCTATTTCATCTAGTTTTCTCTTCTTTCCTTTTTCTGTCACTTTGTATGTTCCATTCTTTCTACAGCATTTGCACCATATCGTTATTGCCAATATTATTATTGCTATCCCTGCTAAGGGTACTAATATTTGACCTATAAGTCCTTTTCCTACATTAGCAAACCAGGTTCCAATTGACGAGATACTATTTGTCAATCTTTCCCATACACTATCAACTTCCAGTGGTTTAAGTTCCTTCTCAAGTTTTGTTATGTTCTGAATATACGTTCCAATTTCTGCACTCTTATCAGGAATATAAGTGCAACAATGTTTCGTCTTCAATAATTTACAGACTCCGCCCTCTTTTGCCAATATAATATCAAGAGCAAGTCGATTTTGCATCACCATAGATCTAATCGCAATCATTTCTGCATTAATCATTAGAAATCCTCCAGCAGTGTCAGTTGATAAACGATCAACTACTGTAGACAATTTACATATTTTCCTTGAGTTCAGAATTATTCCCACTGAAGGTATCAATGCACCAAATATATCACCTACAATTTCTGAAAAACTAGCTCTTTTACTACGTATTAATTCATTATTGTTTTCATTGTTTCCAGTGTTTCTTTTTACGTGGTATATCTTTGGAAATACTATTCCAAAATAACAACTTCCATACCACCGTGCAGGAAGCCTAAAGTAAGCCTTATTCCCACATACATAATATATTCCAGGAAAAACTGAATCTGTTCCTCCTTTAAGTCCCCAACCTCCAATAATTAAAAAATTGTGTTCACATTCACTTGTACCAATGAAAACATTGTTATAATCAGTTTTTAACCTATGAAGACAAATTTTTCCTGTCTTTACAAAATCCAGAGCCATAGCAGCTTGAGCCTTTCCAGGTGTGTAACTCCCTTCTTTCTCTGCCCAAGGTGGTAAATGAGCCTTGTGCTCAGAATCTTTCTTTTGAAAATCTTGTCTTCTATTTTCTACTAAATTCAAAAAGATCTTTTCTTCTCCATGTAAGGAACATGTTAGATTGTGTCTATGTGCATGTGTTATATCTATCGATTTCATTGTTAAGAAAAATTCACCCATAAACTGTGCGTCTTGACTAGTAAGCACTGGGTTCATACTCTTGCGAATCGGAACCTCAGAAAATATCACATCTAAGTTTGAATAATAATACTGAAGTTTCCCTGTTCTATAAAATAAACTAGACAAAACACTACATGATATGCCATATGTTAGTGGTAAGTGATGATATGTTAATCCTTCTGCTACTGATTCAGGTAACTTCATACAAACGTAACAATTACTAACTTCCATTGTGTCTACATATTGAAATAATAATTTTCTAAAAACATTCAAACTAGTGTCGTTATCAGCTATTTCATGATAAATTTCTGGTTCATTCTCTGCCATTAGTTCTACTCTATTGCCCTTCAAGTTTGCTGTCCTTCCTTTAGTTTCGTTGTTAATCTTTTTATCCATTATCATAAGGTAAGGAATTGCTACAATCAGGACTAACCATACTATAAGCACCATTACTAGACTACATAGGCATATTGCACAGCATCTTCTACAACACTTCTGTTTTGGTCTCCCAGTAACTCTATCATCAGGCATTTTTCGACAAGGAAGATTGCTCTTCTTATCTTTTTTTCTTTTCTTTAGCTTATTCTTTTGCTTAGTCAGGGTGGTCTTGTTTCTTCTTCGTATGTTAGTTCTGCACTTGTTCCTTCGCCACCACTGTCACTTGACTCTGAACTTTCAAAATCTTCAAGAATTATATAAGTCCAGTCAGGACCCTTGAATTTGTTATTCACAAGTCTCAGTCTTTTACTTTTTCTTTTTCCTGACTTTTTCTCTTGTTCAGTTTGACTTGTCACTTCAGGTACTTGTTCTGGATCTTCACTTCTGGTTGTTATGTGGTATTTTACTCTTTTAATGACACTTGGCCAATGATCTCCTTTTCTTGTTTTCTTTGTTGGCACTGCTTCCTTGTTTTTGTCTTCAGGGATCTTGTTAATTTCACTGCTTTGCACTGTTTCGTGTTCTTCAATTACTGTGTTTCTTGTTTGCTCCTTTTCAGGTCTAATTGGTTTCTCTGTAACAGCTCCGCTGTGAGTTTCCAATAACTGACCTTGTTCTTTATTTATTTCTTCAAGTTCATGTTTTTCTAACTTGTTCTGATCAGGGCTTATTGCACTGTGAACTTCTGCAGCCTGACCGGATTCTTCTAAACCTGTCTGTCCCTGATCAAAGTCTATTAGGTCTTCACTGTTTTGAGTCCATTTTTCTTTCCCTATTTGACCTTGTTCAGGATTTCTTAATGTCTTTTCTTCTTGTTCCTGATCTGCTTCTTCTTCACCTATCTGATCTTCTTCAATTTCTTCCAATTTTGTTTGACTTCTTGTTCTGTGGTATACTTCAGGAACTTCTACCACGGGTATCCAATCCTGACTTGTGCTCGGTTGTTCTTCTTCAGCTTCTCTTGAATCTCGAGCTTGAGATTCCTCCGCTGGGCAACCTTCAGCTTCTTCAGTGATTGGCGTTGTCTGAATATTTTCTTCTTCAGGATCTGGCACTCTTTTGGTGTGGCTTACGTGAATCCAATTAGGAAATCCGGCACACTTCACTGCTGTATTCGTTGTCAGTATGACTTGACATGGCCTGCCCCATCTAGGTGATAGACACGTTTCTCTGGTGTGATTCTTCACTACCACCCAGTCACCAGGATTCAGATCATGTTCTTGCTCGGGCTGCCTGGAAACTGTGTCTTCTCCAACCTGATGACAGACAGAACGCACTAGATCAGCCAATCCTTTACAATAGTCCAGAAGCATATCATCAGATATATTCACCAGTTTGTTTGTGGGAACATGTGTTTGTCACATTGCTCTTCCCATCATTATTTCATGTGGGCTCAATCCTGTGGTTCTGTCAGGTATACTTCTGAGTCCCATTAAAATGAGTGGTAATGCATCTGGCCACTCTAATGATGTTGATGCACACATTTTTCCCAGTCTTGACTTTATAGTGCCATTCAATTGTTCAACCACTCCAGAAGCCTCTGGGCGATATGCACAATGCAGTTTCTGTTTGATTTGGAATGCTTCACAGATTATTTGAATCACTTCGCTGTTAAAATGTTTTCCTCTATCTGATTCCAAAGTTACTGGAAAACCAAATCTAGGAATGAGTTCTCGTAGCAACAGTTTTGCAACTGTAATGCTGTCATTTCTCCTAGTAGGGTAAGCCTCCACCCACTTTGAAAACAGACACACTATGACTAGTACATATTTCAGCCCTCTACATGGTGGTAACTGTATGAAATCAAACTGAAGTCTCATAAATGGACCCTCTGCCTTTCCAATTTTTCCAAATCCAATTACTGTCTTCCTCCCTGGATTATGCATCTGGCAAGTTAGACATCTCTGGCAAAGACTCTCTGCAACAGCTCTGAATTTGGGATTGTACCAATTTTGTCTAAACAGCCTAATCATTGCATCTCTCCCTATGTGTGTGTCTCCATGATGCATTCTAGCCATTTGTGAGAGTAAACAGTCTGGCATGACTGGTCTGCCATCAGCACTGATCCACACTTCATCATCTTTTCTTTGAGAACAACCCACTTTGATCCACAAATTCTTCTCACTTTCATCAACCTCATCTTGCAATTTCTTCACCTCATTCCAGGTTTCAGGTGGCATATACAGCATAAGTTGGCAGCTGATTCCCATTCTTTCCACCCTCTTATTGACTGACAATCTGGTTTTGGCACAATGTTGAGCCACCAGATCCGCATACCTGTTGCCCACTACCACCCAGTCATCTCCTGACTGGTGTGCGGCACATTTCACCACAGCCAATTCTTTTGGTGATTGTATTGCTTCTAGCAATTCCCTTACAAATTGTCCATTTTTAATGGGGGATCCTGAAGAAGTCATGAAATCCCTCTGCATCCACAGTTGGCCAAAATCATGCACGACCCCGTAACCATATTGACTATCTGTAAATATGGTCACTCTCTGATTCCTCCCAATTTTGCATGCTTTTATCAAAGCAATCAATTCAGCTACTTGTGCAGATTTGACTCCTGGTAAATAGGATGCTTCAACTATTCCAGTTAATTCACATACCACATAGGCAGCAGTTAATTTGCCATCTTCATGTCTTTGACATGAACCATCAACAAATAGCTCCCTGTCTGGCTTTTTAAGAGGCTGTTCCTCTATATCTGGACGTGGTTTTGTGCATAATTCTGTAATTTGTATACAATCATGTTCATCTTCTTCATCGTCTTTTATTCTTTCATTACGTGGGTCTGGTAGTAAGGTTGCTGGATTTATTATAGTACACCTTACCATGTTTACATTTTCAGCACCCATTATTATTCTTTCATATTTAGTCAGCCGACTAGGAGTAAGATGCTGGGTTCGGGTTCTTGTCAACAGAATGACAACTGCATGTGGAACATACACTTTTACAGGGTGTCCCATCACAATTGACTCACTTTGTTCAATGCTCAAACAAGTAGCCGCTACTGCTTTTAAGCATCCTGGCAACGCGGCTGCTACTGGGTCCAATGTAGCAGAAAAATATGCTATAGGACGTCTGTCTAGTCCATGTCTCTGAGTTAGGACAGAAAGTGCACAATTTTCTCTCTCATGACAGAACAATGCAAATTCTTTTTATAATCAGGCATTCCTAAGGCAGGTGCTGAACATAGGGCATTTCTCAATTTTACAAAAGCTTCTACACTTTCGTCCTCCCACTCAACAGGGTCCTTTGCTTTCTTTTTTGTCATGTTAATTAAGGGCTTAGCCAACATGGAAAATCCTGGTATCCATTGTCGACAGTAACCTACTATTCCTAGGAACATTCTCACTTGTCTTTGTGTTACAGGCATTTGCATTTTCTTTATTAAAGCTACTCTTTCAGCTGTTACTCTTCTTTTTCCTCTCTCAATTTGGTGTCCCAGATACTTAACAGCTGTTGTACAGAATTGCAATTTTTCAGGTGAGACCTTATGCCCTTCTTCTGCCAATAGATTTAATAACGCTATGGAATCAACAACACAGTCCTCTCTGGTGTTCGATGCCACCAATAAGTCGTCGATATATTGGACTAAGACTGAGCTTCCTGGCATTACTAGTTTTTCAAGGCACTTTTTCAGTATCTGATTGAAAATAGAAGGACTTTCTGTGTAACCCTGAGGAACACGATTCCACACATACCTTGTTCTCAAATTTAAATGAGAAAAGATACTGGCTGTCTGGATGTAATGGTATTGAAAAGAATGCTTGACACAAATCAATTTCTGTGAACCATCCTGCATTCCATGGAATCTGGTATAGAATTACTGCAGGATTTGGCACTATAGGACAACATGGTTCTACAATCTTATTTATTTTCCTCAGGTCCTGAACAATCCTATATTTTCCACTAGGTTTCTTTAATCCCATTATTGGTGAATTACATGGGCTACTCATTACTTCTTTTAGTATGTTTTGTTCTACCATTCGTTTTATTTTTTCAATTACTCCTGCTTTTACTTCTGCACTCATTTTGTACTGTTTGGTATTTGGGAAAATTGCACCTTCCTTTACAGTAATTTTAACTGGATCTATTTTAGCCATAAGTCCTACTTCCCTTCCGGTGAAATCCCATACTATGGGGTTTACTGTACCTTTTAATTCTTCTGGCAACTCATCTTTTGTTATTAATGAAAACATTTCATCCACTTCTGTACCTTGTTTTGCAATCATAATTTTATATACATGGTCTTCATCTGGTGTCTGAACTGCCACACCATCCGGTGTGCAGAAAATAGTACAATTCATCTTGCACAACAAATCCCTACCTAATAGGTTTACTGGACTAGAATCACACACTACAAATTGATGCATTTCCCTGAAATTTCCAATTTTAACTTCCATGGGTTCGGTAAGAGGTGTTCTAATTCGTTGATTAGCTACCCCCACTACTTGGATATTTTCACCAGAGAGAGGAAGGTCTGGAATGTCTGCTGTTCTCACAGTAGACCGGGTAGCACCAGTGTCCAAGAGGAAAGTAATATTATTACCTTTCACATTCCCTTCAACATATGGACCTGACTGATCTACCTGTAAGGATGCGCCAAGTATACACTCCTTCTTCCCCTCTCCTAGGCACCGTCATGGACTGAATTGACAGAAATCGTCCTGCAAAAGAAATTGTGATGTCATATAATCATTCTTACCACTTCCTCCCTGATATCCGATGTCGGTACCATGCTTTGCTCTGCTTACATTACCCTGAATAGGAGCAGGTGGCAACTGACTCTGAGGATTTGCACCCTGCTGTGAGTCATTCTGCGTCTGTGAATTTAAATTTTGATTTGGGCCATTATTATTCCGAATCTTTTTACATTCATCCTTCCAATGCCCCAATTTTCCGCATCCATGACAAGGAAATTTCTTTTTAGCTTCTTCTCTACTCATTCATCCTCTAAATTTTCCACCATTCCCAGTATCACCATTCGTTCCAGAATCTTTTCCTGGATTTTCACTTGGATTTTCCAAATTGATTCCCTGTTTCTCAGCCATTTTTACCTGTGCTCACATTACTTTTTCCTGCAATTTCTTATGTCTATCCTCAATATCATCTCCACAATATTTTGCATACTTCAAAATCTCATCTATGGGCTTTCCCTGCCAACACAGCATGTGTTGTTTAATCATCTGACAAATCTCTGGCTTCAAACCGTAAACAAACCGATACACGAACTGACTCATGCTCTTGTCTCCAATATCCTCAAATCCACTATACTGTTTAAATACCTGCAATAAACGTTCATAGTAGGAATGCACTGATTCATTAGCTTCTTGGGTAGTTCGATCTATTTTTACCCAATCTGTTTCTTTCGGTGCTATTTTCCCCTTCAGGTAGGCTATCACCTGCTGATACTTTTTCATCACATCATTTGAAGGGGCACCTGTTTTCGGATCTCTAGGATATTCATCACTTGGCCAATCCACTGTGATTTTGCAATCTGTCCATAAATCGGCAGGTACCACTATGTCAAACAACCCATCTAAATCCTTCAACAATACCTTCGACACCTTCACAAACCTGTCAACCTGCTTGTACCATTCAATAGGTTTTTCTCTCAACTTTGGAAAATCATTCGTAAATGATAAAATATCTTGTCTGCTCCATGGGACATGTACATACCCTCCTCCCGCAACTTCTCGCATTGGATACATTTGGTCTGTTTTCCCTGATTCCTTCATCACATATTCTGATGCTGTTCTACTTGTACGTGCTTCTTCCTTTTTCTTGGCCCACCTAGTTTTCCATTTATCTAGGTCTCCCCATTTTTGTAAAACTAACATTAATTCTCTTATTTGTAATCTTCTTCCAGAGGCATTCATATTTTCTAAATCTTTGTCTGCAAATTCTGCTCTATAGGGTTTCTGTAGTACCTTTGATCTCCCTATTTCTATGCCCATCTGTAGTGCTAAATTGGACAATTTTTCATGGAATATTTTTACATTTCTGGTGATACTCCTGCACAGGAATAATAATTCTTCTTCATCATAGGTATTTAAGCGTTCTAGTCCTATATTTCCTGCTATTATTTCTTCTAATTCGACTTTCAATTTATGAATGTCCATTATTTTCGGAGGTGTACACTGTTTAACTGACCCTTGCACCCATCTTTCCAGATCTTCAGGTGTTACTATGGTAGCACTTTTTGTTCCTGATGAAGTTACTAAACTTACATCTTTTGAACTTCCAGGTACCTCTTTTCTGGGAGTACTATTTACAGAACCTCTAATAGGTAAGTCCATGAGTGATATTGTGGATTCACAGTCACTAAATTGATCCTCAATTATAACTGGAGCTTCAGGTTTGGGATTATTCACAGGAGTAGGTGTAATTATCGGTGGAGGACAGCTTCCCTGAGTACCATATAATGGAACTACTGGACCAATTGTTACTGGTATGGTCAATGAATCAGGATGTACTTTTATCTGAGTTATTTTCTGTATCAATTCTGCTCTGGTCTTTTCTATGGCTTCTTTTTCTTTGTCATGAAGTATTCTACTCGTGGTGAATTCATGCATTACCTGTGGCACTAATGGAGTTTTTGGTGGTGCACTTGGGGTGCATCCACTTGTCCCTTCCTGATATGGTGGGGGATTTCTTAACATTTCCTCCATAAATTCGTCTTCAGACTCCTCATTTCTCATTAAATGTTTTGTCTTTTCTGTGCACTTACTTCCTAATTTTTCCTCTGCTGAGAACAATGGATATAATCCTTCTGTAATCATTGCCCTTCTCCATTGTTTCATCTGACCATCCCTAGACTCACGTTGATATCTGGGAAAAAATCCTGGATAACTCCTATTACTCCGAGGTCGATCACGCTCAAATGCCTCGGTTTCCCATTCTTCTAGAGCTTCGTATTGGGTTAATCTAGTTCTGGGTTCTAAGTCATTCATCCTCAATCTCAAGTTTTGAAGAATTCTTCCATTAAAGGTACCATTATCGGGAAATGCTAATACTCCATCATTTTTGGTGTATTCTATCCAATTCTCCATCCATACACAAGTATGATAACCTCTTTCCATCATCATAAATGATGCGGGCATTTTAGCTGGTGGAATAATAATTCCTTCTCTAGTTTTGATTGGTTTGTCCTTTTTAAAATAATTCTTAATTTTTTGTAAGATTGACATTTTTCTCCTTTCTCCGTACATTCTATCTAATCTTCTGTGTACAAAATTATATTCTGCAAAATCTAGGAATCTCCTATCCGGACGAGTTCCTGTTAAAGTCGGATCGCGTTTTAACATGCAATCCTTATCCACTAAGAATTTTGCTTCTATAATTTCGACCAATCAAATGTCTGCTATCTTTTATTTCCGAGCCAATCCTTGCACGGCCTTTTGATGACGTTTCTCTGTTAACCCCTCCTTTACAATCCGCTCTTTCCTGTACTT
Organism: Calotriton arnoldi; assembly: GCA_963921515.1. Taxonomy (NCBI): domain Eukaryota; kingdom Metazoa; phylum Chordata; class Amphibia; order Caudata; family Salamandridae; genus Calotriton; species Calotriton arnoldi. Next base: position 216,784 of record CAWUFW010004240.1, read on the forward strand.
GCTGGTTTAACCAATCCCAGCGCGGCACCTGTGCCGTCAATACTACTCCTGACTACTGACCCCTCCTTTACAAGGTTCGTTCCACACCCGCTGTTTCAACCTACCACAGCGCGGCGTTTTGTGACGTCAGCTCCCTCTCCGGCAACTGACCCTCCCTTTACAAAAATGTACGCAAACTTATTTTCTCTATAAATCCTAATTAAATTTCAGTAACAACATAAAACATTCGCTATCGTGCCAGTTTCTTCTAAATTCGAAAAAGATAGTTTCTTCCACACTTTAGTAAAACCTTTCCGTTTACTAAAACATACACTTCGAGTAAAACCCTTCCGCTTACTCTTCACACAAGCTCCAGAAGTACCTGTTACTTCTCCAATGTTACCCTTACTAGGTGATATAACATCAAATTTTTATCAGTGTACCCTTTTTGCTATTACTCACACGCATAGAGTCCCTAACGAGTACTTGAAGTCCTGCTTAACTTCTCAGTACTATTTCTGCCTGACAGATAACCTCACTGCAGTATGGCTTCCACTTGCCACCCGCTATTCTTTTTACCCCGGGGTATTCTGGACAACATAAAACAAAACTCAAAATTTAAGCGGATGTTAGTTCATAAAAATACAAATAAAATTCTCATTACCCAATTAACAAAAAGTAACCATAACCGTCCTCTGCTTACCAGAAAACTGATCCAGCGCGATATTAGCAAACAGCATTCATACACCATATACTCATTTGGGCCCATACATTCACACTACGCTAATACTTACGCTGGGTTTATCAGTTGTTACTCTTATCAAAAATCCCTGCTACCAATTACCTTTCTGATTGAAGAGTAATGACTTACCGATGAATCCTTTGCTAATTGGGAAGTTTAAAATGAGTGACATTCATTATAATACAAAATCCTGAAATAACCACTGAGTCAGGAAGTTTTTAAAATGTTTATCTAAAGATTTAGCAGAGTAAAATACAAAGCCACATGGTACTTGATCAAAAATACCCAGGATTTAAGCATAGAAATGATTATTGCTAATCAATGACGGTGTTTAAAGAAGAGGAGAAGATAGAGACAGCAGCGCAACTAAAGGTTGCATTATATTTACCTAAGTGCGAGAACCAAACCCCTTAGCCAAGGAGTTGAAAAGATAGGACCCAAGAAGGATGAAGAGCAAAGACCTCCTCCAGGATCAGGACAGGACCGGTGACCTCTCTACAACGACGCCAGCGTCGTTCCCCTCTCTGATACTTGGCTTCTCTCGATTCTCCCGTGTCTTCCTTCTAATGGACTCCGCCGCCCCTCCTCAGGACCTCTTCTGGACAGCGGTTCAGTCTGCAATCGATCAGCTTGTATGTCTGGAGCTAAGAGCGCTAGTCTTCTGTGCGCACTCTCTGCGGTCTGAGCTAGAAGCTAAACTAATTAGCTAATTCTATATCTATTATACCCTTCTACGCCCATGTACCTCCCCTTAATGTTGCTAAAATATGGGGCCACTACTTCTGATTGGACAGGGACAGGGGGTGGATTGTCGCACCATATTGATTTGTCCTAAATTGTAAAGCCTATTGTCCTTTACGTTCCCACCCCTTCAATTTAATACATTTGCTTTATTTCCCACCCATCTCACGACAAATGTTATACAATTTACAGGGGAAAAGTATCATTTTTGTCCACCGGAAACATCAAGTACAGTATCTTCGGCCAATGGGTCATGGCCTTGGGAGACGTCCAAGTTGACTTCACTTGGCAGGCACACAGGATACATGCGCAGAACCATCGTCTCTCAAGTTACAAGTCACCAACCCAGGCCCAAGTTTACGAATTACTAAAAGTGCAAGAAGGAAATATTAAAATCACAAATAAAATGTTTCACTGTATACCCACTATTTCTATTCTATTCCCATTTAATTATATATACTATCCCGCATTAGTAGCGTTAGGAAACGACAATTTAGTAATGACCAGAGAGCAAGCTGAAGCATGTGAAAACATCAAGCAGCCATTTTAATGCACACTGCGCAGAAGCAGAAGTTTCCCACCAAGCAAGAAAGACGTCACACCATGTGATCAGGTTGCGACATGCGCAGAGAGGTTCCCGCGCTTTAGCGGCCATTTTGGATTAAAGCGTTATTCATTAGTAAAACACATATGCAAGCGTCTCTTCCCTTTGTGTAGTGTATGCAAAGGTTAGTAATAACAATACAATTTTAATAAATTAATACTATGAGAAGGATTGCGTACAAGCAAGTTTCATTTTTGAAACCTTGCTCCATCATAAGGTTTATGCGGAAGTAGCCATGATGTACTCAACTGAGTGTGAAAATCTATTAAATCAGATGGTTTCACAAAGTCCATATTCTGCTGTTAATACTAAATCTGTGGTTTCTTTACATACTTCCCCAAACGATAAGAGAGTACAATCAATGCCCTTAATGGGCTCAGCTTATCATTTCTGCTGATAGGAATATCATGAACCCTGCAACTTTTATATCCATAAAGGAGGCCGGGGCTCATGAATCAATCAATGTCAAACACTAAATAAGTTGCAAAGTTGTGGCCAATGTAACCTTTAACAAAACGGAACCCTACATACAGTACTTGCACACTCGAACCGCCCTATCTCGGTCTGCATATTAAGACCAGCAGTGTTGTTTCCATCCAGCTAGGGATGTCTCCTCACAAAATGTCCTACTTTATCGCCGTAAATAGACAATCTACTCTTTCTTCTTTGACAGCTTTCTTCCTGAGTCAGAGGCTTGTAAACATTCCCAATGTTTATGGGCTCCTCTGGAAGAAAAGCAAAGACAGGTTCTACAGAACTACTGTTAATTCAAAGGCGAGGTGTCATATATCTTTCGGATCACCTTTTCTTTTGCTGCAAATCTCTCAGAGTAACCAAATCAATTAACTCATTTAGCCACGAGAAAAAGTGCATCAGTAAGATCCTCCCTCAGTCAATGTTTGAGAACATTCCTAATTTGCATGAGCTCATCTGATGGGAAGCAAAAACAAGTTGTTGGACTTGGTTTTTTCTGCAGGGTCCCCCAAAACATTTTGCATTCCCCCTCCTGTTTTCTGAACCTGTTTTTGTTAGCTTTTAGGACTCTGTGCACTTGACTACTGCTAACCAGTGCTACAGTGCCTGTATTCTACCCCTAAAACATGGTACAATTGGTTTACACCTGATTGGTATATTTAGTTTTCTTGTAAGTCCCCTTATATGGCTCTACGGTACCCAGGGACTGTAAATTAAATGCTACTTGTGGGCAGCAGCATTCATTGTGCCACCCACTAAAGGTAGCCTTTTAAAGCCTGTAAAGCAGTTTTTAAACTGCCAATTTAAGCTGGTAAAATAAACCTTTGCCAGGCCTAAACCTTCATTTTTAATACATTGTAAGCCACCCTTAAAATAGGCCCTAAACAGCTCATAGGGCAGGGTGCATTGAATTTAAAAAGTAGGGCATGTGTTTTTAAGTGCACAAGTCCTAAATTTGTTTTTCACAACTGTAAGGCCTACCTTTCTCATAGGATAACATTTGGATGCCTTATTGCATAAGTGTTAACTTTTGATTGTGAGCAGGTGAAAATGGCATGTTTGGACTCAAGTTAAATGTCAAATAAAATTCTCTTTAATGGTAAAGTCGGATTTCAGATTGCAATTTTGAAAATGCCACTTTTAGAGAGTTAACATTTTTCTGCCCTCAACTTTCTGAGGCCTTCTAGGAGTTCCCGCTGCCTGAGCCTGTATAATGCTCCCCCATCAGAAATGTATATTGGGCCCAGATAGTGAACAATAGGACTTAGGTGTAGCTGGGAGCGGGCCGTCCAGTCTGGATGGGTAGGCAGAGATGTCTCCTGCCCCACTTACATTTCAAATTGCTGCCTCCAGCAAACTCACAAAGGACCTGTACACCAGCATTTTATCAGCCTAGACCTCTAGGAGCCTGGGCAGAGGAAGAAAGGAGAAGCAAGGAAATTTCCAAAACCAGATGGGATGGACTAGAAGTTTCCCCACTTCAAAGGGTGGCACTAGGTATAGCCTCACTCCATGAAGGAATTAACTGGAAACTCAATTTTGTGAACCTAAATGGTTTAAATATTAGTTCTTGTTTATGTGGTGGGCTTATGAATGTACGACCCCTCCCCAACCATTCTGTGGAAATGTATAAGATATTAGTCGATAAGGACTTAGACCTTTTGTTCCCTACTGAGGCTTGGCTTAATAACTCGTCTAATCCGGATATAGCGACTACTATTCCCCTGGTATATTCCATCCATCATCTTGACGGGGATGAAACTAGAGGAGGTGGTCTCAGAATCACCCAATATTGTTCTTTTTCTGGTGCTTTAGTTTATCGTCCTCCAGGACAATGTTCAAAATTTCTTGACTCATTAGGAGAAGCCTTAACTCCTCTCTGGTTACAATAAACAAACCTTATTTTCCTGGGCAATTTCAATAGTCAAGTTGCAAATAAAAATAATTTACCAGCCAAGACTTTAACAGATCATTCATCAATCCTCAATCTATCTCAGCAGGTTAGAAGCACTACACACTCTGCTTGCCACATTTTGGACCTAATTTTCACAAATTATCATTCACTTCACACTGGCCAACCTGAACTTCAGGTTTGGTCAGACCATATCAATATTCCTTTTACGCTGCCTGTTAATTCCAGTAGAATTAGAAGCAGCCATGCAGTTAATGCTGATAAGGGCCAAGGTATGAGTTTGAGTTATCCATGTGAGACTTTCCAGATTGTAAAGGGCTTTCTTCACGCAAAAGAGTGTTCCATTTACATAAACCCTCTCAAGCACTCTGCAACAGTCTGCCAGAATTCTTTGAGCAAAAGATTGAAGTCATTCAAGCAGGGTTCAGTAATAAAAAGCCAACTCCAGATGAGCTGCTGTAAAATTTAGTTACTACTCTCTTAAACTCTGAGTCTACATTTACTGAGTTCAAGCCTATCACTTTGCAGCAATCGGAATCTGCTATACAGCATTGTAAGTCTGGCTCACCCATAGATCGCTGCCCTCTGTCAATTCTTAAGAAGGCCATTGGCATCATTGATCCTATTCTGAATTCCATTTGAAATCAGTCATTAATATTGACTTTAATGCCTAACAGATAGAAGTTGGCAATAGTTAAACCCCTGTTAAAGATGTCAACAGCAGACCCCAGCACCCTGACCAATTTTAGAGAGGTCCAAGCTTTTCCATCTCCTCTAATACGATTTTAGACCACAGCACTCCACAGAGTCTGCTCTTCTTAAAGTCTCTGAGTCCATAAAGATTACTGTTAATATTGCTGTTTCCATTCTTCTTAATTTGTCAGTAGTTTTCGGCATGGTGTCACATGATATTCCACTACAGCGTCTTGCCAACATCGGAAACCGCAGCCGTGCTTGAGTATAGTTTCAATCTTTTCTTAAGGACAGGAAGCAGGCCATCATGATTGGTCATTATATTTCAGAGGAACTAGTGCTGACGTATGGGGTCCCCCAGGGCTCATCTCTCAGCCCCACATTGATTAATGTCTATATGTCCCCACTGATCGACCTAATCAAATCTTTTGGAAACTCCACCACCTCATATGCTGATGATACCCAATTGATCCTGCCCTTAGATAAGAAATCCTCTGGTTTTGAGTTACACTTCAAGAACTGTCTTACTCAAGTCATTAGATGGATGAAGTGAAACCACCTGAAGTGTAACATGGAGAAAACTGAAATTCTTTGCTCGGGAAAAACAACCAGTTCTCTGCTAAAGACTGGTGGTCGATTGACTTGCTAATCCACCACCTCCCAAGGACATTACAAGGAATGTAGGGTTAAATTTAACAGTGTTCTGTCATCAAGTTGTTGCGGTTTTGGGAATCTGTTTTTTTCATATCAAATCTCTCCAAAAATGATACACATTTCTTCCTTTTTTCGGCAGGAAGACTGTAGTGCAAGCCTTAATTACTTCTAGGATTGATTATTAAACAGTCTCTGGGTATATCCAGAAATGTAGTAAACAAATTGCCGGTGGTGCAAAATGCTGTTGATCAACCGGTGCTCAAACTTCCTTGTACGAGCTCCACATCCGAGATGTGAAGGGTGCTCCATTGGCTTCCGGTGGAGAAACGGATCTTGTTGAATTCACTAACTATTGTTTTTAGAGCGTTCCATCAATCTATTCCAAAATATCTTTCTGATCACTTCACACATTACGGTACCCAAAGAATTTTAAGATGTACCAATGCCAAACTCATACGGATTCCCAATTTTAGATTGACTACCAGAGGTTGAAAATTATTTTCATTTCTAGAAGCGAAAGCCTGGAATCAGCTCCCTCACTCTCTTAAACAAGTTGTGAATAAAGCTTCTTTCAGAAAGCATCTGAAGACCTAGCTACTTCCCCTGCCTTTATGTTTCCACCTTGTTTTAAGCAGTGGAGGTGTGATGGTACATGTACTCTAGGATTAGCACCAGGATGCCCCATTGGGGGTACTAGTGCACTTCATAAATAACCCCTCTCATTTAATTTCATAAATATTGGCCCTCCTGAGCCACTCATCAGTACACTCTTGGACCTGTGGACATTCTAGAAGGACTGCCTTGTACCCAGGAGGACTGCCCTGCTGCTTGACTGAGGTCTGCCTTGTTCTTCAGAGGACTTCGCTGCTGCTTGAGGCCTGCCTTGTTCCCCAGAGGACATGCCTGCTGTTGAGGCCTGCCTTGTTCCCCAGAGGACTTCCCTGCTGTTGAGACCTGCCTTGTTCTTCAGAGGACTGCCCTGCTGCTTGAGGCTTGCCCTGCTCCCTAAGAAGTACTATTGTACCTGCTCCATTCATCCCAGGCTAACACGAGTGACTCAAAGGGTCAGTTGGCTGGCCTCCTGTCCTGAGCTACAGGGACACAGCAAGCTCCAGAGGCCTCCCTGCAACTGTCCAGCTGGCCTGTTGTAACTGAACCAGTCTGAGCCCTGCTGGCCTCTGCTGGAGTACGTTCCTGATCCCCAAGAGGTGCCTCCATGTGTCCTGGACCCTTGGCTTTCATCAGTTGAGCTCCTCCTGTGAAATCCTGAAGTTGTGAACTCTGCGTGCCCTAATTTGAGAAGGCAACTTTTTCATTGGGACTCACCCTGTGCTGTATCCAGCACTCACTCCATCGAGGTTGGCCTGTTCTTGTGACTATGTCCTAGTCTGGCGCGACCGTTTACCCACAGTTTCTGCTCCTTGGCACTATTTTTAGTTAAACCTTTAAAATTGCATATCTGATTGGATTTTTGTCTCCTTTTATTTATTAAATTTTACTATATTTTTCTAAATTGGTGTGGTATATCTTTTGTGTTTTGTTTTCACTTTATTACTATTTGTGTGCTGCATAAATACTTAACACAGTGCCCCTAACACTAAGTCTGGCTGCTTTTGTGCCAAGCTACCAGAGTGTTAAGCGCAGGTTAATTTAGTGACTTTTGTGGTTCACCCTGACAAGGATTGTGGTTATTGCTTGAGAAAGGTTAAAATCCACTTACCAATAACCCAATGTCTTACACAAGTGTAAGAAATTGGGTTATTAGTTGTACAGGATATGCAGCCTTCGCAAGTAATAGGTCTAAAATGTCCCCTTACTGGGAAACAAGCACCCTATTGTAGCACTTGACTCTGTCAGGGTAGCAATGCAGAGCAGTCCAAGGCCTACTCAGGCGATGTGGTGTGGGCTAGAATTCACCATTCACTGACACACAAAAATAACACTTGTCCCACTATCAGAGAGCAGGAGATTAGCTGTCCACTCGCGTGCTCCCAAATCTTAACAAAAATTCACGTAAAGGCAACTAGACAGATAGAGGGGGGAGAGAGATGGGCAAGAAGTGCCAAAACAGGCCACTATTCTACTTTCTACCTGTTGTATCATAAATGTTATTGGAGTAGACGCCTCACTCACTTATCGTGACATGCTTCATCATCAGCGCCTATCCACACCCTGGTAGGTTGATACCAGCAGGGCAGACTCAACCAAAAAACGAATTCCTTGGGAATTCTTAGATGAAAACAGAACTGGACAGTGCAGGGATGCAGAAAGAAAATATTAGTGAGGGTAGATAGTAAAAGATTGGCCTGTTTTGGGACTTCTCACCCATCTTCCTCCAACCTCTATCTGTCTAGTTGCCTTTATGTGAATTAGACACAAAAATAACACTCAATAAATGATTGTCTAGTCTGTGCTTTTCCTTTGAAAAAGGAAAATTACATTTATTGCACACACTACTAAATACTACACATTAATTTACAAATATGTGCATACGGCAAACAGAAAATACCTTAGGTGACATCCGGCCATCACAGTTGACCCCCTAAAAGGTCATGAGCCCCAACATCACAGTACCCTCCCGCCTATACCAGACAGCACATTACAATCTAGGGGGTTATCACTTTGATTAAGTCATGCCTATTGACTTTGTCAAAAGGTCATCACCACATCATATAAGACAAGCCTATTGACTTTGTCAAACATTCACCATATTAAGACAAATAGTCCACATGTTAGAACTTATGTCATTTCACTTTAATCAATAACAAGTTTAAATGCATTCTTTAATTTCAATAAAGCTTTTTAACATGGATCAAAAATCGCTGTCAACATTAATGGTTAATAAAACATTGAAAATAAACATAACACATGACTGTGTCTTTTTTATACACCTTCAGGCCACATAAATGTCGGCCATAGAATCAGTCCTTAAAGCAGGGGTCTTCCAACTGAGGGGGTGGGCCCCCCTAAGGGGGACTCAAGTGATCCCAGATGGGGCACCAGGTTCTGGTCAACAGAACCATAATGCTAATAACTGTGCATTGTTTTCATCAGAAAGAAATGAGCAGCAGTAAGCTGCTCTGTAAGGGCCCTCACTAACATCTTTTGTCATTTATATCCTGGCTGGGAGAAGGTGTCAAAAGGGAAGGGACTAGGAGGAGGTGTCAAAAGGGAAGGGACTCCACATATTCTTCAAAATGAGAACTTAACGGCAATGTTTAAATAAGTATGGACATATTTGAACATTGCCAGTTAAAATGAATAATTGTGAAAAATTTTGAGGGGGGAACAGTGATTTTTTTTCCCCATGGGGGAACGCGGCATTAAAAAGTTTGAAGACCACTGTAGAGGAAGCTACACCCTCAGCTAAAGAACACATGCTCCAGCCTTGGGAGTTTTTTTTGAAATACTGGTGAAAAACCAGGGAGGTCGTAGTTTCTTTGCCCCTTTAAACTCAGGGTCATTACTCTTCAAACTCTGTGGGAGGAGCTGCTGCACTTCTGCTGTCTCCCCATACTCTGCTGCCAATGCTGGTGGTGCCCCTGCCATCTTGGGGCCACCACAAGAATCAAAAACATTAAGCTAAGGTGAAGCCCCACAGGGCATTATGGGGTGCTCCTTCCATGAGTGTGAATAGACAATGAGCTGTTCTGGCCACATTACTTTGCTGCTGCGTGGCCTCGCTTTACGGCTTCTTTTTGTTTCCTTTTTCATCCGGGGGTGTCGGGTCCCATCCGGGACACCTCCAAGTAAGTAGTGTGGCGGTGGCTGCGGGGGAATCCCAAAGGCCCCCTGCAGCTCAGGCAATCTCCCTCATGCCTGCCCCCCTCCCTCAGCCAGCACATGAGCCAGCCTGTCTTCCTTCTCCTACCTGCGCTCCATGCAGGCATGATGCAGTCTTTCAGGTGTACTATACCTCCACAGACATTGGCCCGAGGCGTAGGAGGCGCTCTTGGGACTCTCTTGTACTCGGGGTACCGGGGCCCCGGATCTCTTTTGCATCAGCCCCAGGGAGATAGGGACTCCCTAAGGTGAAGATTGGGACAGGGAAGGGGCCCTACACACGCCCCCTCCCTTCAAATAATCAAAACAAATTTTGCTCCAACCCCTTAGCACTGTCCTACCCCGAGTTTAATTTCTAAAAACACAGAGAAGCCACAGCTTCAAACTCAAGCCCGGTGGGCCGATTTGGCCGATCTTGGGCTCATGTTTCTCCTAGTGACGAGCTCTAGACGAAAATCGCAGTTTCAGCAGACCTTCTCCCCTCCAAGGTGGTGCATTCTGCAGGGAACTGATTTTACTGGCTCCCTGTGCCAGCTTTCCTCCTTTCCTTTGTCCTCCCCTCCTTCTGTGGTGCAGAAGTCAAGATCTACCCTCAACTGGCCCACATGGGGAGTTATGGGACCGACTTATAGGCCCTTGGAAAAACCCATTGGTCCTGGGTTCAACAGTAGGCAGAGTCCTTAGCCATTTTTGGCATTGGGTGGCTTGTCCTTCCAGTTGCCTGTGGCTGCTGCAACTGTCCAGTGTCCAAGCCCAACAGCAAGAGCAACTCTCTCTCCCTTGTGCAAGAGTTTCTAAATAGGGGTGAAGGTTCTGGAAGCCAGACAGCCCTGGCCAATCCTAGGATGCGACATCACCTCACCACCCCGTCCCACTCCTCCCCAAAAGCATGCTGGGACAGTTCAAGATGGCGACATCCAGAAGTCACTGGTCACATCTCCTCTGGGAGCCTCAGCTCCGCCTCTAGCTGACATCACTGCAGGGTCTTTCCCACAAAAAGTTCAAAAAGTGTTGGCCCCAGTTGTCTGAGGTTCCTCCTTTGTTAAGTGGGCCTGAGTTGTCCCAACCCTGGTACAGTGTGACAGCTAATTAACAGATGCAGACTTTCTTCCCCACCCTTTCCTTCTCAGGAGGAGCTGAGGGAAGTACTGTTAATTACTCTTTTGTGTGGGGAGGCCTTTGTTTGATATCCTAGGTAGCAATGTAATTAACTTGGCTAAGCAGGGTGACAAAATGCCTGGGTTCTGAGAAATATGAAAATACTGAGCGACTGATAAAGTGTACATGCTTGGGACTTGCATAGTCAATCTTGGCGTGCACTTTTCACCCAGTTTGATACCTTGCTGTACTTTGTAGGCCAAAGGGAAGCAAAACTGCACTCTAAGGTAGATTTCCCCCATGTATATAATAAACACAGAATAGTAAATCATACTGACTTTACCTATGAATGCCCACTAATATTATAAGTCCTAACCCAGGTCAAAATCTAACCCTGCAGAGTCTCCTCTATGCCAGGCTACCTGTGTCTAGTTACTGGGCTGCGCATGACGGTAGTCTCACACATACAGCCTTCACACGTATGCACACCCTAGTGCACATATGTTCATCTATAACCACCCACGTGCCCCTTACCCTTGCTGCGTTGCAGCAGTTTTATCTTAAAAGACAGACACTGGCGACAAACATGTGCAGTCCATTTACCATGTGACAACCATGGGGTCAACACAATTAGTAAGACTCACCCATAGTAAAAGTCCATAACCGGGTGATCAAAAAAAGCAAACAATCCGGGTGTACTAAATGGGCGAAACCCACAAGTTATACAAAACTGCTTCAAATCCAGTCGCAAGGTACTATACGTCTGTTGGAACTCCTTTCCTTTAGTTGATAATGTAGCAGGTGTACCAAATCAATAAACTTATTTAGTCATCAGAGAAAGCACCACAACTCCTTAAAATCCTTCCTCACTCATTGTAAAACACTGCAGTTGAGGCCTCCTCCATTTATGAGATTCAGATTTTACTTGACTCAAGAGGCTGATATAAGTATCTATGGGCCTGATTTAGAGTTTGGTGGAGGTTGCTCACTCACAAACATGTTGGATATCCCATCTGCCTTAATAGAAGTACCATAGGATATAATGTAACCTGTGCTCCAAACTCTAAATCAAGGCCTATATCTTTAAACACCTGTTGTAAGGTCAAAATGTCAGTGTGTGATGCTTAAGTGGCTTGTCTCCAGCCAAATATTGCATAACACTGCTCGATGTAATCATTATATTGTTTCTAGCCAAGGACTCTTATTTAAAATCATTGGAGTCACTCATATTAAGGTGCATAATTGGAAAATTGCATTGGACATGCTAAATAATTTAGATTACACTGGGTTACGAAGGACTGAAAGAATTGAGAGTCCCCTCTAAACTTTCCTAGTGGCATCATGCCCAAAACTAAACTCCCACATCTATGAGGCTTTGAGGTGGAAATGGCTTCTCTCATTATTGGCGGATATCCACAGGGCAGAGTCACGACATTTCCCAGTGATTTGATTTACACAACCAACAAATAGGCTTGTTCACTATGGGCTGTGTTAAATCCTTCTGAATGACAACAATGGCCTGAGGTATAACCTGCAGAATATTGGTACAAGAACTCATGCCAAATTGGTAGGCTTGACACACTGTCCGGATTCATAACTGGTGTCTGTTTGTGTCTGATGGCAATCTACCACACTCCCCAAAACATGATTCTGCTAGCATAGAAAAGGATACAAAGAGCAGAACAAAATACTGGAGGGAAAGGGGTATAGGAGTCAGTGAGAAAAAAAGGCATCCAGGACATCTTGGGCTCTTCAGGGAGAGGTCTCTGTGAGTCTGAGTTTTTCGGAAGAGGTTTTCGCAAACTGGTGTACTGAGCAGTTGAAGTGGAGAAGTGTGGCTCAATGGTTAGAGCGGCAGACCCTGATGCAGAGATCTGGCCCGGGACCAGGGTTCAATTCCCCGCCTCGGCGGGTCTTGGGCTCAATTTCCTCGGACCTGATAATTCTCGCCTCTGTGCCTATTCTAATCATGGGTCCCACTCTGCAACTCTGGGCAATAGCTTGCTTAATCTCCACAATGGCCCCAACAGCGCTGGGATGCCTGGCTTCACCCTGGGGGTGCCCAGGAGTGGACATTTCACAGGGAAAAACCAGGAAGGGTTCCACAGCGGTATGCGTACAGCGCCTGGACACCCCTTTGGGGGTATGGGTGCGCTTTACAAGTACAAATTTCATTTCATTTCATTTCATTTCATTTTTCAAGTGCACATGGATTCAAGATGGCAGAAAGCTGGGAATCTAAACCAGTACAGGAGAGGAAACTGGTACAATCTTTGGTACGATCCCAGTAGGTAACCCTACTGAAAGCAAGATTGGAAAGGGCACGAAGACAAGCTAGAAAGCAAAGCCAAAACCAGAATCTGTAATCTCAGCAGGTGTGCACCAAGCATGTCTTCATAGTGACAGGGGGCTACTGTCCCTATCCTGAAGAGAGGGGGGGCAGCATATTGTCTTTTGTCATCTTATTTTTCACTAGACTTTTTTTTACCGGTGCCACTGAGATTGCAGCCAACTGCCTCCTGTTTTTCTAGTGTTACGTGAAACCCAGAACCTTACGCAGACATCCTGTCAAATTAGTCTGAATGTACAGTATGTGTGTGATACATGTGACGTAGCAGGACTCTGTATAAATCTGAGTACTAAAGCCAGTGAGATCCATTTTTAGATGTCCCTGAGTGAGTACGACAGAAGATGGAGTATGAAGACAGCTTCCCCACACAGTGCAAATATAGTGCCAGCATTCCTGTGGCTGGAAGGTGGAGATGCAGACACTGAAATAAGGGGGATGGAGACAGTGCTTCCTTTAGTAATTCCATGAAGACTTTGCTAGCAGGGGCTGCAGTTTAGTTTATCCTAAGCACTTCCATTTGCTTTATGTGAGGGCTGCAGTTCTGATGTTGAAGGTTGTTGCTAAGTCCGTTGCGCCCTCATAATCCCTCTGGAATTGTTGCTTGTGACAACCCAGATTTTCTGACTTTTACTGTGTTTGAGCCTCACTACCGGAGTATCACTCACAGTAAATTTATGGTAAATGAACAGCGAGTCTATGTCCATCTTTTAAAATAAGGCTGCTGCTGTGCAGCTAAGGTAAGAGGCTCTGGGCTGGTTACACGTTAACATGTGAACACATGCGTGTGCGCACATGTGTGGGTTGCGAGTGTGAGACCATCGTCTTGCACTGCCCGGTATCTGAACACAGGTAGCCTGTCACAGAAGGGACCATTCAGGGATTGGTACTGACCTTGAGTAGGCCTAATAATGTGCGTGATCATTAACAGGGTAGATCTGTAGGTCTTACTAAAAGTCTGTGATGCTTACACTGTATTACACATTATAGGCAATATCTGCACTAAATTACAGTTTTGCTCCACATAGACCTATAAAGTCCAGTGAGGTATTAATGTAAGGGTAAACAAGCACCTGAGTGTAGATTTAAAGTCCCTAAGATAATTTCTACACTACTCATGACACTTTCAAGAATTGTTATATATCCCTGACTCAGCTCATAATCAGATTCCAGACCTTGTCCCCTTTACTGGGCCAAGGTAATTAATCTGCTCTCCAGCAGGAGGATCAAAGGCCTTCCCACATAATATCGCCATTAACAGTGTATGACCCTGTTCCAGGGAAACTAAGGGGGTGGGTGGGAATCTGTAACTCTTAATTAGCTAGTGGGCTGGGGCAGTCAAGGTCCACAGAGTAGGGCCAGACCTCTGGAATGAATGCAGGAAGGGTTCATCTTTGAAGTTTCGGTGGGAAGGGATCAGGTAGCTGTGTCAGCTAAGGGCAGAGCTGAGACTCTCAGGGACACTCTTTCCATAGACAACTTGAAGTCCCCACATTGAATTGACCCAGAATACTTTGCAGGAGGGTTGGGAGAGTGCTGAAGTGATGATGTTACACCCTAGGATTGGCCACTCCCACTTAAAACCCCCTGCACAAGGTGTCCCCTCCTGCACATAAACAATCTTTTTAAAAAATGACGTTTTGCAGCGTCTATGTGTGCTGCATTAAGCAGCACACACAGAAGTTACAAAGCGCCATTACTGATTGTTTATGTGCAGGAAGGGGCACCTTCCTGCACATAAATAATCATTCCCCTGCAACGCAGACACCATAAGGGGCCTGCGTTGGTGCTAGGCAGCTAAATTATCGCCAGAGCAGGGGGAAATGCAGGGCTGCACCGTATTCTTATAAATACAGTGCAGCCCTGCGTTTCAGAAGTGGCAGAGCGTGGCGTTAAGCCAAGGAGGCGAACGCCACGCTCCACCACTTCTCTCATAAATATGCCCCTTAGTGTGAAATGCGGTCTTTCATTTGTCACCCTTTCGAACTCTGACCAGGTAGGGAGTTCCATTGAGATCTAATTTCATAAATATTTTTACATTTTGAATCTGATGTAACAAGACAGATGTCTATGGCAATAGGAAACAATTCTTTACTGGGATTCTATTGAGGGTGCTACAATTTACAAAACTTCTTTATTCACCCTCTTTCATTCGAACAAAAATAATAGAGAGAATGCAGGTGACTATGAATGCCTAATGAACCTTTTTGCTAGACTTTCCTCCAAGTACTGCTTAAGATATTCGATCTCTGATTCAGTGTGTGCATACGCTTTACTGTAAGGTATTTATCAGGTTCAAAAATCAATCATAACCTCTTTGTGAGGGCATCCCATTTACATTTGTTAGTCAAAATACCTTACTGAACTCTTTGTAACAAGAAAGTAGGAAAATCGCACATTCAGTTGCTGGGGATATTGCCGTCCCTGCTAGCACCTTAGATGAGGGGTCTTCAAACTGGAGGGCGGTCCCCACAAGCGGGGCCTCAAGTGGTCACAGGAGGAGGGGTGGGGGGAGGGTGCCATGCTCTAGCCAAAAGAAGCATTGTGCTGATAACAGTGCTTTGTTTTAAGCAGACAAAAATGAGCAGCAGAATAGGCCATCACTAACATCTTTTGTCATTTAGATCCTAGCTGGGAGTATGTGTCAAAAGTGAAGGGACTCCAAATATTCTTCAAAAACCATCACCCCCATTTCTTATAATCACTCTGTGGATACCTTTACACGTTAGTAAGGCCTGCCTGACCGGAATAGTATGTTTGGCAATCCAGTATTTGATTGCATTTTTAAAGCGGTAACAGAACTTCCCTGCAATGTTTGAATCAGTCTAGACATATTTAATCTTGCCAATTTAAAAGAATAATTGTTGAAAATTCTGAGGGGGGCCAATGCTTTTTCTCCCCACTGGGGGGCACTGCAATAAAAAGTTTGAAGACCAATGCCTTAGTAGATGGAAGACTCTCAGAATTTTAGTATTCAAACAACTGGCCTGGCAATAGTCTGAATTCAACTGTTCTATTCTTTCTGCTCAGTCAGTAACAGGTTACCATAAAGTCCACCAATAAATAGCCAAAGTTACTTTGAACTGAGAAGCATCTATCAAGTCAAAACAAATCTTTCTGAGATTGTTTCCAAACCCGATCAAAGAAATCATATGTGAAACTGCACTGGACCTGAAGATAATGTAGAACCATCAACTGCTTTGACCTCTTACAGTAATCTTTTTCTTATGTACACAAATTATAAAAGACTGAGCAAACTGAATATCCATAACTTTCCCTGAAGCTCCAGAATCTAAGATTCTTGAAACCATCTTCTCCAGTCCAACAGAGAAGTCACTTTCAGATAGACTGTCATATGAGCCATGGCAGATCGCAAGGCATTTACTATCCATCTTGGAACTGTCTTCATGTATTCACTTCAAAAGGCAGACCCCTTCATTGTTGAGTTATCTGGTTTTTGAGAGGTTGCTGTCTTTCACCAGGTAATATTATCAATGCTTGGTTCATAAATGGTATCATTTTATTTTACAGACTTTAAAAGAATGACATGACCTTCCACAGAATAAACATAAGCTCTGTGTATGTCTTCTTTCTCTTTCTTCTTTAGATGTAGGACTTCATCAAATTACTGCATAGGTTCTAAAGCTTCCATAACCATGGACTCCTGTGGCTTTGGTCGAACTACTGGTACCTTAGTTTTTTGTGAACAACGTTCAGATAGAAGATGATGATGATCTAATATCACCAAATCTATGAGCTCTGCATATTTATTAGGAAAACTAACTACTTGAACCAAAACATTTTTCATTTTACTTTGCAGTCCTTGATCAAAAAATGATGTTTTTCTCTTCTAGCCAACCAGTTTCAACCACTTAGCAACTGAATGTGAAATGTAGTTTCATAGTTGGGTGTTGTCGCTTAGTGCATTCTCCACACCTGTGAAACCTTTCATAAAGCTGTATCGACACTCTGTGCGCACTGCTTCTCTGCCCATGAAATACATTTGGCGCATGCAAGTTTGGAGCACAGTGCCTTTGCACCCATGAAATCGCCATCGGTAAGCACTGTCTTCAGATCTGCCTCCTGACACAAAACACTAGTGCAGGAGACGGAATGTTTATAGTAGCCACATGAACAATTGAATGTGCACAATATTGGGTCATGTGATATGGGAGAGAGCGAGATATTGGGGACAATATTGCATATTTGATATAGCGCACACTGAGAATGTCATAATCGCAATTAGAACATTGGAATGTTGAGAGCTCCATTGAAGACAATAGAGTGGCTCAGGGACAATAGTGGCTGGTATAAGCCTTTTGCTCCAAAATTCTAAAGCTTATTTTTCTGTGTCTCCCTTTTTAATTTAGAACACTCTACCTTCAGTGGCTACACTGGCTGTTAACGGCCCACTCCCTCATTATAGGTCCTCGTCTGACGCTCAGGCCTATAACCCAGATTGAGGCTCTTAACAACTGGTATAGCCCTCGGCAGTGGACTTCAGTGCTATAGTAGAAGGCAAATGATACCTTGGTATAAACCTAAAAAGAGGTCAACAAGCTATCCACAGGTATAGCTACTTATTGTTCAGAATAAATGATAGATGTTCTGTAAGAACCAGGTCTATATATCCATTTACATATTTAAAGTTTTGCTACAGTGCTACGTGTCGCCATTCCAGATACTTCAGAGCACTACAGAAAATAGAAAGGGGGGACGAGTTGAAGTCTAGTCAGTCAAGAGAGCATCCAAGCCACCTTTTCTTCAATCTTTGCCTTTGGAGGTGTGAGGTTCTGCTGAATATACGCTGGGACTGTTCTGTTTTCAGTTCTTGGTTTGGTTCTGCCCCGCAGCTTGGGTACAGTGACTGCCATAGTCTGGGTCCCTGGACTCAAGAAATGTACCTCCATGCTCTTAGGGTTAGGCATTGTGCACAGTATAACTGTCG
Source organism: Calotriton arnoldi (assembly GCA_963921515.1). Classification (NCBI taxonomy): domain Eukaryota; kingdom Metazoa; phylum Chordata; class Amphibia; order Caudata; family Salamandridae; genus Calotriton; species Calotriton arnoldi. The sequence continues at coordinate 234,759 of CAWUFW010004240.1, forward strand.
ATGCTAAAAGTGGAACCTAGATGAATCCTGAAACAACTGTAAATTACAGTGACTATTGAAAAACAAAAAAACAAACAAAAATATACAGGCCTCAAACTTAAATCCGATCAATGTAAACAGGTTCCACGTTTTTGCATTATTATACCCAAGACATCTGACTTTTATGGTGCTAAAAGAAAATAGGTTTAGCAGAAAATGAACTTAAATATAAAAAATAAACAAATATGTTTCTACTTTCCCCTTTCCATGCTTTTAGTGAACTGGTTACATTGTAGGAGAGCTGAGTCGGGTCAATTTATCAGACAGAGGTCTTGTCTGTGGTTTCCCATCAATGCCCTTACTTTGAGTCGGCCTTAAGCACATTTTCCGGGTTAGAATGTCTCTGACAGCCATAAAATGAAGGGTAAAGGACTTCATTATAGAGAACAACATTCACCAATCGTTTTCCAAGCTTAAGTGATTACATCGGTGGGGCACCAATGGGACCGTGTGGGAACCATGGGATTATCCTAATGGGTTTCTCTGCTCTCCCATTTGGAACGTTTGCATGTTTGGGGGCATCATAAGACAGCTTTGCAAACATTTTGCGTGCATTATTTGATTTCCACTTGAACAACGGGTTCATTATTTCAATCACATTACCCCTCTCCAGGCCCTGCAAAAGAATTCACCAGACAGGAATAATGTGATTTATGGCTCCAAAACTGAAAGAGAGAAAGAAACACATGATCGACTCTCTAATGTGTTGCCACTAGAAATGTGAACACTGGCGATGACGTTAGCAAAGCTGTATTTTGTTTTCAAATGCGTAAAGCAGGATCCTGATAGATTGCCAAAGATAAAGCTTGTCGGGGGACACAAACAGTTGTTCATCCTCCGTGGTCTCCTCCAGCCACACTTCAGGTCTGTCTCATGAATGAGAGCCATGGGAGCCAAGGTGGACTTGCACATTTGACACTGGCTGCAGCATAGAGCCGGGAGCAGAGCTGAACCCATTTGCCTTCTACGGGCTGCACTTTCCCTTAAAGATGGATAGCTGTGGGTGACCCTAAAACCCTGCAGCATCGCCCTCTAGGACTGGCTGTCCCACCTGGTCTACTGCAGCCCCTAAGGTTGGTCAGAACCTTCCAAAACTCTGGCTCCCTCGCCCCTCCTCTTTCAGCAGAGACAAGTGTCCCTAGTGCAGTCTATGGCAGGGAGGGGCCAGCCCTGTCATGCGGTATCTTAATATTGTGAAATTACACGTCTGCTCAAAGTGCGAGGTGTGACTGGGAGAGTGCCTAAGGCTTTCCCGTGTGAGTCCCTGATTTCATGCCCGGAACCCATCACTTGCCGATTGTATGTGTAGTATGATAGAGAGTGCCTGTAAAGCAGGGACCGGGTACCCAGGTTATGGGTGCCCCTGGCTCTATGCTTCCCCGAGGGAGGGACGCTGCACCACAAAAATAGGGGTAGTCAGAGTCTGCTGTCTCTATTCTCCCTGCATACCCCCTCTTACTGCTCCTCAGATTCACCCCTTCCTCTAGGTGTTGTGTCAAGCCAGGTGCGACTATCTAGTTCAATATTCACATTGGAGCTAGGGGAGAGAGGGAGCTTTTGTTGCTCACTGGGACTGGGACTGGGTCAAACCAGTTCCAGAAGCCAGGCTTGTGACCTGATCGGGGCAACATCTACATAAAACAATGGTCAAAAAGCAAGGACAGTGGTATACGTGTTACAGTTGTCACTACCTGCCCCACCCCAGCATCATGAGCTTTGTGCTGCTGGAAAGAAATCATCCGGACCACAATACACAAACTCAGGAAGAGTTTTTCAGCTGACAGTGGTTGCCATGGAGAAACAGCAAACAACAAATTGAAGGAAAGAATGCTTGAAATGATTTCAGCCACGGGCAAGCGCGTACGTCTGCATTCCAGACCATCGCTTTCCACCCACCAGACCACTCTAGACTGAGATCAGCCATACCCAAGTCAGCCTTGGCCCTGCTCCGAAAGGAACGATCTAGCCCAAACTTCCAGGCCAGGTTCCCCTCCGATAGGAACACAAGCAACTCTGGAGCAGTTTTGAGCTACTTATGCTTCAACAGTGAGGTATAGCTTGAGTTCTGTGGCACAGAGAGCATGGGATGCAAGTCTTGTTATACCTGTCGCACGTAGGGTGTGTACTGCAACAAACAATAAAGTGATGGAAGGAATGCTTGGATTAACCTCAGGCACTGGCATTCGCTCCAGCTGCAATCTGGTAATTTTCATGTTAACTGTACAACTCTAAATGGAGACCAGCCTTAAGAGAATCAGCGGGTCTCTACACTAGAAACCAAACCTGTCTGGCCAGGTGCCTTCTAGATGCAGGGCCATAGTGACCCCCCCCCCCACCCACACACACACACACACACATTTTAGCTTCTTAAGCTAGGGGCTACCCCTGCTCCCCATTGGCTGGTGTTCTGGGTTTTACTAAAACATGAATGAGTTGTTTCTCCAATTCAGATACAGGACCCTTCCCACTAAAATGTTTTGCAGAAAATGGTAAACAGAGGCCATACAGATGACTTGTGCCCAGTATGCTTAGGAGGGGGTGGGGGAACATTTGTACATTTATTATTTTTCCGCCCTTGTTACAAAAAACTAAGGGCAAAGTGGATTGCGCCCTTGTGCAGGAATGTCGGTACCAGACAGCACCTTGAAGCATATAGAATACTCAGCACTGACACAAGCAGAGTAGTGTTGTTTGGTATGGCTGAATATTTGATAGCCCTATGGATTAGGAGCTCAAAGAGTATTCTAAGAACAGAACATTACTGATTTGTGAGTTCTGAACACACCAGGAGTTTTCCTTATTTCTTTTAGTATCTTACGTCGTCCTAGTTCGAGCTGCCACCCACCTAAAGAATTAAAAATATAGGCAGTTTTGATTTAAAATATTATATTGCTTGATTTGTGTTCTCTCAAAAACCACTAGTAGTATGGACGCTATCCTCTGCCATGTCTAGCCTTTAAGAAGAAGAAAAACGATTTTTAAGGGGTTTTATTGTTCGACTGTCTTTATTATGTGGTCAACACCTGCTGTGCTTTTATTTGTGATTGAATAATGTGCGTGGTTGTATTTTTAAGTTTATATTGCACCTGTAACTAATTGATAATGCTTTCTGCAAATTGTTGCTGTGGAAATGCACTGCCAGCGTCTCCAACAGGTTCCAGCTAGCCCTTCTCGAGACAACTGATTGTCTGCTGTCTGTCGGGGAAACATTGTGGGCCTGGGGGGGGGCATCAATGCCGAGCTGCTGCTAAAGACAGTGTAATGGTATGAGTGCCGGCCTTTGTACAACCTTTTTGCAAATGTAATGTGCTCTCAAAATGAGTCGATTTTTACTTTGGGAGGGCAGCTTTGAGATTTTATTCTGTGTATTTTTAATTTTGCGACTCCTTTTTATCATGATTATATGTATAATTATGTGTGATGTACTTTTAAGAGCCAAGTGATTGAAATAAAGTTTACAATGATGATGATGATGATTTCAGCCACGGGTGAGCGCCTACGTCTGCATTCCAGACCACCCTTTTCCGCCCACCAGGCCACTCTAGAGATCAGCCATACCCAAGTCAGCCTTGGCCCTGCTCCGAAAGGAAGGGTCTGGTCTAAACTTCCAGGCCAGATGCCCCCAGATTGGAACACAAGCAACTCTGGAGCAGTTTTGACATACTTATGCCTCAACAGTGAGGTATAGCTCAGGTTGTGTGGCACAGATGGCATGGGATGTAATTCTGGTTATACCTGTCGCACTTAGGGTGTGTACTGCAACAAACAATACAGTGATGGAAGGAATGCTTGCATTAACCTCAGACACCGGCAATCGCTCGGGCTGCAATCCGGTAATTTTCATGTTTACTGTGCCTTTCTTAAAGGAGAGCAGCCTTAAGAGAATTAGCTGAATCTCTACTCCACTAGAAACTGTCCTGTCCGACCTACCAGGCCAGGTGCCTTTCAGATGCGGGGCAACAGTGACCCCCCCGCCTCCCCAACTCTAGCATCTTAAGCTAAAGCTACCCTTGCTCCCTATGGGCTGGTATGCTGGGTTTGGCCAAAACACTAATGCGTTGTTTGTGGGAGAGCCTCCTTTCTCTTCAGGTGTGCAAACAAAATACTCATAAATAACACCGTTAAGTAATACAGCTGGCATGTACAGTGAAGAAAACAGATAGAGGAATGATGAATATATGGCAAAGAGATTTGGAAAAATGAAAATGTAAGAAAGAAAGTGCAAGGATGAGACAAGAAATGTGGGTAGGGGAAAAAGGAATGAAATAAAGGGAGAAGGCAGGGTGGAAGTAAAGAAATGTGAAAGGAAGAAAGGAAGGAAGTAACGGTGAAAGGTGAGAAGGGTGAAAGAATGAATGGATGGAATGATGAAAGGATGGATAGATGGGAGGGTGAAAGGATGGAAGGAAGAGTGAAATAATTAAAAGGTGAAAAGGTGGAAGGTCAAAAGAATGACAGATGGGGATGATGGAAAGGGTAAATGTGTGCAAGGATGGATGTATGAATAGATATATTGGTGGGAGGATGGGTGGTAGAATATATGTGTGCATGAAATGTAGGATGGATGGATACATCTCATTCCTCACTGGCCGAACCCAGAGAGTCAAGCTCCCACCTTTATCCTCAGAACCTATAGAGATCAGCTGCAGAGTTCCTCAGGGCTCCTCTCTGCGACCCACCCTCTTCAACATCTACACAGCCCCACTTGCAGCCATCATCAGAAACCACAGACTCAACATCATCTCCTATGCCGATGACATCCAGCTGATTCTCTCCCTCACCGACGAACCTGCAACCTCTAAGAGCAACTTTCACAACAGGAAGAAGGAAGTCACCGCCTGCAGGTGAAGGAAAGCTGCCTCAAACTCAACTCTGACAAAACTGAAGTCCTCATCCTGGGCACCAGTCCCTCCTCCTGGGATGACTCCTGGTGGCCCGCAGAGCTCGGAATCCCCCACACCCGCAGTAAATGCACGTAACCTTGGAATCATCCTAGACTCCACTCTCTCAATGACTGCCAATTCAATGCCATCTCATCCTCCTGCTTCCACACGCCTCGTCTGCTTCAGAAGATTTTCAAGTTGATTCCCACCAACACAGGAGAATGGTCACCCAGGCGCTCGTCAGCAGCAAGCTCGACTACGGCAACACACTCTACGCCGGTGGGACTCAAAAACTCCAGAAGAAATTGCAGAGCATCCAGAACACCTCAGCCAGACTTATCATGGACATCCCCCACCGCAGCCACATCTCCAGTCACCTGAGATACCTTCATTGGCTCCCGATCAACAAAAGAATCACCTTCAGGCTCCTCACGCATGCCTACAAAGCCCTCCACAACACCGGACCTGCATATCTCAACCACCACCTCTCCTTCTGCACACCCACCAGACATCTCCGCTCTGCCCAACTGGCCTTGACCACTATCCCACGGATCCGCAAGACCTCGGCCAGAGGAAGATCCTTCTCCTACCTTGCTGCGAAGACCTGGAACTCTAACTCTAGATCTCAGGCAATCACCTTCACTGCCTCAATTCAGGAAGGACCTCAAGACCTGGCTCTTCGACTGAATTGCATAACCCCCAGCGCCTTGAGACTCTAACGGGTGATTAGCCGCACTCTATAAGAACCCTGATTGAATGATTGATGGACGAAACCTTGGTTAAATAGGTAGGTGGATCAACTGGTCGAAGGGTGAAAAGATGGATGGAAGGAGGATGAAAAGGTAAACGGAACTCTTCTGAAGAAAGTTGGCATATTCATTGTCATTAGAGATATTGTTCAACTTTGGGGTATTTCAATTTTCTGGCTACTTTCTTGTCCAGATGAGAACACAAACAACCTCAGACCAGTTTTGGCCAATTCAGGTCTCATCACTGATGTATTGTGTCTATCCTTCCATGGCTAAGAAAACTTTTAGAAAGATATCTCCGACCAACTTAAATCAGCCATTACTGTAGAACAATTGCTGGTGAACTATTATTCCAACATACCACTATAATGTCAGTATTGAAAAAGATAACCTTAAACTATGATACAACGTACATCACATCATTAAAATAGGAGACACCTGTCTACTTGTACTTATACACTTATCAATGACTTTGAAAACATTTTGTCATCGCAGGTTAAGGTGAACAATGAAACATCGCATGAAATTTTGAGTTCTCCACATTTCTTACCAACAGGTATTAAGTAATGAAGATTAGTAAACATATCTCAGGTAAAGCAGCAGTGCCTTGTGGTGTCACCTGATTTTAGTATCTGCCTTATTTCTGTAAATGGAGCCACTGAGCATATTCCTAGAGAAGAAAGGCATTCCTGTGCATCAATAGCACTCAAATCTACCTAAAAACATTAAGAATTGAGGTGATTTTCTCCATACGCACCTGCCTCATAAGACTGTGCAAGTGATGTTGAGAACTTCATCATGTTCAATCTCAGAATGCAGAGCTTCTCTTTTGTTGTCCCCTCAAAGGAGCAAATTCGAGCTCGCTAGTCTGGAAACCCTGAAACTCAAAGGTATCTCTCCCTAAATCTCACTCTTGGTAACATCTCTTGGCTTCACTCTAGAAGCCATTTAAAGGGTACGTAAATTAGATAATTTCTATCTGCATGCCCGCAAAAAAAAAATCAGACATCTGCTCATCACTAACCAGCTGAAATCAACATTACACATCTTTGTTATCTCTAGAGTGGGATGTAGAATGCAATCCTTCGAGGAGCACCTCAGCCAACCAAGAGTACACTATTCACCAGCTAAATCATAGAACTCCTATATTGCAAGGTCTCCACTGGTTAAAATTCATAGCCAAGAACAATTTAAAACTTTGTTTCCTAGTTAATAAATCCATCCATCCCAAAAATTATATCTAGTACATCTGCTCACAATGTTGGAGCGAACAGACCCTAAGCAGAAATACCTTGTGAATCTGGGAATCTACATTCAGAGCTACTCTTGCCGAAAGCAGTCCATTAATCAATCAATCAGTTGATTTGTAGAGCGCTTCTTGTAACCTATGAAGGTATTCCAGGTGCTAGCAGTGCCCAGTTGATTAGCCAAATAACCAGGTCTTCAGGGACTTTCGGAACTCTGGAAGGGATGTGGAGGTTCAGAGATGAAAGGGTAGCTTGTCCCATGTCTTCGCTGCTAGGTAGGAGGAGGAGTGGCCGCCGCATCTGCTATGTCAAATGCGGGGAGGTGAGTGTTAGAGAAGGCAAAGCAGAGCAAAGGTGTCTGGTTGGCTGATGGAAGTTCAGTAGGTGGTTCAAGTAGGCAGGTCCGCAGTTGTGTAGGGCCTTGTATGTATGGGTAAGGAGCTTGAACAGGCATATTTTCTGTACAGGGAGTCAGTGGAGTTCCCTGAGGTTGGGAGTGATGTAGGTTCATCTAGGGAGATCCAGGACATGTCTGGCTTTGGCATTCTGTATGGTCTGTAGTCATCGGAGGAGGTGAGCTGCAATCCCTGTGAAGAGAGATTTGCCATAGTCCAGTCGACTGGAGATGAGGGCCTGGGTGATGGTGCGTCTTGAGCTTTGGGGTAGCCATTTGAATACCTTACAAAGCATGCGAATGAAGAAGCATGAGGAGAAGACGGAGTTGACCTGAGCCGTCATGACTAGCTTGTTGTCCAGAATGATGCCTAGGTTCCTAGCGTGGTCAGTGCGGGTAGGAGTAGGTCTAGGTGTGAGGGCCATCAGGATGAGTCCCATGGGGAGCTTTTGTTTCCAAAGATCAGTACCTCTGTCTTGTCCATGTTGAGCTTCAGGCAGTTGTCCTCCAACCAGTTGGCGACGTCCGTCATGCAGTTGTGGAAGGTCTTGGTGTTGGTGGTGTCTTTGGAGAGGGAGAGGATGAGTTGTGTGTCGTCGGCATAGGATATGATGTTAAGTCCGTGGATTTTGATGATGCTGGTCAGAGGTGTCAGATAAGTGTTGAAGAGGGTGGGGCTGAGCAAGGATCCTTGGGGTACTCCACAGATAACTTTCCAGGGTTCGGAGGTGAAGGGGAGAAGGCAGACTTTGTGCATTCTTCAGGTGAGGAAAGAGGCGATCCAGCTGAGAGCTGCTCCTTGGATGCCTATTTTGTGTAGCCTTGTGATGAGTGTGTGTAAAAGACCGTATCGAAGGCTGCCGAGAGGTCTAGGAGATCTGTCGTCAGTTGAGTAGGGAGGGCTCGGATGTCATCGGTAGCCCCTATGAGGACTGTTTCAGTGCTGTGGTTGCTGCAGAATCCGTATTGGGAGGAGTCGAGTAGGCGGTTCTGTTCTGGACGTGAGGAGAGATGTTGTTTCATGGCTTTTTCTAATACTTTGGCTGGGAATGGGAGCAGGGAGATAGGTTGGTAGCTGTTTAGTTTGCTGGGGGTCTCCCAATGGTTTTTTTAGTAGGGCGATGACTTCTGCGTGTTTCCAGTCCTTAGGGAAGGTGGTTGTTGAAATTGAGGTGTTGCAACAAGGTGGTGAGTACCTGACTGATTCTGGCTTCACCGAGGTTGAAGATGTGGTGAGAGCATGGGTCGGTTGGGGCCCCTGAGTGGACCGAGTTCATAATGGAGGCGGTGTCCTGTGGGGCGAGCTTGCTCCATTCGGTTAGTCGATTGTCTGTGGTGGTGGTAGAAGGATCATTGTGTTGCTTAATGAAGCCGGTGGCCTGGGGTTTAAAATTTCTGTAGATGTTGGCGATCTTGTTGTGGAAGAAGTTTGCAAGGTTGTCGCAGGGGTTAATGTTATTTGTTGCAGCTGAGGAGTTGGAGAACTCTTTGACGATGTTGAAGAGTTCTTAGCTGTTATTGGAGCTTATTCAATGTGTGAGGCTAAAGCCTTCTTCTTCGATTCTCTCAACCGTCTGTGGTAGAGGTTGAGGGCTGTCTTGAAGGCAGTCTTGCAGGTCGTGTCCTTGCTGCTGTGCCATCTCCTTTCCAGTTGTTAACAGTGTCATTTACTGGTTCCGAGGTCTTCAGTGTACCAGCTAGCCTGCTTGGTGGACTCTCTGTGGGTGTTGTTGCCAATGGGAGCGATGCTGTTGACGCAGTTGGTGATATAATTGTTGATGTTTCTGATGTTCTAGTCTAGGTTGTTGGAGGAGATGGGGTGGGTGGTGTTGAGGGCTTTTAATTCATGTGTCTTTTGAGACTTTGCTCCAGCTGCAGTGGGGGACGTTGGGAAGACTGGGGACGGATGTCCGTAAGCTGGTGATGGTGAAGTGGATGATGGAGTGGTCGGTCCAGGTGAGCTCCGTGGTGTGGTTGTACCTGATGCAGTCACTGGAGGTGAAGATGGGGTCTAGCGTGAGGCCTGCAGTGTGTGTGGAGTCATGGATAAGTTGGGTGAGTCCGATGTTGTTCATGCTGTCGAGGAGGCTGGTAGTGTTGATGTCAGTGTGGTCGTCAAGATGAAAGTTGAGGTCGCTGAGAAAAATGTAGTTTTTAGGAGTCTATGGCGAGGGGGGCGATGAAGACAGTGATGACGTTGCAGAAGGCTGGATGTGGTCCTGGAGGATGGTTGGGGAGGGTGCTCTTCATGGAGGTTTTACTGTCTGTTTGGAGTCGGAAGTTGAGGTGTTCCATGGCTGGGTGATGTCATCATTTGTGGTGGTGCATTGGATGGATTCCTTGTGTATGATGGTGATCCCTCTGCCAGGCCTGCTAATGCACTTGCAGTAAATGTAAATTGTGAATCTAGTATTTGTAAAGCACGAACAATTACCCAAAGGCGTCAAGGTGCTGGGGGCCGTCGGGAAGATTAAGCGAGCTATTGCCCACAGTCACATGGAGCTGGGCTAACCTGCTGCCGGCGCCGGGGATCAAACCGTGAGCCCGTCTTCCAGTCAGCCACCCTGGCCGCTGCGCCACACCTCTTCCTGTGGGTGATCTTGTATCATTCGGGTATTGCGATGGCACTGTCGGTGTGGAAGTGAGGTCAAGCCAGGTCTCAGTGACGAAGAGGATGTCGGGTGTGAGGGTGGAGATGCGGTCCCAAATCTCGGCAGTGTGCTTGCATAGTGAGGCTGTTTTGAGAAGGGCGCATGTGAGTTGGTGTTTTTTTTCGGGTGGTGTCTCCGGTGTGTTCAGGGTAGGGCTGATAGGTGGTCTGGTGTGTGTGCTGTGGCAGGCGAAGTGGCAGTGGGTGCAGGAGAAAGGTCCTACCATGGAGCATGGGTCGGCACGGTGGCAGTGTTTGTTGCAGCGTCTGGGGTCAAGGGTGTAGACCTCGGCGATGGTGTATCTGCCGGGGCGGAAGGGACAGGGGTTATGGCGTTGGGTGTGGTTCAAGCGCGGACGGGCAGCCACTACTAACTTGAACTTTCTAACCCTCAATGTCAAAATGAAGCCCGCCTTTCGTGCCTTCATAAAACATCTGAGAAATCATATCTTTGGCCTGTTCCTAAACTATTGTCTACACTCTATTTAATGCACAATGTTTACTGACCTTTTCTCACCAGTATATTTCTTTGACTCAATCTCGGCCTTGCCTTACAGATTATTGTAATGAGTTGTATGTAAAGCACCCTATTAACCTGCATTCCAGGCTGAACTATAAAGTAATGTGAGACAAAGTAACAAATTGAAATAGAGAATCATTTCTTTTGCAAAATAGAGGAAAAGCTAGGTGAGTTGATGTGGGGGAGGAAGATTATTAGGGTAGGGCTGGGACAACTTTATCTTCCACAAATGGATGGCCTGCTCAACATCCAACATTATTACTGGACAGAGCAATCTGTGGTAATTAATGTTTGGCTACATATTCCAATCAATCAACTCAGATTTATAGAGCGTGGCTAATCACCCGCAAGGGTATCCAGGCACTGGGATCAGTCAAAAAGCCAGGTCTTGAGTCTCTTTCGGAATTCTGGGAGTGAGGATGACAATCGGAGGTGGAGGGAAAGGTTGTTCCAGGACCTGGCGGTGAATTAGGAGAAGAAACATCCTACACTGTGGCTTTGGTGAATGCAGGGAATGTGTGCAAGGGCGAGGAAGGCAGAGCACAGATGTCTGGAGGGCTGGTGGAAATTCAAGCAGTGGTTGATGTATGATGGTCCTTGGTCATGGAGGCAGTGTCAGCATCTTGAATTGGCATCTTTTCTGGATGGGGAGCCAGTGAAGTTTCCTGATGTGGGGGTGATGTGGGTTTGTTTGGGGAGGTCGAGGATGAGTCTGGCAGATGAGTTCTGTATCGTCTGGAGTCTCTTCAGGAGTTGAGTGGTGATTTCTGCGTAGAGTGCATTGGAGGGTGTGGAAGCAGGTGGAGGAGGCTGCATTAATTTGGCACTCTATGATGAGTTTGCTGTCAAGGATGATGCAGAGGTTGCGGGTGTGGTCTGTCGGTGTGGGTGTGGGGCCGAGTTCGGAGGGCAACCAGGTGTCATTCCATGGGGAGGTGTTGTTCACAAAAATCAGCACTTTGGTCTTGTCCATGTTGAGCTTCAGGCATTTGGTCTTCATGCAATCAGCGGCGCTTGTCATGCAGTTGTGAAAGATGGCCCTGGTGGTGGGGTCCTCTCAGAGTGAGAGGATGAGCTGGATGTCGTCTGCGTAGGATATGATGCTGAGGCTGTGGGTTCTGACAATGTTGACCAGAGGCGTCATGTAAGAGGTAAACAGGGTAGGGCTGAGGGGTGAACTTGAGGGACCCTGCAAATGATGGTCTTGGGTTTCGTAGTGAAGGGTGATAGGCGGATTCTCTGGGTTAATCCTGTAAGGGAGGAGGAGATCCATTTGAGTGTGTCTTCCTGGATCCCGCAGTGGTGGAGTCTCTTGATGAGTGTGTGGTAAGATATGGTATCAAATGCTGCTGAGAGGTACCGGAGGATCATGGCCGCTCTTTCTCCACGGTCGAGGAGGGTTCTGATGTCATCAGTGGCAGTTATCAGGGTGGTCTCGATGCTGTGGTTGGTGCGTAAACCGGATTGGGAGGTGTCTAGCAGGTTGTTTCTCTCCAGGTGTTCGGTGAGTTGTTGCTTGATGGCCTTCCTGAGGACTTTGGCGGGGAAAGGGAGCAGAGAGATGGGCCGGTAGTTCTTGAGTTTGCTCAGGTCAGTGGAGAGTTTCTTGAGGATGGGACTGACCTCTGTGTTTTTCCATCCATCTGGAAAGGCGGCCACGGTGACAAATGCATTGAGAATGGAGGTGAGTTTGCAGCTGATTTCCTTGCTCCTGAGGTTGAAGAAGTGGGTGGGGCAGGGGTCCGTGGGAGCTACAGAGTGAATGCAGTTCATGATGGCTGAGGTGCTCTGTTGGGTTAGCTGTTCCCATGCGAGGATCGGGTGGTTGTGAGTGCCGTCAGTTGGCGTGAGGAGGTTAGAGAGGCCGGTGAGTTGGGGTTGGAAGTTTCTGTAGATGGTGGATATCTTGTTGTGGAAGTAATCTGCCAAGGTGTTACAGAGTTCCTTGGAAGGGGGATCATGTTCTCAGTGGCTGGGGGGCTGGAGAATTCTCTGACAATGCTGAAGAGGTCCTTGCTGTGGTTGAATTGTTTTGATGTGGTCTGCCAGGGCACTTCTTTTCGTGTCTTTTAGGGGTTGGTGGTATTCGTTGAGGGCTGTCTTGAGGGTGGCTCGGTCTGCAGGATCTTTGCTAGTGCGCCATCTTCTTTCTAGCCATTCGTAGTTGCATTTCATTGTTCTGAGTTCTGTGATATACCAACTGACTTGTTAGGTGGATCTGCTTGTCTTGGCGGGCTTGATAGGGGTGACACTGTTGGCGCAGCTGGAGATTGAGGTGGAGAAATTCTAGACAGCCTGTTCCAGGTTGGTTACCGAGTCGGGCTGGGTGGTGTTGAGGGTGTCCTTCCAATGGGTCTCTGTCACTTTGTTCCAACAGTGATGGGAGGAGCTGGAGGGCTGTGTGGTGGTGCATGGGGAGCTTCTGATGGTGAGGTGGATGATGGTGTGGTCGGTCCAGGTGAGTTCAGTGACATGACTGTGCTTGACTCTGTCGCTGGCCATGAAGATTCAGTTTAGTGTGTGTTCCGCATTGTGTGTGTGGTTGGTGACCAGTTGGGTGAGGCCATTGTTGCTCATGCTTTCAAGGAGAATGGTGGAGTTTGCGTCTTTGGAATCAGCAAGGTGGAAGTTGAGGTCAGAGAGAAAGATGTAGTGCTTGGAGTTGATGGCAAGTGGGGCGAATAAGTTGGTGATGGCGTTGCAGACGCGAGGGCATGGTCCTGGTGGTCTGCAGGTGAGGGTGTCTCTGATGGTCATTCTGCTGTTGGTTTGGAGTTGGATGTTGAGGTGTTCCAGGATCACTATGTTGTCGTCTTCAGTGGTGGTGCACAGATGGTTTCTTTGTGGATGATGGCGAAGCTGCCTCCTTGCTTGTTGGTGCGGCCCTGATGTAACATTTTGTAGCCGTTGGGCACGCGATGGTGATGTTGGGTGCAGTGGAGGGGTTGAGCCAAGTCTCTGTGATGAAGGTAACGTCGGGGGTGAGGCTGGTGATGGTATCCCAGATTTCGGTGGCATGTTTGTAGAGTGATCTAGTGTTGAGCAAGAGACAGCAGAGTGGTTCCGGAGCGGTTATGGTTGGTAAGGTAAGTGTGGTGGAGGTTTCCGTGAGGGCAGGAGGTCCAGATTTGCAGGTGAAGAGGCAGTGGCGACAGGTAAAAGGTCCTACCATTGAATGAGGAGAAGCGATGCAGCAGTTGTTGTTCTGGCATCTGGAGTCCAGGGCTTGGAGCTCAGTGGCTTAGTATCTGTGGTTGGCCAGAGGGCCAGGGTTCCTGGCGCTGGGCCCGGTCCAGGCATGGACGGGCACTCACAGGTTTACCTTTGGCGCGTCCATGCTGCTGCCACCATTAAGTAAGTAGAGGGTGGGGCGCTACGCGCTGGGTGGCGGGAAGTGAGAGCGGTGGGAAACAGCAACGAGCGGCGTGGTGAGCCAGCTCCTTTGCAAAAAAAGGCAAGAAACAACAAGCGGAACAACAAGGGTGAGCAAATAGAAGATTATAGTGAGGCTACAATGACAAAATACAGGCAGCAACAGTGCACAGTGACATTAAAATAAAAGCGGCGCAAATGACACAAAATACAACTTAAGAAAGCAGGCAGAAAAGGGTACAAGCAGAGGAAAGGGAACAAGCATAGGAAAACACTATGTAGTCCAACAAAAGCAGTTAACCAGTCAGTAGAGTCAGGGTGACCTGCATGATGCAGCACGGGTGGGAGCAAACAAGAGATCTGCTTAATGGGGTCGCGGTGCAGCCTCCACTATATAGGTCCTGGCCAGGGTGCTGGGTGGCGGGAAGCGAGAGCAGCAGGAAACAGGAACACAAAGAACACAAGCGAGATTAGATTAGCTATACTCTTAACTTGAGAATCAACAGTTTACGAGGTATTTTAAATGGGGCAATATCCAGAGAAAGTGGTACAACTTAGCACCCAAGATGGCAATTTTCTATGGAAAAAGCATCCAAGACAAACGTCTGCAAGTTACCAAAGTAGTACTGAGTTTATGGGAACAAGTTAACAATACCTTAGAATGTAGGAAGCTCGTGACCTAGGAAATCCAGCTCTAGGTGGCAATGCTCTTTCTAAAATGGAGGGCATTTACCAAAAAGGGTTCATGACAATTTACAAATACCCAACACGAATATGACCTCCATAAAACTATTTTAAGTACCCAAAAGTAGCTCATACATAAAGGCTGATCTTAAGGGAACTGTGACTTTCTGAGTGAATCCCTAGAGACAACAGAATGCGAATTGGCAGACTTATTAATAAGCAGATCTCACACAGGCAGAACATTAAGCATGCATACATCAGGCAAACAAAAACAAAAGTGACAACAGTAAGAGGAAGATGGATGGCCCAAAGAAGAGAGGAAATGAGAATAGGCTTTGGAAAACCACACGAGGTGCTATAGGTGCACAATATAGAATAACTAAATATCTACACTAATTATACAACGCCGCAGAAAATATGTGGAATATATGCCGAAGAGAGGCAATGTGTGTGGGTGACAGGGAAGTGTGAGCTTGTACCAACTTGCTAGATATTGGAAGGGGATTATCGTTAGAAACCTCAGTACAGTAGGGTAAAATGCCAGTGGCATTTCACAACAGAGTGTGAAACAGGTGTGCAGTTGAAATTGAAGAACTGAATTACGCTGCACTTGAGTAGCAGCTAACTATCAAGTCCTAAAGGGCAAGCAAACGAGCCTCTTTGTCAGGCTGGGAGAGAGTAGGTGGTATGGACTGACTCAAAGTACACGGATATGGAGATCTTGAATTATGGTGTGAACTCTAGGACCTGGGAAAGTAGCAAATGGCCACTTGAAGGACAACAGACAGCAGAAGGCCTTTTTATCGATTAACTACTCAAGTTTTACCCCTATATCTCTATATCTGCACGTGCATAGGTGACAGCAAGTCTTACTGTCTCCAAGCAACGGGGAATTGCTGCTTTTGGTGCACACCCTAGCATGGAGAGTGAGACGGCTGCCCATTAAACTACTTCCCATTACCCAAGGGTAAAGGGCTCTGACCCTCATTCCGTGAGGCCCGGCCAGGCCAATTTCACTGCAAACGGGGCTTGGCCCCCAAGTAAGCATCATCAATGTATTCACTGCTCAAATTTCACCAGACAACACCTGATGTACAAAGAAAGTGCAAGATTCTGCTTTTTGCAGCCCTGAAGGGAGGGAAATCGTGCGGTATTGACGTGATTTCCCTCATTCCAACCTGCAGAACCTGTAATGTGGAAGTAATACCACACCAGGGAAAACCCTTCCTCTGTATTGTAAATTGTAAATGTATTTATATAGCGTTGACGAGGCATCGAAGCCCTTTTTTCAATATTTCCAACTCCAAGTGTCCGAGGAGTGGACTTCCATCTTCATACCTTTTCTTCTACTCCCCGCCGCCCCCGTGCCAATATATATTTTTATTTAATTTTGCCCACGTGAAGCTGCAAAGACAACATTCAATTTCGAAGTCACAGCCATACAAGGGAAAATAAACTATGCAGCAATGGTTTGCCAGAGCTCATATGCATATCACGTAGTTCCATGAAACAAGAATTTGCATACATTTAACACACCTGCTTTCATTCTCATCTGAGTTCTGCACCTCTATAAAATACACATAATGAACCAGCAGGAGAAAATAATGAATTGCTCATATTGAACTGCAGAGAGCAGGGCTGTGAAAGTGGTGGTCACACTCTATAATTATTTGTTAGCATGGACAGCAAATGTAATCGTGGCATTGCATATAATTAAACGCATAGCGGATGCTTCATTTATTTTAAATGACATGTTACTATTCTAATTATAACAGTCATTGCGGGGTGGGTTGGGGCGAGGAGTAACGCAGCAGGGGCCTGCGTTACGTCACTGACCACCAGCCTGAATTGAGCGGCTGGTCCATCACCACTTTCGGTAGTGTCTTCCAGGGATGGCTTTCCCAGTGAGTACGGCACTCCAACCCCTCTTAGTAGGAAGGCGAGACGCAGAGGCGAGCGGATGCGACTGTTTGTTGGTAGAAGTGCTTTTATCGCCCTCCTCTAAATCACACTCGCCTAATTCCCCTCGGTCAGTCATAAAATCTATTTTTTTAACTTTGCGAGGACAAGTAGTACCGATAGACCCTCGCACCTTTCCGATGACGTTGACCCTCAATAAATCAATACCTGTAAAATTCCACTGTGCCAGTTTAAGTGCTAGGGTGATAATGGCCATGGAGTTTTCAACTCCTACAAACACCAAGGAAAAGAAATAAATGTGAATGTCTTCCATGCAGAGCGATGGCCTGCAAACCAAAAACAAGCATTTGCAATGCAAAAGGTCTCGCATTTGCGAGAGTTTGAGCTATTGGCATTGTAAATGACAATGCCTTTTATTTATGTGTTTCGAAAACCTGCAAGCGGTGCATAAACATGCACTTTGTACTTATGTACGAGAAGCAAGGCTGACAGTAAAAGAGGCACAGTTACTGTCAGCCTCGCTTCTTGTAAGCAATGACTATGAGTACAAAGTGCGTGTTTCCGCACCTCTTGCAGGTATTCAAAACATAAATAAAAGGCATTGTCATTTATAATGCCAATAGCTCAAACTTTCCTTTTACAGACAAAATGCAGTGGTTTTGCGCACATTAGCCCCCTCAACTCATGCATGATCGAAGCACAGTAGAGTTTGGGTGTGATCAGAACAGGGGTGCAACTCACCTGGCCCCCAGTCTCAACCCCCCTGAAAGGGACTCTAATTGTATGCATTCCTGCGGGAGACCCAGGACTTTAAGTGGGATGAAAAAACTAAGGGGTCTCTTAATTACATCGGGTGTGGCCGATGTAATTAAAGGCATGGTTTAAAACACTTAAGCTTAAAATGTGTACTGCCCCACTGGCATTTTGCTGCTTCGGTCCATACAGTCAGATATATGATACAACAAGTAACATTACACCTACAAGAAGCCAGGACTATTGGCCTTGTCAATGGTTGTAAGTTGCATAGCAGAAATAAGCAACAGATATGGCTTCGTTGTATATAATATTGAAAATGCTTCAGCTCTTGTGGGCGAGGTTGTGGTGTAAGGCTAACACTGCCGACTTTTAAGCTGAGAGAGCAGGTTTGAGCCTGACATGGGCTCAACAGCCTGTGATTCAAAAAATAAATATGTCATTGTGTAATGTAACTGGTGCTTAGGTAAAGCGCACCAATATCTTTGGCCAAGTTTGTGCTATATAAAAGTGGAAAAAAGAGTCTCTTTCAAGTTACATAAAAAGCAGTGAAGGGTGGTACTACTGCAGGTAAGTTACATAAAGGTGGTACTACTGCAGGTAAGTTTTCTTTTTTTTCACACCAAAGGTGAGGGCAAAAATGGAGAGCCCGATAGGGACCCGTTTCAGCCCCTACTTTTAAGAACTGCCGGTGCTCTGGACCCGGCCACTTAAAGCCCTGGGAAGTCCTGTCCGCAAACCCCATCCCACCGCCTGTGAAAAGCAGCTCAGGGCGGACAATGTATGGTTAATGTGAATCTTGAGGCACGAGAAAAACGTGCATTTCACCAAAGCACTTTCAGTCTTATGAATCAGATAACACGGTTATCTGTAAGAGGAGCTGTGAGTCAGCAGCCATACGCTGCCTGCAGGGCACAGAGGCTGTCCCACCGGCGCTCCAAATGTATGCAAATGACCCTCACGTTCAGTGATTCCAGCACAAACTTCCTCTCACAAGTGGCTTCCTCCTCGCCCTGTCAGCAGTTTACACTCCCAATTGATTTTTTTTATTTGTCAACATGGCTAACGACGAAAATAGTCCAATTTTACAGGTATTTTCCCCATCCGAAGAGAAGCAATTATGCTCCTAATCAGGAAACGCACGGAAATTTCCCATGATTAACTGCCCATACTTTGTTCAAAACCGCTGCTATAAAATTCAGAACAATTTGCTTGTAATGATTATGGACAGGGTTTATTTTGGAGGTGAATTAAAAGTGGCCATAGCATAAATTATCCCTTAATTATACCCTGAAAGCGCGAGAATGAGGAAGCACTGGGACAAGGCTGCACCGCACTGTGCCTGCAGTGAATAAAGAAAAGAGTTCTCAAAATAAACAGATAAAGAATGAAATTGCAAGGAGACTGTAATGGGCCGTGACATATCGGCACTCAGAACGAGTCAGGATGCAGCAATTAAGAGGGGCACTGAAGGGAACCTATGGCAAGCAGCAGGCGGGCAGAAACATGGTGTAAGTAATTACAAAAGGTCTTGCAAACAGCGCATGCGCTGTAGGCTTGACCTAATAACAAGCTAACTGGGACAACACTGTCTTTTCATAGGAATGCAAAATTGCTTTCAGTTCTTCACACTGCAAATGAGTGCATGCTACACATATACTTATTTGGATTTATATAGTGCAGACCTAACTACAGAATATCAGAGCACTGTACAGGGTGAAGTTTTTTTAATATAGTCTAAGGGTAAAAGAGAAGCGGTAATAGGGGTCGGCAGCGAGAAGCAGGGTTGCAGTAGGTTTGTCTAGTGGATGGAAGAAGGGGGCCTCTACCAGAGAGGGAGGATTGTCTTCTGGGGTATGTGGGGTCTGGCGACTACGTGCTCACAGTCCTTACAGTGGCCGACATCATTCAAAGATGCTGTGAAGTTAATGTTAAGGTCGTGATTAGGAAAAAATAAGGTAGATCTGTATGAATAAATTAATGTTTATATAGTGCAAATCTATCTGTATATTACTGCAGATGTTGGCACAAGTGGAGGGTGACGAGGATTTATATCTTTGAATGAGAATTGAGTTTCACATATTTACATTTTTGGGCACAGGGAGGTGAAGTGATTTATCTAATATGAAATAGTTTTCGGGGAAGCGCCGGTCATGGCTAGACTAGGGCACAAATGTTGGGCTGCTGCAATATGAGTTAGCTTTGCCAATTCGGAGGTATAACACACCTGAATACAGTTGAAATCAATCCAGAAAAAATTAAGGATTTGGACCTCTTCATCATAAGAGACTAATGAAGCCTGTGTCCCGCTGTGTGTCCGGTGTTGGGGGACTACAGCCCCCAGGAGTCTCTGCGCCAGGGAGGCGCTGGAAGCTGAGTAAGCGCCCGGAGGCGCATAAAATCAACGGGGGCTTTCCGCAGCGCGGGACGTGCGCGGGCATGCCCGGGCCGTGCCCGGGCCAAGGGTGGGCCTGTCTGCGCCCGTCCGAGCCCGGAGGAGGCTGGGATGGGCCCCCCTCTTGGTTTCATCGGCCGACGCCCAGGCTAAAAGGAGACAAGCCCCAGCCAGGAGGTGTCGCATCACGGTAAAACAGAAAATCTTTCAGGACTTGGTTTTTAAATTTTATTGTGCGCATATAAGCCTTCCTTTGTTATGGGGAGAACAAAACCCACGCCTGTTGTGAAAAGCACCGATGCTACCTTGGATGGCTTCCTGCAGAAGGCCGTGGGGGCTATTAACAAAGAAAATGAACTTGCTGAACGCAGACTTTCACTAGTTCCTTTACACCCCCCACAACCCCCACCCCCACTTTCACCCACCATTACAATTCTGAGCCAGGGCACTCCAGGCGCAGGGCGAGAGGGAGAGGAAGCTGTTACATTCTCATCCACGGGGAAGCGGGGGGTTCAGAGTTCAGCTGGGGGAAAAAGGAAGCGTACTGATTTAACTGGAACCGACCATCGGGCAAGGGGCCAATCGCCAAAGGTCAAGAGAACAAAGCAAAACCCACCGGGAACTGTTGGAAGATCTCGTAGTGGAGGAAACATTAGGCCACAGACTGAAATGGACACGGTGATAGACCAAATTGGTAAAGTGGTGCTGGAATCGTTGGAATCTATTTTATCCCGCCTGGGTCGATTAGAGGAGCAACTTGAGCGATTATTGCTGGTCACAGGGAATTCAGATGCGCAAATTAAGCAAAGCGGTGGGCCCACTCTAGCTAATGAGTCGGGTGAAAAGGGAGCTAATGCTTTTTCTAGTGTCACCGAGAGCGGGTGGGCTGCAAAAAGTGGGCCAATAACCACACACAATGCGATAACACCACATGAACTCCCCCCGACCTCGGTTAATTGCACTAACCTCTTAACGGCACTGTTAATTATGGAATTTGGCCAAGATGGGATCTCTAACGGGGGCGAGGGGTTATTAACCATTTAAGATCCAACCCGGATAGCGGAGAGAATCAATTAAAAGAAAAAAGGCTTATAACTGGTCTTGCGCCAGGTCCGTTAAGTAGGCAGGGCGAGAATACCATCTTAAATCTACCCCCGGAGTGTACACCCTATACTTTGATCTTGACAGGGGTCCCATATCTCCCACTTGGACAACAGGAAAGCTGCCAGAGCCTTATTAATAAATCAGTCCATTGGTGAACCAGCAAAATCCAGTCACAGATAAATTGGACCAAACATATCATTATGGCAAGGCGGGTGAGCTGGTTGGGCAAAATACCAAAAAATAGAGAAGGGGATTGTGTAGTGCTGAACTTCAATGACAGGATGTGCACCGACTTTGCACTGAAACATCTTAGAGACTCCCCCATTGAGCGGATACAGGCCCGTCCCTTGGGTTTCTTCTACCCTTGTCAACAGGGGATTTTTAAGAGCCAACAGTCCTGGCAGCCGCCTATGAATAGACCTCCCCACCCCCAGCCCTCCTCATGTATTCACCCTAACCGCTTTGAGGCACTTTCTGGTTCAACAGATGTAGATTGACTACCTGTCCATCCGAGTAGATTAGACAAGTCGGAAAAAATAAGCGGTGAACCTGGGAGAGACCTTAATACCGCCGTTAGCATACCAGGGTATAGGTTGGTCGATAATTCCTTGAGTTCTTCTTTTCAGAGTACAATCAATACCCACAACAATATCAATGAAACTGAGACCGGAATTTACCTACCTATTTTACCTCCCACACATAATCCAGGAGGGGTGGGGTCTGACTTGGTCACCAAGCCTGCTAGGTTTGCCACTACTAGCAACAGGGTGGACACAGGGAGCACGGACCATAATATCCGCCCTTTTAGAATCATCTCCTGGAATATTGCAGGTATCCGCCCAAAATTATCGGATGAGGTTTGGCTAGAATATGTCAAGGTCTTCGACATTATTTGTATCCAGGAAACATGGAACAAGGAAGATGTTGTGTTGGATGGTTATTGCTCTTTTAATGTCCACACAACTCCATCACCAGCGGGGAGGGCAAAAGGTGGGCTGGTGACATTGATCTCAGTCAAATAGGGGTCTATTCAGGCAGTGGTTGTAATTGATTCCCCCTGGTACCAACTCATCTTGATTTCCAACCTGATTCAGGCCAAGCTATTACTAATCAACTGGTATTATAACATTTTTGATCAAAACAGTTGTGACGTTATTGACACTATTAAGGTGGAAATTAATAAAATAGCGGGGAAGTGGCAGCCCCTGTATATCTTTTGGGTGGGGGATTTCAATTGCACCTTTTGTCTGCATAGCCCAAATTGAGTGTGTGGGCTGCTGGACATAGAGGGTCAACCGCTGCCACATTTTAAACATACACCGCAGGGCGAGGCCTTAAATGCCATTATTGTTGTAAACGATCTGTCCCTGGTTGACACCCAGGTCAGTAGCCCCCCAACACAGTACACCACTTATGTGGGGGGAGGAAGGGAAAGTGTAATTGATTTTATGCTAATATCAAGAAAGTTTGCCTCTCTCGTTGGTAGCTTTGAGGTGGAGCCAAATAACGCAAGCGACCATAACCCCCTCACTGCCTCCCTATGTGTAATAGCTCAAGAGGTGAAAGGTGATGGCCGCCCCATCCAGTATAATTCCAACCAAGGGGTGAGATTGAAATGGGGTAAAATAAATCCTATCCAATTTGAGGGGAGTATCGTCAAGGCAAATTTAAGCTCCATCTTGAAATGCCTACATCATGACTCCCCCCCCCAGATAAGGTTATATAGGGCTTCCAACTAATCTGCATGGATGTATCCAAAAGCTTGACAAAGGCAGTAGGGAGAAAGGAAGTCCAGGAGACAAAATGGTTTAACGCAGAGTGTTCAAGGGCCCAAAAGGTTCTCAAAAAGGCACTGCACGTAATCCCTCGTGATAAAATCCTAATTAAAAATGCGAGACAGGCTTATAAAAATATAATCACCCAGAGGAAAGTTGAACTGAGAAGGTTAGCCTGGGAAGACCTTGAGAGAGCCAGCGCGCTCAAAGACATCAAGAGCTTTTGGGAGGTCATAAATCGCCCCCTATTCTCGAAAGACGCTAGGGGTATGGATTCAATGATAACGGGGGAAGTTTGGGAATCCCATTACTCAAACATATTTAACCCAAACGGTATTTCAACACAGGAGCTAAGCAAAGATGGGCCAATAGATTCAATCTTGGCCCACCAACTTAGTTCCTCCCTGACAGTGTTTGAGGTCGAGGATGCCCTGGCAAAAGGGATTTGCTTGAAAGCCCCAGGCCCTGATGGGGTCCCTTTAGATCTGTTTAAAAGCAATCCTCAACTTTGGGCACCCCTGCTGACTAGTGTCTTTAGAGCAGCGATAACTAGTCCCATTCCATCATCCTGGAAGGAGGCCATAGTGGTACCAGTATACAAAAAGGATAATAAGAACGATCCCGCTTGCTCTAGGCCTATCTCTTTAATTGACGCCACCGTAAAGGTGTTGGGGAGAGTTATTCTCGCGCGTCTCGAGACCTGGGCAGGTACCTCCGGGTTTATGTCCCAAACGCAATATGGCTTTAGGAGGGGGATGGGGACAAATGAACAGTGCCTTAACTTGTCTTTGATCATGGGTAAGTACATGAGGGCCAGGAAGGGGTCTATCCACCTGGCCTTCATGGACTTATCCAGTGCCTTTGATACGGTTAACCGGGAGAAACTGTGGGCACAGATGGAGAAAATGGGCATTGAGGAAGCTCTTATTACCCTCCTGCGTAGGTTGCATGCGTCCACCACAGTAGCCATACGATTTGGTCCTGGGGGGAGAAGACCAAGCCCATCGTCTCCACAGAAGGTGTTCGTCAGGGGTGCATCTTGGCCCTATTTCTCTTTCTACTGTATACAAATGGCCTAGAGGCATTCTTAATAGAGAAGGCACTAGACTTCCCCAGAATAGGAGGTAATCCAGTCCCTTTGTTGTCGTATGCGGACGACACAGTCCTAATGGTCCTAACAGCTAAAAGCCTCCAAAAATCACTGAATGGTTTTACTGATTTTATGTCAGCACTGGACGTAAAAGTACATTTTATTAAATCTTATATCATGGTGTGTGGCCCTAATAAAACTAAAACAAGAAAATTCACTGTAAAGGGTCAGACCATTGATAAGGTGTCCAACTTTACATATTTGTGGAATGTTTATAACAAATTGAATTGGGACCATCTCGTCACAGCAAGGGCACAGCGTACTAGCCGGGTAGTAGAGGGTCTATTCCGCTTCGCTTGTAAGCTAGGCCACAAGCGGTAACAGAATTGATCACTTTATACAAATCAAAATGCCTGTCTGGCGCAACTTATGGGGCAGGAGTGTGGGGACACCATAAAAGTACTCAATTACAAATTTTAGAAAATAAGTTTATAAAAAGACTGTTGATGATCCCTAAAGTGCCCCCACAGCCTTTTGCCACTCGGAGGTAGAGTTGGATTTTATAAAGGACCGAATTAATATCGCCCCACTGGTTCTCTGGGCAAAAATTTGAACGTCAGAGGACCTAACGTTCTCAAGGGAAATTATCAAGGATTGCATTAACCTTGATAATGCCCTGGCGATTCCATGGCTTCGTTTTGTCAGAGAAAAATTCAACGAGATCGGCTTGGGGCACTAGTATGATAACCCGGCTAGCATTCATACAAACATGAAAATGACTATAAAAGAAGCATACTACGCTGAGACAAATATGCGTTGTCGGCATTTGGGAATGCAACGTTACTCAGACCCGTCCCCCACACAACAGCAATTTTACCTGTCCTTCACTATTAATGCACAGACTCGTTTTTTTATGACTAGATTTCGTCTTTGTACATTGCACTTCCTTGTGGCCTTCCCTAAACAGTCAGGTTGGAGCGAGAACCTCATTGCTTGTCCTTGCAATTATTTAGCTGTGCAGAGCACTTTGCACTTTATGCTGTTTTGCACACTCTATAAAGAGCTGACGGCACGATTCCTAAACCCAATCTTAAGAGAAATTCGCCCTTGTACCTATCAGGATGGTTTTAATTTTTTACACTCTTTGTCTACTGTTGCTATTTGCACTGCTGTATCAAATTATATTAGGATTGCAATGTCAATAAGGAAATGTTATGAATTTAAAAAAAGATATTGGTGTCCTAAGTGGTTTTAAAAACAAATTTTTTAACAAGTATTGATGTAATGAAAATCGATAGGAGGTACCAAAGCCTGCAACCCAGAGCCTTGAGGATGGGGGTCCGGGGCTCTGAGCTTGTAGGCCTGGTCTGTAATGTAAATTGCAAATTGCCTCGAATGTTTTTATTCTGAGCCTTTAGTGATTTGAGTCACATTATTGTATAAATTGGACATGAAATTTTTACAGTTTTATGTATGTATGCTAAACTTTTATGGTCCGCTTGAACCGAATAAAGTTATTTTTGATTTGATTTGACTAATGAAAGCGCCCTGCTTCCATCTCCTTAGATACCTGGCATCTAGGCGCGTACTGCACCCCACCTAGCATCCTGAGATCCTTGCGGAATAACGAAAGAGTCAATGAGAACAGCACTCCAGGGTCTACAGTTATCCTTAGTGTTTCAATAAAAAACATGCAAGAATCTGATTTATCTGGGAACTAGGAAGATACCGCCAGCTCTTCGGTACTGTACATAATCCTGACTCTTTGAGGACCTTTCTAGGATACTTTGGTTTCTGCTGTGTTCAAACTTTCCTTATAGTTTGTTACGATTTCTAAGATGGGGTAAAACTAGAACACCAATAAGCCTGTTAAGAGGGCCATATACATTGAGGGGTAACAGTATTACCTTTAGATGTAGAGTAGTCCATTTATAAATGGGGAGCAACCTATACAAAATCCTTATGGAAGTATTTCTGAATAAAGGGGAAATACTTTGGATATATGTGTACTGAACATGCGCACAGACAAATTAAATACTTTAATAACGGATCAACCTTTGAAAAATCCTGAATTCTATTTAGCCATCTCTCCTTTCCGATCTAGTGTGAGCTATCGCTGAATGGAATTTATTACATGCCCCATGCCACAAGGGCTTAAAGGGACACCTTCTGCTCTATATAAACATTTCTCAAAATGCACATTGATGGCTATTTACTGTTTATCAGCTATTGGGTAATTCTGTTCGACCAGCATCAGTTTACAAAACAGGAAACTGTGGGATTAAGCTGGCATGTTTCTTCGTCTCTCTGGGACAGAAAATAACCGGTGATGCATCCGCCACAATCAAACATTGTTGTTGAATCTTCAAATGCCAGCTGACTGGCACAGATGTGATAAAGTGCTTGAACTTACTAGAGGATACTTCAGGCTTCTGGAATTCAATGCAGCCTAAACCCGTTGCACAGCAAATTTGATATAAAACAGACAGTTTCGGAAAATATTTAATGAAGGACCATTAGAAATTTGCAAGCCAAGGACACTTTACATCTCTCTTCTGTAGTAGGCGAGGCTCAAGCTACAATTGCTCAATCTTCTTTGGGACAATTTGGCTCCCTAAGACAGACTGAAGCCCAAGAACTCAACTGATTTAGCTACAAAAATACACTTCTTGTTTGGCATAAAAACTGTTGGCATGGAGAGCTGGGAAAAGTTCCTCTGGATGTCCCAGCTGCTTCTTCCTCTGTCCTCAAGCGTATCAGAGTATCATCAATATAGACAATGTAGCAGATGTCAAGATGATCCCAGATAACCTAATTTATGTAAAAAAAAAAAAAAAACAGCTGCAAAGCCAAAGACCCTGAAAACCATTAAGGCATGCTTATTATTGTTGGCTATGAAATTATGTTGAAAAACATGTCTTCAACATAGATTTCCTGTTGTGGGACCAACTGTGTCTCTTACTTATGCCAGTTAGGCAGCGGAAAGGGGTGAAAGATATCTATTTTTATTGTGGCACTGTTAATTGCTCTGTAGTTAATACACATCCAGAGTTCCACTCCATTATGTGGAAACAAATAGAGGTGAAGAAATGATGGGTTTTGATTGGCAAATGAAACCATTGGCTAACTGTTTCTATCTATTCTAACAGAAGTGTTTGTTTTATTTTTTTGTTAATAGATAAACCTGGCCTAAATTCAAGGAAAGAGGCATCAAGTTGTAAATTTGCTAGCCAAAATCCCAGTGGAGTAATGTGTTAGTCTTAGCTTCATCAAAGAATTCCAGACTTTCTGGTTCTCTACTCGAAGCCCAGCACCTATAACGATGCCACAACCTCTTTCCTTCAAAATGTAGCAACCGTGCTGTATTGGTGTAATGATATCAGATATCGTCAGTGGTAATCAGCGCCTGGAGTAAACACTAGAATCATTGTGTGTATCTAAATGGCAGGCATCAATCAAAATCCCATTGTCATTGGCATTCCTCAAGGCCATTTCCTTGGGTGCAGTCAAACTGGAAAACCATTGTTAGTAACTTTATTTATATAATTCAAACAGCCTCCAGTGTTTTTGTGTTTGTGTTTGTATGGTATTTGTATGGTGGACAGCCCCAAATCTTTGGCATACTTGATATTCAAGATGTTCCATGTGGCACCCGAATCTAACATTTCCTTCATTTTAATTCAAGTTTACCTTTACTGGTAAAGTCATAAGGAGAACACCCACTTGCCAGTGCTGGCTGTTGTTAAGAACTGAAGAATGTGAAAGAATGACTGTATGTTATTCAAGCAGTTGCATTTTATTTAAGGGTTTGTGACATTTGCATAATTTCCAAATTTTGGGAACATTATGCAGAATTACACAAAATGTGAATCTATCATTGAGCGCTATATTTTAAAATGAAATACATCCACTTGTCAATTTTTGAGGCTAGGATGCATTTTGTGCACAAAAATAGCAAGAAAAACACAATTGGCACAAATAACAGCTGCTCCCGTTCTGGTTATTTGTTTTGCTCCAGCACTCCTATGCTGCAAACAGAGAAGTACCTACGCAGCATTGTGCAATGACATAATTTCGGAAACCTCGTATAACACACATAACGCAAAATTACACAAATGATGCCAGCTTAATTTCTATTTCACTCGGGCCTAGTTTTATGAAGGTCATTGTGCTGGAGACCGGTGTTAGAACTTTCAGCATTAGAGTGGTCTCCACCAAACATTTTGCCTTACTCCTCCATACTTTTCCAATTTCTTTGTTGTTGGCCTTAGGACTCTTTGCACTTTACCACTGCTAACCAGTGCTAAAGCGTGTGTGCTCACTCTTCAAAACATGGTAACATTGGCTTATCCCCAATTGGCATATTTAATTTACTTATAAGTCCCTAGTAAAGTAATACTACATGTGCCCAGGGCCTGTAAATTAAATGCTAGAAGTGGGCCTGCAGCACTGATTGGGCCACCCACTTAAGAAGCCCTTTTAAACATGTCTCAGGCCTGCCATTGCAGTCTGTGTCTGCAGTTTTAAACTGCCATTTTGACCTGGTAAAATAAGCCTTTTGTCAGGCCCAAACCTTCCTTTTTAATGCTTATGTCACCCCTAGGGTAAGCCCTGGACAGCCCAGAGGGCAGGGTGCAGTGTACTTAAAAAGTTACACATGTACTTTTAAGTATTTCATGTCCTTGTAGTGAAAAACTATTACATTTGTTATAGTAAAGCTGGATTTTTTTATTACAATTGTGAAAATGCCACTTTTAGAAAGTTAAAAAGAAACTAAATACCTCGACTGAACCACTTGCAAAAGTAACTTTAGATATAGATCAAGACACTTAATTTCATGATCGCACTGGTTATTCCTGTTTCATTCAATCCATTGTAAAAGATAAAAAGCAAAAAACGGAAAATTCTTACACAACATTATCCATTGGTAGCAAAACATACATCTGTGTAACCTAAATGGGCACCAACAGACAACATACTGAAATTGTGCTATCCCAACACCACTCTGTGTAAGAAATGTTTAGTCAGATAAAACAAATCGCAATAACAAAAAAACACTGAGTCCAGTTCTGTTTATTGCAGAAACATAGTACGGTCAAATGTCCATAGTCCAATAACTCAAGGTCCGTACTCTATCCTTTATACCAAACCAAGGAATGTGACAGTTTCTTTGTCTGGGAGATGCCCACTTTTTGGGAATCTGTTCCTATCAAAAGATCTTGTGTTCAGTCCCCTAGTCCCACTTGTCGACGCATTTCGACCCACTTGGATTTGGGGTCTCTTCAGGACATAGAACTGGATAAACTGTTGTGTGAAGAAAAATCTAATTCATTTTGTGAGACTCACGATAAGAATGTAAAAGTGTGCAAGAAAAAGTGGAAAAAAAAAAGGTGTAAAGATAGAGGCCACCCCGGTGAACCATGCAAAAATGTTGGTTACCTTCGGTCCATTGTATTAAAAAACTTTTTCTAGAATTAAAAATGTAAAGTACAATATTACTAGATCTGAATAGTTGCTGCGCTCATAAATTTGCACTTGTTTGTGGACCACATTCAAGATCTTGATAACTTAGTAATCATCCGGTTAGCTCAATTTACAGCTTGATTGATCTGCAAGTGGCATAGCGGGAATGCTACAGTGTTAATAAGGCTGGCAGGGCTGCAGTACCCTCTGTCGAAAGAGATCACATTTATGAGATTGTCAAGTCACTGTCATATCAAGAATCACCAAGGGTACAGGAGTGTGGCAATACTCTTACCCTGAAAATTCAGGATTTAGTGTTTTTTTGGCATCAGCTCATACAACGATGACATTGGAAATTGACTTCCTTTTTCATTTTATGCTCAGTGATTCAACAGTTTAGCTTGAATACCATCTTAGTAAGCCTAGAGCAATATACGACGATCAACTACATGGGCAAGCAGATCATGCAATTCCTCCCATACCCGTAACAATGGAACAAGTCCCTTTTTTCCTGTAGCCAATATGAACAAATTACTTACCTTCTGTAACGTTTTATCTCATAGAGACTATCTAGCAAGAGATTCCTTACCTTATAATATTCCCAGGTGTTAGACTGGATCTGAAAAATCTTGAGCAGTTTCTCAGTGCAACGGTTGGTGATTCCAATCTGCTCTGCATCATCCACGCCGGGTGTGACATGCATGCTGCCTATATAGGCGCCACCTCAGTGCACTAACATCAGTTACTTTACTTGTCTCTTCTGAGCCAGAAGCACGGAGCCGCATCAGAAGTCTGATTGACGAGTGTGTAGAAACTAAGGGCCTACAGGGACCTATTTAGATAGAAAGACCGGTTCAAAGAAATGGGGAGGCTAAGAGGATGGGTAAGGAATTAGCGTCTAGATAGAGTCTCTACCAGGTAAGGCTTTACTGAAGGTAAGTAACATGTTTATCTGATAGAGGCTTCTAGCCGCAAATTCCTTACCTTAGAATACATACCAAAGCAATACCTCCCCGGAGGTGGGTCTGAAAACGTTCTCAGACGAAAAAGTCCTGGAGGACCAAGCGGGCCCATAATGATGGACTTAACTGTCCAGTCGGTAGTGTTTGGTAAACGTGTGCAAGGATGCCTATGTCGCAACCTGACAGATGGCCGGGACGGGGACTTCGCGAGCTAACGCAGTGGTCCCAGCTTTGGCTCTGGTGAAATGAGCCCGCAAGCCTTCAATGGGTTTTTTCTTGGCCAATGTGTAGTAGATGTTAATGCAGGCTACAATCCATCTGGAGATGGTACATTTCTGCACTGCTTTCCCCTCCTTTGCTACAGTGAATCCAACAAAGAGCTGACCATCCACCCCGTGTTCTTTGGTGGGATCGATGTAGAATGTCAACGCTCTTTTAAGGTCCAGGAGTTGTGTCTTTTCCCTTACTTGGGGGGGTGAGGTGGAGCAAAGAAGTCTGCAGGGTGATGCATTGGCCGACATGGAAAGGTGTCACCACCTTCAGCAGAAAGAAGGTACAGATACGGAGAACAAGTTTGTCTGGGAAAAAGTTGATGTAGGGAGGATGAACAGAAACGCCTGTAGCTCGCTGACCAACCTGGTCAATATGATGGCCACTAAGATGACTGTCTTGATCATTAGAAGTCTTAGAGGGCATATATGCATGGGTTCAAAGCGTGAACACAATAATCAATCAGGGAATTGTAATCAATCAATCAGGGAATTGTAAGCGTGCTACTCACCCGTGAGGGTCTCAAGGCGCTGAGGAGGGGGGTCCGCAGATCTGTTTAGCCAAAGAGCCAGGTCTTGAGGGTCTTCCTGAAGGTGTTCAGGGAGGGGGCGCGTCTGATGTCTGCCGGTAGCTCGTTCCAGGTCTTGGCTGCAATGTGAGAGAAGGATCTTCCGCCCGCTCTGGCTCTGTGGATGCGCGGGGTTTCGGCCAGTGCGAGGTTGGAAGATCAGAGGTTTCTTTTGGGTACGTGGAAATTGATTCTGCGGTTGAGGTATTTGGGTCCGTTGTTGTGTAGGCATTTGTAGGCGTGAGTGAGGATTTTGAAAGTGACTCTTTTCTCCACGGGGAGCCAGTGGAGACTTCGTAGGTGTTGGCTGATGTGTTCGTGTCGGGGGATGCCGAGGACGAGTCTGGCGGCGGTGTTCTGTATTGTCTGGAGTTTGCAGAGTAGGGACTTGTTGATGTCGGCGTAGAGTGCGTTTCCATAGTCCAGACTGCTGGTGATGAGTGCATGGGTGACTGTCTTCCTTGACTCAGGGGGGATCCACTTGAAGGTCTTTCGGAGGATGCAGAGGGTGTTGAAGCAGCTGGAGGTGACAGCGTTGACCTGTCGGTTCATGGTGAGTGATGAGTCGAGTACGATGCCGAGGTTCTTGGCGTGGTCCGAGGGGGTAGGTGGGCTTCCGAGGGCGGTCGGCCACCAGGTGCTGTCCCATGCAGAAGGGGTGGTACCGAGGACGAGGACTTCTGTCTTCTCGGCGTTGAGCTTCAGGCAGCTGTTGGTCATCCAGACTGCGACGTCTTGCATTCCTTTCTGGAAGTTGAGTTTCGCAGTGGTGGGGTCTTTGGGAAGGTGAGGATGAGCTGGGTGTCGTCGGCGTAGGATACGATGTTGAGGCCGTGTTGTCGGACGATGGCTGCGAGGGGGGCCATGTAGATGAACCCTGTGGGACTCCGCAGGTGATTTTCGTGGGGTCGGAGAGGAAGGGTGGGAGTCTGATCCTTTGGCTTCTTCCGGTGAGGAATGATCGGATCCAGTCCAGGGCTGTTCCTTGTATGCCTGCGTCGTGTAGTCTGGCGACTAGTGTGCGGTGGGAGACGGTGTCGAAGGCCGCTGATAGGTCGAGTAGGATGAGGGCTGCGGTGTGGCCTTGGTCCAGGAGGGTGAGGATGTCGTCTTTGGCGGCGAGTATGGCGGTCTCTGTGCTGTGGTTGCTTCGGAATCCGGATTGGGACGGGTCGAGGACGGCGTTCTCTTCAATGAATCGTGTCAGTTTCCTGTTGACTGTTTTCTCTGCAACTTTGGCTGCGAAGGGGAGGAGCGAGATGGGCAGATAGTTCTTGAGGTCGGTGGGGTCAGCTGTGGGCTTCTTGAGCAGGGGTCTGACTTCTGCACGCTTCCAGTCATCTGGGAAGGTGCCTGTTTTGAAGGTGGTGTTGATGGTGCATTGTAGTTCGGGTGCGATGGCGGCCACGGCTCTGTGGTAGATGTGAGGGGGCAGGGGGTCGGTGGGGGCCCCCGAGTGGATGCTTTTCATGGTCGAGGCGGTGTCTTCGGCCGTGATCGGTGTCCAGTTGGAGATGGTGGGCTGGCTGGTGTTTCTGGGGGGCGGGGGGCCGTCTGTGGCGCCTGGTGGATAGTTGATGAAGTTGTCGTAGAGGTTTTTGATCTTGAGGTGGAAATAGGTTCCAAGCTTGTCGCAGAGGTCTTGGGATGGGGTGATGTCTGTGGCTTCGCTGCGTGGGTTGGTGAATTCTAATAAGAAGGTTAAAACCAAATCAAGGTCCCATTGGGGCATAACAAAAGGTTGGGGGGGAGAATATATGTTGAAGACCTTTCAGAAAATGTGTTACAGCGGATGACTTGGACAGAAAGGGTTGATCTGGCAACTGCAAGAAAGCTGAAATGGCCAAAAGATACCCCTTAACTGTGCCCAGAGCAAGGCCTTGCCGGGTTAAAGAGAAAACAGAAAGCGACACTTCAGACAAGGGTGCAGTAAGAGGATCAACATGTTTTTCAGTGCACCAAGCCACAAACTTGTCCCAACGGCAGGTGTATACAGTCTTAGTGGAGGGATGCCTGGCTGCCAAGATGACCTCACAGACTTCTAGAGGGAGATCGAAGACACTCAACTGCTGCCGCTCAATCTCCATGCATGAAGGCGGAGCATGCGCAGATTCGGGTGCTGAACCCTGCCCTGTTGCTGCAACAGGAGATCCACCCAAAGGAGCAGCCTGATTGGAGGACCAATGCTCATGCTCAGGATTTCGGTATAGCATACTCTCTGTGCCCAATCCAGAGTCGAAAGGATGACTTGGCCTGGTCGGTCCTGATCTTCTTCAGAACTCGGGGCAGGAGTGTTATCGGCGTTAGGGCGTATATAAGTCCTGAAACCTACTCGAGACAAAATGCATCTCTGAGCGAGAGCCGCTTTGGAAACTCTAAAGCGTAGAAGTGCTGACATTGTGCATTCTTGTGGTGGTGAATAGATTTTCCCCAGTCACGGAAGAGACCTTGCACCATCTCCGGGTGAAGACGCCATTTGTGATCCACAAGGTATCAACTGCTGAGTTTGTCCAACCTAGGGTTTAGAGATTTCACCAGGTGTTGTACGACCAAGAATATGTCCTGGAATTCCAGCCATGTCCAGAGGTGCAGGATCTCCTGGCACAAAGTCCAAGACCTCACCTGCCCTATTTGTTGTAGTACTGCATGGCAGTGGTGTTGTCCATGAACAACTGAATCAGCCTCCCCTTGATGAATGGAAGGAAGGCTTTCAATGCCAAGTGAATTGCTGTCATTTGCAACAAGTTGATGTGGAGCTGAACTCTGTTGGAGATCAGAGTCCTTCAATCTCCACCTCTCCCATATGACTTCCCCAAACCAGAAGAGATGCATCCGTCACCACTGTGACATCCGGGTGGGGAAGGGCTAGAGGTGTGCCGCTGACCCAATCACGGTTCGTAAACCACCAATGCAGGTCTTTTGCAGTTCTCCCTGATACCAGGACCAGGTCAGAGAGATTCCACTGATGCTGCACCCACTGGGCCTTCAGGTCCCACTGCAGAGCCTGCATATGCCAGCAGGCGTGCTTTAATAGCAGGATTCAGGAGGCCAGGAGACCCGGCAGCCTCAATGTCATTCTTACCAGAATCCAGGATAGAGGCTGAAACATCAGAATCATAGCCTGAAAATCTTGGACTCGCTGCTCCCAAGGAAAGGCATGGAATTGCACTATGTCCAGAATGCCCCCAATTCTGATGAAAGGGAGCGTCTGGGAGGTAGTCAGGTGTGACTACAGCACATTTATAGTGAACCCCAGTAAATGCAGGAGGTTTGCTGTAGTCTGGAGGTGGTTGACAATCGCCTTGAGCGAGCCTGCCTCCAACAGCCAGTCATCGAGGTAGAAGAAGACTGGAACCCCGACCTCCACAGATTGGCTGCAACCACTGGAAGACCTTTTGTGAACACTTGAGGGGCCCTAGTAAGGCCAAAGGGGAGCACAGCGAGCTGAAAGTACTTGTGATCCACTGTGAACCGCCAGTAATATCTCTTGGCTGGCAGGATAGGGAGTGGAAATATGCGTCTTGCAAGTTTAACTCTACCATCCAGTCTCCAAGATCAAGGGCAGACCAGACCTGAGCCAACTTGGCCATTTTCATGTCTCCTTTTTCAGTAGTCGAGAGGGTGCAGATCTAGAATTGGGCAGAGGCTTCCATCCTTCTTTGGCACCAGAAAGTAGTGGAAATAGCAACCACGACCTACTTCTGATGTTGCCACTTTCTCGATGGCCACTGTGGCCAAAAGAGCCTGCACTCCCTGACACAGCAGGAAGAGATGCTCCTCCATCAGCCGATCTGAGGACAGTGGCATGGGTGGAGAAATTTCCATGAATGGAAGAGCATAACCCTGCTGAATGATTTGATTTGGCTCACCCACTTGTTCAAAGTTATGGACTGTCAGTGGGGCAGGTGGTGATTGATTCTGCCGCCAACCGGTTGGCTGTAATGCTGCGAGAGTATGTTAAAGAGGTTTGGAGGCTGTGGCCTCCGGGGGGTGGGGAACGAGGCAGATCTTGGACTTTGGGTCGAACCAGGCTTTTGGGAGCCATGGCCATGAAAGGACTGAAGAGCCTGCGGGCCTTGGTGGCTGGGTGGAAATGGATGTGGCTGGTAGTCCCTACCGTAGCCACAGAAGGAGTGAAAGGCAGAATTAGGCTGGTGTGGGGCCATGATGAGTTCCAATAACCTGGCGGTGGCCATACTGTCCTTGAAGCGCTCGAGCTCTGAATCTGCCTCGATGACCGAACAGGCAAGTGCCATCAAAAGGAATGTCCATAAGGACATACCCCAAGAAGCCAGTTGACCACAGCCAGGCATGGCGGCAGAGCACAGATGAAGCAGCAGCTCTGCATAAATAGTTTGTTGTGTCCAATCTGCCGTGTATCATGAACTTTGTTGCATCGGTGCCATAAGCAATATCCTGGGTCAGCAAGGCTTGTGCCTCCTCCGAGACCATGGGCAGCACATGCGCTACCGAGTTCCACACTGTGTGGGTATACCAGCCTAAGAGTCATATGGTGTTCACTGACCACAGTGCACGCTGGTGGAAGAGAAAATCCTCTTACCAAGGGTGTCTAGTCTCTTGGATTACCTATTCAGAGGTATGGTAGGGAACATACCAGGGTTAACCTTGGATGTTGAGGCCGGCATGACCAGGCTATCAGGTGTAGGTTGCTGGGTGAGGAAAGCTGGATCCCAGGAGCGGGGTGGTGGCGGCGGGTGATTGTCCTGTGCACAGAAGCACCTGTGCATGGGTTGGTACAAGCCCCGAGCAGGACATCCGTGAGGGCTTCTTCGAAGGGGAGGAGCTGGTCATTGTGGATACAAGGGTTTGAAGCATTTCTGTCAAATCGATTGCTCTTGGCTGTCACTGAGATCCAGGACCTCAGCTGCCCTTCGCACCACCATGGCAAAAATGTCCCCTCCTCCACCGCCACACTGGGAGGAGAGACTAGGTCAGTGTCTGGCTAGGTGTCCAGACCACAGGCATTAGCCAGTTACTCATTCCAGTTAACCTAGGCCAAGGTCTCCTCAAGGGGGTCAGAATAACCATAAGGATCCTCAGATTTGCCCCAAGCATATTCCTCACAGGGCCTGTCAAAAAAATGGAGGCCCTTTCTCTGACCTGGTGGGTCTTCATCCGGTTGGAGCCAGAGCTGAATGATGCTTGTCCGACTTCGTATCGGAGTCAGGAATGACAATCGAGTCAGCACCACCTGGAACTGCATCACTGGACCGGACTTTGGTGAAGGCCGTTGATTTGTGACTGCAGCCTGTCTAGATCCAGGAACAGATCCAGAAGGCCCAACTGCTGCTGAGGGCAAACACCTGGCAGAAATCCAGTCGGGGCACCATCCAAACCCATGGGGTCCAACGGAGCTCCAGAGGGGTCAGCTTGCCCAAAGATGAGGTGCATAGCCTCATAGAATTCCTTCAAATCCTTCAATTGGAAGGGGTCGCTCCAGTTCCGGGAAATTCTGGGAGGCACTGAGAGGACCCAGGATCAGGATCTGCACAGGAAGTGTGGGAGCAGGGCCTAGACTTGTGGTGTCGTTCCTGTGCCTCGTCCAATGACTTGGACCAGCGTGGTGAAGTCAAAGAATGTTTTGACTTGTTGGACTTCTGCTTCTTGTGGGACATACCCAACGAAGATTTCAACCTCAACGACGACCGAGGGGAATGACTCCGAGACTAGGCACGAGACTGGGACTTGGAGTGGTGTGGAATCGTCAGTGTGAGCGACCAATAGCTGCAATGCATGCTCCCAGGTTGCTTTGTGGTTCATCTCACAGCAGTCATGGCAGGCCTTGGAGTCATGGTCCAGTTTCAGACACCATAAACAGACCAGGTAGGGGCCTGTCACAGACATCTCCCTGTGGCAGGCTCCACAGGGTTTCAAACACACAGGTTTCTTAAGGGGACATCCCTAAGGCACACTGGGAGCATATTTGCTTGAAAAAAGGTCAACAAAAAGTAGAAAAAAGCAGTCAAAAATGACTGTGGTAGCTCTTCCGGATCTGTTCTGATGGCGCTTGAAGAAAAAAACTAATATCAGACTCTGGGGTGGCACCTATATAGGCACCGTGCATGTCACATTCAGCGCAGACAATGCATACGTGGAGCCGATCGGCATGCCTATCAGCATGCAGAGGTACTGCTCAAGATTTGACGAATCCAGTCTGACGCCTGGGGAATATTGTAAAGCAAGGAATCTGCTGCTAGAAGTCTCCATCAGATGCTTTGCCCAACAAACTAAAAAACAGAGGTTAAATAAGCAAAAGGGTTTGGCTTCTATGGTTCAGATTTAGGAGCTTGAGGCATGATTAACAAAGTTAAACGTACACTTTTGTGTAAGTTAACAACTGCTTGCCATTCACAAAGGTATTTTATGAGTAGTTTCTTTACAACTAACTGCTCCAGCTTAGCCACTGCATAGTGTGTGTTCATGCACAGGAAAATACACCTGCAGAGCGTCAGTTTTTGCCCCACCTTCCACTTCTTAGCACTGGTAAAGCCCACAAAAAGCTGATCATCAGCTCTATCATTTTGTGCGCTGGATGTAAAAGCTCAGACCTCTATTTCAATCAAGCTGGTGAAGCCTTTTCTCTTTTGAGGGGTGTGGCAGAGAGAAGAAAGCAGAAAGGGTGATGAGTGGACACACATGGAAAGGCCATATAACCTTTAGAAGAAAAGAAGTCCAGGTTCCTAGCACCAATTTCAGGAAAGAAAGTCAGTGATGTCCAGAGATTGCACTGACAGCACCAGGAACTCACCGACATAGCACTCTGAAGTGAATGTGATGAGAAAAACATTGTAATTGGTGAGGAGCCATAGAGAGCATTTATGCATGAGCTTGAATGGCATGCACATCCGACACACAAGGACCAAGGTAGGGTCTCACATCCTGAGAGAGGAATTGGAAATGTTTTCAACAATTTAAGGTAGAATATATTGTACACCATTTCATTTATCTAGTCATTTAAAGATAGATTATCATCAATATAGATCCCAAATTCTTCACCACATGGCAACGGAAGAAAGCAAAGTTCATTGGACCACCAGCTATCTGACACGGATAGATGTTTTTGCCCAAAAGCCACAACTCCATTATGGCAAAGTTTAGTTTCAGCACATTCTTGTACATCCAATTGGCTGTGCCAGAGAGACACTTTAAATGTGCAGCTGTTCTGATTCAAGTGCCAATCTATCCGTATAATTAGCTCCATATCATCCTTTTTCATAATGAAATGATACCCAAATGCTCAAATTAAATGGGCAAGCAGGGTTACATATATGTTAAAAAGTGTTCGACTCAATGAAAATCCTTGGGGTATTCCATAATTGACCAATAAATCAAAAAACAAAATGTCAGATAACTTGGCATGTGGAGGATAAAGCTGATAGTCTCTCCAAATATAAATCCCATTCTTTCCTATGGCATTTATATTTCAGCGGACGGGAAATCCATCACCATTATGACGGAGGAACCCATCTGCGGAGTTCTAAATCAGGCCCTTAGTCAAGGGGCACAATCATACCCATGATTTACGCTGGTAAGTCAAAACTGCTCTTTTGCCACAGCTCAAATTCCACGCCTGAAGGTGCAGATTGTGGAGACTCCAGTGCTGAGACAGCAGATCATCCTGAAGGGACAGAAGGATGGAAGGGCAAATGCTCATGCTCAACAGGTCAGGATACCACACTCTCCAGTCCCAGTCCAGGGGTATCAAAATCACTTGAACTCAGATTGTCCCGATCTTCCTCAGAACATGAGGTAGAAGAGAAAGTGATGGAATGATGTACAGGAGCCCTACATCCAATCACAGATAGAATGAGTCAGTCAAGGAAACTCTTGAAGGGAACTCCAATGTGGAGTAGTCATGATGGTGCACTTTCTTAGTGGTGGCAAAAAGCCCCCCACCTACCTCATCACCAGTCGAACTCATCGCCTTTGAACAGGCGGTCTTCAATGAAATAGAGGAGACAGAAGAAAAAGACACCTTCCATAATCTAAGCAAAGAGGAATGGAACGCACTACGAAATTTACGGAATAACAACACAATTACCATCAAGCCAGCAGACAAGGGTGGAGGTATAGTCATACAGAACAAAGACGATTACACAGCAGAATGCAGACACCTACTGAATGACAGAAGGAATTACAAGAGACTCAAAGAGGACCCAACCGAAACATTAAAAAAGAAGATCTACAACCTAGTGGAAGAAGGAGAAACACTGCACTACATATCTAAACAGGAAGCTGAGTTTCTGTGCACAAAAAAGGTGAGAGTACCATACTTTTACACAACGCCTAAAATTCATAAAGACAAAAGACCACAGCCAGGCCGGCCGATTGTATCTGGCATAGGCTCCCTGCTAGAACCATTGTCACGCTTCTGTGACTTCTTTCTAAACCCTTTGGTACATGAATCCTCCACTTACCTCAAAGACACTAAACACCTGCTCAACTTCCTTAAGGACATACCTTTTGACCCAATGAACAACACACTAGTCGGGCTAGACATAGAAAGTTTATACACTAGCCTCCCCCAAGAGGAAACCCTAACAGTGATAAACAAAACCTTGGATGACACAACCTGGGATTTCAATACGCTGAGGGAATTCCTAATGAAGTGTGCATCTCTGGCCCTTAAAGACAACTACTTCGAGTTTGAAGGTGAGTTTTTCCTTCAAACCAACGGGACATCTATGGCAGCACTTTTGCCACTAGTGTGGCAGGGATCTACGTGTATGCCTTTGAGAAAACCAACATTTTGGACGACAACAACCCTTTCAAAACCACATCAAATTCTGGCGGCGTTTCATAGATGACATCTTGATGATATGGGAAGGCGAAGAGGACACACTGGAAGCATTCCTAACATGGCTTAATGGACGTGACCCATAACTGAGCTTCACTAGCACTGCAGACAAAGAAAAACTCACTTTCTTGGACTTAACCATTGAGGCAAACAATGGTCACTTGAAAACAACAACCATTTACAAGCCAACGTCAAGAAACACACTCCTCAAATTCGACAGCTTCCACCCGCGATCTTTAAAGGAGAACTTACCATTTGGCCAGTTCCTTCGCATTAGAAGGAACTACAGTAACCTAGAGGTCTACCGGGACCAATCAAAAGATCTCTCTGAGAAACTAACAAATTGGGGTTATCCCAACAGAATAATAAACAGGTCCAGAAAAAGAGCTAGGAACCAGAACAGGGATGCCCTGCTAGAAGAAAACCAAAAGACAGACATTCCAATCCCGTTAACTTGCGTGACCACCTACAACACGATTTCCAACAAAATGATGAAAATCATTAACAAACATTGGAAAATCCTCAATACAGGCAAACTAAAGTGGGAAAAACCATTGTTTTCATTCAAACGAGCAGATAGCTTAAAAGATCGCCTCATCTCGACACGCCCTAGACTGACCACAAAACACAAAGACACATCAGTCCTTAATGCATGGGGCCTTCCCAGTATCACAGGCCACTACCCCTGTGGAGGCTGCTGTGTATGCCATTTAACCACAACTACCAAAACCCTGGAACTTGAACCAGACAAGACCTGGTGCTTGAGGGGACACACCAATTGCAACTCTACACATGTAATTTACATGATTGTGTGCCCATGTGGCCTAAGATATATTGGCCAGACTAGCAGGAAAATAAAAATACGAATTGGCGAACAGGAGTAACATTCGCTGCAACAGGAACACCACAAGAATGACTGACCACTTCCTCAAATCAGGACACACACCTAACGACATG
This sequence comes from Calotriton arnoldi, assembly GCA_963921515.1. Lineage (NCBI taxonomy): Eukaryota > Metazoa > Chordata > Amphibia > Caudata > Salamandridae > Calotriton > Calotriton arnoldi. Next base: position 275,372 of record CAWUFW010004240.1, read on the forward strand.
AGATGGGTCGTCATAGAACAGATTAATGTTACACCCGGAACAGCAGAAAACCTATTACTAAGTAAGGAACAACGTTGGATTTATCGTCTTTCGACCCACAAAAAAGGATTGAATGACAACATCCAGTGGAATTCAATTCACGGCACATAAAACCATGGAGATTAACAAGAGAGACTTACCCCCTTATGAGATCCCATAACTTTCTGCATACCTCTACCATATTCTCGGACAATAACAACAACTGAGTAAAATACAGTCTAACACCTTCTTCCATGCACCGCCCATGATGCAATAAAAATCGAGATAATTGTCCGGTTACTGGACAATAAATAAGGGTAGCCATGGCCGAACCGTTTTACCTATGGGGCACTATATAGTACATGCGCCCATGTTTAATTGTCTGGGTTGTGCGCAACTTGGGCTGCACCCAATCACCCAGATATATACCCTGAGAGACACTTAATTTCCTAACCTATTTCCTAAACGATAAAATCACGCTCCAATCAAAAATACCTTGTCCATTTTTAACATAATTTTTATTCATTGCTTACCTTGGCATGCATTTATACCCACTCACTTTACATCAGAATAGTTGAGAGATTACAAACAAACGACCCCAATTGAGTCTTTTTTCCATGTTGTACTTCAAAACCACGCCCCCACGTGATGACGTCATGACGTGGACGCCGAGGACGGGCCCCGGGAAACCAACGCTAAAAGCCAGTCTCCCGAGCAACCACACATCCTCGGGATCCCGTAAGCAGACCGCAACAGGTATAAGTGGAGGGCAGTGGACCTTGATGATGTAAGTAGAGCTCCCCGGTCTCACCTACCGGGCCCGCACCGCGCTGAGTGTCTTAATGCAGATACCGGCGTGCTAATCCTTCACTCTTGTATTTACAGCGTGTGACTACAGGCACTGCCCCCTGGAGGGATCCATGCCGTAAACTTGAAAAACGGCAATAGTAAGCATTAACCGCGTTTACAAAAAATGTATTTAAAAAAAAACAAATACATCACTCTGCTATAGACACTGGGTTCAGCATTTACGGATACAGCTACTAAAGCTTCCCCCTATCCGCATATCGCAATGCACGCATGGGTGCACAGTTTGTCACCACCATATACGATCATATATAGATCGAGCCTGACACCGCGTGTAGCACACATGAGTGCATGCCTCCCTCTGGTTGTATAATATATGTTTTCATGTGTGTCATGCCAACTTTTTGTTTGTGTCCTTGTCCTTTTTTCCTTTACAGAATTCTTGATGCAACGGAAGGAGGAAACGAATAGTTTCTCTCCAACTCATCGCACCTTAGCGCATGCCCACTTCCTGCACCCCAGTCTTGGAAATCTCCCATTGACTGGATCACGCACTTTCTACACCCCTGGTCCTGACGAAAGCCAGCATAGGATACAGCCTGGCTGAAACATGTAGACCTTTATTTAGGATACTAGAGACAAATACTCTACACGTATCCGCCCACCCATTTGTTTTTTTTAATAAATCTTTTTATTAAACAGACATTGGTGTAATTAAGTTAATACAGAGGATCGGACAACTTATACATTACAGTACTTACGGAGGGAAAGGTATACAATCATTACATGAGAGAGGAACATCACGGGGAGGACAGGTCATCTTGCTCATTACATCGAGGTGGTGCACAGATCTCTCCTCGGTAAGTATTCCACGGGCCCCATATACGGGACCACTTTTTAGGGCATCCCCTTGCCAGGTATACTGTCTTTTCTCTAAACATGCACCAATCAAGGTTCCTTTCAAAGGCTTCTAGTGTGGGTGTGTGAGTTGCCCCCCATAGTTGGGCGATGTTTCTTTTCGCCAGCATGAACCCTAGTGTGGCCCATTGTGTATGGTGAGTGTTTAGATCTGTGGGCTCCCAAATATTTAGGAGGCACCGCCTTGCCTCCGGGTGGAGACATACATGCAACACCTCATTGATCGTGTCATGTATCTTGAGCCAGAAGGAGCTAATAGGCTCACATTCCCAGATAATGTGCATGAACGTTCCCCTGTGGCCACAGCGCCGTCTGCATTCTCCAGTGTCTGACCACCCCATGTGTACTAATCGAGGCCCCGTAATGTATATCCTGTGAAGGATCTTAAGCTGTACCAACCGCAGGCGTGCAGGGATAGCCACCATTCTGGGAGAAGACACTGCTATCCGCCAGTCCTCATCATCCAGCTTAACCCCGTCTTGCACCCACCTATCCTGTAATGTTTGAAGGGGGTCCACCATGTGGTTGGTTAACTTCTTGTAAATTAAGGAGATAGTTTTATCGGGAAGGTGACCTTCAAAAATTCTGTCCTCCAGGGGAGAAGCCTCCGGAGGCACAGTCCCTTTCGGCAAAGAGGACTGGAGAGAATGCAGGACTTGTATGTAGCGAAAGTGCTCTGAATCAGCCAGCTCATATTCAGTCTGAAGCGTGCTGAAGGACTTAATCCCTCCACCTCCCCAGACATCCCTGATATACGAGATACCAATGAGGTCCCACCTGTCGAACCCTTTCGTTTTCCACAAGTCGCCCAGTTTTTCAGAATCCCAAAGAGGGGTGGCCAATGTCAGTCTATGTCTCCATCCCAGCGAATTGGTGGCATCGTGCCAAATTTGGACGGAGTGCTTAGTGGGGCATGTTAAGATGAATCGTTTAGGTCGGGAATACAATGCTCTATTGTAGTTGCCACCCGGAAGCAGCCATCTATCCATGGTATAGCCGGGATCATCAGCACGACCATACGTGCCATGGTGGACGGCTGCAAGATGGGATGCCCAGTAGTATTTTTTGATATCCGGGAGGCTAATACCTCCGTCATACCAATTTAGCGTTAACTCACTCAACGCGATTCGTGATTTGCCGTCCCATAGTAGGTCCCTCTGCAGGCCCTCAAGCTCCTTAAAATAGCGTGCCAGAACTGGGTCAAGAGTGTTCTGTAGGACATAGAGAAACCTTGGTAGGGACATCATTTTAAACAGGGCGGCTCTGCCCAAGAGGGAGAGGGGAAGCGACTTCCAACTGGCAATATAATTTTTGAGTTTGCGGAGTGGGGGAAGGAGGTTTTGGGCATAACGGACCGAGGGCTCAAGCGAGACAAAAATCCCCAAATACTTAAACCCCATAGTGTTGATTTGTATTGGGCAGTTTCTCGGAGGGACGGGTGGGTCTCCCCTCAACACAAATAATAGGGATTTTCCCAAATTGACGGAAAACCCAGAGAATCTACCAAAAACTGCGAGAATGTCCAGTACCACTACAAGGGATTTCGTGGGGGAGGCCAAATAGAGCAGAATGTCGTCCGCATAGAGTGAGATGCGGTCTTCGCAGTTGGGGGACCATCGCAATCCCCGTATCCTCGGGTCCCAGCGGATCCAGGCTGCAAGCGGTTCCAGGGCCAGGGCGAAAAGGAGAGGGGACAGCGGGCAACCCTGACGAGTTCCCCGACTGAGGAGGAATGTAGCTGATAATTTATTATTTACCACCACTTGAGCCAGTGGTTCGGTATATAAAAGACGCACCCATTGGATGAATTCCGGACCAAATCCCATCTTTGCCAATACCGCCCAGAGGTAAGGCCACTCAATGGTATCGAAGGCCATGGTCGCATCTAAGGACACGATCACAGCTGGCTCTCGAATCGTGTGGGCTCTATCTGGTACCCCATGAACTCTGCGCAGATTCAGGGCCGTGTTTCTATGAGGCATAAAGCCAGATTGATCTGGATGCACTAGACCACTGATCACTTTAACCAAGCGATTAGCTAAGAGTTTGGCTAATATTTTCGGCTCAGCGTTTAGGAGAGAGATTGGCCTGTATGAGGCACAGTCCGTTCTGGGTTTTCCTTCTTTATGAATAGTGACAATGGTAGCTATCCTCTGCTCCCTGGGTAACACTCCTGCTTCCCTAGATGCTTCAAACATGGATTTCAAATACGGGGCGAGTTTGTCTGGCCGTAGTTTATATAGTTCGATTGGGAGGCCATTAGGACCCAAGGCTTTCCCTGAATTTAAAGAACGGATCGCCTGCGCTATCTCATCCGCCGTCAAAGTGAGGCCATATAATTACGGTCCTCAAGGGAGAGGCAGGGGAGCGTAATATCTCGCAATAATTCCTGAGAATCCACCTCTGTGAGTGAAGTCACTGTCGTATAGACAGTCTGGAAATGACCAGCAAACCTGTCCACTATTTCCTGCGGTTCCGTAATCGAGACATCTCCCTCCACCCTAAGCTCCAGAACCATCCTACTCACCCACTCCCTCCTGTCCAGCCATGCTATGAGCTTCCCGGCTTTATCTCCCAGGTCGTATATCCTACCCTGTTGCTCCCTACTCAGGGCCTTGGCCCTATCGGAGACTAGAGCCTTGTAGTCGTGTTGTTTTAAGCTCAGTAGATGAAGTTTCTCCGGCGTCACCCCAGATTCTAGGTCGCTCTCCAATCTATAAATTTCAGTTTCGAGTTCGAGTACTTCTTGTTGTTTATCTTTTTTGGAGCCAGATATCAATGATAAAGCCTGCCCCCGAATTACCGTCTTGAATGCTTCCCACAGGGTTTGGGAAGAGGATACGGACCCCACATTATCGGAGAAATATTCATCCATGGCTTTGACTAGGTCCTTACGGATTTTAGGGTTATGAAGGTGCCAAGGGTTGATTGGGGCTAGCCTACCTACTTTGCTCTGACTAAGGATCATGTGAACCCATACGGGCGAGTGGTCGGAGATGCCTCTAGCCAGGTGTTTGATTTCGTGTATGTAAGCGACTTGTGCAGCTGGTATAAGACAATAATCTAAGCGGGAGAGGCTATGATGTGCCCCAGAATGAAAGGTGTGTTGTATCTGGTCCGGATGATATACTCTCCATCCGTCAACCAGTCCCATCGCTTCAAGGAAATCCGGCAGCCAACGGGCAGAGGGCCCCACCTCCCGTGGGGGATACCTATCCAGTGTACCCGAAACCACTGCATTAAAGTCGCCCCCTAGGATTAAAAGACCATCCGGAATGGCGAGCAGGACCGCACCCAGGTCGGTGAAAGTAGTGCCCTGCAGGCCCGGGGGTATGTACACGGACAGAAAGGTGATGAGACGTCCCTCCCACATCCCGGAAACACCGACGTTTCTGCCTCGATCATCTACCCAGGTGGAGCTTATGGCAAGTGGAAGCGTGTTTTTCACCATGATACCCACACCTCTGGAACCAGAGGTAAACCCTGTGTGTGCCACCATCTTGTATCCCCCTCTATGCATTGCCTTACAGAGATTTCCGATCAGGTGTGTCTCCTGGAGCAGAACGATATCCGGTGCCTGCCACTTTATGTATTGGAGAACCACGCTGCGTTTGATTTTGTCCCTGAGTCCGTTGACATTCCAACTCAAAATTCTAACATTTTTGTCCCTCATTGCACTTGCCATTCAAATCGTAAGTCCCGGAGTCCTCCATATTTACACATTCGGCATCCCGTCTACGGGTGAACCCATATATCGCACCGATGTAACAATTACAACAACAAACAAACAAATTGTCCCCCACCCAACAACCCCCCGCCCCGCTGCCCTGCACTCTGGGCCCCCCCGCCAACAACCCCCCTCCCTGCTTCCCTGCCCTCTGGACTTTAAACTGCCCATACTAAACTGGCAGAGTGCCTGTCGCCCAACTACTGTTACTAAATGAAGAAAATTGGGGAGTGCAATGGTCCAGGTTCCCCCAACCCTCTCCCGTAAGCACTCTACCTGTCTCTGGGAGGAAACAGTCTGTCATTGCGTGGGCCGATGTTCATACCAGCTTCACCCCTTTTACCATTTTCATAGAGTACCATGTCGGCTGTCGGAGATTATACCCAGAACATCATTTCTCCAGTGGAGTATGTGAGTGTTCAATGTCACCTAGTCTTTTCCCCAACACTCTTGGGCCTGGTCTCTCGGCTCCGTCGCTCCGAACTCACGCTTTGCGGGACTCTAACCAGTTCGCTGCCACTTCCGGGTGATCGAAGAACCAGGCCCTTCCATCTGCTTCCACTCGAAGTTTAGCTGGAAAAAGCATTGCATATTTGAGGCCCTTGTCCCTAATCAGTTTTTTGACACCCAAAAAGGATCTTCGCTGTTTCTGGACCCTCTGGGTGAAGTCTGGGAAGAAGGTGACGTCGGCATTTTCAAACCTGAGCGGGGGCCCCGTTCTGGCGCGCTGGAGTATGGCGTCCCGGTCCCGATAGTTAAGGATCCTAGCCAGGATCGGGCGTGGGGGGGCCCCCGGCTTCGGACGACCCCCCGGGACTCTGTGAGCTCGTTCTATGATGAAGAATTTCCCAAGTCCTTTGGGTTTGAGGTGTTGGAGGATAAGGTCCTCCACAAACAGGTCCACCGCCTCCCCTTCCGCTTTTTCGGGAACACCTAATATGCGGACGTTATTGCGTCTAAGACGTCCTTCATAATCGTCCATTTTAGTCTCTGCGAACTTCCTGAAAGACTGCAGCTCGCTAATATCGGATTGTATGTGGAAAGTATCTTCCACCAAGCTATTGGTCTTGAGTTCCACCTGCTTAAGCCTTTCATTATTCTTGTTGAGATCTGCTCGAATGAGATTTACTTCGAGAGATATGGTGTCCATTTTATGCTCAAGGGAGGTTTTGATCTCTGCAATTGCTGCCATGACATCCTTGAGGGTGGGGTCTTTTTCTGGGTTCCCTTGGTCCCCGGCAGTCTTGTGCTTGAGTGAATGTTCCTGTAGACTCTCTTTGGAGAAGGCGTACTTGTCTAACTTATTTGTTTGAACTGACTTGAGGCCTCTCGAGGATGCCATATTATAATCCTTAGGGAGTCTATTGCACTTCGTGTACTGGTTCCCTGTTTGGCAAGCAGGGGTAGGTACGCTGTTCAATGATGCTGTCAACAAAGGCTCCAAAATAACTGGGTTAGGGCCTGGGTGTGCAGTATGCCAACCACATGGAGGGAGATCCTGAGCAGTCTGCGTTCGCCCTCTGCGCCAGCTTCCACTGCCTGACGGGCGCCGATCGGGGGGTAATCAGGCAACTTGGCCCGTTTGATGTGAAGCAATGTCACCACCTCCCCTCACGCTGGGCCTCAATAGCTCCGTCGCCTTGCCAATCTTCGTCCCCACCACGATGGGGTTCCAATCAACTAGGCCAACTGCTCCCCGGTGCCCCAGTCCTAGCCAGTGGATCATCCGCTACTGAGCAATGTTTAGATGTCAGCTCCGCATGTAGAATGGTGCCGGCGGGGGAGGCGGGGGGTCCCACCACAGCATAAGCGTAATCCTTCCCCCAGCAGCGTCTCCGCCCGATTACAGTGGTGAATCAAAAACGCCCTCCGTATTCCGTATAAATGCCCCAGTTCGATGTTCACGGCACCGCTGCCCCAGCACCTTACTTGTTCTTTGATGCTTAGTTGAGAGTAAGCCCGGTCGTGTACCGCAATGAAAGTATGCCGTTACCGGGACAGACGGGCCAGGGGCCAGGCGCCAATTCCTGCCGCCTGCGTCTGCACGCACGCACCGTCCGCCTTCACTCGAGTTCCCGGCTTTCCCAGTCCTGCAGGTCCCGCGTCGCAGATGGCGATATCTCGGCACGGAGAGCAGCGACAGACTCCGTTCTTGCAGGAAAGAGGTCCGGGCGCCTTCCGATTATCGATTTCCTCCGCAGATAGTCAGGATTTATTGGATGGATATGTGGGTTTGGGCTGGGTTCACCGGAGCTCTACGAAGCAGCGGCCATTTCGCTACGTCGCGTAGCCACGCCCCGCCCACCCATTTTTAATCCTGTCATAGAGCCCCACTATTAAAGTTACTTCCACTATTTGGAGGGGACCCTATAGATAGTTTTAATATCACTCACTATCACACTTATCACAACAACCCAAAAAAAAAACGCTCTGCTGTTGTTCAGGCGTTGAAGCACACCCAGGGTGCACTCGGCGCCTTGGGTGGGACCCGATGATGAAGCATGCCACCAACTAGATTGGTGGGTGAGGGTTTTCCTAACAAACCCATTGGTTTCCCAAACACAAACTACAGGCTTCACTTTGAGCCAGTTCTTCTTGATTGTACATGGCAAAAAGATCTAGCCAGGGCACGCCCCACTGGACAAAGATATCCTAAGCTACCCCGGGATGAAGGCGCCATTTGTGGTCTGCCAGTTGACACCTGCTAACCTTGTGGAAAAAGAGCATTAAAACTAACTAGGAACATGCACTAATATAAAAGAAATGAGTACATGTTGCAGACATTGTAGTAGGCTTCTTCCTCTCTGGACCAATCACATGGCAGCTCTTCCCTGTAAGCAAGTTCAGCTCTTCCTTTCCCATGAAAATACATGTGAATTGCAAAGCTTTATCACAAGTTAGCTGCAGACATTCTTATGTAGTTATGTTCTGGAAACATAAGCCTCCGTTCCCATAGGCATCGAATGCAGATTGGCCTTCTAAATGTTAAATGTTTCACTGCGTACACAATGAACTATGCTAAAGAAGAGAAATGTACCTTGCAAAATACTGTTTAGTAATGCATTTCATTAATACAAACAAGGAATATTGTTTCAAATGTGCAACTCTTCTATTCAGGCATTATATGTTAATCATTACAAACTGTTAGAAATGGGGGTCTGTAGTTGGCAGAGGTAGGTACCTTTGTCCAAATAGGGACCCTTGCTTCTAGTCAGGGTAAGGGGGATACACTTCTAAAATAACCCCTGCTCACCCCCTTGGTAGCTTGGCACGAGCAAACAGGCTTATCTCAGAGGCAGTGTGTAAAGCATTTGTGAACACATACAGTAATACAGTGAAAACACTACAAATGGACACCACACCCGCTTAGAAAAATAAGTAATCTTTATCTAAACCAAAACAAAACCAAAACAAGACCAAACAAGAAAAATACACAATACAGTAATAAAAATATGACTTTCAGATGGTAGAAATAGTTCAGTTCAATGCAAGTTGTAAATGCGACACTTTTCTCAAAAGTACCTTAGAGGCGTCACGCAAAACAAACAAAATGGCCGCAGGGAAGGTGATGCGTCGGTTCCTTACACTCAGGGAAGGTGATGCGTCGATTCCTTGCTCCGGGGGAGGTGATGCGTCGGTTCCTTACTGCAGTGCAGGGGAGTTGATGCGTCAATTCCTTACCGGAGAGGAGGTGATGCGTTGTTTTCTTACTGCGTGGGGAGTTGATGCGTCTGTTTCTTACTGCGGCCCCCAACGATGCATTAGTCTTCGCCCCTCGATGCGATGCATCGATCCGGTATGATGCGTGGCTTCGTGCAGCTGCACAGCAGGCTTGCGTCTGGATAGGTGAGGTGATCTCGGACTTCGGAGATCGTTGCACCCGATGTGTCGTGCGGCGAGTTTTCGAGCCGCGGCAGGCGCTGCAACGGTTTCTTCGGCGATGCGTCGGAAACAGGTGTGGATGGTCACGCTTCTTCGATGTTGCGTCGATTTTCCAGCTCCCAGCGACAAACAGTCTCTAGAGGTCCTAAACAGCAGCAGGCACCTCTTCGAAGGTTGGAATTCCCAGCAAGGGAATTCAGGGAGCTGGTGGTGAAGTCTTTGTGTCCCTGAGACTTCAGAACAAGAGGCAAGCTCAGTCTCAAGCCCTTGGAGATCTTTTCTTCAAGCAGATGACAAAGCAAACATCAAAGTCCTTTTTCTCCTTTCCTTGGCAGCAAGCAGTCACTGCAGGCCAAACCCAGACAGCAAACAGCACAGGGGCAGTATTCCTCCTCAGCTTATCCGGCTCTTCTCCTTGGCAAAGGTTCCTCTTGACTTCCCAGAAGTGATCTAAAAATCTGGGGACTGGGCCCCTCTTTTTATACACCAAAATCCTTTGTTCTCTGAAGGCAGAGAATGTCTGTACCCAGCCAAAACCAGTTCTGTGGGGCACTTTGCAAGTGCACAACAACCTCCATTGTCAGTGTGAGCCCTGGCTCCAGACACACCACAGGGGGGCGGAGCCGTCATTGTGGAAGGCAGGCACAGCCCTATTCAGGTGAGGGTGCTACTCCTCCCACCACTCCAAATGCAGCCCAAGCCTATTCAGCCCAGCCCTGACTCATCAGACTTCTGGAGCCGCTGCCCATCTCCAGCCCCTGTCATCCAAAAGCCAGACATGCAATACACAAACCTAGCAAAGGCACACTGGATGGGTAGGCAAGAAAATACCTACTTTCTAAAAGTGGTATTTTCAAACACAGAATGTAAAAATCACCCTCACTAAAAGATGCACTTTGACATTCTAAAGTTCAGGCATACTAAACTTTACTTTTCAATCTTGTTCCTAGGGTCAGTTATGTTTATAAGATGTTTTTAAACAAACTCCCCATTCTGTCCTATGGAAACAGATAGTCTTGCAATAGTGCAAAACAAAATTGGCAGTATTTCACTATCAGGACATGCCACACACATCAGGGCATGTCCTACCTTTCACAAACAATGCACCCTGCCCACAGGGGTACCTTGGGCCTACCTTAGGGATGACTAATATGTAGAAAAGGGAAGGTTTAGGGACTGGAAAGTGTGTGCACTTTCAAAGTCGACATGGCAGTCCCAGACTGCACACAGGCTCTGCAATGGCAGGCCTGAGTCACATTTTACAAGCTGCTTCTGTGGGTGGCACAATCAGTGCTGCAAGCCCACCAGCAGCATTTGATTTACAGGCCCTGGGCACACATAGTGCAATGTACTAGGGTCTGACAAGTAAATCAAATAAGCCAATAATGGAATCACTAATCCATAACAATAATTTACAAAGGGAGCACTTGCACTTTGGCACTGAACAGCAGTGGCAAAGTGCCCAAAGCATCTAGACCAGCAAAAATGGAGTCTAACACACAGCAAAACACAGGAGGTAAAGGCAAAAAATGGAAGGGAGACCCACGCCAATGGTGCCAGGTCTAACACGTGTCCCCTCCAGCTGAAATGTGGGGAGAACTACCCACCCTCTTGGGAGTTCTCTTCACAAAGGCGGAAAAATCTGGACAGACCATCAGCATTGGCGTGTTCTGTACCAGGACGGTGTTCCCCAGTAAAGTCCATCCCCTGTAGGGAAATAGACCACTTCAACAGCTTTGGATTCTCACCCTTCATTTGCATCAACCATCTGAGGGGCCTGTGGTCTGTCTGAACCCGGAAGTGAGTCCCAAACAAGTATGGTCTCAGCTTCTTCAGCGCCCAGACCACAGCAAATGCCTCACGCTCAATCGCACTCCACCTCTGTTCCTGTGGAAGTAACCTCCTACTAATGAAGGCTACAGGTTGGTCCAAGCCCTCCTCATTTAGCTGTGAGAGCACATCCCCCACACCATGCTCTGAAGCATCTGTCTGCACAATGAGCTCTTCTGAGAAGTTGGGTGCCTTAAGCACGGGCGCTGTGCACATGGCAGATTTCAGGGCATCAAAAGCCTTCTGGCAGGCGTCAGTCCAATTCACTTTCCTGGGCTGCTTCCTGGAAGTCAGCTCTGTCAAGGGGGCAACAATGGTGCTATACCCCTTGACAAATCTCCTGTAATACCATGTGAGTCCTAAAAAGGCTCTCACCTCTGTCTGAGTCTTGGGGGATTCCCAAGCCAGAATGGTATCAATCTTGGGTTGTAGGGGTGCCACCTGGCCGCTCTCCACCTGGTGTCCCAAGTACACCACTGAACCCTGCCCGATCTGGCACTTGCTTGCCTTGATCGTGAGGCCTGCCCTCCGCAGCGCCTTCAACACTTCCCAGAGGTGGTGCAGATGCTCCTCCCAAGTGGCACTGAACACTGCAATGTCGTCCAGGTAGGCGGCACTGAAATCCTCCAGCCCAACCAACACCTGGTTGACCAACCTCTGAAAGGTGGCAGGGGCATTCTTCATCCCAAAGGGCATCACCCGGAATTGGTAGTGCCCATCTGGTGTGGAGAATGCTAACCTCTCTCTTGCCCCATCAGTTAAGGTGATCTGCCGGTACCCAGATGTTAAGTCAAACGTACTGAGGTACCGGGCAGGCCACAACCGATCGATGAGCTCATCAGCTCTGGGGATGGGGTGTCAGTCAGTCCTGGTGACTGAATTGAGCCCTCTGTAGTCCACACAGAACCGGAGTTCTGGTGTGGCACTGGATGCGGCAGCCTTCGGGACCAAGACCACTGGGCTGGCCCAAGGGCTGTTTGAGGGCTCAATCACCCCTAGCGCTAACATCTTGGAGACCTCCTCCTTGATGCAAGCTCTGACCCTGTCAGTCACTCTGTAAATCTTATGTTTTACTGGAGGACTATCCCCAGTGTCCACATCATGGACGCACCACTGAGTGACACCGGGGGTCAGGGAGAACAAGTCAGAAAACTGCCCCAACAGTTGGCGGCAGTCACTCTGATGTTCAGGGGTCAGGGCGGGAGAGAGGTTCACACCGTCCACTGACCCATCTTGCTCCTTTGCAGACAGAAGGTCAGGAAGAGGCTCAGTCTCCTCTTCCATCCCAGCATCTGCTGCTAGGAGCATGCCCACTTCGGATCTCTCCAAGTGGGGCTTCAGGCGGTTCACATGTAGGACCCGCAAAGCGTTCCTAGGAGACTGCAAGTCCACTAACTAGGTGACGTCACTCTTGCACTCCACCACCTCAAATGGTCCTGTCCACTTATCCTGGAGCGCACAAGGCTCCACTGGGGCCATGACCCAAACCTTCTGTCCAGGTTGAAACTCGATCTGAGTGGCATTCTGATCATACCAGCGTTTCATTTCCTCCTGGCTGGCTTCCAGGTTCGCCTGAGCGAGTTGTCTGAAGCGCTTAGTCTGGTTTCTGAAGGCCAGCATGTAGCTATATACATCCAGGGGAGGTTTACTGGGAGCTTTCTCCCAGCCTTCTTTCACCAGACTCAGAGGTCCTCTTACAGGATGGCCGTACAGCAGCTCAAAGGGACTGAACCCTAAGGACTTCTGCGGCACCTCTCTGTAAGCAAACAGAAGGCATGGTAAGAGGACGTCCCACTTACGCCTCATGGGCTCACCAAGACCCATAATTATGCCTTTCAAGGTCCGGTTGAATCTCTCAACCAGCCCATTACCTTGGGGGTGGTAAGGAGTGGTGAACTTATAATTTACACCGCACTCCTGCCACAGGGACTTCATATACTTAGATATGAAGTTGGTACCCCGGTCGGACACCACCTCTCTGGGGAACCCCACACGGGAGAAAATCCCCATCAACGCACAACCCACCACAGGGGCCGTCACAGTCCGGAGAGGGATGGCTTTCGGGTACCGGGTGGCATGGTCCACCAAGACCAGGATAAGCCATTTTATGTTCAATTCCAGCCCTGAAGAAGTCTAGGGTTACACACCCAAAGACGAAACACGTGTTGGCTGGCCTGTGAAGCAACACAACATTAAACCTACACTTGAAGAAAGAACACTTTGTCTTCATTTACCAACTACGATTATTTTTTGTGGTATAACTATTTTATGCGTGTGCACAGGGTTTGATGGTATTTACTTAGACGGACTTGTGTCCGTAATTGAGGGCCTAGGGGTTTTCCCTCACCTGTTGCACCGCACTGATATATCTTCGTTGCTACTTTCACGACACTCCGCAAGCGCTACACCATATCCTGTGATAACTAACACCCCCCTTTCGCTTTCTCGTATATTTTGGAGACAGGGTAGGCTGCTACCACGTGATATACACTACAAATATGGACAGGGAAAGGATAGCAGAACAATTGTTCGAAAACCTTACTAAGGCCAACACCACCAGTACAAGCATGATAAATAGTAACCCCCAACGTAGGGAGGGTCTTAGGGAGAAATTCCTTAGACTGGAAAGACTCAAGAAGAGTGAAAACTCAAAGTGGTGGGATGGGGCCACACTTAAACAGTATTTACATTTAAACAGAGTTCCAAGGGGTTTGAGGTCTCAAATTTTTCCGACCTACGATGACCTGGAAGAGGACCTGCTTAAACAATGGGAAGAGGCACTAACAAACAACTCACAAACACTAATGGGTAATTTAATTGAAAACTCAGAAAGAAAAGTCTCCAAACTTCAGATTGAGATCACTCAGTTAGAGAAAGAAATAAGAGATTTAGACCTGAAAGATGCCACAGAGAAGAACTATGTAATACTCAATGAGATTCTAGTTAGACATCAAAATGACATCAAGGAGAGAAAGGCAAGAAAACTCAAACGGGATGAGTACGATTATAAAGAGGGGAGAATCTTCACTTTTGCGAAGAAATATGATGAGTGGTTCCAAAAAGGAAATGAGACCGGAAAGACTAACAGACAGGAGGTTATTTCTGTTTCATCCAGCTCAACCTCTTTGAATGCTCCCCTTACCAGTCACAGCGAGGCTGATAATGCTAGTACCTCCACTGACATCAGGCAGGTCCAATCTTCTCCTTTTTTACGCGAGGTACAGAGGATACGGAAGGGAAACAGGGCGCAGCCCAGGAGAGTAAATCAAGACATAAGACCTGTAGAGGAAAGAGAGCAGGGAAAGGAGGATTACAGAAAGAAACTAAGATCAGGGGACAACAAGAATTAACAAATTGTTGTGATAAAGTGGTGGAAGTCATCAACCTATCATCTATGACACTTAACCAAGATATGGTCTCTCTTCTTGAAAGAGGTTTGAGCTATAATCCTAAAGATGAGGGGGATATATGTAACACCAAAATTGACCTCTTTAAATTTGTAAGGAACTTGAAATTAAAAGTTTTTCAGTGTTAATCCAGCGTCAAATAAAAGGAATAGGAATATCCCAACCGGCTCACCTTCTGATGTTTTAAGTATCCAAGATGTACACGATACCCATCTACTCCTATCATTGACTGACACTGAAGACACACCACTTTGCATGGATACACTGTTACAAGAACTTGATGTGCATACTGACTACACTATTGATAGTGGTTTGAAAACTAAATCCAAATGGATATCAACCCTAAATAGTGGTAACACTATAGACATGTTTCACAAACTTGTCTTAGAGGATATAGATAAATTTCACACTAAGAGGTTAAGAAACAAAACGAGACATATTGACAATCTTCTCCCAGGCGAAAGGACAGCTCTTAAGAAGTTATCCAGCGATAATGATGTAATCATCAGAGAGGCTGACAAAGGGGGCAACGTGGTAATAATGAACAGGGTGAACAACAATAATGAGATATTAACACAACTCCAAGATGTAGCTTGTTATGAACGTCTCACATATAATACTATTGGCCCCTTAACCTTGGAAATCAACAAAAATCTAAAGAACTAGCATAATGCGGGGCTGATTAATGATGACGATAACACACATACATGAAAGTATTCGACCTCACTATCCTTGTATATACACTCTTCCCAAAGTGCACAAGCACTTACTGTTCCCCGCCCGGAAGACCCATTGTCTCAGGTATAGTGGGACCTACTGAACGCTTGGCAGAATATGTAGATCTCTTTCTTGGACCTTTGGTCCGGAACCTTCCATCATACATAAGAGACACGAAGCATGTACTGAGCATATTGGCTGATTTCACGTGGGAAGACAGCATGACCCTCGTGACCCTAGATGTGGTTTCACTTTATACCAGCATCAAGCCAGACTTAGGTATAAAAGCCATCTCACATTTTCTGAATAAAAGATCTGCTTCACAATGGCAACATACTAACATGCTGTTGGCCATGATAAATTTGATTTTGGACAACAATGTGTTTCTTTTCGAGAAAGATTGGTATAAACAGAAAAGAGGCGTAGCCATGGGTTCTAAATTTTCACCCAGTTTTGCCAACCTCTTTATGGGCCGCTTAGAAGAAGACTGGATTTGGGGTCTAAAGGGCAATCAGTTTAATGATTCAATTATTTTTTGGGGTCGTTACATCGACGACTGCCTTCTAATATGGACAGGACCACAAGAAAAACTTGATGCCTTCTGCTCCTATTTAAACATTAACACATATGATATGCGCTTCACATACCACAAGAGTAACCTAAGTATCACCCTTCTAGATATTGAAATCTTTATCAGCCAGAATACCTTACAGACCCGCCTATTTCGTAAAGACACTGCATGTAATTCCATTCTTCAAGCTCAGAGCGCTCATTCCCTTCATCAAATCCGTGCAATTCCTTTTGGTGAGTTTACCAGAGCCAGAAGAAATTGTAGTAGTGACCATGAATTTGAAAGCTGCTTCTCAGCCATGAAAACTAGATTTGTACATCACGGTTACACACATCAGAACCTCACTAAAGCTGAAACCAGAATTAGACACACATGTCGGGAAGAAACAATTCGCGATAAAATCCACATAACAGATGCAAGCACAGTAAGACTGATTACGGACTTCAATGACTTTAGCGGGGCATTGTCGAGGAGTTTAAACAAACATTGGAAACTGCTCACCAATGACACAGCGCTAGCACAACACATCAGCAAAAATCCGCAGATCACTTACAGAAGGGGCAAAACGCTCAGAACTAGACTGAGTCCAAGGTATCCAAGAACAGAAACCACGGAGTCGTGGTTGACTTTACGCACCCGGGGCTTTTACAAATGTGGTTCATGTGGAATTTGTAGGTGGGCCTCTGACCGAAAGAAAACCTTCACTGGTCCAGATAGAACCTATGACATCAGATACAACATAAACTGCAATACGAAGTTTGTAGTTTATGTACTGGAATGCACTTGTGGTGGAAAATATGTGGGCAGCACAATAAGGACCCTTAGGGAAAGAATAAGTGAACATGTCAGAGCCCTTAAACAACGAGACCCCAGATATCCTATGGCATCACACATGTGGGAGTGTCCATCCCAAGGCACATACAAAAGCTTCCTTTTCTATGGAATTGACATCACTGTTCCCAGCCCAAGGGGAGGGAACAGAGAGTTACGGCTAAGACGTTCTGAGGCCCTTTGGATCATGCGTTTGAAATCCTATGAACATGGCTTCAACAGCGACTGGGAGATGCATTATTTTCTGGGAGACTAGGATCATGTGAATGAGCTGTCACTAAAAGGTGTCTTAATTACTGTATGACCTAATGTATTTTACTGACAATGCCATTTTTATAAACTGGAGATTTCAGTACAGGAGTTTTCTTATTTCCAAATTGAAGATTAAAATAATCGTCATTTTATATTGATTTCACCCTGTTTTTCTGCATTCGTGCCGTTCAAATCTTTTCTAACCTCAAATATGATTATGTGCCACAATACGAACACTTTAGCCACTCGCGCTGCTATGTGATCTCGAACTCTACATTAACATGAGAAAGATTACAATAATCGTTATTTGTATTGGATTCACCTTGTTCTCTGTATTCATGCCGTTTAAATCTTTTCTAACTTTAAGTATGATTATTTGCCATAATATGAACACTTCAGTCACTACTTCTGTCATGTGAAGCTCTAATCCTGGCACCATTATGTCCAAAGAAAATGTGTCCGTATTCTCTGTTAATTTTAGTAGAGTCTTTTACTTCACTTTGGTATTATTGCTCAACATATAATACGTCGAATCATTGAAATACTAATAATTCACTTGTTGCCGAAAATTATATAATTTTACACTTATATGTGTTATTTGATACTAACTATATTTTAGCCCCATCGAAGAAGAAGAAATAATATTTTATCGTACCATTTGCATTAGACGGGTAGTGCAACAACACACTGCATGCCTTAATCCGTCACCACGCACGCAATTTCACGAGCGCTTTAGAACTGAATCTGTCGCTCTAGTTGTTTTTTCACTGCGTGCAGATATATAATCACTTCCGGGTAATTGACACTGACTTCTCGTTTGAATACGGAGACGAGCAGTAAACTAGCGTACTCGCTGGAGGTAAGAGATCAGGACACAGAATTTAGTGTGGGATACTACGGGTCTCTACTTTTAAAGCTTTTGGGAAGATTTTTAATATATGCTGGTGACACGAACCTTTGCTAATCTTAATTACAGTTGTATATGGCGGATGGCGCCACGTAACTGTTTGCCTATCTAAAGGAGACGCACGAGCGTGCTATTTGGATGATTATAATTGGGGCATACAAAGCCAAAAACGACGACAGAATTGGAATATTATTACTTGTACTAAGAGGTAAGCTGTGGGTGTGGTTTGTGTATATAGAGATACTAAGTCATAGCCTGTTAAGGAGTATTGTGAGAGTCTAGTAGATATACATACTCATGGGAGTTATTATTACACAGATTGACTCAACGACTGAAAGAAGAGAACCTACATACCAATGTGAATATTAGGACCCGCTGGGTCGGAATTATCACCAGTTGGAAGGTGAGCGATACTTAGAGATTTTAAAAATGAAAGACTATATTTTACTTATCTTGTTATGCCCCTGTGATGGGCATTGACTTACTCGGGTGCCTGCTTTATATATTCCAGGTCCAAAGAGTTACAAAGTATCTTTTGAGGTAGACGGACTATACGATATCTTTACTAGTTAAGGTGCAGAGATCACTGCTCTTTCACCAACTTAATCACTAGCACTCGACATAATAAGGCCAATATAGACAGCTCACGACACCCACGTCTACCCAATTCGGACTCACACCATTGCGGTTCACTGTCATATGATGCACTATCACCGACGTATATTTGTCCAAATCTGGCACTTAGGTTTTGACTGAATGTAGGCAGATGTATATGGTGTTCACCGGCGCACTGCAGTTTCACCACAAAACAACACGGTAACTGTGTTGCTTGGATCAGACATTGTTTTTTACCTACATGGTTTTTACTATACATATTGATTTAACTGATGTCCCCGTGATAGTCTCTTTTTCACCATTGGTATAACCTAACGGTGTGGTGTTTCCCTTCATCTTTAATGGTATACAAGTTTTATTATTATACTCGCCATGTCCCATCCTTGTATTACATAATGACATGTAAGATTTTATGTAACACATCGTGATACAAGCCATTTTATGTTCAATTCCAGCCCTGAAGAAGTCTAGGGTTACACACCCAAAGACGAAACACGTGTTGGCTGGCCTGTGAAGCAACACAACATTAAACCTACACTTGAAGAAAGAACACTTTGTCTTCATTTACCAACTACGATTATTTTTTGTGTTATAACTATTTTATGCGTGTGCACAGGGTTTGATGGTATACACGGGCCTACCCAGGCTAAGCAACCTTAGGCTTGCTATACAGGAGCCCATTCTCCCAGTATATCCAATGTGATCCGGACTGATCACCTGCTGCCTGGTTTGCAGCCTGCTTCCGCAAACCAATGAGAGAAGGGCACGTCTGCTGCTCCTGACAGAGCTCCTTCTTGCTGCCAATGGGTCAGTTCAGGCAGGTCCCCCAGTTCAGCTACTTGTTACCTGTAGGCTCCAGGTCATCCCCCTCAGGGTCTACCTCTTCCTGGACCGTGGGAACTTCGGGGGGCGGTTTCCCGCACCCCCTGCCTCTTCTCTTACCGGCAGGCACCTGGGCCACTCTTTCAGGCTCCAGGTCCTCTTGAATGCCCTTACCGGCTGTCATTGACCGAGTGGTCACACATGCCCACTCAGGCAGACCCAACATCTCCAAATGAGACCTCCGCTCCACCTTCGCCCACGGGGAGCTCTCCAAATCATTGCCTAGCAAACAGTCAACAGGCATGGCTGGCCTCACAGCTGCTTTCAAGGTACTTGAGACCCCCCCACTCAAAGGGAACCTGTGCACTTTGCAGAGGCACTCTGAACTGTCAGCGGCAAATACTGGGTAGAATGTGTTGGGGACCACCTGCTCTACAGACACCAGCCGACAACTGACAGCTGTCACACTGGCTCCAGTGGCTCTCAGAGCCTCCACACTATGGCCATTGATGGTCACCCACTGCCTGTACTTTTTAGTGTTATCAGGCAGGTGAGTCCTTGGGACCATCTCACTATCTCCTAAAGAGACCAGGGACATCTCTGTGGGAACCAACCCACCTTGGGCACCCGACTCCTCCCCCAAGGCTACACTAGCCAGTTCCCGGGGCAGTGCACCAGTGGGTGGGGTGGTAACCGGTTTGAGACACTTAGGATCCCCCCAGTGGCTCACCTGACCACAACTAAAACAGGTCTTGGGACCCCTCTTAGCAGGCTTACCTGTCGGGACCCATGGTTCCTTTTCAGTGGGAGGCTGGGAACCCTTGCCTTGGTTCCCTTGGGGATTACTTTGGGGCCCTTTTTGGAACTCCTTCTGTTTACCCTTTTCCCCTCACTCTTCTGCTGGGGACCCTGCCCACCCTTGGCGGAGTCTCCCACAAGACCTTTGTGGACCCTGGTACTGACCCAGTGGTCCGCCTCCACAGCAAGCTTCCTGGGGTCAGTCAGCTTACTATCAATCAGGGGCTGGCATAGCTCTGGAAAACAACTACTTGACAAGTGCTCCCATGCAACCAAATCATAGAGCGCCTGTAAATCAGTTACCTTGCTACCCTTCACCCATCCATCCAGTGCTCTGCAAAAATAAGAAACATACTCCACCCAAGTACTTGACTCCAGCTTCTTGCAGTTCCTAAATTTCTGCCTATAGAGCTCTGGGGTCAACCCATACCTGGCTATCAAGGCTTCCTTCATGGGGGCATAGGACATCTGATCCTCAGTGGGCAAAGCTAGTAGGGTCTCTCTCCCTTCACCTATGAAGCGGCCCCACAACCCCGCTCCCCAATCTCTCTCAGGGACCCGGTGGGACTTCATTGCTATTTCATAGGCCTTAAACCACTGCCCAATGTCCTCATACTTCATGAAATCTTTGATAACATCTTTGGGAATGTATACTTTTCCTTCCCTAGGCACTGATGGTGTGCTGCCACCAGAGGGAGTGATTTCTAGACTCTTTGCTTTCAGCTCCAACTCCCTCAACACTCTCTCATGCTCTAAAAGGATCTTCTTGTCCTCCATGACCAATTTCTTGCTCTCCAACTCCAACCTCTTATTCTCTAAGTCACCCTGGGTCCCCAGCTTGAGCTTAGCAAGCTCCATTTCATGCACTCTGCTTCTCTCCCTGTCCTCCAAGTCTTCTGGAGACAGACCCCTTGAAGACATACTGCTGCCTTCCCTGGGAGGCACCCCCCTCCAGTTAGGCCCACTAGCCCACCCTACTACCCTTCTAAATTCTCCCCCTCCACCATAGGCTCCTAGGTCTGCCCACTGGCATTCCTTGCTTCCAACCAGGCCCTCAGCGCCTTTTGGAATTCCTCCTTTCTGGTGAGGCCTTTCATGGAGATTTTACATTTTTTGCAGATGGCTTTAAGTTGTGGCACAGTGTAGGTATCAAACCTCTCCTCTTCAAATTCAATATCCACAGATGCAAGTGATGCTGCTTTGCTCCTGGTGAAAATTGGCAGTTCTCAAGATGCAAACAATTCCCAGAAAAAAACTCTACCAAATGTATGTGGTTTTGTAATGGTCTGCACTACACTGGTAGTGTACACCAATCATTGTATGTAAGTCCCAAATGCAATTCCAGATCCTCACCGCTGACCACCAATGTGAGAAATGGGGGTCTCTAGTTGGCAGAGGTAGGTACCTTTGTCCAAATAGGGACCCTTGCTTCTAGTCAGGGTAAGGGGGATACACTTCTAAAATAACCCCTGCTCACCCCCTTGGTAGCTTGGCAAGCGCAGACAGGCTTATCTCAGAGGCAGTGTGTAAAGCATGTGTGAACACATACAGTAATACAGTGAAAACACTACAAATGGACACCACACCAGTTTAGATAAGTAATCTTTATCTAAACCAAAAAAAGACCAAACAACAAAAATCCACAATACAGTAATAAAAATATGACTTTCAGATGGTAGAAATAGTTCAGTTCAATGCAAGTTGTAAATGCGACACTTTTCTCAAAAGTACCTTAGAGGCGTCACGCAAAACAAACAAAATGGCCGCAGGGAAGGTGATGCGTCGGTTCCTTACACTCAGGGAAGGTGATGCGTCGATTCCTTGCTCCGGGGGAGGTGATGCGTCGGTTCCTTACTGCAGTGCAGGGGAGTTGATGCGTCGATTTCTTACCGGAGAGGAGGTGATGCGTCATTTTCTTACTGCGTGGGGAATTGATGCGTCTGTTTCTTACTGCGGCCCCCAACGATGCGACAGTCTTCGCCCCTCGATGCGACGCATCGATCCGGTACGATGCGTGGCTTCGTGCAGCCACACAGCAGGCTTGCGTCTGGATAGGTGAGGTGATCTCGGACTTCGGAGATCGTTGCACCTGATGTTTCGTGCGGCGAGTTCTCGAGCCGCGGCAGGCGCTGCAACGGTTTCTTCGGCGATGCGTCGGAAACAGGTGTGGATGGTCACGCTTCTTCGATGTTGCGTCGATTTTCCAGCTCCCAGCGACAAACAGTCTCTAGAGGTCCTAAACAGCAGCAGGCACCTCTTTGAAGGTTGGAATTCCCAGCAAGGGAATTCAGGGGAGCTGGTGGTGAAGTCTTTGTGTCCCTGAGACTTCAGAACAAGAGGCAAGCTCAGTCTCAAGCCCTTGGTGATCTTTTCTTCAAGCAGGTGACAAAGCAAACAGCAAAGTCCTTTTTCTCCTTTCCTTGGCAGCAAGCAGTCACTGCAGGCCAAACCCAGACAGCAAAATTGCACAGGGGCAGTATTCCTCCTCAGCTTATCCGGCTCTTCTCCTTGGCAAAGGTTCCTCTTGACTTCCCAGAAGTGATCTAAAAATCTGGGGCCTGGGCCCCTCTTTTTATACACCAAAATCCTTTGTTCTCTGAAGGCAGAGAATGTCTGTACCCAGCCAAAACCAGTTCTGTGGGGCACTTTGCAAGTGCACAACAACCTCCATTGTCAGTGTGAGCCCTGGCTCCAGACACACCACAGGGGGGCGGAGCCATCATTGTGGAAGGCAGGCACAGCCCTATTCAGGTGAGGGTGCTACTCCTCCAACCACTCCAAATGCAGCCCAAGCCTATTCAGCCCAGCCCTGACTCATCAGACTTCTGGAGCCGCTGCCCATCTCCAGCCCCTGTCATCCAAAAGCCAGACATGCAATACACAAACCTAGCAAAGGCACACTGGATGGGTAGGCAAGAAAATACCTACTTTCTAAAAGTGGTATTTTCAAACACAGAATGTAAAAATCACCCTCACTAAAAGATGCACTTTGACATTCTAAAGTTCAGGCATACTAAACTTTACTTTTCAATCTTGTTCCTAGGGTCAGTTATGTTTATAAGATGTTTTTAAACAAACTCCCCATTCTGTCCTATGGAAACAGATAGCCTTGCAATAGTGCAAAACAAAATTGGTCAGTATTTCACTATCAGGACATGCCACACACATCAGGGCATGTCCTACCTTTCACAAACAATGCACCCTGCCCACAGGGGTACCTGGGTCCTACCTTAGGGGTGACTAATATGTAGAAAAGGGAAGGTTTAGGGACTGGCAAGTGTGTGCACTTTCAAAGTCGACATGGCAGTCCCAGACTGCACACAGGCTCTGCAAAGGCAGGCCTGAGTCACATTTTACAAGCTGCTTCTGTGGGTGGCACAATCAGTGCTGCAAGCCCACCAGCAGCATTTGATTTACAGGCCCTGGGCACACATAGTGCAATGTACTAGGGTCTGACAAGTAAATCATATAAGCCAATAATGGAATCACTAATCCAGAACAATAATTTACAAAGGGAGCACTTGCACTTTGGCACTGAACAGCAGTGGCATAGTGCCCAAAGCATCTAGACCAGCAAAAATGGAGTCCAACACACAGCAAAACACAGGAGGTAAAGGCAAAAAATGGAAGGGAGACCCACGCCAATGGTGCCAGGTCTAACACGTGTCCCCTCCAGCTGAAATGTGGGGAGAACTACCCACCCTCTTGGGAGTTCTCTTCACAAAGGCGGAAAAATCTGGACAGACCATCAGCATTGGCATGTTCTGTACCAGGACGGTGTTCCCCAGTAAAGTCCATCTCCTGTAGGGAAATAGACCACTTCAACAGCTTTGGATTCTCACCCTTCATTTGCATCAACCATCTGAGGGGCCTGTGGTCTGTCTGAACCCGGAAGTGAGTCCCAAACAAGTATGGTCTCAGCTTCTTCAGCGCCCAGACCACAGCAAATGCCTCACGCTCAATCGCACTCCACCTCTGTTCCCGTGGAAGTAACCTCCTACTAATGAAGGCTACAGGTTGGTCCAGGCACTCCTCATTTAGCTGTGAGAGCACAGCCCCAACACCATGCTCTGAAGCATCTGTCTGCACAATGAACTCTTCTGAGAAGTTGGGTGCCTTAAGCACGGGCGCTGTGCACATGGCAGATTTCAGGGCATCAAAGGCCTTCTGGCAGGCGTCAGTCCAATTCACTTTCCTGGGCTGCTTCCTGGAAGTCAGCTCTGTCAAGGGGGCAACAATGGTGCTATGCCCCTTGACAAATCTCCTGTAATACCCTGTGAGTCCTAAAAAGGCTCTCACCTCTGTCTGAGTCTTGGGGGGTTCCCAAGCCAGATTGGTATCAATCTTGGGTTGTAGGGGCGCCACCTGGCCGCTCTCCACCTGGTGTCCCACGTACACCACTGAAACCTGCCCGATCTGGCACTTGCTTGCCTTGATCGTGAGGCCTGCCCTCCGCAGCGCCTTCAACATTTCCCAGAGGTGGTGCAGATGCTCCTCCCAAGTGGCACTGAACACTGCAATGTCGTCCAGGTAGGCGGCACTGAAATCCTCCAGCCCAACCAACACCTGGTTGACCAACCTCTGAAAGGTGGCAGGGGCATTCTTCATCCCAAAGGGCATCACCCGGAATTGGTAGTGCTCATCTGGTGTGGAGAATGCTAACCTCTCTCTTGCCCCATCAGTTAAGGTGATCTGCCAGTACCCAGACGTTAAGTCAAACGTACTGAGGTACCGGGCAGGCCACAACCGATCGATGACCTCATCAGCTCTGGGGATGGGGCGTGCGTCAGTCCTGGTGACAGAATTGAGCCCTCTGTAGTCCACACAGAACCGGAGTTCTGGTGTGGCACCGGATGCGGCAGCCTTCGGGACCAAGACCACTGGGCTGGCCCAAGGGCTGTTTGAGGGCTCAATCACCCCTAGCGCTAACATCTTGGAGACCTCCTCCTTGATGCAAGCTCTGACCCTGTCAGTCACTCTGTAAATCTTATGTTTTACTGGAGGACTGTCCCCAGTGTCCACATCATGGACGCACCACTGAGTGACACCGGGGGTCAGGGAGAACAGGTCAGAAAACTGCCCCAACAGTTGGCGGCAGTCACTCTGCTGTTCAGGGGTCAGGGCGGGAGAGAGGTTCACACCGTCCACTGACCCATCTTGCTCCTTTGCAGACAGAAGGTCAGGAAGAGGCTCAGTCTCCTCTTCCATCCCAGCATCTGCTGCTAGGAGATTGCCCACTTCGTACCTCTCCAAGTGGGGCTTCAGGCGGTTCACATGTAGGACCCACAAAGCGTTCCTAGGAGACTGCAAGTCCACTAAGTAGGTGACGTCACTCTTGCGCTCCACCACCTCAAATGGTCCTGTCCACTTATCCTGGAGCGCACAAGTCTCCACTGGGGCCATGACCCAAACCTTCTGTCCAGGATGAAACTCGATCTGAGTGGCATTCTGATCATACCAGCGTTTCATTTCCTCCTGGCTGGCTTCCAGGTTTGCCTGAGCGAGTTGTCTGAAGCGCTTAGTCTGGTTTCTGAAGGCCAGCATGTAGCTATATACATCCAGGGGAGGTTTACTGGCAGCTTTCTCCCAGCCTTATTTCACCAGACTTAGAGGTCCTCTTACAGGATGGCCGTACAGCAGCTCAAAGGGACTGAACCCTAAAGACTTCTGGGGCACCTCTCTGTAAGCAAACAGAAGGCATGGTAAGAGGACGTCCCACTTACGCCTCATGGGCTCACCAAGACCCATAATTATGCCTTTCAAGGTCCGGTTGAATCTCTCAACCAGACCATTACCTTGGGGGTGGTAAGGAGTGGTGAACTTATAATTTACACCGCACTCCTGCCACAGGGACTTCATATACTTAGATATGAAGTTGGTACCCCGGTCGGACACCACCTCTCTGGGGAACCCCACACGGGAGAAAATCCCCATCAACGCACAACCCACCACAGGGACCGTCACAGTACGGAGAGGGATGGCTTTCGGGTACCGGGTGGCATGGTCCACCAAGACCAGGATAAGCCATTGTATGTTCAAATCCAGCCCTGAAGAAGTCTAGGGTGACACACCCAAAGACAAAACACGTGTTGGCTGGCCTGTGAAGCAACACAACATTAAACCTACACTTGAAGAAAGAACACTTTGTCTTCATTTACCAACTACGATTATTTTTTGTGTTATAACTATTTTATGCGTGTGCACAGGGTTTGATGGTATTTACTTAGACGGACTTGTGTCCGTAATTGAGGGCCTAGGGGTTTTCCCTCACCTGTTGCACCGCACTGATATATCTTCGTTGCTACTTTCACGACACTAGGCAAGCGCCACACCATACCCTGTGATAACTAATACCCCCCTTTCACTTTCTTGTATATTTTGGAGACAGGGTAGGCTGCTACCACGTGATATACACTACAAATATGGACAGAGAAAGGATAGCAGAAGAATTGTTCGAAAACCTTACTAAGGGCAACACCACCAGTACAAGCATGATAAATAGTAACCCCCAATGTAGGGAGGGTCTTAGGGAGAAATTCCTTAGACTGGAAAGACTCAAGAAGAGTGAAAACTCAAAGTGGTGGGATGGGGCCACACTTAAACAGTATTTACGTTTAAACAGAGTTCCGAGGGGTTTGAGGTCTCAAATTTTTCTGACCTACGATGACCTGGAAGAGGACCTGCTTAAACAATGGGAAGAGGCACTAACAAACAACTCACAAACACTAATGGGTATTTTAATTGAAAACTCAGAAAGAAAAGTCTCCAAACTTCAGATTGAGATCACTCAGTTAGAGAAAGAAATAAGAGATTAAGACCTGAAAGATGCCACAGAGAAGAACTATGTAATACTCAATGAAATTCTAGTTAGACATCAAAATGACATCAAGGAGAGGAAGGCAAGAAAACTCAAACAGGATGAGTACGATTATAAAGAGGGGAGAATCTTCACTTTTGCGAAGAAATATGATGAGTGGTTCTAAAAAGGAAATGAGACCGGAAAGACTAACGGACAGGAGGTTATTTCTGTTTCATCCAGCTCAACCTCTTTGAATGCTCCCCTTACCAGTGACAGCGAGGCTGATAATGCTAGTACCTCCACTGACATCAGACAGGTCCAATCTTCTTCTTTTTTACGCGAGGTACAGAGGATACGGAAGGGAAACAGGGCACAGCCCAGGAGAGTAAATTAAGACATAAGACCCGCAGAGGAAAGAGAGCAGGGAAAGGAGGATTACAGAAAGAAACTAAGATCAGGGGACAACAAGAATTAACAAATTGTTGTGATAAAGGGGTGGAAGTCATCAACCTATCATCTATGACTTAACCAAGATATGGTCTCTCTTCTTGAAAGAGGTTTGAGCTATAATCCTAAAGATGAGGGGGATATATGTAACACCAAAATTGACCTCTTTAAATTTGTAAGGAACTTGAAATTAAAAAAGTTTTTCAGTGTTAATCCAGCGTCAAATAAAAGAAATAGGAATATCCCAACCGGCTCACTTTCTGATGTTTTAAGTATCCAAGATGTACACGATACCCATCTACTCCTATCATTGACTGACACTGAAGACACACCACTTCGCATGGATACACTGTTACAGGAACTTGATGTGCATACTGACTACACTATTGATAGTGGTTTGAAAACTAAATCCAAATGGATACCTACCCTAAATAGTGGCAACACTATAGACATGTTTCACAAACTGGTCTTAGAGGATATAGATAAATTTCACACTAAGAGGTTAAGAAACAAAACGAGACATATTGACAATCTTCTCCCAGGCGAAAGGACAGCTCTTAAGAAGTTATCCAGCGATAATGATGTAATCATCAGAGAGGCTGACAAAGGGGGCAACGTGGTAATAATGAACAGGGTGAACTACAATAATGAGATATTAACATAACTCCAAGATGTAGCTTGTTATGAACGTCTCACATATAATACTATTGGCCCCTTAACCTTGGAAATCAACAAAAATCTAAAGAACTGGCATAATGCGGGGCTGATTAATGATGACGAACACACATACGTGAAAGTTTTTCGACCTCACTATCCTTGTATATACACACTTCCCAAAGTGCACAAGCACTTACCGTTCCCCCCCGGAAGACCCATTATCTCAGGTATAGGGGGACCTACTGAACGCTTGGCAGAATATGTAGATCTCTTTCTTGGACCTTTGGTCCGGAACCTTCCATCATACATAAGAGACACGAAGCACGTACTGAGCATATTGGCTGATTTCACGTGGGAAGACACCATGACCCTCGTGACCCTAGATGTGGTTTCACTTTATACCAGCATCAAGCCAGACTTAGGTATAAAAGCCATCTCACATTTTCTGAATAAAAGATCTGCTTCACAATGGCAACATACTAACATGCTGTTGGCCATGATAAATTTGATTTTGGACAACAATGTGTTTCTTTTCGAGAAAGATTGGTATAAACAGAAAAAAGGCGTAGCCATGGGTTCTAAATTTTCACCCAGTTTTGCCAACCTCTTTATGGGCCGCTTAGAAGAAGACTGCATTTGGGGTTTAAAGGGCAATCAGTTTAATGATTCAATTATTTTTTGGGGTCGTTACATCGACGACTGCCTTCTAATATTGGCAGGACCACAAGAAAAACTTGATGCCTTCTGCTCCTATTTAAACATGAACACATATGATATGCGCTTCACATACCACAAGAGTAACCTAAGTATCACCTTTCTAGATATTGAAATCTTTATCAGCCAGAATACCTTACAGACCCGCCTATTTCGTAAAAACACTGCATGTAATTCCATTCTTCATGCTCAGAGCGCTCATCCCCTGCATCAAATCCGTGCAATTCCTTTTGGTGAGTTTACCAGAGCCAGAAGAAATTGTAGTAGTGACCATGAATTTGAAAGCTGCTTCTCAGCCATGAAAACTAGATTTGTACATCGAGGTTACACACATCAGAACCTCACTAAAGCTGAAAACAGAATTAGACACACATGCCGGGAAGAAACAATTCGCGATAAAATGCACATAACAGATGCAAGCACAGTAAGACTGATTACGGACTTCAATGACTTTAGCGGGGCATTGTCGAGGAGTTTAAACAAACATTGGAAACTGCTCACCAATGACACAGCGCTAGCACAACACATCAGCAAAAATCCGCAGATCACTTACAGAAGGGGCAAAACGCTCAGAACTAGACTGAGTCCAAGCTAGCGAAGAACAGAAACCACGGAGTCGTGGTTGACTTTACTCACCAGGGGCTTTTACAAATGTGGTTCATGTGGAATTTGTAGGTGGGCCTCTGACCGAAAGAAAACCTTCCCTGGTCCAGATAGAACCTATGACATCAGATACAACATAAACTGCAATACGAAGTTTGTAGTTTATGTATGGAATGCACTTGTGGTGGAAAATATGTGGGCAGCACAATAAGGACCCTTAGGGAAAGAATAAGTGAACATGTCAGAGCCCTTAAACAACAAGACCCCAGATATCCTATGGCATCACACATGTGGGAGTGTCCAACCCAAGGCACATACAAAAGCTTCCTTTTCTATGGAATTGACATCACTGTTCCCAGCCCAAGGGGAGGGAACAGAGAGTTATGGCTAAGACGTTCTGAGGCCCATTGGATCATGCGTTTGAAATCCTATGAACATGGTTTCAACAGCGACCGGGAGATGCATTATTTTCTGGGAGACTAGGATCATGTGAATGAGCTGTCACTAAAAGATGTCTTAATTACTGTATGACCTAATGTATTTTACTGACAATGCCATTTTTATAAACTGGAGATTTCAGTACAGGAGTTTTATTATTTCCAAATTGAAGATTAAAATAATCGTCATTTTATATTGATTTCACCCTGTTTTTCTGCATTCGTGCCGTTCAAATCTTTTCTAACCTCAAATATAATGATGTGCCACAATACGAACACTTTAGCCACTCGCGCTGCTATGTGATCTCGAACTCTACATTAACATGAGAAAGATTACAATAATCGTTATTTGTATTGGATTCACCTTGTTCTCTGTATTCATGCCGTTTAAATCTTTTCTAACTTTAAGTATGATCATTTGCCATAATATGAACACTTCAGTCACTACTTCTGTCATGTGAAACTCTAATCCTGGCACCATTATGTCCAAAGAAAATGTGTCCGTATTCTCTGTTAATTTTAGTAGAGTCTTTTGCTTCACTTTGGTATTATTGCTCAACATATAATACGTCGAATCATTGAAACACTATAAATTCACTTGTTGCCGAAAATTATATAATTTTACACTTATATGTGTTATTTGATACTAACTATGTTTTAGCCCCATCGAAGAAGAAGAAATAATATTTATTGTACCATTTGCATTAGACGGGTAGTGCAACAACACACTGCATGCCTTAATCCGTCACCACGCACGCAATTTCACGAGCGCTTTAGAACTGAATCTGTTGCTCTAGTTGTTTTTTCACTGCGTGCAGCTATATAATCACTTCCGGGTAATTGACACTGACTTCTCGTTTGAATACGGAGAGGAGCAGTAACCTAGCGTACTTGCTGGAGGTAAGCGATCAGGACACAGAATTTAGTGTGGGATACTACGGGTCTCTACTTTTAAAGCTTTTGGGAAGATTTTTAATATATGCTGGTGACACGAACCTTTGCTAATCTTAATTACAGTTGTATATGGCGGATGGCGCACGTAACTGTTTGCCTATCTAAAGGAGTCGCACGAGCGTCCTATTTGGATGATTATAATTGGGGCATACAAAGCCAAAAACGACGACAGAATCGGAATATTATTACTTGTACTAAGAGGGAAGCTGTGGGTGTGGTTTGTGTATATAGAGATACTAAGTCATAGCCTGTTAAGGAGTATTGTGAGAGTCTAGTAGATATACATACTCATGTGAGTTATTATTATACAGATTGACTCAACGACTGAAAGAAGAGAACCTACATACCAATGTGAATATTAGGACCCGCTGGGTCGGAATTATCACCAGTTGGAAGGTGAGCGATACTTGGAGATTTTAAAAATGAAAGACTATATTTTACTTATCTTGTTATGCCCCTGTGACGGGCATTGACTTACTCGGGTGCCTGCTTTATATATTCCAGGTCCAAAGAGTTACAAAGTATCTTTTGAGGTAGGCGGACTATACGATATCTTTACTAGTTAAGGTGCAGAGATCACTGCTCTTTCACCAACTTAATCACTAGCACTCGACATAATAAGGCCAATATAGACACCTCACGACACCCACGTCTACCCAATTCGGACTCACACCATTGCGGTTCACTGTCATATGATGCACTATCACCGACGTATATTTGTCCAAATCTGGCACTTAGGTTTTGACTGAATGTAGGCAGATGTATATGGTGTTCACCAGCGCACTGCAGTTTCACCACAAAACAACACGGTAACTATGTTGCTTGGATCAGACATTGTTTTTTACCTACATGGTTTTTACTATACATATTGATTTAACTGATGTCCCCGTGATAGTTTCTTTTTCACCATTGGTATAACCTAACGGTGTGGTGTTTCCCTTCATCTTTAATGGTATACAAGTTTTATTATTATACTCACCATGTCCCATCCTTGTATTACATAATGACATGTAAGATTTTATGTAACACATCGTGATACAAGCCATTTTATGTTCAATTCCAGCCCTGAAGAAGTCTAGGGTTACACACCCAAAGACGAAACACGTGTTGGCTGGCCTGTGAAGCAACACAACATTAAACCTACACTTGAAGAAAGAACACTTTGTCTTCATTTACCAACTATGATTATTTTTTGTGTTATAACTATTTTATGCGTGTGCACAGGGTTTGATGGTATACACGGGCTGACCCAGGCTAAGCAACCTTAGGCTTGCTATACAGGAGACCATTCTCCCAGTATATCCAATGTGATCCGGACTGATCACCTGCTGCCTGGTTTGCAGCCTGCTTCCGCAAACCAATGAGAGAAGGGCACGTCTGCTTCTGACAGAGCTCCTCCCTGGTGGGACCTCCTTCTTGCTGCCAATGGGTCAGTTCAGGCAGGTCGCCCAGTTCAGCTACTTGTTCCCTGTAGGCTCCAGGTCATCCCCCTCAGGGTCTACCTCTTCCTGGACCGTGGGAACTTCGGGGGTGGTTTCCCGCACCCCCTGCCTCTTCTCCTCCCGGCAGGCACCTGGGCCACTCTTTCAGGCTCAAGGTCCTCTTGAATGCCCTTACCGGCTGTCATTGACCGAGTGGTCACACACGCCCACTCAGGCAGACCCAACAGCTCCAAATGAGACCTCCGCTCCACCTTCGCCTAAGGGGAGCTCTCCAAATCATTGCCTAGCAAACAGTCAACAGGCATGGCTGGCCTCACAGCTGCTTTCAAGGTACTTGAGACCCCCCCACTCAAAGGGAACCTGTGCCACTTTGCAGAGGCACTCTGAATTGTCAGCGGCAAATACTGGGTAGAATGTGTTGGGGACCACCTGCTCTTCAGACACCAGCCGACAACTGACAGCTGTCACACTGGCTACAGTGTCTCTCAGAGCCTCCACACTATGGCCATTGATGGTCACCCACTGCCTGTACTTTTTAGTGTTATCAGGCAGGTGAGTCCTTGGGACCATCTCACTCTCTCCTAAAGAGACCAGGGACATCTCTGCGGGACCCCACCCACCTTGGGCACCCGACTCCTCCCCCAAGGCTACACTAGCCAGTTCCTGGGGTAGTGCACCAGTGAGTGGGGTGGTAACCGGTTTGAGACACTTAGGATCCCCCCAGTGGCTCACCTGACCACAATTAAAACAGGTCTTGGACCCCTCTTAGCAGGCTTACCTGTCGGGACTCATGGTTCCTTTTCAGTGGGAGGCTGGGAACCCTTGCCTTGGTTCCCTTGGGGATTACTTTGGGGCCCTTTTTGGAACTCCTTCTGTTTACCCTTTTCCCCCCACTCTTCTGCTGGGGACCCTGCCCACCCTTGGCGGAGTCTCCCACAAGACCTTTGTGGACCGTGGTACTGACCCAGCGGTCCGCCTCCACAGCAAGCTTCCTGGGGTCAGTCAGCTTACTATCAATCAGGGGATGGCGTAGCTCTGGAAAACAACTACTTGACAAGTGCTCCCATGCAACCAAATCATAGAGCGCCTGTAAATCAGTTACCTTGCTACCCTTCACCCATCCATCCAGTGCTCTGCAAAAATAATAACCATACTCCACCCAAGTACTTGACTCCAGCTTCTTGCAGTTCCTAAATTTCTGCCTATAGAGCTCTGGGGTCAACCCATAACTGGCTATCAAGGCTTCTTTCATGGGGGCATAGGACATCTGATCCTCTAGCTAGTAGGGTCTCTCTCCCTTCACCTATGAAGCGGCCCCACAATCCCGCTCCCCAATCTCTCTCAGGGACCCGGTGGGACTTCATTGCTATTTCATAGGCCTTAAACCACTGCCCAATGTCCTCATACTTCATGAAATCTTTGATAACATCTTTGGGAATGTATACTTTTCCTTCCCCAGGCACTGATGGTGTGCTGCCACCAGAGGGAGTGATTTCTAGACTCTTTGCTTTCAGCTCCAACTCCCTCAACACTCTCTCATGCTCTAAATGGATCTTCTTGTCCTCCATGACCAATTTCTTGCTCTCCAACTCCAACCTCTTATTCTCTAAGTCACCCTGGGTCCCCAGCTTGAGCTTAGCAAGCTCCATTTCATGCACTCTGCTTCTCTCCCTGTCCTCCAAGTCTTCTGGAGACAGACCCCTTGAAGACATACTGCTGCCTTCCCTGGGAGGCACCACCCTCCAGTTAGGCCCACTAGCCCATCCTGCTGCCCTTCTAAATTCTCCCCCCTCCACCATAGGCTCCTAGGTCTGCCCACTGGCATTCCTTGCTTCCAACCAGGCCCTCAGCGCCTTCTGGAATTCCTCCTTTCTGGTGAGGCCTTTCATGGAGATTTTAAATTTTTTGCTGATGGCTTTAAGTTGTAGCACAGTGTAGGTATCAAACCTCTCCTCTTCAAATTCAATATCCACAGATGCAAGTGATGCTGCTTTGCTCATGGTGAAAATTGGCAGTTCTCAAGATGCAAACAATTCCCAGAAAAAAACTCTACCAAATGTATGTGGTTGCGTAATGGTCTGCACTATACTGGTAGTGTACACCAATCGCTGTATGTAAGTCACAAATGTAAGTCCAGATCCTCACCGCTGACCACCAATGTGAGAAATGGGGGTCTCTAGTTGGCAGAGGTAGGTACCTTTGTCCAAATAGGGACCCTTGCTTCTAGTCAGGGTAAGGGGGATACACTTCTAAAATAACCCCTGCTCACCCCCTTGGTAGCTTGGCACAAGCAGACAGGCTTATCTCAGAGGCAGTGTGTAAAGCATGTGTGAACACATACAGTAATACAGTGAAAACACTACAAATGGACACCACACCAGTTTAGAAAAATAAGTAATCTTTATCTAAACCAAAACAAGACCAAACAACAAAAATCCACAATACAGTAATAAAAATATGACTTTCAGATGGTAGAAATAGTTCAGTTCAATGCAAGTTGTAAATGCGACACTTTTCTCAAAAGTACCTTAGAGGCGTCACGCAAAACAAACAAAATGGCCGCAGGGAAGGTGATGCGTCGGTTCCTTACACTTAGGGAAGGTGATGCGTCGATTCCTTGCTCCGGGGGAGGTGATGCGTCGGTTCCTTACTGCAGTGCAGGGGAGTTGATGCGTCGATTCCTTACCGGAGAGGAGGTGATGCGTCGTTTTCTTACTGCGTGGGGAGTTGATGCGTCTGTTTCTTACTGTGGCCCCCAACGATGCGACAGTCTTCGCCCCTCGATGCGATGCATCGATCCGGTACGATGCATGGCTTTGTGCAGCCGCACAGCAGGCTTGCGTCTGGATAGGTGAGGTGATCTCGGACTTCGGAGATCATTGCACCCGATGTCTCGTGCGGCGAGTTCTCGAGCCGCGGCAGGCGCTGCAACGGTTTCTTCGGCGATGCGTCGGAAACAGGTGTGGATGGTCACGCCTCTTCGATGTTGCGTCGATTTTCCAGCTCCCAGCGACAAACAGTCTCTAGAGGTCCTAAACAGCAGCAGGCACCTCTTTGAAGGTTGGAATTCCCAGCAAGGGAATTCAGGGGAGCTGGTGGTGAAGTCTTTGTGTCCCTGAGACTTCAGAACAAGAGGCAAGCTCAGTCTCAAGCCCTTGGAGATCTTTTCTTCAAGCAGGTGACAAAGCAAACAGCAAAGCCCTTTTTCTCCTTTCCTTGGCAGTAAGCAGTCACTGCAGGCCAAACCCAGACAGCAAACAGCACAGGGGCAATATTCCTCCTCAGCTTATCCGGCTCTTCTCCTTGGCAAATGTTCCTTTTGACTTCCCAGAAGTGATCTAAAAATCTGGGGCCTGGGCCCCTCTTTTTATACACCAAAATCCTTTGTCCTCTGAAGGCAGAGAATGTCTGTACCCAGCCAAAACCAGTTCTGTGGGGCACTTTGCAAGTGCACAACAACCTCCATTGTCAGTGTGAGCCCTGGCTCCAGACACACCACAGGGGGGCGGAGCCATCATTGTGGAAGGCAGGCACAGCCCTATTCAGGTGAGGGTGCTACTCCTCCCACCACTCCAAATGCAGCCCAAGCCTATTCAGCCCAGCCCAGACTCATCAGACTTCTGGAGCTGTTGCCCATCTCCAGCCCCTGTCATCCAAAAGCCAGACATGCAATACACAAACCTAGCAAAGGCACACTGGATGGGTAGGCAAGAAAATACCTACTTTCTAAAAGTGGTATTTTCAAACACAGAATGTAAAAATCACCCTCACTAAAAGATGCACTTTGACATTCTAAAGTTCAGGCATACTAAACTTTACTTTTCTATCTTGTTGCTAGGGTCAGTTATGTTTATAAGATGTTTTAAAACAAACTCCCCATTCTGTCCTATGGAAACAGATAGCCTTGCAATAGTGCAAAACAAAATTGGCAGTATTTCACTATCAGGACATGACACACACATCAGGGCATGTCCTACCTTTCACAAACAATTCACCCTGCCCACAGGGGTACCTTGGGCCTACCTTAGGGGTGACTAATATGTAGAAAAGGGAAGGTTTAGGGACTGGCAAGTGTGTGCACTTTCAAAGTCGACATGGCAGTCCCAGACAGCACACAGGCTCTGCAATGGCAGGCCTGAGTCACATTTTACAAGCTGCTTCTGTGGGTGGCACAATCAGTGCTGCAAGCCCACCAGCATCATTTGATTTACAGGCCCTGGGCACACATAGTGCAATGTACTAGGGTCTGACAAGTAAATCAAATAAGCCAATAATGGAATCACTAATCCATAACAATAATTTACAAAGGGAGCACTTGCACTTTGGCACTGAACAGCAGTGGCAAAGTGCCCAAAGCATCTAGACCAGCAAAAATGGAGTCCAACACACAGCAAAACACAGGAGGTAAAGGCAAAAAATGGAAGGGAGACCCACGCCAATGGTGCCAGGTCTAACACGTGCCCCCTCCAGCTGAAATGTGGGGAGAACTACCCACCCTCTTGGGAATTCTCTTCACAAAGGCGGAAAAATCTGGACAGACCATCAGCATTGGCGTGTTCTGTACCAGGACGGTGTTCCCCAGTAAAGTCCATCCCCTGTAGGGAAATAGACCACTTCAACAGCTTTGGATTCTCACCCTTCATTTGCATCAACCATCTGAGGGGCCTGTGGTCTGTCTGAACCCTGAAGTGAGTCCCAAACAAGTATGGTCTCAGCTTCTTCAGTGCCCAGACCACAGCAAATGCCTCACGCTCAATCGCACTCCACCTCTGTTCCCGTGGAAGTAACCTCCTACTAATGAAGGCTACAGGTTGGTCCAGGCCCTCCTCATTTAGCTGTGAGAGCACAGCCCCCACACCATGCTCTGAAGCATCTGTCTGCACAATGAACTCTTCTGAGAAGTTGGGTGCCTTAAGCACGGGCGCTGTGCACATGGCAGATTTCAGGGCATCAAAAGCCTTCTGTCAGGCGTCAGTCCAATTCACTTTCCTGGGCTGCTTCCTGGAAGTCAGCTCTGTCAAGGGGGCAACAATGGTGCTATACCCCTTGACAAATCTCCTGTAATACCATGTGAGTCCTAAAAAAGCTCTCACCTCTGTCTGAGTCTTGGGGGGTTCCCAAGCCAGAATGGTATCAATCTTGGGTTGTAGGGCCCCACCTGGCCGCTCTCCACCTGGTGTCCCAAGTACACCACTGAACCCTGCCCGATCTGGCACTTGCTTGCCTTGATCGTGAGGCCTGCCCTCCGCATCGCCTTCAACACTTCCCAAAGGTGGTGCAGATGGTCCTCCCAAGTGGCACTGAACACTGCAATGTCGTCCAGGTAGGCGGCACTGAAATCCTCCAGCCCAACCAACACCTGGTTGACCAACCTCTGAAAGGTGGCAGGGGTATTCTTCATCCCAAAGGGCATCACCCGGAATTGGTAGTGCCCATCTGGTGTGGAGAATGCTAACCTCTCTCTTGCCCCATCACTTAAGGTGATCTGCCAGTACCCAGACGTTAAGTCAAACGTACTGAGGTACCGGGCAGGCCACAACCGATCGATGAGCTCATCAGCTCTGGGGATGGGGGGTGCGTCAGTTCTGGTGACTGAATTGAGCCCTCGGTAGTCCACACAGAACCGGAGTTCTGGTGAGGCACCGGATGCGGCAGCCTTCGGGACCAAGACCACTGGGCTGGTCCAAGGGCTGTTTGAGGGCTCAATCACCCCTAGCGCTAACATCTTGGAGACCTCCTCCTTGATGCAAGCTCTGACCCTGTCAGTCACTCTGTAAATCTTATGTTTTACTGGAGGACTGTCCCCAGTGTCCACATCATGGACGCACCACTGAGTGACACCGGGGGTCAGGGAGAACAGGTCAGAAAACTGCCCCAACAGTTGGCGGCAGTCACTCTGCTGTTCAGGGGTCAGGGCAGGAGAGAGGTTCACACCGTCCACTGACCCATCTTGCTCCTTTGCAGACAGAAGGTCAGGAAGAGGCTCAGTCTCCTCTTCCATCCCAGCATCTGCTGCTAGGAGCATGCCCACTTCGGACCTCTCCAAGTGGGGCTTCAGGCGGTTCACATGTAGGACCCGCAAAGCGTTCCTAGGAGACTGCAAGTCCACTAAGTAGGTGACGTCACTCTTGCGCTCCACCACCTCAAATGGTCCTGTCCACTTATCCTGGAGCGCACAAGGCTCCACTGGGGCCATGACCCAAACCTTCTGTCCAGGTTGAAACTCGATCTGAGTGGCATTCTGATCATACCAGCGTTTCATTTCCTCCTGGCTGGCTTCCAGGTTCGCCTGAGCGAGTTGTCTGAAGCGCTTAGTCTGGTTTCTGAAGGCCAGCATGTAGCTATATACATCCAGGGGAGGTTTACTGGGAGCTTTCTCCCAGCCTTCTTTCACCAGACTCAGAGGTCCTCTTACAGGATGGCCGTACAGCAGCTCAAAGGGACTGAACCCTAAGGACTTCTGGGGCACCTCTCAGTAAGCAAACAGAAGGCATGGTAAGAGGACGTCCCACTTACGCCTCATGGGCTCACCAAGACCCATAATTATGCCTTTCAAGATCCGGTTGAATCTCTCAACCAGCCCATTACCTTGGGGGTAGTAAGGAGTGGTGAACTTATAATTTACACCGCACTCCTTCCACAGGGACTTCATATACTTAGATATGAAGTTGGTATCCCGGTCGGACACCACCTCTCTGGGGAACCCCACACGGGAGAAAATCCCCATCAACGCACAACCCACCACAGGGGCCGTCACAGTCCGGAGAGGGATGGCTTTCGGGTACCGGGTGGCATGGTCCACCAAGACCAGGATAAGCCATTGTATGTTCAAATCCAGCCCTGAAGAAGTCTAGGGTGACACACCCAAAGACAAAACACGTGTTGGCTGGCCTGTGAAGCAACACAACATTAAACCTACACTTGAAGAAAGAACACTTTGTCTTCATTTACCAACTACGATTATTTTTTGTGTTATAACTATTTTATGCGTGTGCACAGGGTTTGATGGTATTTACTTAGATGGACTTGTGTCCGTTATTGAGGGCCTAGGGGTTTTCCCTCACCTGTTGCACCGCACTGATATATCTTCGTTGCTACTTTCACGACACTGGGCAAGCGCCACACCATACCCTGTGATAACTAATACCCCCTTTCGCTTTCTCGTATATTTTGGAGACAGGGTAGGTTGCTACCATGTGATATACACTACAAATATGGACAAGGAAAGGATAGCAGAAGAATTGTTCGAAAACCTTACTAAGGGCAACACCACCAGTACAAGCATGATAAATAGTAACCCCCAACGTAGGGAGGGTCTTAGGGAGAAATTCCTTAGACTGGAAAGACTCAAGAAGAGTGAAAACTCAAAGTGGTGGGATGGGGCCACACTTAAACAGTATTTACGTTTAAACAGAGTTCCGAGGGGTTTGAGGTCTCAAATTTTTCCGACCTACGATGACCTGGAAGAGGACCTGCTTAAACAATGGGAAGAGGCACTAACAAACAACTCACAAACACTAATGGGTATTTTAATTGAAAACTCAGAAAGAAAAGTCTCCAAACTTCAGATTGAGATCACTCAGTTAGAGAAAGAAATGAGATTTAGACCTGAAAGATGCCACAGAGAAGAACTATGTAATACTCAATGAGATTCTAGTTAGACATCAAAATGACATCAAGGAGAGGAAGGCAAGAAAACTCAAACGGGATGAGTACGATTATAAAGAGGGGAGAATCTTCACTTTTGCGAAGAAATATGACAGACTAACAGACAGGAGGTTATTTCTGTTTCATCCAGCTCAACCTCTTTGAATGCTCCCCTTACCAGTGACAGCGAGGCTGATAATGCTAGTACCTCCACTGACATCAGGCAGGTCCAATCTTCTTCTTTTTTACGCGAGGTACAGAGGATACGGAAGGGAAAAAGGGCACAGCCCAGGAGAGTAAATCAAAACATAAGACCCGCAGAGGAAAGAGAGCAGGGAAAGGAGGATTAC
This sequence comes from Calotriton arnoldi, assembly GCA_963921515.1. NCBI lineage: Eukaryota > Metazoa > Chordata > Amphibia > Caudata > Salamandridae > Calotriton > Calotriton arnoldi. The sequence continues at coordinate 315,524 of CAWUFW010004240.1, forward strand.
AGAAAGAAACTAAGATCAGGGGACAACAAGAATTAACAAATTGTTGTGATAAAGGGGTGGAAGTCATCAACCTATCATCTATGACACTTAACCAAGATATGGTCTCTCTTCCTGAAAGAGGTTTGAGCTATAATCCTAAAGTTGAGGGGGATATATGTAACACCAAAATTGACCTCTTTAAATTTGTAAGGAACTTGAAATTAAAAACGTTTTTCAGTGTTAACCCAGCGTCAAATAAAAGAAATGTGAATATCCCAACCGGCTCACTTTCTGATGTTTTAAGTATCCAAGATGTACACGATACCATCTACTCCTATCATTGACTGACACTGAAGACACACCACTTCGCATGGATACACTGTTACAGGAACTTGATGTGCATACTGACTACACTATTGATAGTGGTTTGAAAACTAAATCCAAATGGATACCTACCCTAAATAGTGGCAAAACTATAGACATGTTTCACAAACTGGTCTTAGAGGATATAGATAAATTTCACACTAAGAGGTTAAGAAACAAAACGAGACATATTGACAATCTTCTCCCAGGCGAAAGGACAGCTCTTAAGAAGTTATCCAGCGATAATGATGCAATCATCAGAGAGGCTGACAAAGGGGGCAACGTGGTAATAATGAACAGGGTGAACTACAATAATGAGATATTAACACAACTCCAAGATGTAGCTTGTTATGAACGTCTCACATATAATACTATTGGCCCCTTAACCTTGGAAATCAACAAAAATCTAAAGAACTGACATAATGCGGGGCTGATTAATGATGACGAACACACATGCATGAAAGTTTTTCGACCTCACTATCCTTGTATATACACACTTCCCAAAGTGCACAAGCACTTACCGTTCCCCCCCGGAAGACCCATTGTCTCAGGTATAGTGGGACCTACTGAACGCTTGGCAGAATATGTAGATCTCTTTCTTGGACCTTTGGTCCGGAACCTTCCATCATACATAAGAGACACGAAGCACGTACTGAGCATATTGGCTGATTTCACATGGGAAGACAGCATGACCCTCGTGACCCTAGATGTGGTTTCACTGTATACCAGCATCAAGCCAGACTTAGGTATAAAAGCCATCTCACATTTTCTGAATAAAAGATCTGCTTCACAATGGCAACATACTAACATGCTGTTGGCCATGATAAATTTCATTTTGGACAACAATGGGTTTCTTTTCGAGAAAGATTGGTATAAACAGAAAAGAGGCGTAGTCATGGGTTCTAAATTTTCACCCAGTTTTGCCAACCTCTTTATGGGCCGCTTAGAAGAAGACTGGATTTGGGGTCTAAAGGGCAATCAGTTTAATGATTCAATTATTTTTTGGTGTCGTTACATCGACGACTGCCTTCTAATATGGACAGGACCACAAGAAAAACTTGATGCCTTCTGCTCCTATTTAAACATGAACACATATGATATACGCTTCACATACCACAAGAGTAACCTAAGTATCACCTTTCTAGATATTGAAATCTTAATCAGCCAGAATACTTTACAGACCCGCCTATTTCGTAAAGACACTGCATGTAATTCCGTTCTTCATGCTCAGAGCGCTCATCCCCTGCATCAAATCCGTGCAATTCCTTTTAGTGAGTTTACCAGAGCCAGAAGAAATTGTAGTAGTGACCATGAATTTGAAGGGTGCTTCTCAGCCATGAAAACTAGATTTGTACATCGAGGTTACACACATCAGAACCTCACTAAAGCTGAAACCAGAATTAGACACACATGTCGGGAAGAAACAATTTGCGATAAAATCCACATAACAGATGCAAGCACAGTAAGACTGATTACGGACTTCAATGACTTTAGAGGGGCATTGTCGAGGAGTTTAAACAAACATTGGAAACTGCTCACCAATGACACAGCGCTAGCACAACACATCAGCAAAATTCCGCAGATCACTTACAGAAGGGGCAAAACGCTCAGAACTAGACTGAGTCCAAGCTATCCAAGATTAGAAACCATGGAGTCGTGGTTGACTTTACGCACCAGGGGCTTTTACAAATGTGGTTCATGTGGAATTTGTAGGTGGGCCTCTGACCGAAAGAAAACCTTCACTGGTCCAGATAGAACCTATGACATCAGATACAACATAAACTGCAATACGAAGTTTGTAGTTTATGTACTGGAATGCACTTGTGGTGGAAAATATGTGGGCAGCACAATAAGGACCCTTAGGGAAAGAATAAGTGAACATGTCAGAGCCCTTAAACAACAAGACCCCAGATATCCTATGGCATCACACATGTGGGAGTGTCCATCCCAAGGCACATACAAAAGCTTCCTTTTCTATGGAATTGACATCACTGTTCCCAGCCCAAGGGGAGGGAACAGAGTTATGGCTAAGACGTTCTGAGGCCCTTTGGATCATGCGTTTGAAATCCTATGAACATGGTTTCAACAGCGACTGGGAGATGCATTATTTTCTGGGAGACTAGGATCATGTGAATGAGCTGTCACTAAAAGGTGTCTTAATTACTGTATGACCTAATGTATTTTACTGACAATGCCATTTTTATAAACTGGAGATTTCAGTACAGGAGTTTTATTATTTCCAAATTGAAGATTAAAATAATCGTCATTTTATATTGATTTCACCCTCTTTTTCTGCATTCGTGCCGTTCAAATCTTTTCTAACCTCAAATATAATTATGTGCCACAATACGAACACTTTAGCCACTCGCGCTGCTATGTGATCTCGAACTCTACATTAACATGAGAAAGATTACAATAATCGTTATTTGTATTGGATTCACCTTGTTCTCTGTATTCATGCCGTTTAAATCTTTTCTAACTTTAAGTATGATTATTTGCCATAATATGAACACTTCAGTCACTAATTCTGTCATGTGAAACTCTAATCCTGGCACCATTATGTCCATAGAAAATGTGTCCATATTCTCTGTTAATTTTAGTAGAGTCTTTTACTTCACTTTGGTATTATTGCTCAACATATAATACGTCGAATCATTGAAATACTATAAATTCACTTGTTGCCGAAAATTATATAATTTTACACTTATATGTGTTATTTGATTCTAACTATGTTTTAGCCCCATCAAAGAAGAAGAAATAATATTTTATCGTACCATTTGCATTAGACGGGTAGTGCAACAACACACTGCATGCCTTAATCCGTCACCACGCACGCAATTTCACGAGCGCTTTAGAACTGAATCTGTTGCTCTAGTTGTTTTTTCACTGCGTGCAGCTATATAATCACTTCCGGGTAATTGACACTGACTTCTCGTTTGAATACGGAGACGAGCAGTAACCTAGCGTACTCACTGGAGGTAAGCGATCAGGACACAGAATTTAGTGTGGGATATTACGGGTCTCTACTTTTAAAGCTTTTGGGAAGATTTTTAATATATGCTGGTGACACGAACCTTTGCTAATCTTAATTACAGTCGTATATGGCGGATGGCGCCACGTAACTGTTTGCCTATCTAAAGGAGACGCACGAGCGTGCTATTTGGATCATTATAATTGGGGCATACAAAGCCAAAAACGACAACAGAATAGGAATATTATTACTTGTACTAAGAGGTAAGCTGTGGGTGTGGTTTGTGTATATAGAGATACTAAATCATAGACTGTTAAGAAGTATTGTGAGAGTCTAGTAGATATACATACTCATGTGAGTTATTATTATACAGATTGACTCAACGACTGAAAGAAGAGAACCTACATACCAATGTGAATATTAGGACCCGCTGGGTCGGAATTATCACCAGTTGGAAGGTGAGCGATACTTAGAGATTTTAAAAATGAAAGACTATATTTTACTTATCTTGTTATGCCCCTGTGACGGGCATTGACTTACTCGGGTGCCTGCTTTATATATTCCAGGTCCAAAGAGTTACAAAGTATCTTTTGAGGTAGGTGGACTATACAATATCTTTACTAGTTAAGGTGCAGAGATCACTGCTCTTTCACCAACTTAATCACTAGTACTCGACATAATAAGGCCAATATAGACACCTCACGACACCCACGTCTACCCAATTCGGACTCACACCATTGCGGTTCACTGTCATATGATGCACTATCACCGACGTATATTTGTCCAAATCTGGCACTTAAGTTTTGACTGAATGTAGGCAGATGTATATGGTGTTCACCAGCGCACTGCAGTTTCACCACAAAACAACACGGTAACTGTGTTGCTTGGATCAGACATTGTTTTTTACCTACACGGTTTTTTCTATACATATTGATTTAACTGATGTCCCCGTGGTAGTTTCTTTTTCACCATTCGTATAACCTAACGGTGTGGTGTTTCCCTTCATCTTTAATGGTATACAAGTTTTATTATTATACTCACCATGTCCCATCCTTGTATTACATAATGACATGTAAGATTTTATGTAACACATCGTGATACAAGCCATTTTATGTTCAATTCCAGCCCTGAAGAAGTCTAGGGTTACACACCCAAAGATGAAACACGTGTTGGCTGGCCTGTGAAGCAACACAACATTAAACCTACACTTGAAGAAAGAACACTTTGTCTTCATTTACCAACTACGATTATTTTTTGTGTTATAACTATTTTATGCGTGTGCACAGGGTTTGATGGTATACACGGGCTGACCCAGGCTAAGCAACCTTAGGCTTGCTATACAGGAGACCATTCTCCCAGTATATCCAATGTGATCCGGACTGATCACCTGCTGCCTGGTTTGCAGCCTGCTTCCGCAAACCAATGAGAGAAGGGCACGTCTGCTGCTCCTGACAGAGCTCCTCCCTGGTGGGTCCTCCTTCTTGCTGCCAATGGGTCAGTTCAGGCAGGTCCCCCAGTTCAGCTACTTGTTCCCTGGAGGCTCCAGGTCATCCCCCTCAGGGTCTACCTCTTCCTGGACCGTGGGAACTTCGGGGGGCGGTTTCCCGCACTCCCTGCCTCTTCTCTTCCCGGCAGGCACCTGGGCCACTCTTTCAGGCTCCAGGTCCTCTTGAATGCCCTTACCGGCTGTCATTGACCGAGTGGTCACACACGCCCACTCAGGCAGACCCAACATCTCCAAATGAGACCTCCGCTCCACCTTCGCCCAAGGGGAGCTCTCCAAATCATTGCCTAGCAAACAGTCAACAGGCATGGCTGGCCTCACAGCTGCTTTCAAGGTACTTGAGACCCCCCCACTCAAAGGGAACCTGTGCCACTTTGCAGAGGCACTCTGAATTGTCAGCGGCAAATACTGGGTAGAATGTGTTGGGGACCACCTGCTCTTCAGACACCAGCCGACAACTGACAGCTGTCACACTGGCTCCAGTGTCTCTCAGAGCCTCCACACTATGGCCATTGAGGGTCACCCACTGCCTGTACTTTTTAGTGTTATCAGGCAGGTGAGTCCTTGGGACCATCTCACTGTCTCCTAAAGAGACCAGGGACATCTCTGCGGGACCCCACCCACCTTGGGCACCCGACTCCTCCCCCGAGGCTACACTAGCCAGTTCCCGGGGCAGTGCACCAGTGGGTGGGGTGGTAACCGGTTTGAGACACTTAGGATCCCCCCCAGTGGCTCACCTGACCACAACTAAAACAGGTCTTGGGACCCCTCTTAGCAGGCTTACCTGTCGGGACCCATGGTTCCTTTTCAGTGGGAGGCTGGGAACCCTTGCCTTGGTTCCCTTGGGGATTACTTTGGGGCCCTTTTTGGAACTCCTTCTGTTTACCCTTTTCCCCCCACTCTTCTGCTGGGGACCCTGCCCACCCTTGGCGGAGTCTCCCACAAGACCTTTGTGGACCCTGGTACTGACCCAGCGGTCCGCCTCCACAGCAAGCTTCCTGTGGTCAGTCAGCTTACTATCAATCAGGGGCTGGTGTAGCTCTGGAAAACAACTACTTGACAAGTACTCCCATGCAACCAAATCATAGAGCGCCTGTAAATCAGTTACCTTGCTACCCTTCACCCATCCATCCAGTGCTCTGCAAAAATAAGAACCATACTCCACCCAAGTACTTGACTCCAGCTTCTTGCAGTTCCTAAATTTCTGCCTATAGAGCTCTGGGGTCAACCCATACCTGGCTATCAAGGCTTCCTTCATGGGGGCATAGGACATCTGATCCTCAGTGGGCAAAGCTAGTAGGGTCTCTCTCCCTTCACCTATGAAGTGGCCCCACAACCCCGCTCCCCAATCTCTCTCAGGGACCCGGTGGGACTTCATTGCTATTTCATAGGCCTTAAACCACTGCCCAATGTCCTCATACTTCATGAAATCTTTGATAACATCTTTCGGAATGTATACTTTTCCTTCCCCAGGCACTGATGGTGTGCTGACACCAGAGGGGGTGATTTCTAGACTCTTTGCTTTCAGCTCCAACTCCCTCAACACTCTCTCATGCTCTAAAAGGATCTTCTTGTCCTCCATGACCAATTTCTTGCTCTCCAACTCCAACCTCTTATTCTCTAAGTTACCCTGGGTCCCCAGCTTGAGCTTAGCAAGCTCCATTTCATGCACTCTGCTTCTCTCCCTGTCCTCCAACTCTTCTGGAGACAGACCCCTTGAAGACATACTGCTGCCTTCCCTGGGAGGCACCCCCCTCCAGTTAGGCCCACTAGCCCATCCTGCTGCCCTTCTAAATTCTCCCCCTCCACCATAGGCTCCTAGGTCTGCCCACTGGCATTCCTTGCTTCCAACCAGGCCCTCAGCGCCTTTTGGAATTCCTCCTTTCTGGTGAGGCCTTTCATGGAGATTTTAAATTTTTTGCAGATGGCTTTAAGTTGTGGCACAGTGTAGGTATCAAACCTCTCCTCTTCAAATTCAATATCCACAGATGCAAGTGATGCTGCTTTGTTCATGGTGAAAATTGGCAGTTCTCAAGATGCAAACAATTCCCAGAAAAAAACTCTACCAAATGTATGTGGTTTCGTAATGGTCTGCACTACACTGGTAGTGTACACCAATCATTGTATGTAAGTCCCAAATGCAATTCCAGATCCTCACCGCTGACCACCAATGTGAGAAATGGGGGTCTCTAGTTGGCAGAGGTAGGTACCTTTGTCCAAATAGGGACCCTTGCTTCTAGTCAGGGTAAGGGGGATACACTTCTAAAATAACCCCTGCTCACCCCCTTGGTAGCTTGGCACGAGCAGACAGGCTTATCTCAGAGGCAGTGTGTAAAGCATGTGTGAACACATACAGTAATACAGTGAAAACACTACAAATGGACACCACACCAGTTTAGAAAAATAAGTAATCTTTATCTAAACCAAAACAAGACCAAACAACAAAAATCCACAATACAGTAATAAAAATATGACTTTCAGATGGTAGAAATAGTTCAGTTCAATGCAAGTTGTAAATGCGACACTTTTCTCAAAAGTACCTTAGAGGCGTCACGCAAAACAAACAAAATGGCCGCAGGGAAGGTGATGCATCGGTTCCTTACACTCAGGGAAGGTGATGCATCGATTCCTTGCTCCGGGGGAGGTGATGCGTTGGTTCCTTACTACAGCGCAGGGGAGTTGATGCGTCGATTCCTTACCGGAGAGGAGGTGATGCGTCGTTTTCTACCTGTGTGGGGAGATGATGCATCTGTTTCTTACTGTGGCCCCCAACGATGCAGCAGTCTTGGCACCTCGATGCGATGCTTCGATCCGGTACGATGCGTGGCTTCGTGCAGCCGCACAGCAGGCTTGCATCGGGATCGGTGCGGTGATCTTGGACTTCGGAGATCGTTGCACCTGAAGCGTCGTGCGGCGATTTCTCGAGCCGCGGCAGGCGCTGCGACGGTTTCTTCGGCGATGCGTCGGAAACAGGTGAGGATGGTCACGCTTCTTCGATGTTGCGTCGATTTTCCGTGCTCCCAGTGATAAACAGTCTCTAGAGGTCCTAAATAGCAGCAGGCACCTCTTTGCAGGTTGGAATTCACAGCAAGGGAATTCAGGGGAGCTGATGGTGAAGTCTTTGTGTCCCTGAGACTTCAGAACAGGAGGCAAGCTCAGTTTCAAGCCCTTGGAGATCTTTTCTTCAAGCAGGTGACAAAGTAAACAGCAAAGTCCTTTTTCTCCTTTCCTTGGCAGCAAGTAGCCACTACAGGCCAACCCCAAACAGCAAACAGCACAGGGGCAGTATTCCTCCTCAGCTTATCCGTCTCTTCTCCTTGGCAAGTGTTCCTCTTGATTTCCCAGGAGTGATCTAAAAATCTGTGGTCTGGGCCCCTCTTTTTATACACCAAAATCCTTTGTTCTCTGAAGGCAGAGAGTGTCTGTACCCAGCCAAAACCAGTTCTGTGGGGCACTTTGCAAGTGCACAACAACCTCCATTGTCAGTGTGAGCCCTGGCTCCAGAAACACCACAGGGGGGCGGAGCCGTCATTGTGAAAGACAGGCACAGCCCTATTCAGGTGAAGGTGCTACTCCTCCCACCACTCCAAATGCAGACCAAGCCTATTCAGCCCTGACTCATCAGACTTCTGGAGCCGCTGCCCCTCTCCAGCCCCTGTCATCCAAAAGCCAGACATGCAATACACAAACCTAGCAGAGGCACACTGGATGGTTAGGCAAGAAAATACCTACTTTCTAAAAGTGGTATTTTCAAACATAGAATGTAAAAATCACCCTCACTAAAAGATACACTTTGACATTCTAAAGTTCAGGCATACTAAACTTTACTTTTGAATCTTGTTCCTAGGGTCAGTTATGTTTATAAGATGTTATAAATAAACTCCCCATTTTGTCCTATGGGAACAGATAGCCTTGCAATAGTGCAAAACGAAATTGGCAGCATTTCACTATCAGGAGATGCCACACACATCAGGGCATGTCCTACCTTACACATTCAATGCACCCTGCCCAAAGGGGTACCTTGGGCCTACCTTAGGGGTGGCTAATATGTAGAAAAGGGAAGGTTTAGGAACTGGCAAGTGTGTGCACTTGCCAAGTCAACATGGCAGTCCCAGACTGCACACAGGCTCTGCAATGGTAGGCCTCAGTCACATTTTACAAGCTGCTTCTGTGGGTGCCACAATCAGTGCTGCAAGCCCACCAGCAGCATTTGATTTACAGGCCCTGGGCACACATAGTGCACTGTACTAGGGTCTGACAAGTAAATCAAATAAGCCAATAATGGAATCACTAATCCATAACAATAATTTACAAAGGGAGCACTTGCAGTTTGGCACTGAACAGCAGTGGCAAAGTGTCCAAAGCATCTAGACCAGCAAAAATGGAGTCCAACACACAGCAAAACACAGGAGGTAAAGGCAAACAAGCATTGGCATAGCCAATAGGTCTCGCCTTTGGGACCTTGTAAGTGTTTAGCTTTGGCACTAGTGCAGCCGCACCTGTGGCACTGCCCTAAATGGGGCTCTGGCTGGAGACCACATAGGAGCTAGGCAGGGAAGAGGTCTGGGGACCAAACTAAAAGTGGAGCACAGAGAAGGAAATGGGGGGGGGAGAGAAGAGAGCAGGAACAGATTAGGGAGGGAGTACAGCTGTTTGTTGGTGGAAAGACAGAGGGATGCCAGAGAGCTGTGACAAGGAGAAACTGGGAATTGTTGAGGTGCGAGAGTATGGACGACAGAGGCCAGAAGAGCCCGAGGAGGGGGCTACACTGGTGGAGGGCAGGAACAGTGAGAGGCGAGGGAAATAACTGAAGATAAGGGGAAGCTGTAACGCTGCAGGTGAGGGGAGGTAACAGGTTGGCGTGGAACAGGGGAGAGTGAGAACGGGGCTGCTTAAGGAGAGGGGGCAGGAGGGGAGTGCGTCGTGTGTGGAGGAGAGGACGGAGTCTGGGTCTGCTGCTGGGAGATGTAGTGGGGACAGAACGGAGGACAAACACAGCTGAGGAAATACAAGGGTGGAGGGAGCGACGCTGCTTGCGCGAGAGAGCCAGGTGGGGAAAAGCTGGAGACCACGAACAGCTGAGGGACCTGAGGGTGTGAGAAGGGGGCGAGTTAGAGTGAGTGGTGAGGAACAGAGGGCTGGAGGTGCAGACAGCAAGAACAAGTGAGAGTGGATTGTGGGGGTGAGGGTGGGGAGCAAGACCAAAGACTGCTACGGGAGAGCAGGAGACGGAAAGTAAAAGAGAAGGAACTGCTGGGAAGAGAGAGGAGGGGCTGCTGAGAGGAGGAGGCGAGGGGTAAGAGGGGAGAGCTGGGGCTATTGAGGGAGAGGGCGTGCGGGCATACGGACCATAAGAAGTCAAAGGAGACTGATAAAAACCGAGCCAAGAGTTCCATGTACGCAAGAATGTCTGACATACTAATATACGGTGTGATGAGGCAGAAGCAGCAACAGCTGATTTGTGCATTTTCAAAAGTCAACAAAGAGCAAAAAAAAAAGACGCGAGACGCGCTCTCTGGTGGGGGAGGAGCGGGTGAGGGAGGGGGAGGAATGCCAGATGGCGACAGAGCACAGAGAAGGAAATGGGGGGTGGGGGAGAAGAGAGCAGGAACAGATTATGGAGGGAGTAGAGCTGTTTGTTGGTGGAAAGACAGAGGGATGCCAGAGAGCTGTGACAAGGAGAGACTGGGAAGTGTTGAGGTGCGAGAGTATGGAGGACAGAGGCCAGAAGAGCCCGAGGAGGGGGGCTACACTGGTGGAGGAAGGAACAGTGAGAGGCAAGGGAAATTACTGAAGATAAGGGGAAGCTGTAACACTGCAGGTGAGGGGAGGTAACTGGTTGGCGTGGAAAAGGGGAGAGTGAGAACGGGGCTGCTTAGGAGAGAGGGCAGGAGGGAGTGCGTTGTGTGTGGAGGAGAGGACGGAGTCTGGGTCTGCTGCTGGGAGATGTAGTGGGGACAGAACGGAGGACAGACACAGCTGAGGAAATACAAGGGTGGAGGGAGCGACGCTGCTTGCGAGAGAGCCAGGTGGGGAAAAGCTGGAGACCACGAACAGCTGAGGGACCTGAGGGTGTGAGAAGGGGGGGGCGAGTTAGAGCGAGTGGTGGGGGAACAGAGGGCTGGAGGTGCAGACAGCAAGAACAAGTGCGAGTGGATTGTCGGGTGAGGGTGGGGAGCAAGACCAAAGACAGCTACTGGAGAGCAGAGACGGAAAGTAAAAGAGAAGGAACTGCTGGGAAGAGAGAGGAGGGGGTGCTGAGAGGAGAAGGCGAGGGTAAGAGGGGAGAGCTGGGGCTATTAAGGAGAGGGCGTGCGGGCATACGGACCGTAAGAAGTCAAAGGAGATTGATAAAAATCGAGCCAAGAGTTCCATGTCCGCAAGAATGTCTGACATACTAATATACGGTGTGACCAGCAAAACATGCATTTAAGCAAGTGAGACGCACCTTTAAAAATTAAAAACAAGACGGCAAAAGTAAACAAGACGGCAAAAGTGAAAGCAGAGAGTGCGCACGCGCCGGCAAACACGCTGAGTGGTGCGCGCGCAGCAGCGCCAAAGTAAAAGTAATCACGCTCCAGATGGCGCCTCGGGCGCTGAAAGCTGGCAGCTGAGCACGTTCACGCTCGCGTGAACGCAAGGAGACTGATAAAAATCGAGCCAAGAGTTCCATGTCCGCAAGAATGTCTGACATACTAATATACGGTGTGACCAGCAAAACATGCATTTAAGCAAGTGAGACGCACCTTTAAAAATTAAAAACAAGTCGGCAAAAGTAAACAAGACGGCAAAAGTGAAAGCAGGGGTGCGCGCGCGCCCGGCAAACACTGCGAGTGGTGCGCGCGCAGCAGCGCAAAAGTGAAAGTAATCACGCTCCAGATGGCGCCTCGGGCGCTGAAAGCTGGCAGCTGAGCACGTTCACGCTCGCGTGAACGCAAGCTGGTCGCCAGCAAACTGCTGTTTGCACTTCCAAAACCCGCTTACTAAAACTCTCGCCAGGTCAGCACATCCGCTGGCTCAGGCGAGACCTAAAAATGGAAGGGAGACCCACGCGAATGGTGCCAGGTATAACACAAACAATATATTGCTTGGTAAATAATACATTGACTAAAGCCGTACCATTCTGGAGTCATGACACGCAAGTATGTCACATTAAGGTCAGACTTCTAAATTACATTTCTGCACAGTTCAGCAATATTAGTTTCACTTCTATTTAAAGGAATCTTGCTTCTTAGTATTTCTATGATGTATATCCATAGCTATAACTTCCTATTGCGGTTTGCACATTCTAAATGCATGCCATTTCAGCTTTGAATTTTACATTAATTGTTGCACAATTTTAACTGTTACTGTAAATATGCATTTTAATTAGTCAACCTTATCACAACCATCACACAAAATCACAAGAGGGAAACGGATAGAGATAGTATACAGGAGTATCCACTTGGTAGTTATTGATATTACGAAAGCAAACCTTCTATCACCAGCTGGCTGCATTATCGAGTTCAAAGTCATTTTTTGACCTTCAAAGACATAAAAGAGGTACCGTACTCGGAGAAACTCAATCAGCTCTAACATAACACCAATTCAGTCAGCAATGATGTACAACAAAATTTGAGTTTTGAAAGGAGCTTGCCAGGCTACCGGCATGTCATATCTACTGAAGCTATACATTGAAGCATCCAAAAACCTAATGAGTCCCCATTCTATCTTTGATTAAATTACATTGTGACAGGTCCCACGGACTGCACCCTCTAGTGAGAGCCTCCTACCTACCTTTAGTGATAATCCTAAAAAAATGATGATCATTGGCAATGTTATATTGAAAATGTTAAATTCGCTGCTACTAGATATGGGCCACTAAAAAAGCGCACTGACCGGGGCATCTAAGAGCAACTTATCTGGATCTCTAAAAAGTGACACTAAGGCAGAATAGTAGTTGGACATGACACTCCATCCCAAAATATACAATGTCTGGCTCTTACCAATCACGGTACTGGTACAGATAAATGTGTAAAGATGTGTCATGGCTCCCATAACCTCCCTTTGCTAATAACCCTGTTGTGCATAATGTGGCAGACGCCGTAAAACCAATCATGGCTTGTAGTGGGCCAGTAGGTTATAGAGGTGATAATGATGCAGTGCTAGGTTGATGCACTAGAGACACTTTGGTATTGTGTGTGAAGTGTACAAAGTGGGAGAGATACTATGATATATATACTATGATATTATTATACCAAATGCCATGTCAAAGTGATAAAGACACTTCTAATGCGCAAGGTGATAGGCGCTATGATATATGATACCAATGCCATGACAAAGTGAGAGACACTTCTGACGCGCAAGGTGATAGAGACACTATTATTATACCGTATGGCTAAAGGTACCAATGCAGGTCAGGAAGCATCATGCCATTAAGATAAAATCCCATCTTTCTCTGGGGTGCAAGTGATCATAATTGCTTGACTATATGTTTTGGTAATTGTAGCAGTCATCCACAGATCGGGATCACGCTCGCCCAGATTGCTGAACACAGCGCAGCGTAGTACAGCAAGTGCCGTCAAGATCTCGACCACCATCTTGGGTGTGGCGGCTGTTTAAGTAGAGGCCCCACCCTTTGCCAACCAATTGCAATTGTGGTTTTTGGAAGAAGTTGCAGTTGTTCCTGTCAGCGGAAAAGATTCCAGTGTGCTCAGAGGCCTGTCGGACAGCCCAGAAAAGGAAGCCCTGAACGCACACAAAGCCTCGCATCACAGAATCACAGTAAGAGGCTGATTCCTTTATTGTACAGGATTGTACTAGTGTTTGATTTCAAAGCCTGGTGAACACTGTGTAATGCAGTAGTGGGTCACTGAGCATATGTGCTCACTCTTGAGTGACTCTTGGGCCATAACAAAGAGCTTTTTGACTGTATGACAAACTCTACGTATTCACAGCCCTAATTGTTATGCTATGTTAGGGGAATTTCTATAGTGCACAAATCTATGTGTCTAGGCGCTTGCAGGATGCACGTATATGAGATACTGCTCTGATGTAACCTTCCAAAAAGTTTGCACTAAGATTGCACTAATGCAAAGTTCTGAATATCAAAAACATTAATCCCAATGCTGATGTACTTTTCGAGTTCAGAAGTAGACCAAGACATTGATTCCCAATCCTTAATACTTGTGCAAGAAAAAAGGATTCTTTCATGTCTGTGATAGTATGCCAAGTTTGTGACTCATAAAATCAGAAGACTTCCATTTTTCTCCACAGGTAAGAAACAACATTACATATGTAAGTTGCTGTGTGTGTTCCACAATAAGAGAGTGAACTGTGTCAACTGCAACACCGATATTCAGCTAACCCAGACCCTCATCTCATTCCAGGTCTCCCTCCCCGCAGTACCATCCCCAACACCTTTACCCTTGTCTGGCTGCTCCGAACCACTGTTATTACTTTCAGAGTCAGTGCTGCCGGAAGGGGGACATATTGACGGTACTGCTCCTGAGGAACTAACACTCTTGACAGAATTGCAAGCCTTTACAATTTATATTCCTCCTGAGCAGTGCCACCAAGATGTCTTCCTTGGACAATGTATGTAAAATGGTGGCAGCCATGCAGAAAGATGTAGAAGCAGCAAGGCTGGAAACAGCCTCACTGGCTGGCCAGGTATCGCAGTTACAGACTCAGGCGAGAACAGGGATTCAAACTGCACCTCCCTCATGCAGGACACTAGAGGTCCACCTGCTCCAGAAATATCTGTGACTGTGCCCACGCTTGTACCCTTAGCATCCCCAGAAAGTTTCACCGGGGATCTGTCCCGAGTTCAGACCTTCCTCACGCAGCTCCAATTACATTTTATGGTTCATCCCGCAGCCTTCCCTGATGCCCAGTTCCACATTACCTTCTTGATCTCTTACCTTAGTGGTGATGCCGCCATGTGGAAGGTACCATTAGTCAATTCAGATGTTAGATTATTGTATAATTGGAGAACTTTGAAAGCAGAATTTGAAAAGATATTCAACAGGCGTATTATCACAGGTTCATCTGGTCATGAATTGCTGGAACTAAGACAAGGTAATAAGGACCTGGTACATTACCTCACACAATTTAACCAGCTGATATCAGAAACCAACTGGCCTGAAGAAAAAATGGCAGCATTGTACTACCATGGGTTGAAAGACGAGATCAAAGATCTCTTAGCTCAAATAGACCCCAACTTGATAGTAGTGAAGTTCTCATAGCCCTCATGTTACGCTTGGATCACAGACTGGCAGACCGCAAGGGGAATCGGAAATGGTGGGACATATGTCCATCAACTCAACCCAAAGATAAAAGTATCCCAAGTTTATCTGAAATAAGTGAGCCATGGAAATAGGGGGTATCAGGAGACCTCTCACTCAAGTGGAAAAGGATTTAAGTTGAAAGAGTGGACAATGCTTATATTACAGAAGGAAAGGACACTCTGTAAGGTAATGCCCAACTCACCCCCCAAAACATCAGGGCAAAACACCAACACTCAGGGAAACTGAGGATCTCAGGGCAAACAGGAGAACCCCATGGCTCCTGAGCAATTCATTGCTAATACAATGCAGATAGCATCCCTTCATCTTTAACTTCATGCACAACTGTCAGTGGGGCACCTCCAGGAAGAGGTGGTGGTGATGATAGATTACGGAGCAACTGGAAATTTCATATACACTAAATACTGTTCTCAGCTAAAGACACCCATTCTAAAGAAAAAACAGCCAGAAAAAGTTTGAGCTGTGGATGAAACCATGGTAATCTCAGGTTTGATCAACCCTTACATGGTTATTGTAGTGTTAACTTGTAACCATTTGACAGGGAAACTTAGGGCCCGATTCACAGAACTAATCTGAGACAAAATCCTAAACTTACTACTTTTGGTATTCACAGAAGGCATTTAGTAGTAGTAAAGTTAGGATTTTGTCTTAAGTTTGACTTAAGACAAACTTAAGACAGACTTAAGACAAACTTAAGACAAACTTAAGACAAACTTAAGACGGACTTAAGACGGACTTAAGACGGACTTAAGACGGACTTAAGACAGACTTAAGACAGACTTAAGACGGACTTAAGACGGACTTAAGACGGACTTAAGACAGACTTAAGACAGACTTAAGACAAAATCCTAACTTTACTACTACTAAATGCCTTCTGTGAATACCAAAAGTAGTAAGTTTAGGATTTTGTCTCAGATTAGTTCTGTGAATCGGGCCCTTAGAGAGTCCAATTGGTGTTCACCTGCCTGCCTGCCTAATTCCAGTTTGCACCTCCATACAAAAAGCAGAGCGTACCAAGACACATTTCATCGTTACCACCGCTGAACAGCACACTGAATTGCCGCAGGAATACGACTCTTTTCATGATGTATGCTAGTAATGCGGAAATCCTACCTCCACACCGCGCCTGTGATTGCCACATAGATCTGGTACCAGGTGCCAAAATCCCTTGCAGTAGGATTTATGCCCTAACCAAGCAAGAGAACAAGCACTTGAGAGTCTACTAAGACGAGTATCTAAACATGGATTCATCCGACCCTCAAAGTATCTCGCTGCTTCACCACTCTTCTTTATTACTGGAGCAACGGCGGGATACGAACTTGCATAGACTACAGGACCCTTAACAACTTCACCATTAAGAACCATTATCCTCTACCACTCATACCAGTCCTGCTCAACCAGGTAGGAACAGCCACAATTTACACCAAGTTAGATCTCTGTGGTGCTTTTCACCTAGCATGTATTTGAGCAGGGGATGAGTGGAAGACTGCTTTCCACACCTGATATGGGTTGTTTGAGTATAATGTGATGCCTTTTGGTCTGTGTAATGCGCCAGCGGTGTTTCAATTCTTCATGAATGATGCGCTCCATGAGTACTTGGATTGGCTTGTAATCGTCTATATTGATGATAGTCTCATCTATTCCACATCCTGGATGACAATGTAAAGTACATGAGCATAATTCTAGAGGCATTGCGACAAAACAGTCTATATTGTAAACTATCTAAATGCTATTACGCTTTGGCAGAACGAAAAGTTCAAGCAATCACTGAGTGGCCAAGACCCCAAAACGTTAAAGACCTACAACCTTTCCTGGGGTTTGTGAACTTTTACAGGAGATTCATACACAACTTTTCCACTAAAGTAATCACTTTTACCAAATTGCTATGCAAAGACGTGTACTTTTATTGGATTTCTGAAAATGAGCACCATTATTCATCTCAAACAAGCCTTTACCACAGCACCTGTTCTGAAACATTCTAACACTGAGCAACTGTTTATTGTGGAAGCAGACGCCTCAGACAACGCCACAGGTGGCAGCAAATGTCAGCAGAAGAGAACTACACAATAGCAGAAACAGAGTTGCTAGCTATTCATCTGGCATTCAAAGAATGGCGACATTAGTTGTTCCCATAACGGGGTATACCAACCAACAAAACTTAAAGTTTCTGCGCTGTGCCAGAGCCTTAACAACCTACACAACTACGATGGACACTGTTTTTTGCTGAATTTCATTTTCAGATCACATTCCGTCCAGGGAGCGCAAATAACAAAGCAGACTCTTTGCCATGATCTGACCCAGCTGTTACCAATACTTCTACCCTCCCTATAACATTGCTCAAGATCAAATAATCGGAGTTATACCACTTATCACAGATACCTTTTTCAACCAAGTTCGTGAAGCAATGCCCATGCCGCAGTTGGTGCAAGGGCAAAGGAAAGACAAAGACCGTTCCATACGTGAAAATTTGCCATTCCAAGGCAAACTCATGCATGTTCCTACACAGGAACTACAAGGGCAAGTACTAAAGTGGTGTCATGACCAACCACTATCAGGACCCCTGGTTCACACCAAAACCACAGAATCAATCAGCAGACATTTATTGTGGGCAACTTGGAAGGCAGATGTAGGGGCAGATGTATGACCATTTTGCGAGTGCAAAATCGGTCGCAAACCGATTTGCGCATGCAAAATGGTCAACTCGCAAATCTCAAAATAGCGATGCGAACGAATACCGACTCGCAAAAAATGCGACTGGTGTTCGCGTTCAGAAAATAGCGAGTCGCAGTTAGCGAGTCGCAAATGACAATGTACAGATCAGTCACAAATTGGGAAAATGCGCAAATTGGCCCATTTGCACATGCAATTTACCACTAATCAAAACCAGGTGGTAAACAGGCCCAACCTATAGAAAGTGGCCCAGAATGCATCTGAAATCTTTCCACAATGGTTGGCCTGAATGTGATAGCGAGGAGGATGCGGATACTGGCTGCTCAGCAGAGGAGGCGGAGACAGGAGAGGATTTTCAGAGTCAGGCTGACATTGTTTGAGAAGACAGAGGAAGAGATATATGACCAGTACAGGCTGAGTAGCACTGTCATCCTAGTCCTCATAGACACCTTGAAGCCACAATCGGAAAGCAGAACCCTGCGCAGCAATGCAATCCCCACACATGTTCAGGTGTTGTGCTCCCTCCACCTATTGGCCACTGGTAGCTACCAAGATGTCATTGCATTGGCTGGAGGTGTGCGCTTTCGCGTTTCTTACATAATTTCCTAGATGCCATGCTACACCACATCCATCAACACATCTACCTGACCAGGAATGATGTGGAACTTGAAAATACAAAAACGCAATATTATAGAATAGCAAGGTTTCCACAGTTCATAGGATGCATAGATGGGACCCATGTGCTCATATGTCCCCCCTCACGCATAGAATACATATTCCGTAATAGGAAAAGCACACATTCCCTCAACATCCAAGTTGTCTGTGATGCAAACATCATCACAGACATTGTTGCCAAATATCCTGGAAGCACACATGACTCATACATCTTCAGACACAGTGGCATATACCAGAAATTAGAGAGAGGTGACTTTGATGAAGGATACCTACTAGGTACTGATTTCTCATGTCCACACTGAAATGTAATTTCACTATGATGTCTGACTGCATGTTGTCTCACCATCACATGTCCCACCCAGGTGACTGTGCGTATGCCCTGTGTCCATAGATCCTCACATTGTACCTGTCCCCACCAAAGCACCTGAAAGGCGGTACAACAGGGCACATAGACACACCAGGTCAGTCATTGAGCGCACATTTGGCATCCTGAAATCACGATTCCGATGTCTTCACAAGAGTGGCGGAGCCTTGCAGTATGCTCCTGAGACACTCTGCAAAATTGTGGCAACTTGTGCCATACTCCACAACATTGCCTGCAAGCGTGGCTTGCCCATGAAGGTGTCTGATTCAGACTCGGGAGATGAAGACCCTGACCCACCAGCCCAACAGCCAAGCGAGGGATCTCAGCAGCGGAGGGGAGAAGGCGCAGGGACCACATAGCCAGGCATTATTTTTCAAGGTATGTCATTACCATTGACAGTCTACACACAACAAATGACACCACAAAATGTGAATGTGACAAATAGAATTCCCCTTTATTTGAAGGGCATGTCAATGGACAATGCTGGACAACCTGTCCATCGCAATCCATAATAACCAAATTAAAGTAGAAATGTCATGTGGTTACTGCACCACCAAGAAAAAAAACCAGGCACTTCTCCATCCAACAAATCTTTTTTGCCTCTACGTCCTGCTTGTGGGGATCTGGCACGTGGGATTTGTGGCTGCCGACTGCTGCTTCGCCGCTGCATAGGTGTATCTGCAGTAGGGACACTGCTGAGACTGGACACCTCGCTGTCAGCTGTCTCTGTGGATCCTCCAGTTGCAATCATGTTTGTCTGGATTGCCTCAACTGCAGCTGTGATTTGTTGCAGCCCTCGTGCAACATCACCCCTGTAGTGGCCCATTTCGATTTGCAGAGCCAGTGTGCGCTTGGTGTGTTGCTATGTTGCTGTTGCCAGCCTACCAATTACCCTGGTCATTGAGTCCATTCGGTGTGCCCTGCTGTACTCCATTCTCCTGTACTGAACTCTCTCCTCCAACAACTCTGTGCACAGCTGCCCAATAGCCCCTGTAAGCGCATCAAATTTCCCCTCAATGCGAGCCTGGTTTTCGGCCATTTGTTGGGTGATGTTGAGGAATCGCTGGCTCAGCTTTGAATTTATCATCCTTATCTTTTTTTGTTGCAGGCGCGGAACCTTTAACATGGCTTGCTCCAGGCCCTCAAACGCCGACTGAGTGCCTGCTCCGGTGTGGGTGGTAGTGTGCATCTGAGCTTGAAGCCGCCTTCCTGACTGCTGTGTCAGATGCTGAACCCAGACCCTTGTGCCCAGAGTGCGATGGGATGGTGCTTGCTGCTGTGTTGCTGGTGTGTCATGCGCTGGAGCCTGTGATGAACTCTGTGCAGCACTTCCCAGGACATTAGAACAACTTGGCTCCTCCTGCCCTTCCTCCATCTGGACCTGCTCCTGTTGTGCATCTATGACATCTACCCTTGGCTCTCCTCCCAGAGGTGTATCTATGTTACAAAAGGTGAAATAAAGAAAATATTCTGAGTCACTATCTCAGTGGTGGTACTATGTTCACGACTCATGTCAGTCCCTAACAGCACTGTTTATGTCACATACTACATTTCCCATAATGCACCAACTGTGACTTTTGGATCATGTAGATGGAGCATGTACATGCAGTTGAGTCTGGGTGTGGGGCATGCATTTGGGGAGCTGGCTTTTGTTTGACATACTAATATGGCACACATTTCACACTTACCAGGGGGTGGTGGAGGTTGAGATGTGTGGAGGGTCCCATATCCCACTACTGCCTCTCTCTCAAGGGTACTTTCCACCATTGCCTCTGCTGCTGAAGCTTCCGGAACATTGGATTGGCCTCCTCTTGTTCCATGTGCTTCATGAAGCCGTGCTGCCACCCTCTCCTTGGCCCTGGAGTGCAGGTCGTACCACCTTTTCTTTATGTCGCCCAGGGACCGGTCAGCCACACCCAGTGCATTTATGCGCAGCTAGATATCTCTCCAAATTCGCCTTTTCTCTGAGTCAGGAACGGTATGTGATGACCTCCCAAACAGCTGCTCGTGGTTGTTGCAGCATTCTTCGGGTTAATATGTCCAGTTCCTTCTCAGAGAATTTGAGCTTGAGCAGCTTCTCCTTCCCTGCCTTCTCACTGGACTTACTGGACATCCTGCTTTTCTTTGCTTGGCTGGCTTGCAGTATTGGACTGTGCTGCTGCACCTTGCCACGTGCTGACAATTTTATTCGGGATTCTCCAGGGACACCACTTCCTGGTTTCGGGTCCTTCTGCTCTCCCAGGAAGTGTTTTTTTATTTTTTTATTCACGCTCGCAAAATTGCGATGCGAGTCAATTGCGAGTCGCTAGTTGGGGAACAGTTGGGCACGTACATTGATTTTTGCGACTCGCTATTTTTTGCAAATTGCGAGTCGCAAAATCTTTCGTCGTACATCTGGCCCTCAGCCGTGTATATTAAAAAATGTAATGTTTGCAAAGGAAAAAGGGCTTTTCCCTCTTTCAATGCCAAATCGGAGTTCGGAAGATATTCCATTGGATTTTTTTTTTTTTTTTAACTTGTTTATTGATTTTATATAACCAACATAGAAGACTCTCAAACACCATCATTAAAGCATTGCATCATGTCACGTTAGCCTCATCCAATGTCCACATCAGTAATATGGTAACTCATTACAAACAGGGTATCACAGTGCAAGTACTCAAAGTGTTCCAGAGTCACAGATCTCACAGGGTTCCACTATAGATACATTACCGCACAGTTCCAAACAGCCCCCCCCCCCAACACCACTGCCCCCACTACTCCCCAGCATCACCCACCAGAATGCTCGCAGCTTTGGCTTCTAGGTACGACTTGTACAGCCCCCAATAATTCTTAGGCCTACTACGGGGTGGAAGTAA
Organism: Calotriton arnoldi; assembly: GCA_963921515.1. Lineage (NCBI taxonomy): Eukaryota > Metazoa > Chordata > Amphibia > Caudata > Salamandridae > Calotriton > Calotriton arnoldi. Next base: position 337,194 of record CAWUFW010004240.1, read on the forward strand.
TTCGCTATAATTCTCAGTTTGAGTACTGCAGTATAGCATGTCTCTAGACCATTGTGCCACAGTAGGGAGCGGCCCACGAGACCAGCTAGTCGCTATACATCTCTTAGCCAACAAAGTTCCCATATCAATCAGCCGTCTCTGTGCCTTAGGAAGAAGTTTAGAATACCCAAGCAGCGCTAGTCGTGGCTCCGGTGTCAACTCCCTCCCGATAATTTGACCAAGGAGGGTAAATATCTGATCCCAAAAACTCGCTATTCCTGGGCATACCCAGGCCAAATGGTAAAAGTCAGCTGCCTCTGACCTACATCTGTCGCATGTTGAGTCGGCTCTTAAGCCATATCTATGCAGTCGGTCCGGTGTGTAATAAACCCTATTCAGGAACTTAAACTGTATTAGTCTATGCTGTCCATTAAGGGATATGCGCTTTATATTTATACAGCAATACGACCAGATCTCGTCAGTAATATCTTCCTGCAAGTCCCGCTACCAGGCCAATCTAGCTTTCGTGTATTCATGTTGCCTGTGGGCCATTGTGGTCTGATATATTCTAGACACCAGTCTTGTGGGGGTCTGCGACTTAATAATAGCGGAGAGGGCCTGCACCTCCAGAGGTTCTTCCAGATCGTCACCCAATCTGTCCCTCAGTGCATGTCTAACTCTATAGAACTGGAAGCGTTCCAGAAGCGAGGGTGCCTCCAAGTTGGCTATAACAGTCGCCCAGTCTTTAGCCCGCCCTTCCACAAAGAGATACCCAATGCAATTTAGACCTAATTTCAGCAGGGCCTTTATTACCCCCCTATCTCTGCATGGGGGCAACCATACGCACCATTCTACCCTAGCCGCCGGGGAGTATAAAATGGCTCCAGCTTGCATCTCTAGCACCTGGTGCCATGCATGCACGACTGAGTTGATCGAATCAAGAATTCCCATACGTCTATCCGGAGGTGAAAACAATACTGCCGGAAGAGGCCGAGGTGTAGCAACCACTGTCGCAATCCGGATTTGGGGTGCATCAGTGGGGCCATGCATCCATTGATAAGCCTGCGCGCATTGTGCCGCCTCTATAGTACAAAGTCAGATCCGGGGCACCAAGTCCACCCATTGAATAAGGTAAGGTTAGCACCTGCCAACTGACTCGCGCCTGCTTGCCCGCCCAAGCTAACTGTATCAGAAGTGACTGAAGTCTTAGGAGAAACACTCTTGGTAGCACCATAGGGATATTAGTGAAGAGAAACAGAAAACGTGGCAATATAATCATTTTCATAATGGATATTCTGCCAAGAAGCGACAGCGGAAGCTTTATCCATTGCGTGACATCTTCCTCCAACCTATCTATATGGCCACGCCATAATTTTCCCTAAAGACTACTTCTGACTCCGTGTGAATCTTGACCCCTAAATATCTCACCGGATCCGTAGTCCATTGCAGCGGGTAGTCCGGTTCGACCGGCTTGGTAGACGGGGTGAGAGGAAACATTGTGGACTTGTTCCAGTTTACATGAAGACCTGACACAGCTCCAAAATGTACCACCTCTCTAAGCACCGGTGAGAGATTATGTTCCGGATGGCGGACATACAGCAGAGTGTCGTCAGCATATGAAGAGACGATCAGTTGGTAATTGGAGAACCGAATACCCCTATGACTGTGATATTCTCTTAGTGCACAGGCCAGAGGTTCCGCCACCAAGGCATATAAAATAGGGGACAACCCTGGCTAGTACCTCTAGTGATTGCTTTGGGGTTCGTGACTAGGGTTCCAATCTTTATGCGAGCTGTAGGGGAGTAGTACAACACATTAAGCATCTGAAGAAAGACCTGCCCCACCCCAAACCGAAGCAAGACCTGCCTAAGAAAGGGCCATTCCACTGAATCGAAAGCCTTTTCCATATCAAGGAATACAGCGATTCGTGTTGGAGAGTGGCAAATACAGTGTGCAGATTGTAAGTCAGGTTGCGGCCTGGCACGAAGCCCGCCTGCTCCGGAGCAACCATAGTGGTAATCAGAGGCTGAAGGCGGGAGGCAAGAATTTTAGCGAAGATTTTTGTATCAACGTTCATCAGAGACAAGGGTCTGTATGATTCACAGCTATCAGGTGGTTTGCCTGGCTTGAGGACAGCAACTATGACAGCCTCGCGCATGGAGGGAGGCATCATCCCGGAGATACAAACATCATCAAACAGCACTATCAATTGCGGTAGCAACAAATCCAAAAAGGCCTTATAGAACGTTACCGTGAGGCCATCTCCCCGGCGCGCTCCCCGACTTCATGCTGGCTATGGCACCTACTATCTCCTCCCGTTCAATAGGTCTCATCAGTATTTCACGATGCCTATTCGTCAACCATGGGAGTTTAATGTGTGCTAAATAATCACTTATGCACTCATCCGAGCCGCTCCCACGTGAAGCGTACAATGTCGAATAATAAGCTCGAAACTCGCTCCGCGATCTCCAGTTCATCTCGAATGGTGTCCCCTGCCGGGTTGGTGAGCCCAGGATCACAGCTCTGTCTCTGCGTTGTTTAACCAATTGTGCTAGGTACTCGCTCCCGGGCGTCTCCTCACCGTACACCCTAGCAGTAGCATATTTGCCCATATGTTTGAGCTCTGCATCCGCTCCGTATGATATTCAGCTAGTGTTTGTTTGAGCTCGGTGACCTCCTCCCCGGGCCGATCCACCAATGTCTGTTCGAGAGATTTTAGTCTGCTCCTCTAAATGTCGCAAGGCGGTTTCTAATAGACTTAAGGACGCCTGCGTGTTTAGTCATAGCTACGCCACGCATATAGACTTCTGAATGCCTCCAAACCGTCTGGAAGGAGTCTACCGAACCCACATTTTTTTTTAAAAATAGCTCAATTGCACCAGCCATTTCATCCCTAAAAACCGTATCCAGCAGAGAGTATGGCGGGAACCTCCACGTAAAAGGGGGATGTGTCGCTGCGGCATGGCAAGGACTAAAAGGAGTGGGGAGTGATCAGAATAAGTAACGTGGGAGTACCAAACAAGTTTTCACTCTAGCTAGGGAGGATCTGTCAACAAACCAATAATCTATTGTTGTGTGGATATTATAATATGCTGAGTAGTGCTTAAATCCCCTTGCATGGGCAGTGATACTGTCGCCAGACATCACAAAGATCAAAACGAACCATAGTGCCTTCCATCTCTCTTGCCGCCGCTGATAGACGTCGGTCTGGGCCACCAGATCTATCCAAAATAGGGTCTTTAACAAAGTTGAAATCCGCCCCCCATAGAAGTCGTCCATCTAGCTTGTCGCCCACCATTTCCGTCAATCTTCGGTAAAAGTCCGGGGCATCGTAGTTGGGACCATACACATTCACCACTAACCACTCCGCACCCCTGAACTTGCATACAGTAAGTGCATATCTGCCCTCAGGGTCCGTCACCAGCGGTGTCAGTGTGAGAGGTTTCTTTGGGTTCACCCACGTGATGAGCCCTCTAGCGTGCGAAGTAAATCCTGCAGCATGAATATTGCCGTATAGACCTCTGGAGCGCAGTATAGGACTATCTACTGGGAGATGTGATTCTTGCAATAATGCTATGTCTACCTTCTGTCTGTTCAGGTAACTTAGAATTTTGCGTACTTTCCTGTGGTCATTGAGACCTCGGACATTCCATGTGAGAACCCGGAGAGACTCAGTAGAATCTTCCTCTGTGCTGCATCTATATGAGACATGAACTTGCGTAACCATTCCTTGCATTATATCTTTAAACATTCTACCCGCTGTAACTGAACGAGTCGTGGCATCTGAAGCTAACATCACAAATTCCATCCACTTGAGTCTTAACAATGTCCCCCCCACGCACGCCAAGCAATGCCCAACTGTGCATTGGTGATTCCCCTAACCAAACCCAAAAATAACATTTCAAGATAACATCGAATCACTCTATATGCAGATCAACTACAAGTAATTCTCCTATGTGGGAGCACACTCGTGGGGGATGTTGCCCGCGCCTGCCGCAACAACTACTTTTATGACTGTATCCATAACCGTTTACCATCCTTACAATATTGTCAGAAGGCTAGCCCGCCCGACCCAGCCAACCCGCCTAGACACCACCCTGAAAAATACACGGGCCTCGGGATTTACTGATCTTATAGCCTAACCCGAATGTATCTCTAACCACCATAAACAAGCAACTGACTCATCACCGTCCTCAAACCCAACAACAGCAGGAGTTCTCGTGGACCCAAGACCCCGTAATCCTACCACCCTCCCCGAGCTCCGAGCTTATCTGTAATCAAGAATCAATCAATCAATCAATCAATCAGGGGTTTGTTAAAGCGCGACTACTCACCCGTAAGGGTCTCAAGGCGCTAGGAGTGGGGGTGCAGGTTCCATCCATCAAGGAGGGGGTCTGTCGAAGAGCCAGGTTTTGAGGTTTCTTGCGAAGATGGGGAGCGATGTTGTCTGTCTGAGGTGGGAGCGGAAGGGCGTTCCATGCTTTGGCCGCGAGGAAGGAGAAGGAGCGGCCTCCCGATCTGGTCTTTCTGGTGCGGGGGACGACGGCGTGAGAGAGCTGGGCTGATCGTAGGGTCCCTTTGGGGTGCATGGAATTTGAGTCGGCTGTTCAGGTATGCTGGTCCGGGGTGCCGTGGAGGGCCTTGTGTGCGTGGGTGAGCATCTTGAAGGTGATTCTCGCCCGACAGGGAGCCAGTGGAGTGTGCGCAGGTGCTGGGAGATGTGGCAGTGTTTTGGCAGGTTGAGGACCAGTCTTGCGGCGGCGTTCTGGATGTTATGTAGCTTGCGGGTGAGGTTTTTGTTTATTCCGGCGTAGAGTGCGTTGCCGTAGTCGAGTCTGCTGGGTGACCAGGGCGTGAGTGACGGTCTTTCGGTGTTCGAGGGGATCCATTTGAAGGTCTTACAAAGGAGGCGGAGGGTGGAAGCAGGAAGATGAGACAGAGTTGATCTGGCGGTCCATTTTGAGCTCGGAGTCCAGGATGATTCCCAGGTTGTGTGCGTGGTCCGTGGGGGTTGGCGGGTTTCCGAGGGCGGGGGGCCACCAGGTGTCGCTCCGAGGCATCGGGGTTTGGGCCCATGATGAGTACTTCTGTTTTGTTGGTGTTTAGTTGTAGGCAGCTGTTTTTCATCCATTTGGCGACGGCTTCCATGCCTTCTCGAAAGTTGCGTCTGGCGGTGTTGGGCTCGTTGGATAGGAGAGGATGAGCTGGGTGTCGTCTGCGTATGACACGATGTTGAGTCCGTAGGTTCTGGACGATGGGGGCGAGTGGAGCCATGTAGACGCTTGAAGAGCCGCCGGGCTGAGGGAGGAGCCCTGGGGGACTCCGCAGGTGGCAGGTGTGGGGTCCGAGAGGAAAGGGGGGAGTCTGACTCCGCTGCGCCCTGCCGGAGAGGAAGGAGCGGATCCGAAGTCGAGGGCCTTGTCCTGGATTCCTGCGTCGGGAGTCTGCGTATTAGGGTGCGGTGGGAGACTGTGTCGAACGCCGCTGATAGGTCGAGGAGGATGAGGGCTACTGTTTCTCCTTTGTCCAGTAGGGTGCGGATGTCGTCTGTTGCGGCGAGGAGGGCGGTTTCCGTACTGTGGTTTTTTCTGAAGCCGGATTGGGAGGAGTAGAGGATGTTGTGTTCTTCAATGAATGTGGCAAATCTTTATTAGTCCTGATCGCCCAGGCCTCCTCCTGCTGCACCATCCACCTCGGCACGTTCCGGAGTCTGTCGTCGCTCCTTGGCCCACTCCTTCAGAGCCTTCTGTAGAGCTTTTGGGTCCGTAAAGATCCTGGATTGTCCCTGTCTATTAACTCTCATCCGCGCCGGATACAACATCGCATAATCTAGGTTCAGATCTCGAAGGTGTTTTTTCAGGGGAGCAAATTGTTTACGGGCTTCCTGTACCCGTGCAGTGAAGTCCGGGTAGATCGATATCGCAGAGCCCTCATATTGTAGAGTTTGTTTTTCCCTAGCAAGGCGCAGGGCAGTGTCCCGGTCCCTGTAGTTCAGGAGCTTCACGATTATTGGCCTCGGGGGTGCTCCCGGGGCAGGTCTCAGGCCCAGCGAACGGTGGGCTCGTTCTACCACAAACATCCTGGAAAAATGATCCGATCCCAGCAAAGTATGGAGAAGTTTTTCCACAAACAGCTCCATGTTCCCCACCTGCGTCGTCTCCGCCAAGCCTGTGATACGCAGGTTGCACTTCTGAGAGCACGCCTCGAGATCCTCCGCCTTGTCTTGGAGCATCAGCAGGGCAGCATTCATCTTCTTCTGCACCACTTCGAGTCCTGATTGTGACTCCTCCACCTCGGTCACCCTTCGCTCAGCCATATCCATCCGTTCCACCTTGTTTGTCAAGTCTCTCCGTCATCCTATCCATCCGGTAAGAGAGAGAATCTAGTTTGGAATCAATAGTGGTAAGACTCGGCCTGCAAGCTGGTCTGCATTGACTTGAGGAGAGATCTAATATCCCCTCCTCCCGGGTCCTGGGCCTCCACTGACGCGGGGTGCTCCTCCTCTGTGGCCGCCTCTCTTGGTCTTACTCTTCCCGCGTTCAAATGTAAGTCTTGGCTGTAACTTATCCACTTTCCCCATGTTGGCGGCCGTGAACGGGATTTCCGCGCAACCTGGCTTTGTATCTCACCGCCGACTGCGTGGAATTGCTTTCAGGACCTGTGCTATTGTCTCCCAGCGCCACCAGTGCCCCAGGTAAAGGGGTTGGGTAGGATCGTGACTCACGCCGAGCACAAACCGGTCATTGGCCAGAGCAGTCCCAGTGTTACTCCAGCACGCTGGATCGGGCCGACCATATGCTCCCAACACGCGTGAGCGTCACCGTATCAGCCACACCAGCGTTCAATACTTGCATCAAGGATCCACACGGGTCAGTTAGCAGGACCCTGTACTTTTATTTGGCTACAGCTGGTGTTAGGTACCCACCGCCCCTTCAACAAGCAGTTGGCCGCCAGGCCCCTTCCAGGGCTATTTGTTCCACCAGTGGTTCCAGATCATTGGGGAACCCAGGATCTCATGCGCGCAGTCCCTGAGTCCTGCCTGCCAGGTGTCCAAACCTTATCCATACACTCAGGTCCGCATTCGCTCCGGGCTCCTAGACAGAGCGCAAAAGGTCTCCGGTGTTGGGGGACGCGCAGAGGTGCTATTCTTCGCCCTCTTCAGCTCTGCGCCACCACCCAGTCACCGCTCCTCAGCTCAACCAGCCGATCAGCAGGGGAGCTCCAGCTCCGCTCGACCCACGCTGCAGGCGCCACACCACCCCTCCAGCATCCGTGGGAGCGGCGGCAGGGAGGGGGAAGGGCACCCTCTCTATCCTCTCGTCGCCGCCGAGAAGACAGCGCTCGATCCTTCTGTAGCAGCCAGGATCCCACGTCGTTGTCCAGAGATCGTCTCCGCGCCCGCTCTGGTCGCAAGCCGCCGAGCCGCCTCCGTCGCCCAACCTCCGCAGTACGTCACACCGGCGCGTTTCCCCACCGGCAGGCCGCAGCGGAACCCAGGACTCAAATCCGTCACAGCCGGCCGTCTCTGGGGTCGGAAACACCGTCCAGGCAAGGGGGAGAGTTCCCTCAGCCTCCGGCACGAAGCAGAGCGTCGTGCGAGCCAGTCCTCTGCAGGATATTAGAAGGATCGGTGGATGGTTTCACGGAGCTCTCGCCTTAGGCAGCCATCTTCGTTGCAGGCAAGCTCCGCCCCCACCTTCCATTGGATTTTATTAAAGCATTCTCCAAAGACCAGGGCAAACACACAATTCTTGTGGTTGTTGACCGTTTATCAAAGAACGCTCATTTCATTGTATGTGCTGGGATTCTTACAGCTGCAGAAGTAGTTACTCATCTATTACACTAAATCAAGGTCAAGCAAAAATAACTTGGATTCACTTTCTTTGAGGTCACAACACCCGAAAATGTTTTCATGTGGAATAATTGTTAATTCTTCTGCAGTATTGCTGGAGGGGCTCAAGGCTTTGTCTAGCCAAGAGCGGGCATCTGATTTCGCCTGTTTTGTTACTGGACGATAGGTGATCATGAAATCATATTCACAAAAACTAATAACATCCTTCTCATTTGGCGGGGGTAAGTGCCCTGGCTGCCCTAAAGAATGAAGGTTTTTATGGTCCAAGTAGATGATTATGGTGTGAGGGGCACTTATCAAATAATGCCTCTATTCCTGGCAGGCTAATTTGATATCCAGAAGTTCGCATTCAGTGTTGGTGTAGTTCTAGTCTGCCGGCAAAAGCTTCTTGGAGAAGAAGGGTATAGGATGCATGCGACCAGACTTATCCTTTGAGAGAGAACCCTCCTATGGTAAATGGCAAAGTATCAGCCTAGACAAAATAGGGTTGAGGTAGGTCTGCGTGTCTCAAGCACGGGACAGTGGTAAATTGCTCCTTAAGTGAGGAAAAGGTGCCGTCCGCCTCCTCTTTCCCAACAAAGGTAACCCCTTTTCAGAATAGTTTGGCTAAAAATCGGTGAAATGGGTAATGAAACGCCAGTAGAAATTGACTAATCTAAGTAATGATTGAATTTCTTTCATGTTACTTGGCTTTGGCCAGTGTAGGATAGCTTCTATCTTCTTTTGGTCCATGTGGATCCCAGATGGAGTGATTATGAAACCTAAAATTTCGACAGGAGTAGTGTAAAAACAACAATTGTCTAATTTTGCGAATAACTGGTGGACACGTAAGCGTTGAAGGACCGTTTTTACATGAGTTATGTGTTCTCTTCTGTCTGGGAATAGATTAAAATGTTGTAAATATACACTATGACGAAGATGTCCAGAAAATCTTGTAAGACTTCATTAAAAAAAACTTGAAATGCCGCCGGGGCATTGCACAAACCGAACGGCATAAAACAGTATGCAAATAGACTGTTTTGGGTTCTAAGTGCTGTTTTCCACTCATCCCCTTCACGCATTTGAATCAGGTGATAAGCTCCACATAAATCCTACTTGGAATAAATAGTTACGCTTCTCACCTGATCCAAAAGCACGGGTAGGAGTGGGAATCGGAGTTTGCTTTTCAGAGTTACTTTTTTCAGTGTCCTGTAATCAATGCAGGTGTGGAGCTCTCCGTTCTTTTTTCAGGAATAAAAAAAGAACGGAAAAGGAACTGGTGACATAGAATGGCGAATGAATCAATAGGATAAAAGTTTACCAAGATATTATTTTAGATGTTTCGTTTCTGGTTCCATCAAGGCATAAATTAGACTACTTGGCAACTGTGCTCCATGGATTAAATCAATTCTGCGATGAGCTGGTAGGCTGTTGGCCTTGACTTTATCAAACACATCCTGAAACTCAAAGTACTATGTAGGTAAACCGCCACTGCCCATGGCTTGACTAGCTGCACAAGCTGGAAGCGTGATCCACTCTGAAGCCTAATGGTAACAATGGAGCAAACAAAACTGTGAATCTAAATTTACGCTTCTGTAGGACAAATCAATGTGAGGATTATGTAACCGGTGCCAAGGTACTTCAAAGACTGCTGTAAAAATAGGTGCATCTATTAGATCAAATTGTATTTCCTCCGAATGGCCATTATCACAGATGATAGATAGTTTCTGCGACTGATAAGTTATCAAGTCAGCAGTGGCAGCTGGTATTTGAAGGCAGTGGGGGGTCGGGTCGTGGGGGCGGAGGGGGAAGGAATTACAAATTAAAATACAGGTCGCGGGGGAATGAATTAAAAATTAAAATACTCACTTACCTGTCTGCCGCTGCCGCCTGCCGTGGCCGCCGCCTTCTCTGGGTCCTCTTCTGCCTGCTTCCAGGACAGGAAGCAGCAGGAAGCACCCGGCTCCCAGCCTCCCAATAGCCAATCACAATGCTGCAATGCAGCGTTGTGATTGGTCTGAGCGCCATGGATCGGTGCTCAGCCAGAGAATGGGAGGCTGGGCATGTTCTCCCTGCAGGCTGTAATGCAGCCTGCATGGAGAACATGTAAAGTGCGAATGACGGTTTGACTGGCCTGTCAAAGCGTCCTGCGCACTAGGAGTGGGAAAACCACTCATCCCCTGCCCTGCTCTGTAAGCAGAGTAGCCCCACCCCTACCCAGCTGAGCAAGGGAAAAAAATAAAATGATAATATCAATGAGTTATTATCATTTAATGTTTTCCTTTTTCGACCTGCTCAGTGGGGCGAGGAGCCGCTACTGCAAGTCAGAGGATAGTTCAGACCCAGCTACTGCTTTCACTGGTTCAGGCTGTTCTTTAGGCACAAAGGGGACTTCCAAAGCTTGGCAAGAGTAATAGCTATAAAGTTTCTGGTAGCTCTAGAATCTACCAAAATGTGTGGAGTTTTACACAGCTGATTTGACACTATAAAAGTGATAGTTATGGTAAGGTGTTTTGGGATTAAAGTTATAGTGTTGGCCAAATACTGGGATACCTCAAAAGTGGTCTTTTTTTTCAGAGAGGCAATCTCCACCCTTTCCGAGCATCCTAGTTTTCCGTCAAGGATTTGCAAGAATCATATGAGCCGGTAAAGGAGATGGTTTCCATGGGAATTTGGGGCTTTATTGGGCATTGACAGGCAAATTACCCACCATTGCCACAATAGAGGAACAGATTAAATGTTCATCTCTTTTCTTTTTCCTCATTGGAGAGAGGTCCTCTGACCCCTCCTATTTGCATGGGTTCACTTCCTTCCAATTTTTTTTGGTCAAGATTCTCTTTTTTTCTCAATTCAAACAAGGTCAATAATTTGAAGCACTCGTGAGGGGGATCAACTATCTGGGAAAGAATGTCCTTGCCTTCATCACGGAGCCCAGGATAAAAGAGGGAGGTTCTTTAATCTTCAGGCCAGTGCGTCTCTGTCACTAACCTGTTAAAATTTGCTATGTATGATAACAAATCCTTATTGCCTTGTCTCAAATTAAGCAACTCATTATCACTGGCCAGCATGAACGTGTGTTTGCAAATAAGCTGCATATTCTTACCTTAAATGCTGAAAAGTTGCACAGCACCAGATAATCTTTGTCAATAAGGGGTATCGCCCAGGAAGCAGCATTGCACGTGAGATAGGAGATGAAAAACGCTACCGTAGCTTCGGCAGGGAAGGCTGTGGCATTGGTTCATGAAGACACTATATTGTGTGCTGTCTCCGTTGAACTTCTCAGGAACATTCAAGGGTACAGGATTAGGAATTAGTACTGTCAGATTCACAGACGGACTACGGGGGGTTTATCAGGTGGACGGGAAACAGCCATTACAGCGCATGCGTAACAACGCATGCGATTACAACGCCGTCGTTACAACGACCGCGTTGTTACATCGCAATACCATTACAACGCAAGTCGTTACGACTTGCTGTAGGGGGCGCTCTAAGCTAAGGAATAGTATAATATACTATACGAACACCTTCCCTACTGTTGCACACACTGGAGTTGGAATAGTAAATTATACTATTCCAACATCCAGCGTCCCCTACAGCAAGTCGCTGTAACGACGTGCGTTGTAATGGTACTGCGATGTAACAACGCGGTCGTTATCACGACCGCGTTGTAATCGCATGCGTTGTAAATGCATGCGATGTACAGGTATATATTACAGGTGGACTTCCGCTAGCCGGCGGGGGTTAAATTTGGCTGGCTGAACAAGTGGTGAGTGGGTCTTAGGGATGACTCCTGATTTCTTTCTCCAAGGATCACTTCTGGGTTTATATCTAACTAACTCAGACTTTAACATCTGATTTTCCTGGTTTAATGCTTGCAATTTAGATTGCACAGCTACTAGAGCCCTAGCTAGATCATCAACAGTTGACCTTGACAAAGGACTGTGAAGGGCTTGGGCCACATTCAGGGGATTGAAATGGTCTCCCTGCTCCATCTTCGCTCAGGCAGGCTCACCTTCCGAACCAACCCTAAATATGCAAAAACAGAAGTGTTGACAGCTAATTCTATGGGGAAAGGGTCCTGGGGAATTAGAATGGGAACGACAGACAAAGATTTATCGTCTTCTGACGGGCAAGTGAGCAGGTCTGGTTACTAGACTTCTCTCAGGCTCCAGATTACTTCAATCTCAGGTTTTCTCTGGAGTCGTTATTGACACTCAAATAAAAAAAGCATAAGTAAAAACCTCATTGTTAACATTACCTGCTTTACTACATTTGCACTACACTTAACTCTCTCACCCTTGTACCTCCTTTCCTTATTTCCTTGTGTGAACACATATCATTTTAAATGTGTACTTTTTTTTCCATCATAACCTTCAAAGCTGCTGAAAATTCAGGCAATACTATGTTCGGGGACTGGCCATCAGCCTACTGCACTTGCATTGGCCCCAGCACCCTTGTATTGACTGAAAGCACATACCCATTTAGTGCTTAGGTGTAATCATAGGACCACTCAGCTTCCTGTTACCAATATGCCACTCCACTTTATAAAATCAGCCCATACTGTATCTGCCCTAACTGGAGTGCTTCCTATGTCCAGCCTACAGGTCCGGCGTATTGCTTTTAACCAGCTCTCCGGTGAGGGAGGACATGGATCCAGCCAGTGTATACAGATCTCCCTTCTAGCTAGCAGTACTAAATAGAACAACAAACACAACTGGAGTCTGCTGAGAAGACTTCTTGTTGTGTTATCAACCCTTAACAGAACCAACACAGAGGTCATCTTGATGTTTGCCCCCAGCATTTTCGATATGGTGTTGCTCACAGTCTCCCAAAATCTTTCGATCGTTGGGCAAGTCACAAATACAAGTTCATCGTGTGCTTCAAGATGGCCACATCTTTTTTTTTTTTAAGCTAGCAGGTTTGACTGTGGAGTTTAAAAACTTTAAGGATGTATGCCACAAATACGGCATTTCAGGCCCTGGAATCATTTCCTCCCATATCTTCTGTGGTGCCACCATACTCCTATCTTCTCCATCTAAAAGCTTCCAGTACCATATAGCAACTTCTTTGCTCTTAGGCATCACATCCTGCATAAGTGATTCATCTTCCCAGGTATTATTCAACTCTATAAGAAACACTTGCATACCAGGAAGAGAGCAGAATATATTTGAATCTTGATAGGGAACCCCCTCTCCTAGCCTTAAGTATTTCCCAAGGTATTAACCTCTGTGCTGTAAGTATCTCTCCCCAGGTAACTAACCCTGCCCTCCTCAAGGGAAGACTTAATCTGTCGAACAAGCATTCTAGGGTACCAGGGGAGTCCAAAATTGGTGAAAAGTCTGAATAGTAGCCTATACCCAAATTTTCCTAAATCTGACCCAAAGAGTAAGCGCAGCCCTTAAAACGTTTAATCGGACTTTTAAAAAAATGTTTGGTGCACCAAACTTATAAAGAAACCCAGTGGCTCCCCATTCTGCAGCCATTTCTGCCAACATCGTCCCCCAAGAAGAGCTATTGGGAGCCCCAAGAGGCACTCTGCAATTTTCAAATTGAAAGGCCACACAATACAAATTCAGATCTGCAAGTACCAGGCCACCGTTCTTTAGCCTTCACCTCAATTTCTTCCAGCCTGGCTCCAGCAGAGCTCTAAATAAAACTTGTGATCTTCCCCTGTAATTGAGCTAAAGCCGGTTTAGGAAACGTGAGAGGGATACAATTAAAAAGGTATGCCACCTTAGGGAGTATTGACATTTTAATCAAGTTCACTCACCCATACACTGTTAATGGCAAATTCCTCCATCTAGAAAGCAGTAACTCAACCTCCTTTGCCACCCTCCCTAGATTAAACCCCGGTGAGAGCCTCCAGGGAATGGACTATAGGAATACCTAAGTATTTGATCTCAAACTTAACCTCTCCATCCCAATTAATGATATTGCAGCACATAATCTCTGACTTTGATGTGTTCACAGAGTATCCTGATAAAGCCCAAAACTCGTTTGCCAACTCTCTACTCTTGGGATGGTCTGGGTGGGATCCGAAGTATAAAGTAAGAGGTCATCAACACACACCGCTATGTTATTTTTGTTGTGCTGCCAGGAAAAATGAGTTACTTGTTGATCCCTTCTAAGCAGTTGGGCAAATGGCTCAATATATATACCGAAAACAAGGGTGGCCAGGGAACATCTACCCCTCTACCAATTCCAAGCTCTTTGTCAACGAACCGTTGAATAGAATTTGGGCAGACGTATTCGTATATAATCTCTGGAGAGTCGAGATGAAGCAAAGGATAAAACCAAATATCGTCAAGGCCTCCCAGAGATAAGCCCATCACTCTCTATCGAACGCCCTAGCTGTATCGATTGTAGCAACTGCCAAAGGAATTTTAAATGTGTTCTTGCTAAGTTGCTAGACACTCTCAAAATTCAGAGAGATCTTGCATGCCTGTTCTCTTGCACTCAGAGTTATACAACTCAAAATCACAACGCACTAACCCTTTCCTAAAAGCTGGAATAATGCTTTTTATTCCTTCATTCAATTGTCACTTCAAAGTTTCTATGCAAAAGGTTTGTGCCAAAAGTCTTGTGAACCAAATGTGCCAAAGTTTCTTGCCCTGAGTGTTTTCTGGGCTCTTAGCTGCATACCTGTATACCCGCAGATGCCCTATCCTCGTGCTTCATCATCGAACAGGCTCACTGATCACTTGTGGGGAGGCCCCCTCTTGGAGTCCTGCTGGGAACTATTTTCAAAACTACACTGACAGGTAGCCGATCTTTCTGGATTACACACTGCAAGAGCGACAACTGAATATATAATTTCTCGCTGTTAAACAAAAGTTGAGAACTAGGCAGCTCACATATATGTACTTATACCTGATAAAATAATTGAAGGTCATCCATGATGGCAAAACTCACTTCTTTGAAAGGTCACAGGATGTTTGGGACTGGCTTGAATTATACAACACTCGTGACATGTGTCCAGAAGGCCCACGGCTGGTGGGCCAGAGCAGGTGGGGGTTGAAACTCATCCTTCCCATTTAATAAGACCAGGTGAGAGTCCGCCGATGTGGACTGAGATCCGATAGGATGAGGAACCATGAATGAGAAAGTGACAGGCCTACTACTGGGACAGAGTCAGTGGCATTGAACAATCCTCGAATCAAGATGCCCCAGTTGGCCGCCTGGAATTGGATGTTGAGAACCTAGACTGCCTTATATATCTTTGATGATGATGACTGTAGCCCGGGGCTTGGGTCATGATGTGTTGGAGTCATTAATATTGATCTTGCATTAGTCTAGATTGATGGGTTGGCTACAGTTATCCTTTTTATAGGACATTTAGGGGGCCTTTCCAGATGGTTCAGAGTTGGAAAGGAGTGACTGATGCTTCAGTTTGGGAATTGTGGGATGGGGGGATGTTGGGTATACGATTTTACTTTGCTTCATTGTGTTTATTTCACTTTGTTATGCAACACCACACACCTAGGTAAAGGGTCACCAGGATGGTTTCACATGGCACCTTCAGGCTTTGAAATGTAAAGGGGTTGATTAATAAGAGTAAATCGGGGGCTATATTCCAGTATCATAAACAACATGCAAAATAGGTAACCCTACCGCAAGAAACACACTTATGGGGTAACAGCTGTATCATCCTAACCTGCAATAGATACACCCGAGCCTGTCACTCAGGCTACACCACTAACTCACATGGCATGGATGTCCTCATCCACAAACACTTCCCAATACAGATTACCAGGACTCACACTGATAGATAGGGGAGATTCACCAAAGTGGAAGGTACCCTTGAGAAAACTAAATGGATATCTGCCTTAGTTTATGCACCACCCACTTTTGTGGAAGGCATTGCAGGCACTAAACACACTGGGGCAGATTTACAAGCCCCTTGCGCCACTTTTGCGTAATTTTTAACATGGGAAAAGTGACGCAAAAGTGGCGCAAGGGACTTGTAAATCTGCCCCAATGTTCCTCCGACTAATGGTGAGGATAATGATAGAGGGCAGGATGGATCCTGATCAGGATACCGGAGGTACAGCTAACTCTTGCAGATCACATGCACTAGTTGATTGGGCACGGTTGCTAGGCTATGTCTAGCAAGTGACACACCCAAGTAGTACAGAATTCATACATTGCTCAGCGGCGCAAAGGTCATTTCTTCTTGCCCGCGGCTAACATTGGTTATATGGATGGTGCGCCAATTCTACGGGGTGCCCTAATGGACCATGCCTCCATACAAATAAGTATCTAACAAAGGGGGGACAAGAGGAATGTGGTTGTGGAGACTGAGCAGGTGGTGGCTTTGTGACACCCCGTTCATGGGGTATACGCAGGACATAATTGTGGATTATTTTGAGAAAAACATAGGGTCACTGACATCTCAACTTAAACAGGCAGATGATGATACACAGAGGCTACTTGAGCTCTCCTGCCTAATGCTAAGACAGAAGCTGCTAGACTCTGCCACATACAGCCCGGCCATGATTAGAAGTACAAGGGTCACCCTACTCACATGGAACCAGAGTATTAATTATATAACAAGGAACAACGGTTCTTGAGGACAATGTATGTAAAATATAATAATATTTAGCTCAATGGCATTTAACATGGGCCCAGAGATGTCAGAGAGAGAAAAGAAACAATATACAACAAGGCGTTGCATGAATCTTAGCTGTTTATGTAGATATTTAGTCAAATTAATCATAAAGGTGCATGGTGTCCCAAGTGAACATAGAACCTACAAAACAATTTAGTTATTATTCACAGCCTTCTAGTACATTAGTAGTGGCTGGTAAATGGTTCGTTTTCACAGTTTTGTCGACAGCGTTTCGACCTCACCATCAATAGGGGGTCTCTTCAGGACCTAGCAATGAGGGACACCTAAAAACATAATAATAACCAAGGAATAAGTAAATTGGCCCGAGAATGAGAAATCACTTAGGAAGTAAAAAGCAGGCGGTCAACCGACTGCTGGTCGTACCTGAATAAGGATAATGGAACTGTCGCAGTGTGAAGTGCACACCACAGGGGAGTGTGTAAGGGAAAAAGGGAAAATTACTCACATGGGGCCCAGCCGGGCGCTGATAGAGAGAAAAGGACAATTATAAGCCTTAAATAATTATGGCGAGACTAATTTACAAACTGTTTTGTAGGGCAGAATTTGAACTTCACCCAGTGAGGGGAGAAGACTGACAGTTCTGCTGACGTTATTAATTACGTTCATGTAGCGGACGAGCACGGCAATGGGTGTTATGGATGTCGGTCTAAGGATCGGGAAAAAAGCACAATTACAGGACGTGGTTGCTTCTATCTACTAGCGGTGTATTGCCGAGGAAAAATATGGACAAGGCTTACCCTTTGCAACAGCACTAGGAATTACTGAGTCAGTGCTGTGCCCAAGGCTGCCATCGTCAGTCTGACACGCGCTCCAGGATGTGGAGTATAATACACGGAGACAGTCTCCATCATAGTTCAAATGATGGAGCCGAGGGTGACCGCGCTAGCTAAAAATAGAGCAGATGCTGACGTGCTGCCTCATGCATGTCGGCGTCGTGTCGCAGGCATAGCAAGAGAAAAAAGAGGATGACACGAGTGTCGTTCAGCTCTGGGATCTCTGGCAATATTAAAATCTGCAAGGGCTATCTAACTGTATTGGCAAAAAGTGAGCATGAGGCCGGATGAACCAAGAAAAAAATAGGGTACTTGGACGGTGCCATATCTAACAAGCATTGGCATAGCCAATAGGTCTCGCCTTTGGGGCCTTATAAGTGTTTAACCATGCAACAGTTAATGTTGTTGCACCAAGGATATTGTGCTGCATAACTAAATACTTATAAGGTTCCAAAAGCGAGACCTATTGGCTATGCCAATTCTTGTTTCCTCTTTCTATCCATTCTGCAGCACACAAAGAAAGAGGAAATCACCTCCGTGATTAGCTTTTGTGCAGGAAGGTGTCCCTTCCTGCACAAAAACAATCTCCCTGTAGCGCAGGCACCCTTGCACTACGGTGCAAAGGTGCCTGTGTCGGCGCATGGCAGCCAATTGTGCACCAGCGCAGGGGGGAGCACAGGGATCCGTCATATCGTTGTAGATCTGAGGCATCTTTGTGCTTTGTAAGTTACTCAGTGGCCAATTTACAAGCCCCTTGCGCCACCGGTGCGTCACTTTTAACATGGGAAAAAGTGACGCACCTGCGGCGCAAGGGGCTTGTAAATAAGCCCTCAGTGCGGCGCAGCAAAATGGCTTGCGGCACCGCGCTGAGTCAGTTTGCTGTAAATAAGGCCCCAACTTTTTCGCACTACACCTGTCGCTCATATCTGCAATGAAGCCGGATGTCCGGCAACAAGCCCTATGTTTAAAAAGGTTACCACTACGAAGATGTTTATATGTTCGGAGCAGTGCTTTAAATGGGCAGGTACTGTCCGGTACACAGTACCTGTACTTCTTTCATTTGAAAGGGAGAGTGTCTGCACTCTTCAGCACTGCTGCAATACGTGTAATGGGAGAGTACCAGCTTTACCCAGGAGCAAACAGGTACTTTAAAAAGTGAGTGCCCGCACTTCTATATTTCCATGTAAAGCTCTAGTTCCAAATGATTCACTTCTGCTTTTTAGGAAGGTATTTACACACCCACTGCCGCCTGAGGAGGAATGCAACTTCTCTGCCATGACTCAAGAGAGATAGCTCAGCTGTCACAGACGTCTAAGCTGAAGTTCACAAGTTCAAATCCCAGCCATGTCAGCTCCCCCTGCCTTTGATCTGTCTTAGGTAGATAAAATGGGGGCAGTGTTTGATTTCCAGCCCTGGCCACAGGCCTTGGAATGCGGACTTATCGCAAGACTTGAAGCTAAGAGCTTTTCTCCCCCTTCCTTCAGAACATGAAAAAGAGCAGCGGTAATGGAGCCCTAAATGAAAGGCGCTGTGGCCGCCACAGCCTGGAATGCCCGTGATTACAGGTAACAGAAGGAGAGGAACCATTAATAACAGCTCTGGTGAACGGAAACAAAGGGGAATTGTAAGGCGGCCATGACAGCCTCGGTGCCCGTGCGTGTTCTGCAAGTAGTCCGGCAGATTTAGAACCGTGCGGCGAGAAGTCCAAACGAATCAGTGTATACACTACGATGTTTACGCCATTTTCCGTACAGCCGTACATAGTGGCCGGCATTTGCTGAAATTAATGCAACGGAATGCTGCGACCAAATCGGCAACGTAGCAATTCGCAAACGACGATGCTAGCATCGTAATTATATTTATAACGCATTGTGCGCCACTGATGTCATCAGTCACGCTTGCTCAAAAACGCCTCGCGTAATGCACAGGGGCGTGCCTTACCCTTGTTGCTAGAGTTACGACCTCCCCGTTTTTTTTAATCAATATCCTGCCCGTTATAAAGAGTAGGAAAATCACCTGAAGCTGGTATTTTTCCACTGATTAGTACATGCTCAAAATAGCAAATATAATCAGATAGCACTTCAAAATGTGTTTTGCGGCCAACATAATGATCCATGCCTGGTGGTCACAGTAAGCGAAGAGAGCAAAACCATGTCCAAAACGAATACAGATGATTTATATGCCCGTGTTTTTCTCTGGAAATGGAGGCAACCCTACCTAGGAAACGGAGGCAACACTACAAGCATTTCTTGTGGCACTGGTGGCCCCAGAGCCGCCATGAGGTCCCCATTGAGTCAAAGGCCTGTCAATCTGTAAGACATGGGAGCCTGAGGGACCGCCCACCTCACTCCTCTGCTGGGTGGACCCCATGAATTTGTGTTACTCCTCTGGTGAAGCTAAATGTGATTTAGCCTTGCACAATAGTAACAAGCACAAGCGCACGCCTCGCGCGTCAGCAGAGGGAGGGGCGAAAGGAGGGGCCAGCGCGATTCCCTTGCGGGAGCGAGCGGCAAGGCGCGATAATTAACATATGGCGCCAGCTGCTCGCTCCCGCAAGTGAATCGCCAGACGTGCACGCGTTGCCATTGGAAGCAATGCAACGCGTGCACGTTTTTGCAGGGAAAGCTGTGCCGATTTCTAAAGGTCTCTCCTATGCAGCGCATGCGCGCTGCGTAGGCGAGACCTAAAAACGTGTGTCCTGGAGATGTTGTCTATGGATATATGCATATAGGTGAGGTCCACTTGTACAATGGTTGTAAAGAGGATGACACGAGTGTCGTACAGCTCTGGGATCTCTGGCAATATTAAATCTGTAAAAAAATATCTAACTGTATTGGCGAATGTTAGACTTGGCATCTTTTGGCGTGTTTCCCCTGACTTTTTGCTTTCTGACCTCCCGGTTTTTGACTCTGATTTTGCTGGTGTAATGATTCTGCACACTTTCCTCACTGCTGTCCAGTGGGAAAGTGCAAGTGCTCCTGTATAAAATGTGTTATGGATTGGCGTTTCCATGATTGGCCTATTTGGTTTATGTGTCAGTCCCTTGTAAAGTGCACTGCGAGTGCCAGGGCCTATAGACCAAATGCTGCTGGTGGGCTGCAGCACTGGATTGTGCCACCCACGCAAACAGCCCGTAAAGTGTAACTCGGGCCTGCCATCGCAGAGCCTGTGCGCAGCCTGGGCTGCCATGTCGACTTGGCAAGTGCACACACTTGCAAGTCCCTAAACCTTCCCTTTGCTACATGTTAGCCACCCCTAAGGTAGGCCCAAGGTACCCCTGTGGGCAGGGTGCGTTGTACGCGAAAGGTAGGACATGCCCTGGTGTGTGCGGCATGTCCTGATAGTGAATTACAGCCTAGTTCGTTTTTCACTATTGCAAGGCTACCGGTTCCCCTAGGCCAGAACGGGCAGTTTTGATTATTACAGTTTATAATCCTAACTGACCCCGGAACATGGTAGAAATTGAGTTTAGTATGCCTGGACTCAGAATGATAAAATGCAGCTTTTAGTGAAGTTGGTTTTAACATTCGGTGTTTGAAAATACCACTTTTAGAAAGTGGGTATTTTCTTGTCTAACCATCCAAGCCTGCCTCTGTGAGGTTGTGTATTCCTTGTCTGGAGTGTGAGTGACAGGGTCTGGGGATGCCAGGAGACAGGGTGAGTCAGCTCAGGGCTGAATAGCAAGATCTACATGTAGATGGGTGGGAGGGGTCGCACCTGGGCCCTGAATAGGACAGTGCCTTCCCTCCACAATGCTGGCTCCACCTCCTGTGGTGCGTCTGATGTCCCTGGCCTACTCACTGAAAGAAGGGACGGAGACTTGTCAACAAAGTGCTCCAGAACTGGTTTGGACTAGGCAAAGGCCTCTCTGCCTTCAGAGAACAAAGGAATTTGGGATATAAATATTGGGGCCCTGACCCCATGAATTTAGATCTCGCTGGAATCAAGGAACCTGCCAAGACGAAGAGCTGGAAGAGCTGCCAGGAGGAGTACTGCCCCTTTGCTGTGTTGTTGCTTTGTTGGGTTGGCCTGCAGCTGCTGCTTCTGCCTTGGGCAGTGAAAGGACTGGACTGAACTTTCTACAAACTTGTGCTGAGTATCTCCAAGGGCCTGGAACCGAGCTGGCCTCCTGTTAAGAAGTCTCAGGGACTACAAAGACTTCACAAGCCTCTGGGTACCGCTTCTGGAACGCTGTTTCAGTTGCCACAGAGGAAGGGAACTGCAACCGACTCCGTCAACCGAATCCATCCCTGGCCGGTGACCTGTTTGCACCGCAGACCGCATCGCCCCGCTCGCATCGCAACCCTGGTCTCACCGTGGCGACGTCCGACGCCGCCAACATCGAGCCGCTGCTTGCACCGTGACCTGTGGGCACCGCAGTTCGCATCGCTTCACTGAACCAACCGGACCCGACCGACGCGGTCGCTGCAACTGGCTCAAGAGTCGAGACCGCACCGCATTTGGGGCACCGCTCGCACGCCTGCGACGCACCGCTCCGACTCAGCACCGCTGTCCGACGCCAGCTCCCGCACTCCGGCTTGGTCGCCTGCATCGCAACCTGTCAGCACCGCATCGAGCATCGTCTCACCCTGCATCGCACGCCTTGGACTCACCGACCCCGCCTGCACGACGCTCATCGAGCCGCTGCCTGCACCGCATCGAGGGACACCGCACCTTGCATCGCTCCGTCTTGCACCGCAACCGCAACGAACGCCGACCGGCTCGTACACTCCGTACCAGCCACAACAAGAAAGGTACTGTAACCGAGTCTGTTCACGACTCTGCTGGCCCGTATCGACGCGGTCGGCTGGAACTGTTAGACTCTGGGGTTTCAGCATTGCGGTAGGCTCGGACGGAGCTACCGACTCGTATGAACTTTGCTTTTGTGCTATTCCTGCAAAGAAGAAGTTACCGTATCAAGCATTCATTCGTAAAGTATAGTATTGTGGATTTTTGTCGTAATTGGTCTTGTCTTGAGTATATAAAATATTGGTTATTTTTCTAAACTGGTGTGGTGTCCGTTTGTAGTGCTTACACTGTATTACTGTTGGTTATGTGCAAATGCTTTACACACTGCCTCTGAATTAAGCCCGACTGCTCGTGCCAAGCTACCACGAGGGTGAGCAGGGGTTACTTCACGAGTGTAACACCCTTACCCTGACTAGGAAGAAGGGTCCCTACTTGGACAAAGGTGCAAGCCCTTGCCAACTAGAGATCCCATTTCTAACAGCGAATAGTGAGCATAGGGCCGGATGTGCCAAAATAATATACGGTACCAGGACGGTGCCCTATCTAAAACCATGTGTCATGGAGATATTGTCTATGTCTATGGGTAAAGACATATTGGTAAGGTTCACTAGTTCAATGGTTATTAGGAAAGGGCAATTGAGAATTGCTTACATATGTAATGGTTTGAACACGGCCTGGAGATGGTGTGTACATGAATAGGGCCATGTCTAAAGAAGGTGGGGAACATGGACAATTTGTATATTTCTATAGATTGAGAAAGGGCACTGAGTTCAATTGTGCAATAGTTAATGAGGAACAATGTACATTATGCCCACGGTGTACATGTTGGGCAAATTACTTATTGTGTACAGAACAGGTATGCATGACCTGTCTCTAGGACCATTCAATTGTACAGTTTGGTTGTTAGATACATCAAGCAGTATTTATCAATACAGTATATTCAAAGGACTCCTTATGTTACTTCATGGAAGTAATGTTCAAGATAGGTTATAGAGTCAGTTTGATAAGGTGGCTACAAAGCCACGGCATTCCTCAGTTGTATTCAGTCCATGAGCAATGGAGTTGATGCGGTCTATCCATCGACATTCCAGTCTTTGTAGGATCTGTGACAGATCTCCTCCTCTTTCCGGAATTGTCGCTCTGTCGATGACTTGCCATTTCAAATCATCAGCTGTATGATTCTTTTCCATGAAGTGAGTCACCAAAGGAGCATTCAGTACAGAGCATTTTATTCTCCTACGGTGTTGTCAGATGCGTGTTTTGATGGGTTGAGAGGTTTGTCCAATGTATGGTAATTGGCAAGGACACCATATACAGTAGACAACGTTACATGTATTACAATTTGAGAAGAAATTTAAGTCCATGTTCAAAAATCTTTGTGTCGAATGAGTATGTACAAGCAATGCAGTTACCACACCGAAAGTGACCTTTTACTTCTGGAAGGTCCCATACTGTTTCTAGTGTTCTTGGTTTGTGGCTGGTGCTACACTGTGTAGCAGAGTGTACAAGGTGATCTTTAATATTTTTACCTAGTTTGAAAGCAAACATGGGACATTCGATTGTGGGATCAATGTTTCTAATGAGATGCCAGTTTTTTTTAATCAGACTGCGTATCTTATTTGTGTGTGTGCCAAAAGTAGTAACACAGATCAGTTTCTCAACAGGGGTTCTATTTTTAGTGACCAGTAGTTCCTCTCTAGGGCAGAACCATGCCCGTTTGAGTGAATTCTTCACTATTTTGTTAGGATATTCTCTGGCAACCACCTTTGCCTTTAGAATTTGGGCTTCTCTCATGTAATCCTCTTTGCAGGAACAATTTCTGCAGATACGTAGGAACTGGCCGAAGGGTAGGCCATCCCTCAAGGCTCTAGGATGGTTGCTAGTGTAGAATAAAAGAGTGTTTCTTTCTGTGGGTTTCCTAGGAAAGCTGCTAAATTGGTTTGCCAACAGGGACCTGGATTCAAAGTTGATAAACACAATACATGCTTCAGATAGAAGGGTACTTACAGACTTGGACCAAATTGTTGAGGAGTTTACTTCCTAGTATTGGTCTCTGTATGCTGCTAGGGCCCCCTCACGAGGGGTCGATGACAACCCTATCACTGAAACCTTATTACTCCCTAGACCAGTGTTTTACAAAACTGTTGGTTGTAACCCACCGGTAGGTCGTCAACCAATTTTTGGTGTGTTGTGATAGTCCAAGCAATAAATAAAGATGCCTTTAAATTCTATATTTATCTTGTCACATTTGCTGCTCTTCAGACAGAGAAAGAGGTGAAAAGATAGACTATGGGCCTGATTACGAGCGCGGAGGTCTTCTGACTGGGCTAAAGTACTGACATAGCGCTTAATCTAATTGACTAAGATAAGAACGGCTCTATAGATTGCATTTCCTGCCTGCGATGACTGAATGAAGCCTTAGCGTGGCTTTAATTCTGTGTGTTGGGCCTTTATTTTCAAACTGTTGGAGCACGTGAGCTTCCGCCCGGTATACCACTGTTGCATTCACATTGTATACGCCGATCCATAGGCACAATTTAGGTTGAATGGGTTCTGTCCTCCCCAACCCGGCAGGGTTACCCCCGCTAACTCCTATTATTTGCCTTGACCATCGAGCCGTTGGTAGAATGGGTCGGCAGGAATGCCTAGTTGAATAGGCTTAGCTGGGGACACCTACAGAGCTCTGGAACTCCTTATACACCGATGACATCCATCTTTATGTCCAAGACCCAGAGACATTGATGTGTATGCTGATGCAGATGCCACAGACTACTTCAGGTATCTGGGCGGGCAGGTTTCATGGCATGAACAGCGGGCCTGGGAATTCAATAAAACCCCATTGTTTGACCAGGTCAAGCGAGAGAAGAAGACATGGGGGCTGCTGCCCCTTTCAGTGGCGGGTAGAGGGGTCTGTTCATAATGATATCCCTACCATATCTATTATATGTGCTGCAGAATTACCCCTATGATATCCTGAATGTCCCAGATGCTACCCTGCGGTTCCTGCACTCAGCAATTTCAACATTTCTCTGGGCAGAGAAGCAACCTAGAATAGCATTCAGGAAGTGTGTGCTGTCCCCGATGACTTTAGGTTCCCCAATGTGTGGTTGTAGTATTCTGTAGGTCAGGTGCTACCAATTAATGATGAGCTGCATGCCGAATAGTACCCCTGTACTGGGTTGGAGCTGGAATGCATTAACAACTCTACTTACTCCATGGGCCAAATAAAGGACAGGACCTTCCCCCAGTCACGGCAATGACGTTAAAGTGTGACAAACAGCCCTTAAGTGGATTGGATGAGATGGGATGCTGGCAGCTGAGACCCCTATGTGACACAGGTCATGACCTATGCAAAAACAACAGTTGATGGACAGAATGCAGAGCAATGTCATACATTCACCCCAGTACAGAGATCTGGGCCTAAATCCATCGTTTTTTTGCTCACCATGCCTTTCCAGTTTGAACCCAGCCATATGCAAATCAGTCTTGACCCTGTGCCTCATGGGAACAGTCCAGCCCGAACTGCCAAGCCAGGTCCTCCCTGGACTGGAAACAAGCATCCTAGGACCGGTTTCGGGGTTTTACCCCTCTTCAGCCAGGATAGCTTGATTCCAGTGGCATGGAGAGCACGAGACCCACGTCTGGGCATACCCGTCCCACTCGGGGTGACAAATGCAAAAACAACAGTTGATGGACAGAATGCAGAGCAATGTCATACATTCACCCCAGTACAGAGATCTGGGCCAAAATCCATCGTTTTTTTGCTCACCATGCCTTTCCTGTTTGAACCCAGCCATATGCAAATCAGTCTTGACCCTGTGCCTCATGGGAACAGTCCAGCCCGATCTGCCAAGCCAGGTCCTCCCTGGACTGGAAACAAGCATCCTAGGACCGGTTTCGGGGTTTCACCCCTCTTCAGCCAGGATAGCTTGATTCCAGTGGCATGGAGAGCACGGGACCCACGTCTGGGCATACCCATCCCACTCGGGGTGACAAATGCAAAAACAACAGTTGATGGACAGAATGCAGAGCAATGTCATACATTCACCCCAGTACAGAGATCTGGGCCTAAATCCATCGTTTTTTTGCTCACCATGCCTTTCCAGTTTGAACCCAGCCATATGCAAATCAGTCTTGACCCTGTGCCTCATGGGAACAGTCCAGCCCGAACTGCCAAGCCAGATCCTCCCTGGACTGGAAACAAGCATCCTAGGACCGGTTTCGGGGTTTCACCCTCTTCAGCCAGGATAGCTTGATTCCAGTGGCATGGAGAGCACGGGACCCACATCTGGGCATACCCGTCCCACTCGGGGTGACAAATGCAAAAACAACAGTTGATGGACAGAATGCAGAGCAATGTCATACATTCACCCCAGTACAGAGATCTGGGCCTAAATCCCTCGTTTTTTTGCTCACCATGCCTTTCCAGTTTGAACCCAGCCATATGCAAATCAGTCTTGACCCTGTGCCTCATGGGAACAGTCCAGCCCGAACTGCCAAGCCAGGTCCTCCCTGGACTGGAAACAAGCATCCTAGGACCGGTTTCGGGGTTTCACCCCTCTTCAGCCAGGATAGCTTGATTCCAGTGGCATGGAGAGCACGGGACCCACGTCTGGGCATACCCGTCCCACTCGGGGTGACAAATGCAAAAACAACAGTTGATGGACAGAATGCAGAGCAATGTCATACATTCACCCCAGTACAGAGATCTGGGCCTAAATCCATCGTTTTTCTGCTCACCATGCCTTTCCAGTTTGAACCCAGCCATATGCAAATCAGTCTTGACCCTGTGCCTCATGGGAACAGTCCAGCCCGAACTGCCAAGCCAGGTCCTCCCTGGACTGGAAACAAGCATCCTAGGACCGGTTTCGGGGTTTCATCCCTCTTCAGCCAGGATAGCTTGATTCCAGTGGCATGGAGAGCACGGGTTGTAGTATTCTGTAGGTCAGGTGCTACCAATTAATGATTAGCTGCATGCCGAATAGTACCCCTGTACTGGGTTGGAGCTGCAATGCATTAACAACTCTACTTACTCCATGGGCCAAATAAAGGACAGGACCTTCCCCCAGTCACGGCAATGACGTTAAAGTGTGACAAACAGCCCTTAAGTGGATTGGATGAGATGGGATGCTGGCAGCTGAGACCCCTCTGTGGCACAGCTCATGACCTAAACACAGTACAATTGACTGGCTTCCGGGCATGGGACCTGATTAGTATTTCACATCTTTTGTTTGCATATTTCCTGCAGTCATCCTATATATAAGACACAATTTTATCACTATTTACAGTTACGACATGCCTTAGAGGCCCATGTCGAGGAACTCGCCGACCTACCCAACCATACCCCACTGGAGTCTAGAGTCGTGATGGACCATGTGGCTGATAAAGGTATATCTCGGATATAAAATACAGTAGCGAAAAACACACCAGATCCCCTCCTGCAATTAAGGAGCGGATGGTCACAGAATGTAGGTTTTTTGGATGCTGTGGACCTGACGGAGGGCAAGGTGGTCCCCAGGGTCCTCGCTGTGTCCATGTGCTTGTGGCTCATTCAACTGAAATATTTACACAGGGTTTATTAGAACATTGGAATATTGAGAGCTCCATTGAAGACCAGTGGCAGCCCACTGCTTGAACTGTAAGCTTAATCCAAAAAATAAAATGATAGTAACGTTCGTTATTATCATTTTGTTTTCTGTATTCAACTTGCAGCTGAAGCCAGTGGCGCTGGGCTGGGCTCCCCGCATCACAGGGGGAGGAATGGTGGCAGCACCTAAAGGACGGAGGAAAAGAGGCGGTGGCGGCAACCGGAGGTATAGGTAAGTGCTTTTTTTAAAATTTATTTTAATTTCCCACCCCCTCCCTCCATCCCTTCCCCGCCTCACCACCCCTATTCGGTAGCAGCCGCTACTGTTGAAGACAGTGGATCAGCAGTGGCCTATATGAACTGATATAGGCCGGCTGCACTCAACATTTCAAAGTTCAAATAAACATCCTCTGCCTTTCTTTTTCCCTGCCTCTCCAAAACACACGGAGTGGCCAGGGGAAACGAAAGGAAGAGGCTGTGCTGCAGGACACACCGGAGACTTCCCCCTCCCTCCTCCCTAGCTCAGAATCACTTGAGCATGGAAAGGAGGGTGGGCAATGCTGCTTAGCTCCTGGGTCTAACTGGCTTGGCTGAACTACAAAAAGCAGTTCAGCGAAGCCGGGGAGAACCAGGGTCTGACTTCAGCCCCTTTTCACAGCTGTGAATTTTCAAAAGCTAACAGCCGTGGCCCTTCACGCGGCTGTTAGCTGTCGAACATTCACAGCAACAGCTGCGAACAAAGGCATCACGGGGCCCGAGGGGATTTAAACCCCCCTCGGGCCCCGTGAGGCCTTTGTTTTACTGATGGGGCGGAATGTTCTAATAGCTATATAACCCGTTGAGGTTCGGCTCCCTTGTTTATTCAAGAGTGGGCTTTTAATGGCCAGTAAAGCCCGCTATGGTGGCCTATAAAGCTATATTAGAACATTGGAATGTTGAGAGCTCCATTGAAGATAGTGGAGTAGCTCTGGGCTTATAATAACATTCCAACATGT
Source organism: Calotriton arnoldi (assembly GCA_963921515.1). Taxonomy (NCBI): domain Eukaryota; kingdom Metazoa; phylum Chordata; class Amphibia; order Caudata; family Salamandridae; genus Calotriton; species Calotriton arnoldi. Next base: position 365,737 of record CAWUFW010004240.1, read on the forward strand.
GTCTTCATCTTTCTCCCTTTTTAATTTAGAACATTCTGCCCTTAGTAGGTGGAATGTTCTAATAGCCTCATAGCCCTTCTGCCTCGGGCTATACCGGTTGTTAAAGGCCTCTCCCTCGTTATAGGCGAGCCGCAGGGCCTTTAACAACTGGTATAACCTCAGCAGCAGGGGTAAGGCTATATTATAGCCCATCTGGACTAAGCCAAATGAAATCAGGAATAGACCAATAATGATTAAGGTGTTTATCACACAATCTGGGAATGCCCAGTTATTCGTACTGGTCAGGCATACACAACAATATCTCAGCTAGTGGGTAAACAGATCCAACTGGATCCCAAGAGAATGCAACTGGGCCTGATGGGCGAGTGGGGAGGGCTCAGGACAGCCAGGAAGTTCATTGCGTTAGGTTTTCTGGTGGCTAAGACAGACATTGCCGGGCATTAGCGATCTGAAAGACCCCCCCCCATCTTGAAATAATGGTCTCAGGGGATGTAATTTTGTGCTAAGGCAGAGGAATATGTGTACGGGTCATGGGGGTGTATGAAAAAGTACTGCAGGATATGGGATATGTGGTGGAACCACCAAAAGAGAATTTGTATGTACATACACGGACTATTAAAATCATGAAACCAATGATATTGTTGATTAGGCCTGGATGGGGAATATGTGTTGAACGCTGTGTTGTATATTCTGATACAAATTCAGAAACGACAGTTGTAATAAGAAGAAAGGGGAACAAAAAAGAGAGAAAAAAAAGGAGACGAAGACATTGGAGTGCAAGGAAAATAAGACAAAAAGTACCGCATTAAGCATTAAAACATACAAACTGGGAAGTGATACAGTGAAGTACATTGAAATATTTGATATATATTTTCAGATGGGGGTGTACGGACTAAGTAGAGCAACTGATAAAATATGAACTTTGTAGCTGTCACCAGGCATCGAGAAAATAATTTGTGGTCACATATATGGTGTGGGAAAGTTACACCTGTCAGCTGTCATTATCACAGTCAGAGGGCCGCAGTACATTTTTTTTAACTGTGGGGGGAAAAATGTACAGCCACATAATTTAACACATAACATTTGACTGGAAATGGGCAATTATGCACCCTTACAACAAACCTATATTGTGCTACCTAATAACATTTGACATCATAGATACAAGGTTCAGTAAGCTAATATAACCAGTCTAAAAACCTCTCTATACGCGCCTAGAGACAATAAAATTTGTGGTGCACGACATATAAATAAAATAAAATAAAAGAACTGCCAGCCTCCGGCAGCGTGACACTGGAAGTGAGGACAAACACCATATTAAACTACTCTCTTTAGGCCACAAGCCCTTTGGAGTCACACTTCAGCGCACTTAAAGTACTGCTCAGTCCCTTCAGCCATCTTAAAATGCAGGGAATTTGTGACCAGTTTGTAAACCAGAACACACTTACTGGCTCATTTGTCCTAGTTGCCAATTTCTTTGGGACAGGGTTTGTCAGAAATAGGCAATTTGTCACTGGCTTGAGATTCCACCTCCCTTTCTGCCACACCAAATTTATGGGCTTTCCAGAGTAAATATTTTTCATTTCCAGCATTGCAGACAGCTCACTCCGAAATGATTTCATGTTATGGACACCGTGAGGTTTATTGGCCTTGTACTAGTGCATGCTATGCTTGCGAGCAGCACAGGGTCCCTCATTCTGCTCCATTTAACAGCAGACAGGCAGTTTTCATGCCTCTCTTCAGAGGGGTGGTGTACTGAGGCCCACACCAAAGACAGAGAAAGAACTTATCGACCCAAAGCTCTGATCTTTGCCTCTTACAATATTGAAAATCAACAGGGGGCATTATGTGTTAGTCTCCAGGGAGCAGAGCTGTTATGTCAGGTTAACAACAAAAAGGCCACAGTGGTGTGCGGATGCGTGGCCAAGGTCCCCAGACAGAGCATCCTGGCACAAGTGACAATTATAGCTCCATCCAGTCAATAAGATACAGAGTGCTATGCGAGATAAATTATTACAAGATATAAAAGGGAAGGCTTCTCAAAAAACAATTCATTGTTTTTGATTACATGTATGGTAGATTTTTGAACTAGTAGTCGTCTCTCTCCTCCAAAGGCCATGCACATTCCCAGCCCCTGGCAAAGGGAAACCATCATGAATATTGACACAAATATATGTATCTGGAAATTAAATGCTACTAGTTTTCTTTTTAAGTGTTATTGGCCCTCAAAATATTTGACAACAATATTACATCTATAAGTGAAGAATAGGCCACTTACATTGCATGCGTTTACAATGCATGCCTTTACAACGCGATCATTGCAACAACCGCGTTCCAGGGTTTTACCCAGACTACTGGTCATGTCTCTTGTGTAACACTAAATAACCCTCTTTTTCCACTTGCAAGGGAGCGGCATAGTACATGACTTCATCCAGACTCCTTCACTCAGTTCTGATCCTTGGACTTGAGGAAGCAAGACAGGCACCAGTAGGGCAGGGATGGAAGGGGTGATACTTCTGCAAATTAGCATAGCAAGAGAGTAACAGGTACTCAAAGGATTTTAGTGAATTGGCTGGTCTATTAATCAAAATGCATTCATTTATGGTAAACATCGTTTACCACGCATGCGATACAACGCATGCCATTACAACGCGGTCATTACAACGACTGCGTTGTTACATCGCGTACCATTACAACGCAAGTCGGAACAACGACTTGTTGTAGGGGGCAGAAGGTGTTGGATTTAAAATCCAACATCTTCCCTACTGTTGCACAGACTGGAGTTGGAATAGTAAATTATACTATTCCAAAATCCAGCGCCCCCCTTACAGCAAGTCGTTGTAATGACTTGCGTTGTAATGGTATGCGATGCAACAACGCGGTCGTTGTAATGACCGCGTTGTAATGGCATGCGTTGTAAACGCATGCGATGTAACGTGGTCTATTCCCCTGGCTTTTGCTTGGTTGCAAAATCTGCCATTTTATGGCCACGGACAAAGGATATGACGCACCCAGCGCAGACTGCAAGAGGCCAAATGAGGCAGGGAACTGGAGCATCGCTGAGTTTCCTGGCCATGAGGACTGTGAACAGCCTCCAGTAGCCTGAAGGTGGTTTAACAAACCGGGGAGACAAAGATCCCTCTGAGAAAATAAGGACTAGATATCAAAGAAAGCAATGGGCACTGCCAGGGCCGGGTTTAGGGCGGTGAGACTGGTGCAGCCGCTCTGGGCGCTGACCTGGAGGGGGGCGCTGTGTTTAGCAATAACTTACGATTTAGAAGCACCTGCTGCAGAGTTCCTTGGGAGTCTAGCTTTCAGGCAGCAATAAAAATGTCAAGATAACTCATGTTGAATGTTTTAGCTAGAGAGAGAGCGATCGGAGTTTTGTCTAGTGGCAGTTTTGGCTCGCCATAAAGTAACACTGAGGGTTAATTTGCCTGCTGCAAAAAACAGATCTGCATTTTATGTGGATAGCTGAGTGGATTAGTAAAGCTAGCTCTTTAAAACAAATGAAATGTATGTCGGAGAGGGGCTGTGGAGAGATGATGGGCACTTTTGCAGGGTGGCAGTGAGGGAATCCGAGGAGGAAGTCATGGGGGGGGTGCAAAAAAAGATTGTCGCACCGGGCTCCCGCCGCGCAAAAGCCAGCCCTGGGCACTGCTGACCTTGGTCATCATCACAAACATTAATAAGGCACAGATAGGAACTACAAACCCAGATAAAGCCTGATTCTCAAAGTCTTTCTGGCAAAATTCAAGATCTGCTCTCCAACGTTTCCTCCTAAAGAATCGCAGTATTACGCCTGGACATTAACGCGCCAGAGGTCATATACTGCAGCTTCCTCAAATCTACTTATAAGGAGTCGAGAAACATCTTTTTTTCTTATGGACAAATGGTGGTGTCACTGTTCACCTTCCTTTCCCACTGTGAAAATTGAGATCATGTTGTACTTAAAAGGAGTATGTTTTCAAAGTGTCCACAAGGCAAGGTGGCAACCTGCTTGCAAATGTTTCTAAATACCAGAAAGTCTGCAAGTTCGTGGGTATTCAAAGTAATTTGCAGCCCCATGCCTGCCTAATGTGGGTATGACTCCTTTCTCACATCTAGCCCTAAACTGGTGGAAAATTCAGAATCCTAACCAATTTTATCAATTGTAAGCTTTGCGAACCAGGATGTGCAATTTCAAATCGCAAATGGCTTTCTTGGGAGAGCAAAAACCTTAATGCATGAGTCCATTTTAGTAATTCACACTGCCGGTATCTGTGAGAATTACTGATTGTGTAAACAGAAACTAGCGCAAAGAAAATGTGCATGATTTAAGCCACACTTACTTTAAATCTAATTTCTCCATCAAAAGTACAAAATCAAATTTCTGTCTCGTGATTTGTTTCTCAAACTATTCAATAAGACACTCTTATCCTGGTAACACTAGAATGCCAGTCCTTCTACTAACGATCTTGTAGGAGCGAGAGATTTTAGTGAACATTAACCAGTGACAAGGAAGGTCATGAAAAATAAGATTGTTTTTCGTATAGGCCGAGAGCTCCACATAAAGTAACAAAGGTGCCTATTACGATGGTGGTCGGATGACCGGCGGTGGCAACCGCCGGACCTGCGGCGGATATCCGCCGCGATCGCAAGCCAGAAAACAGCCGGTCAGATTAGGATGGCGGTGGTAACCGCGGCGGTGAGAAATTCCGACCGCCGCTTTTCCGCCGGTTGCCATCCGCACTCCTGCCCTGCGGACGGAGAAGGACCGGGATAATGGTGGCGGTGCAGGACAGGCTCCGCCAGCACGATTATGAGGCCGGCGGTAGCCAGCCTTTCCTCAGCGGTCAGATCGCCATGGAAAGGCATGCAGTGATTGTCTTCCGGGGGCCCGTTGCGGACCCCCAATGTTTTGTGGGGGGTGTGGGTGCACTGGGGGGGTACCCATGGTCCCCCCCTACATGTTCCTGTACCAGGTGGCAGGCACTGTGCAGTGCCTGCCACGCAGTGCAGGGAAATGCAGGACATGCTCATTTGGACATCGCTGCGGTGCTGCGGGCAGCAGCAACCGCCACAATGTTAAGGCCCGCGATCCGACCGCCGCGGTCGGATTTCGAACAAGGAACATCCTAATGCGACCGGCGGTTATGTCGCGGGCCTTTCGGGCGGTCTTTTCCTGTTACCATGGCGGTCGGGGAGGTTTTCCGACCGCCATCGTAATAGGCCCCAATGTACCATGTACCTCTCTTCCACTCCAACAGTGTTCTAGAACACCAAGGAGGGTGAAAGATGCCAAGCCCTAACTTTCATCTACTGCATTTGCAAAAAAGTGATAGGCGTTACTTTGGAAAAAAAAAAATGACTGGGGTGTCTTGTAGTGGGCTACGAAATGCCCCAAAACACTTGTTTGAGTGGGACTTCCCCCTTTGGTAACTCTCTTTCTACCGGAGTCCCTGTTTAGCTCAAATACTAGTGCCCCCCCCTTTAAGGCACACACAGTCACTGTTTCACGCCAACACTTCCACGCTTTTACTTCACAACACCAATATTTCTTTGTTACCTTGACTGCTAAACTCAAGGTATGGGTAAGTGACGAGCTTGAAGTACACACATCCATCAGTTTCTACCTGCTCAGTCATCCAATCACAAATGGTTTATTGCGTAGGCATCTGAGCATGCCTCCATATTTGATACCCCAATTCCAAGATCTCCAGAAAGGAGCTATAAAATTGGCAATGTAACAGGACATATACTGTGGGGTCGATTCCGATCTCGGTCGGAGGCGTACCCAACACCATTCGGTCGGGAAAAAAGCCATGCGAAAGCCTGTTTCCCGACCGATCCGTACAGCACACCGAACGAGTAAGTACGATGCGCACAACAGCAAAGAATCCGGCCGAGCCGTACTCACCCAAACCAGGTCCAGTTCCCCGACCGAGGCGAATCCGGAAACGCCGAATCGAGTCGCACGGAAGGAAAAATGCAGCCCCGTCCGGCCGGACAAGTACGATGCGCTTTCCGTACGCGCCCGAACCCGTTGCTACGCACGGCACGTCAAAGCATCCGGGAGAGGCGCACATAAGCTCCGATTCGCGCCACAACACGATCCACGGCTCCGAGACGAACACGGCAGCGACGAGGACGACGCGAAGCGACGAGGACGACGCGAAGCAACGAGAAGGACGAACGCCACGAACCAACCATGAATCCCTTCGTCCCGATCATACCAATATTCTACATTTACTACCGGAACAGGCACGGACGCGTACGGCGCAGAAGGTAAGCCAGACACCAACCACAAAACACATACAACACGTACACGACACATCACACACACACAGAGGGATGCAGAATATACTTACACCAGCAACAGCAGCACCATAGGGGCGGGATGCCCATCACCAATGCCACATATGCACACAGGGCCCTGAATGCGCACCACCACCCTCACCCAGGGGGGGCAGGATGCCTACCACTACTACCACCCTTAGCCAGGGGGGGCTGGATGCCTACCACTACTACCACCCTCAACCAGGGGGGCTGGATGCCTACCACTACTACCACCCTTAGCCAGGGGGCAGGATGCCTACCACCACTACCACCCTCACCCAGGGGGCAGGATGCCTACCACTACTACCACCCTCACCCAGGGGGCAAGATGCCTACCACTACTACCACCCTCACCCAGGGGGGGGCAGGATGCCTACCACTACTACCACCCTCACCCAGGGTGGGCTGGATGCCTACCACTACTACCACCCTCACCCAGGGGGGGCTGGATGCCTACCACCACCCTTAGCCAGGGGGGGCTGGATGCCTACCAATACTACCACCCTCACCCAGGGGGGCAGGATGCCTACCACTACTACCACCCTTAGCCAGGGGGGCTGGATGCCTACCACTACTACCACCCTCACCCAGGGGGGCTGGATGCCTACCACTACTACCACCCTTAGCCAGGGGGGCAGGATGCCTACCACTACTACCACCCTCACCCAGGGGGGGCTGGATGCCTACCACCACCCTTAGCCAGGGGGGGCTGGATGCCTACCACTACTACCACCCTCACCCAGGGGGGGCAGGATGCCTACCACCACCCTTAGCCAGGGGGGGCTGGATGCCTACCACTACTACCACCCTCACCCAGGGGGGGCAGGATGCCTACCACTACTACCACCCTTAGCCAGGGGGGGCTGGATGCCTACCACTACTACCACCCTCACCCAGGGTGGGCGGAATGCCTACCACTACTACCACCCTTAGCCAGGGGGGGCAGGATGCCTACCACTACTACCACCCTCACCCAGGGGGGGCTGGATGCCTACCACCACCCTTAGCCAGGGGGGGCTGGATGCCTACCACTACTACCACCCTCACCCAGGGGGGGGCTGGATGCCTACCACTACTACCACCCTCACCCAGGGGGGGCTGGATGCCTACCACTACTACCACCCTTAGCCAGGGGGGGCTGGATGCCTACCACTACTACCACCCCCACTCATAGGATGGACAATGCATGACACAACCAGCACACCACAACCTAGGGAATGCAAGAAGAAGACATCCCCCCAACACCATGACAAGTGTGTGTAGACTGTATCAAATGCCTACAACACCGAACATGACTTTGAACATACAATGTGACCCCCTAGCACATGTGCCACACATATATGTGTGTGGCCCCCACAATGCAAGCAGGCCATGACCATTGTGGCAATGGGGTCCAAACCCCCATCATCACAGTGACCAAAAGGTAAGTGTGGGGTCCATAGCTGCAGCACATTTTGAACATTGTGGCAATGGGGTCCAAACCCCCATCATCACAGTGACCAAAATGTAAGTGTGGGGTCCATAGCTGCAGCACATTTTGAACATTGTGGTCCAAACCCCCATCATCACAGTGACCAAAAGGTAAGTGTGGGGTCCATAGCTGAAGCACATTTTGAACATTGTGGCAATGGGGTCCAAACCCCCATCATCACAGTGACCAAAAGGTAAGTGTGGGGTCCATAGCTGAAGCACATTTTGAACATTGTGGCAATGGGGTCCAAACCCCCATCATCACAGTGACCAAAAGGTAAGTGTGGGGTCCATAGCTGAAGCACATTTTGAACATTGTGGCAATGGGGTCCAAACCCCCATCATCACAGTGACCAAAAGGTAAGTGTGGGGTCCATAGCTGAAGCACATTTTGAACATTGTGGCAATGGGGTCCAAACCCCCATCATCACAGTGACCAAAATGTAAGTGTGGGGTCCATAGCTGAAGCACATTTTGAACATTGTGGCAATGGGGTCCAAACCCCCATCATCACAGTGACCAAAAGGTAAGTGTTGACAAAGAAAGAGGTGCAACTGCCAAACTGCATGGATGATTCCTGGTCACAGAACAACAAACACATCAGTGGCAAAGTAGTGTATGTGTCCCATTGCAACATAAATTGGGGGAGCCAAATCCTGCAGTGCAAATAAGACATAACTTTGGCCATGTGCAGACAAACAACACCCATGGGGGCTGACACCGTCAACAATCATCAATGACACAATGACAGAAGTGACCATCAGAATGCAGACCCACATATTTGCACCAATGGGCACACACATGCAGATACCCTGTGGAGACTGCAGATGTGAGGTGAATAGATACCATACCATGGCAGCAATGGGACACACAAACCATGATCATTGTGCTGACCGATGACCTAGGAGTCCCAGGGACAGCAGGGGAAACCCACCAAACTACATACAGCCATTGGCACACCCAAGATATGCCAATGCAGTGGTGCAGATGCACAAACACAAACAGGCAGACCCACCCTGCACATCATACACAACAGGTGAGGGTGGGGGTGCCAGTGTCCCCAGGCAACCACACAACACATGAGGAGACATGAATACCAATCATACAGATGTGCATACAGTGACACAAAGGTAACTCATGGATCCAAATTCCCTATGTGGGCAAGCAGGCATTGTCAGATGAGAGGGAGCACAAATCACACATGTCACACAGGCACGTAGGGACAGCAACTGACACAGCAAGACACAGACACACCACAGCACCACCCCCAGGGCCCCCACAATGTGGTGAACCTGGGCTGCATTACAATCCCACTGTGATGACAAAGCTAAATGTGGTTCACACTGTGAACCACAGTCATGTGTACTGAGCAACTAACTACCATCACACCTACACAAGCACAAATCAAACAGCATGGCCAGTGAGCCAAGGCCAACATGGAGGCAGGGGCCTAGCCGGGCAACAACTCTCATCTGCACACACTCAACACCACACCCCTCGACCTCCAACAATGTGCAGCAGTGAAGCACACATGCACTGGTGACATTGCACATGCACCCATGACTATTCCAGGGTGGTGGGTGGGAACCAAGGTGCAGAAACACATCACACATGGACACTCAACAAGACTCCTGAATGTCTGACACACTGCACACTACGCCGTACATGGACATGACGGCAATACCACACCAACCAATGGGATCACAGCCACAGTCACACACCAATGAAGAAGCCAAGGTCACCCACAAAGAACACACATAGACAACAACCAACATTGCAGCCCGGACCCTGAGGAGTGCCAGCAGTCACACACACAACGTGTCACAATCACTGAAAGATAACACAAACTGGAAATCACATGACAGGGGCAAAACAACAAGTGCCAAGGGGAAACCTGACTGTGACCCAGCTGCGTCTGCACACAAACTCAGCCCTGACAGCAAGCACACCTATGTGTGACACCCTGATGACCAGTAATGTGCCATGCACCCACATCACAGAGAACTCAGGGAGAAGACTTTGGGGGAACATAGCTCAACTCAGCTAGCATCACAAACAGGTACAACACTAGGGATCACAGCATGCACAGCTAAACGGAAGTGAACACACAGACATGCACATACAACACACACCTTGGGCGCAGGCAATGTCACAGGAGTACACACTGCCATGAGGGGACTCCACTCCTGTGTGAGGAAAGCTGTGCCATATGTTGCCTCAGTAGGGCCCCACCATGTCAGCTGAGCACTTGGTCACACAATCAACAATTAGCACCAAATGAGGGCTCCCGTCACATCAGCCTGGTCATGGAAGTGCCAACGGAATCATCAGCACAGATCCAACACACTTGTATAGCAATGTTGCACTGACAACACAGATGAGTCCTTCCCCATTGATGCCCAAACCTGCATGTCCAGTGGAGATGGCCACACGGTCAGGGAAGTAGACGAATTGAACAATGGCAGGCACAACAGATGTGCAGGGGTGGAAGCCACAGATGTGAAATTGCCAATCTAAGTAGGAAATCCCATTGCCAAATACTGAACACATGACACCCTCAGATGCTGCTATGGATGACATGGATACACCACAGGATAGGACACATTCCCCCTGGACCACATGGGTTCCTGCACAGTAACACTTCATTATCATGAGACCAAATATCACCATCACTGCAGCAAGGGCATGGTTAGCATCATCAACATCATGTACATCAGAAGCAAAAGCACTAGAGAACAGAAAGTTGCTTTATTCAGCATATGTGGCATTAAAAGTAGAAGTCCGGTAGAACATAAACAAAGGCCAATGGCCAGTCCATCAACAAAGTCACAAGTGGGTGACAGTGGCAGATGCCACCCTACACATGCCTGCACAAAAGCAGGGACAATCCACTAGGAGGGGCAACCGGGGGGTAGGCCAGGCACCGCAGGGACAGGATCAGGGCTCACCAGGAGGAAGCAGGGAAGGGGTGGTGGGTGCTGGAGAGCCACTGACAACTGCAGTGGAGGTGTCTGACATGGTGTGTGCCGGCACAACTGGGGGCATGGCTCAGATGTTGTGGGTGCCGGCACGACTGCAGTGGACCCTGCAGATGGAGTGGACACGTCCGCCACTGCAGTGCCCAAGTCAGACAGGGTGGTAGTGGACTCCACTGCAGTGCCTACCACCAGGGGAGGAGAATGGGGAACAGGCAAGGTGGGCTGGACAGAGGGGGAGGACACCCTCACCACATCAGTGGCACAGACAAGCGCAGCGGGGGTGTGGTTCCGGGAGAGCAAGTGGCAGGGGGAGAAGGCCGGAGCCTCTTGGGGATGGTATATCTGTGGGTGGGGGAACCTGGGGCAGGGTGTGGTGGGGGCACCTGTGGAGTGGGGGCCTGAGGGATGGAGGAAGGAGACCTGGTGCTTGAGCTGCAGGGCGGCGGCGGGGTCTTGCTCTTAGCACTCCGGGGGACTTGCGGGTGGGGGCCTCAGTCTGTCTGCGCCTGGGAGAGGGTGTCCGGGGGCGAGGGGCACTCTGCTCCGTGTGGGGGGGCTTCCTCTTCCCCCTGGATGCTGGGACAGCTGGATCGGAGGGGAAGAGGCCGAGGTCACTGAGGAAGAGGCGCTGGGTCTTTGGGGTTGCAGGTGAGGCAAGGGAGGGTGCTTTGGAGGGAGAGGCAACTGAGGTCTGCGCAGTACCCGTGGATGCGTGTGTGTGTACCAGGGCCCCATCCCCTGTGAGTCTGGTTTCAGTCCCCTGACTGTGCGTGCATGTGCGTTTAGTTTGTGGCGTGTGTGTCTGTGTGCTGGACGTGTGTGTGCTGGTGTGTGCCTGTGCCGGTGTGTGTGTGCTTGGGACGGGTAAGGTGCTGGGGAGTGTGGATGGAGCAGAGGCAGGAGGGGTGAGGGACTGTCTGAGGAGGGACACTGCTGCCGTCAGGGAGGAGTCCATGGACCCGTTGCCCCTCTGTAGGTCAGACATGCCCGATGAGATGCCCTCCATGAACGACACCAGCTGAGTCAACAGTGCGGTGTGCGCATGGAGGACACTCAGCATGGCTGTCTGCCCTACATGGAGCTGGCGAAGGAGGTACACAGACTCCTCACTCAGGGCAGCAGGGGACACAGGGGCAGGGGGTGCGGTGCCTGGCCCAAAGGAGACACGCTCCCGAACATGGGAGCCTCCACGGACCTGGGGAATGGGAGCCGATGGGAGGGCGGTGGTGGTGCTGGTGGTGGCGGGGACAGCAACACTAGCTGGGGTGTGGTGGCTGCTGACACCCGCCTCCACAAGGGAGTCATCCTCCGAGTTGCTCTGGTCCTCAGCTGAGGTGGATGGTGCTGAGGACTCCTCGGTGTGGCTCCCCTCGCCCTCCGTGCCACTGGGTCCCTCCGACCACTCCTCGGCTGCTGACCCAGTCTGGCTCTCTGGCTCCTCCTGGTCCGTGGAGCTGTCCCCTTCCGTGGCCGTGGATGTATCTGCAAACAATGGGGAAACAGACAGACATCAGTCACCTGCACCAAACGCACACACCACTGTGAGCACAGCACATTACAGAGCAAGCCCTGGCATCATTAGTTGTACATTGCTAAAAGTGCCCGAACTGAACAGGAGAAGCCAATTGTCAGTCTGATGCCAAGCATGGCACTCACATCCCACATGGCCTTGCACCCATCTGTCTGGTGTCTGTTGGATTGCAACACCCCAGTGTGGACACATGCACCAAGTACACAGTAGTTGGACAGTGCAGAGGACACGGTGTGGCATGTGGACATGCACACATCACAGCTCTTGCCACTGAGTCAGTACAGGTTTCCGGATGAAAGGGATGCCCAGAGTCAAATAGGAAATGCATGTGATGCATACCAGCGACAGACACCATGATGCACCCATGTCCTGATAGCCATCGCCACAATGGTGTGCATGTAGCACATGTCACTCCACTGCAGGACCACCAATAAGTTGACACATGCCATGGCAGAGGCATGACTGCTAAGTCATACATCACTGTCTCAGTGATGTATGACTTGGCAGCCAGACAACAACACTATGCACTGTGTCACAATAGTAGGTCATGGGGAATGCAAGTCCTGGAGCTGCACAAGTGCACATGTACATCCCCCACACAACACATCATCTTAACCCTCATCTGTCCAGGTCACACCTATTGGACATATGGGAGACCTGTGACACTACCCTCTGAACCTGAGCCCCTCACAATTTGCTGTGAATGGGGAACAGCTGCCTGAACTTCACATTCGCATACCCCAGTCTGCACGGGCAGCTGATCAAACACCTATGTGACACACAAGTATCGTCTCCTATGGTCACATCTCCAGGGGCATGCTGAGCCCCTACCAAGAAACACCCCAGCAGTCCTGGCAACTAATCCACAGCACACTGACACAGAGGCAGACACCTGAGGGGTCAAATCACTGTGCACAATGTGTCAGCTGATACACGGGAGTGGTAGTACAGAGTGCATTGCATGGCCTGGAGTAGGCATGACTGTCCTGCTCCACATGAATGAGGGATGTGCCCTGGACAGTGGATAGCTGGCTATGTATGTGTGACACACGTAATCTGCACACTCCTGGGGCCCAAACATTGTTCCCACCCGCTGCATGGGCGTGTGCCACATACCCCAGGCACATGTGGTGGCTCAGCTCAGCAAGTGGACCGCATATCAAAGCAACACGCAGATCACATGTCCAAACCCAGGCGTTGTGTGAACAATGGACCCACCCATGATGCCCACAACAGAGTTAGGGAAACAGATGCTGTCCCCCACCTTTAGTGAAGCAAACTGCAAGGACACAGTCCCAAGTGACACAATTCCCTGAATGTAAGGGCCACACCTGGGTATCAGATGAGCAGTGGGCAGTGCACAATAGAGGGACATGGCTCCTGGACAACATGACTGCTGCACTGTGGCAGTTGAACCAGGCCAGAGGAGGGCACAAAGCATGTAATACAGAGTTCACAGTGCAGTCTTTGACTCACCCCCTCCTTGCTGCTGTCTGGCCTTCAGCTGCCCATCCAGGTCTGGAAACACCACCGCCAGGATCTGGAGCATGTGGGGGTCAGGGTCCGTGTTCCGCCCCTCCTGCGAGGAGGCGACAGCTTCAGCTGGACCCGTGCAATCCTCCGGGTCCAGCCCCGAAGGTCCTGCCACCTCTTCTGGCAGTTGCGGATCCGGCGCTTGTAGACCCTCACGGACCGGACGGCCCGGACGATGTCCTTCCAGATTTCCTGCTTCCGATGGGCATTAACCTGTCAGGATGACAAAGTGAAAAGGCCATTACCACACATGCAACATATCCGTGCATGACACAGTTGTATATACATGTCTCAATCACAGGGGCACATGATGTACACAGGCAGTGCAAAGCTGCCCATGGACAGTTTGCCAGACGTCACTACATGGTATCATTGCATGGGAAGTAAAACCATGTTCAAATGCACTGTCACTGCACCATACCTGTCCAGTGCAAGTCACTACACACTATGGGGGTGACAACTACTCAGTGAGCCTGCTAGCCAGTGGCGTGCAGACTTTCAGCCTTGCTAGTCACACCAAATGCACATTCAGAAAGGCAGTGCACAGAACACTCACCTGCTCCCCTGCTGTCCCATACAGCTTGCTGTACTGTGGAAGTAGGCTGTCCAGCAGGGCCTGGTTCTCTTCAAGGCTGAAGGCTGGGGCTCTCTCCACAGTACGTGCCATTGCAGGGTCCAGAGGGGCAGAGACAGCAGCAGTGCAGTGGCAGATGTCGTCCTGGAGCATGTAGTGCAGGCAAGTGAGCTCTCAGGGGAACAGCCAGCAATATATATGTGCTGGAGAGCAGATACTGTCCCTTGTGTCCAAAGTGATAGGTCCAAGTCGTTTGCATCTTCTGAATCTGGCCAATCCATGGAATAGCAGCACCAAAACACGCCCACAGCATCCTTCAAATCTTCAACTTCATGACATACATGATTTTGCAACATTGTTGTGGGTGACCAACTGAATTTACAGCAACCGACTTGTTCGAAATTCGAAAACGCGTCCGTTGCCAGGCAAGCCCATTGTCAATGGGTGCGCACCGATCGGTCCATTGCGGTACAACGCGTACAGGGGTACAACGCGTACCCGCACACATTGAATGCAATGGGCCGGCCGGAGGCACCGATCGGTCCATTGCAGTTCAACGCGTACAGGGGTACAACGCGTACCCGCACACATTGAATGCAATGGGCCGGCCGGAGGCACGGATCGGTCCATTGCAGTTCAACGCGCACAGGGGTACAACGCGTACCCGCACACATTGAATGCAATGGGCCGGCCGGAGGCACCGATCGGTCCATTGCAGTACAACGCGCACAGGGGTACAACACGTACCCGCACACATTGAATGCAATGGGCCGGCCGGAGGCACCGATCGGTCCATTGCAGTACAACGCGCACAGGGGTACAACGCGTACCCGCACACATTGAATGCAATGGGCCGGCCGGAGGCACCGATCGGTCCATTGCAGTACAACGCGCACAGGGGTACAACGCGTACCCGCACACATTGAATGCAATGGGCCGGCCGGAGGCACCGATCGGTCCATTGCAGTACAACGCGCACAGGGGTACAACGCGTACCCGCACACATTGAATGCAATGGGCCGGCCGGAGGCACCGATCGGTCCATTGCAGTACAACGCGCACAGGGGTACAACGCGTACCCGCACACATTGAATGCAATGGGCCGGCCGGAGGCACCGATCGGTCCATTGCAGTACAACGCGCACAAAGGTACAACGCGTACCCGCACATTGAATGCAATGGGCCGGCCGGAGGCACCGATCGGTCCATTGCAGTACAACGCGCACAGGGGTACAACGCGTACCCGCACACATTGAATGCAATGGGCCGGCCGGAGGCACCGATCGGTCCATTGCAGTTCAACGCGCACAGGGGTACAACGCGTACCCGACACATTGAATGCAATGGGCCGGCCGGAGGCACCGATCGGTCCATTGCAGTTCAACGCGCACAGGGTACAACGCGTACCCGCACACATTGAATGCAATGGGCCGGCCGGAGGCACCGATCGGTCCATTGCAGTACAACGCGCACAGGGGTACAACGCGTACCCGCACACATTGAACGCAATGGGCCGGCCGGAGGCACCGATCGGTCCATTGCAGTTCAACGCGCACAGGGGTACAACGCGTACCCGCACATTGAATGCAATGGGCCGGCCGGAGGCACCGATCGGTCCATTGCAGTTCAACGCGCACAGGGGTACAACGCGTACCCGCACACATTGAATGCAATGGGCCGGCCGGAGGCACCGATCGGTCCATTGCAGTTCAACGCGCACAGGGGTACAACGCGTACCCGCACACATTGAATGCAATGGGCCGGCCGGAGGCACCGATCGGTCCATTGCAGTACAACGCATCACTGTACATGTGACTGGCATATGTCAGCATGCCTGTCTCAGATGGACATATGCCAGCCACAGATAGCTCCCAGGGAGTGAGGGGCACACCTACATCACGACAGCCTGTCCAAACTTTATCATAAGGCATGTAAGGCTGCATTTCCTATTGTGTGTATGTTGGTGTACATGTTGTCCTGTGGGTGTCACCTGTGGGCAGCCACCCCCAGGCTGTGCACGTGTTCATGGGGACAGGATCCTGGGTGTTACGTGTACATGACCACTGTGATGTGCAACTGTTCATATCTGTGCATGTGCCATGGTCACATTTCACGGTGGTGTATGTGTATGTCATGTCACATACCCCGTGAGTCCCATGTGGGACGGTATGTTTGAGCCAGGGTGTCCCAGTGGCACAATAGTGATGGTCCTCCACAGTCTTTGTGCATGTAGTGTTTACAATGTCTCTGATTTCATGTGCACAATGGGAGACAGTCTCCACATCCACGTTGTGTGTGCATGGACTTTGATGTTGTGCGTGTGTGTGTCACAGACGTCCATGTCTGTCCTGCCGTGGCAAGTGGGGCCACTACCTGTGGGGGTCATGGTTGTTTTGCGGTGGTGTATACATGATACTCCATGTAATGCCAGTGTCCATGTGGCATTACAGGGTCCCTGGGAATGTACCTGTCGTTGAGCTGTGGTGCCTGGGGCACATCTGTCCTCACATGTCACTGTGGGGGTTATTGTGACACGGCAGCAGGAGATGGGAACTGTGACACGGCCTCATTATATCCAATGGGCCAACCTGGGACTAATTGATGCCACCTGTTGGACCGTGTTGACAGATGTTGGCCATGTATGTACCATACATGTCCTTCCGGTACTGCACACTTCATGTAGTTGTGCCTCATAATGATGTATGTTGGGATCTTGAGTGTGTTCAATGCCGCATATGTGGGGTGACTGACAATCTTGCTTACTTCTCCTCTGCACTGCAGGGCTCCTGCTGTCCATCGACCATTCCCAGACCTGGCAACGATGGTGGAACGGGACAGCATCCGACGGTACCGCTTCACCAGGCAGCTGATTGAGGATTTGGCAGTGCAGTTGTCCCCACATTTGCAGCCTGGCCGGCCGTATCCTACAGCGCTGACCCCCAAGGTGAAGGTGATGGCAGCCCTACACTTCTTTGCCACTGGTACCTTCCAACATACTGTGGCGACTGCTGGTGGGATGTCACAGACCATGTTAAGCCGTGTGCTCTGCGATGTTTTGGCGGCAATGTTGCTCTTCCTGAACCGGTACATCTATTTCCCTAGACTGCGACGACTCACTGACGTGAAGAGTGACTTTTATGCCCTGGGGAGGATGCCGCATGTCATTGGCTCCATTGATGGTACACATGTGGCTTTGGTACCACCACAGGCCCAGGAGCAGGCCTACCGGAACCGCAAGCACTACCACTCGGTCAATGCACTGGTGGTGTGTCTTGCAGACATGACCATCACACACGTGTGTGCCCGTTTCCCTGGTTCAGCACACGATGCCTTTGTGATGAGGAGTAGTTGCATCCCCAGGATGATGGCACAGATGCAGAACCAGCGTGCCTGGCTTGTCGGTGTGTACTGACTTTGTGCCATTGTGTGTGATCTGATCTGTAGTATTCCGCCCACTTTTCCAAGTCAGCTAATGTGCACTTGTCTGTCCGTAGGTGACTCGGGATACCCCAACATGCCATGGTTGCTGACACCCCTCAGGAACCCTGTGACACCAGCCCAGATGCGCTACAATGAGGCACATGGTCGGACCAGGAGAGTGATTGAGCGGACATTTGGTCTCCTGAAGAGCCGCTTCCGCTGCCTGGACAAGACCGGAGGGTCCCTCCCATATGCCCCTGCGAAAGTGTGCAAGATTATCATCGTCTGCTGCATGCTCCACAACCTGGCAGTGCGGAAGGAGTTGCCTCTCATCCAGGATGACAATGACCAACATCCGCCACCTGTGGAGGATCCTGGCCTGGACCACGATGCCAGTGACGATGATGATGATGATGATGATGATGATGATGGTGATGTCCGCACACAGCTCATCACCAACTTCTTTAGCTGAATGTGAGTATCCTGAGGTGTCATGTCAATGATGTGAGTTGGCATGATGTGTGGGTGGTGCTCTGGTGCTGTTGGAGTGTGTCCATGGGCTACTTGACTGGATGTGTGTTGCGATGTGTGCTAACAGGTGGGCTGTACTCCCCAACAGTGTTGACATGCTAACTTGGTTCCGGGTGGGTATCTTGTAACATGTATTGTGCATGAGTTTTGCTGTTCTGTCCTGTACTCCATTGCTTTTGACTGTGTGTCATTTCTGTCCTTCACAGGGTACTTTCAGATTCGTTTGGTCAACTGTGTCCACCGACGACGTGATTGCACATCCAGGCTGGTAGCTGTTGTGTCCCTACAGGTGATGTGCGCCACACCGATGGACTTCCTTCCGTCTACAGTTGTTGACTGTGTGCCCGCTGCCAGGTGGGATTACCTTGCATCTGTAGTGGTTACGACATGTTGCAACTGTGTAATAAACCTGTGCTTCACTTTGTGATGTGCGTTGTCTGTGGTCACACATTTGACTGCCATTTGCTTACTGCACCTGTGGGCTACTTGACTACAACTGGGAATGGGTGTGGTGTCTGTGCATTGCACCGTCTTCCCTGGCAACATCAGTGTAGGCAATGAGTCAGATGGCCTAGGTGTGTATGTGTTGTGTAGCCCTGGTGGTGTGTCTCCCTCATATGTGTCACGTTGCCTTTACTCACATGCCTGTGTTGTCCTTGCTGTTGCAGTTCGCATACACAGTGTAATTTTGCAGTTCATCATCCCCATAACAGCACCCACGTTGGAATCACGACAGAGGCAAGTATGGTGTATTAGTGTGTTTATTGTGATACATTTGTGTTAATAGTGCATAGGATGGGTAGTGCTGTACATAAATCTTGCAATCCCAAGTTCCTAGGTGAATTGAAAGTCCTGGTAGACAGGATCCCCAGTATCGGGGCCACAGTTGTCTGACACATTGGTCCAACTTGTACTCCCCATGCAATGTGTGGGAGTAGTGTTGCCGTCAACAGGGTGAACAGTCTGTGCACAAAGGCGAACATCCAGAACAGGTTCAGGCTTCCTGGGAGTTGCGCTTGGCCATCGGCCTCTCACTTTTCCCTCCTCGGACGACCCCTCTTCTTGGGGGGGCCCCTCAAGTACAGGCTGCTGCGGTGCAGGGGACTCTCCGCCAGAGTCCTCCTCCCTCCCTGTGGCAGTTGCAGTTTGTTCGGCACCAGATGTTGTTGGCACACAGGGAGGTGTGGACTGGTTGCTGTTCATCTGGCGGAGGCATTGTAAAATGTCCCTGTGCACCGCCGTCATCTCATGCAGTGCATCCCACTTGGACTCCACGCGGGACATGTGTGAGTCCACACGGGACATGTGTGACTCCACGGGGGACATGTGGGAGTCCAAGCGGGCATGATGGGCAGCCTGCTGCTGTTTCATGTCTCTGAGGAGCCCCACTACCTGGCTGAGCTCTCCGGTGCTGGACTGGTACGCATCAGCTATGCGTACCAGTTGTGGGTCATCATGCACACCAGCAACGTCTGCAAGCAGCGACCTCTGTCTCCCACCCCTCCCACCACCCCTGCTGACATGTGCAGTGTGTGCAGTGGCACGCACAGATAACCCTGGTCCACCTTGGGGGTTGGTGGTGGTGGTGGTGGTGGTGGTGTCCATGGCCCCAGGTTGGTCCAGGGTCCCTGTGCTGGTGTTGCTCCTTGTTCTGTCCATGTCGGCAGGGATGGTATTTGTGGTGACAGTCGTTGGAGGGGTGGGTGCAGGGGGTGCAGCTGGTGGTCCTGCTGGGGCTGCAGCTGGTGGTCCTGCTGGTGCTGCATGTTGACTTGCACCGGATGTGCCAGGTTGTTCTTCATCGTCCGAGGAGGACAGAGGCTGTACGACGCCAGTGAGCTCGGCATCCTCTTGAGCCTGGGACTGGGACTCCTCAGCGTCTGCTGCTGTGTCCCCATCATCACCTGTTTTTGGGAGACACAAACAATGTATGTTATGTTTCTGCAGGCATCAATGGTTGACACACATGACAGTTGTGACTGTGCCTCTGGGTGCGGGCCTGTACATTGCATTGTCCTAAGTCGTCACAGTCAGGGGTTGATATTGGTGTGGCACATTGTCCTGCATTATTTGGGCATTTCTATGTATTTTCTGGGGTGTGAACATGGTCTGCATTGGTTGTGTTTGGTTGACAGCCGGCCCTCCTTCCCACCCACCCAGCCAGTCAGTTATCCCACCATGGAACGTGCTTGCGTTGCAGGGAGTGTAAGTTGTCTCTCAGGATGTCACTCAGTGGTGTCCTGCTGTTTGTTGGTGCACATTTGCCAGCAGGGCCTTGTGCTCCCCACAGCAGTAGCCAGTGTCAGCCATCTTGTGAGTCCTTCTCCACTTCCTGTGATGTGAGCATGGTTCAGGGTGGTGTTGATGGGACAGTTGTGGGGGTGACCAATATCAGTGACTACGACTCCCATCATGCTATTGCCTCCTCCCCCTTCCCAGCATGCCCATGATTCCTTCCTTTTGACTCTGCTTCCCTGTGGGGTGGGCTGGCTGTGCTGACAGGATGGCTGGGAGTGTTGTCCTGGCAGTTGTTTGGCTAGAAGTCCCAAGAGTGGCCCTGTGCTTCACACAACATAACCCAGGGTGGTGGTTCTTTGTGGGATCTTGTGTTAGGATGGGGGGCATTGCATTCTACCAGGTGGGTTCTGTGGAGTTTGTGTTGGGGGTGTGTGAGGGGAGGTGCTTGTGACTATGGTCAGTGCTGCAAGTCCCCCTTCCCACCCAGCTATCCAGATATCCCACCATGGAACGTGCTTGCATTGCAGGGAGTGTAAGTTGTCTCTCAGGATGTCATTCAGTGGTGTCCTGCTGTTTGTTGGTGCACAGTTGCCAGCAGGGCCTTGTGCTCCCCACAGCAGTAGCCAGTGTCAGCCATCTTGTGAGTCCTTCTCCACTTCCTGTGATGTGAGCATGGTTCAGGGTGGTGTTGATGGGACAGTTGTGGGGGTGAGCTATGTCTGTGACTACGACTCCCATCATGCTATTGCCTCCACCCCACTTCCCAGCATTCACATACTTACTTGCTTTTGTGGGGAGTTCAGTGTGTGTGGGTGTGAGAGCAATGGCAAGATGGCTGACAGTGGTGTCCTGCTGTTGGTTGGTGTGCAGTACCCAGCATGCCCTTGTGCTCCCCACGACACAGCAACAGTGTCAGACATCTTTGATGGGCCTTTCCACTCTCTGTGGGATGTGCATGCGTGAGTGTGAGCTTGCTGGGACCTGTGGTGGGGGATGTAGAGCTGTGACTACGACTCCCATCATGCTATTGCCTCCTCCCCCTTCCCAGCATGCCCATGCTTCCTTCCTTTTGACTCTGCTTCCCTGTGGGGTGGGCTGGCTGTGCTGACAGGATGGCTGGGAGTGTTGTCCTGGCAGTTGTTTGGCTAGAAGTCCCAAGAGTGGCCCTGTGCTTCACACAACATAACCCAGGGTGGTGGTTCTTTGTGGGATCTTGTGTTAGGATGGGGGGCATTGCATTCTACCAGGTGGGTTCTGTGGAGTTTGTGTTGGGGGTGTGTGAGGGGAGGTGCTTGTGACTATGGTCAGTGCTGCAAGTCCTCCTTCCCACCCACCCAGCTAGCCAGATATCCCACCATGGAACGTGCTTGCATTGCAGGGAGTGGAAGTTGTCTCTCAGGATGTCAGTCAGTGGTGTCCTGCTGTTTGTTGGTGCACAGTTGCCAGCAGGGCCTTGTGCTCCCCACAGCAGTAGCCAGTGTCAGCCATCTTGTGAGTCCTTCTCCACTTCCTGTGATGTGAGCATGGTTCAGGGTGGTGTTGATGGGACAGTTGTGTGGGTGACCAATATCAGTGACTACGACTCCCATCATGCTATTGCCTCCACCCCCTTCCCAGCATGCCCATGCTTCCTTCCTTTGACTCTGCTTCCCTGTGGGGTGGGCTGGCTGTGCTGACAGGATGGCTGGGAGTGTTGTCCTGGCAGTTGTTTGGCTAAAAGTCCCAAGAGTGTCCCTGTGCTTCACACAACATAACCCAGGGTGGTGGTTCTTTGTGGGATCTTGTGTTAGGATGGTGGGCATTGCATTCTACCAGGTGGGTTCTGTGGAGTTTGTGTTGGGGGGTGTGTGAGGGGAGGTGCTTGTGACTATGGTCAGTGCTGCAAGTCCCCCTTCCCACCCAGCTAGCCAGATATCCCACCATGGAACGTGCTTGCATTGCAGGGAGTGTAAGTTGTCTCTCAGGATGTCATTCAGTGGTGTCCTGCTGTTTGTTGGTGCACATTTGCCAGCAGGGCCTTGTGCTCCCCACAGCAGTAGCCAGTGTCAGCCATCTTGTGAGTCCTTCTCCACTTCCTGTGATGTGAGCATGGTTCAGGGTGGTGTTGATGGGACAGTTGTGGGGGGCAATATGTGTGACTGCGACTCCCATGATGCTATTGGCTACACTGACTTGGCCAGCATACACAGGATTCCTTCCTTTGAGTGGTCTTCACTGTGTGTTGGTGTTGTTGTGGTGGCTACATGTGTGGATGTGTTTGTTAGTTCTATTTGTGCCACTGCCTAGCTGTAGTTGTAGTTGTGTTTGTACATGTGTTGGCACAGTTGGATGTGACTTTTTTGATGGCATGTGTTGTGTTTATCTGACTGACATACACATTTTGGGATGATTCTGTTCTGGTTGCTGTGTAATTGCTATGAGTGCATGATTTGACTTTCCCTTGACAGTGATGTGTGTGTTTTGTGGCAGTATATTGTGTACATTTGTTGTGTACTCACCAGGCTCTGGGATGTCCTCTAGTCCATATACGCTCAATGGCGGAAGGATGGCCCGCACCTTCTCCTCCCAGGGCCTGAGGTATATTGGCTTGGCAGGAGTGCCACTGCCGGTGTGTTGGCTGTTGATGTAGTCTTTCTTCAGCAGGTCCCATACCCTCCTGCGCACGTCATACCACCTGTTCTGGATGTCGGTCTTTGTGCGCCGACATGGTGATTGTGCGTTCACCCTGTTGATGATCCTCTCCCACATCTTGGTTTTCTGGGAGATGGGGGTCTGTTGGACCAGTGTGCCAAACAGCTGTGGCTCTACCCTGAGGATCTCGTCTACCATGACTTCCAATTCACTATCTAGGAACTTGGGATTCTTCTTGGGGGGCATGGTGATGGGTGGTGATGGTGAGTGATGTGTGTGTTGGTGTGCAGGTGAGGGTGTGTGAGTGTGTGTTTTGCTGGGTGTATGTGAGGTAGGTATTTGTTGGTGTGCTGATGGTGTGTGGATTGTGTGAGGGATGAGCTGTGGGTGTGTGGTTGCTTTCTCTTGGGTGCTGGCAGTGGAATGGCATTTGCAAAGGCTCATGGTTGTGATTTGTGTCCTTTATATTGTCTTGTGGATTGTTACCTGCCTTGTTATGTTGGCCTAGGCCTGGCTGCCATGCTGCTTTTCTTTGCGCACGTTACACTGGGCTGGGCCTGCCTCGCCCTTTGCTCGTGCCAAGTTCTTTTGCACTGTCTGCATCTTCTGTTGTTCACCTTTTTGGGCTCAGTCTGCACAAACATGTACAAGGTCGCATAACAATGTATTTTGGTTCTTCCTGATATGGCCAGTCTCGCGCACCCAGACATAACATTATGTACAATTGCCATGAAGAATTTGATATGCTTTTAATGCTGTGGTTTACTAGCGCTTAACACACTTGGAGAAATCCCTTTCGGTGAGAAGAGCTATGATGTCCTGCTGATGTAATTCTGCATTTAGAGACTGAGGTATGGGGGTTCGCTAGTCAAAGCCCAGAGGTCTTCTATTATTATAATAAACTATCTTACTGCAAGGGGAGGGTGGTAATGTTATTTATACGTTTATCCACTGAGCTCTGAGATGCTTTCCCCGTTTGTATTCTATGGAATTGTAACCATGCTGCTTATATTAGTCATATGCATTATGCTATTAGTACTGACACGTGTACTGTACATTAGAGCACGTAAGTTGGAATAAACATTTTAACCTATCCAGTGTCTCTTACTACGCACCTTGTGGACAAGTACGAGTGAGTGGCGAAAGAGTGTTCTTGCTTCAGTGAGTCCTGAGATAAAGATACCGTGTTCTGGGTTGTCCAAACATTAGTACTTGGGTGCTAATGGGATGCTAAGCTAGTTGGGTTGGGGTTTTTGGGTGCTACGGTATATGGTGGCAAACCACTGTATTCCGGGGTCCCATTTTCCTGTGCATAGCTCTGTGTATGTGCAGAAACCTTATGACATGGCGCGACCACCGTGGGGCAGCTTATCTGCGAGACGCTTGAGTAGTACTTGTGCTTGTCCACAAACCCCTCGCGTACGCTTCCGGAGGCGTATGTGATGGTGATACCTCCTATATTGAATGTTTTATAGGTTCTTTCAAGCTTGAAGTTATTAAAAAAGGTTAGTAAGCAGACCCATTTTTGTGCTCCCTGTTAGGTTGTCGAATATAATTGTTTAGTCATGGCTGGTGTGGCGATAGCTGCACATAGTCGAGGAGCACTCCGAGACCACTTAGCTGTGTATGGAGTGCCCGATACAGGGGTCGAGTTGGTCTTTGTGGTTCAAGCCGATCCGGTTTATCACTTTGAAGTGTTTTACACTTGGATCACTTTTGAAGCGGTGGATGCAGGTGATAAGCTGTTTCATGAATATAAACCCACCGCTATTCCTGCTGCCTATCGACCCTATACTGCTCTTGAAGTGCCTCTCACGGCTTGGCAGCACCGTGTTTGGTTTAATGGCGCCCTACCACAACCAACTACCGCAGTTCGTTTAGGCCCCTTGTCAATTCAGGGGGCCACTTGGCCTGTATTGGCCGGGTATACCCCGCATCCAAATTATCTGGCATTACCGCTTGCGAACTGCGCACTATGCATACCGAATTGGTGCGAGTGCATCGAGCCTTGGTGACATACGTTACAGGTAGCCTCCATGGAGCTGCTCCTGTAGTCGCAGGCCAACCAGCTATTGCAGCTGGAGTGACTATAAGTCCTGTCATGGTAAATTCTGTGATGGGCAAACGTCCACAAAATAAGGACGACTATCCTTACTGGCTTGCAGAAAAGTTCGATCAGATAGAAGCAGTGTTTCCCCATACATCCCCAGTAGATAAACACCGCATCCTCACGATAAGTTTGCCAAAAGACATAATCCCCGATTTGACATCATGTGAAAACTGGGGTAAGGTATTCGCAGCAGTTTATTCAAAATGTTTTGGAACTCCTTCCATGACGGTTCTACCCTCTGTAATTAAAAAAGTACAGGATGAACATGGCCCTGAAGCGGCTGTGGAATTAGGGATGAGACTAGTGGGAGTGTTTGATGTAGTAGCTGAGCTGATCCTTGGAAATGTCAAGGGCGATGCTATGAACTTTCAAGTAGCGAATGCTTTGGCTTTGGTCCCAGAGTTGGACAGGCCTCGCGAATTACCGAAAATAATAGCCCGGGCTTATAAAACAATTGGAAGAAATAGCCTAGGCAACAAGCCTTTTGTAAAAATGCAAACTCAATCGCAAACACAAGTTATACAAACAAAAAGTGCATCTGAGAAAGATGATAAACCGGTCTTCACTAAAAAGAGTTGGAGACAGAAAAAACAGGGTAAGCAACAAAAGAAGCCGGGGTCGAGAGGCGCTTCCCCAGTTTCGGTTTCTTCTGAACGTACTTATGATTTACGTGATAGGTCAAGGATTAAATCACCAGAAAGGTTTCAGAGCTCTGATACGCGTTCTCCTCGTTCTTCACAGGCCCAGACGTCGTCACAGGCTGGTGGAGGAGGACGGCAAGATAGAGGAAGGGGCCGAGAGGCTCCCCAGGAGCGAGACCAACCTCGACAACAAGTCAGAGGGAAAGCAGAAGATTTTCATCTTCCTCGACCGCAATTTCAGAAGAAAAAGGTTGCCGCTGTCACAGCGAAATATGCCTCAGACCGTGAGAACGAGACTCCAGAATTGGACGTGGGCAGTCACCCTCCTAGACAGCGCCGCGGAAGTTACCATAGTGCGGGAGGCGCTACGTCCTCATATGGAGGCGACAGCAACTGAAACATTCGTTACTGTAGAGACAGCTGACACGAGAGTGGCACCCCCTGACAGACTATATAATATAGTCATACAAATTGAAGGTGACATACCGCGTGAAATAAAAGGGATTTTTTGGGAAAATCTAACCTCTTCATATGACATTTTGTTAGCGGAGGTGGATTGGCCACCCCCATTCGTTTTAGCTGCACATAAAGGAGAGGAGGTAATCCTTCCAAGCTTCTCACGGCATGTCCCAAAAGACAAAGCTGAAGCACTTGCAGCTGAGTGGGCTGTGTACCTGGCACCAGCGTTATACCGCAACCATGTGGGATGGGATGAAGAATCACCTCCTCATGCAATACCTTTGCGGTCACTACCGCAGCCACAACCCCAATATCCCATCAAACGGCAGGCAAAAGGCCCCGTCTCCGAAATTCTGACACAGTTGGAATATCAGGGAGTAATTGAACCATGCGTATCACCTATGAACAATCCCCTTTTCGTGGTTTCTAAACCCGATGGATCGTACCGCTTAGTTTTGGATTACCGGCATTTAAATACTCATTGTCGGAACTTTGCAGTGCAAAATACACACAGTTCTGCGCTTGTAGACAGTCTTGTTCGTAAAAAATACAAAACGACACTTGACCTTTCAAACGGTTTCTACACGCACAACCTAGCCCCGGAGAGTGGTCAATGGACCGCATTCACATCCGGTGGTAAATTATTCCAGTTCCGGCGTTTACCTATGGGCTATAAAAATAGTCCGGGTATCTTCGCCGCCCGTGTTGTTTCTTTGTTAAATGACATTGATCGAGACGCATGTTCGTACGTCGATGACATCTATCTGACGGACGACGAATTATTTCAGCATTTGTCCCGTGTGGACCGCATTATTCTTGAATTCGCGGAGCAGGGTTATAAATTTAACTTTGCTAAGTCACACATTGCTGAATTTACCGTTCTGTTCTTGGGCTATGAGCTCAATAACGAAGGTAAGGGCTTAGCCCCCCATTTCTTGGAAAAATGTGCACATTTGTGCCCCCCAAATACTCTGAAGAAGCTTCAGTCTTTGCTGGGTTTCTTGAATTTCGGGCGTACTTACATTCCCGAATATGCCCAGCGTATCAAGCCTTTGTATGCTTTGATACAACCTACTTATTCAAGGTCTTGCTGGCTGCCTGAGCATACCTCAATTCTGCAGTCTTTGCAGACAGACCTTTTGGAGTCTAAATATCTTTTGACTCGTGATAACCACACAAACCTGGTGATTAGAATAATTCCGGGGCGGTGGGATTCACCTATTTAACCTTTAATGAAGGTGATACAGTACCTATCGCATACAAGTCACATCTGTACACTTCCGCTGAATTGCGCTTTACATCTGTTGAAAAAGTTCTGACTGCAGTGCAAATGGCGATTCTAAAAGAACGCGCACTGGCACAGGGAAAGCGGATTCTAGTGGTAACACCCTGTCCTGCCCTGGAGGCAGTAACAAAGGCAAGTGTACCGAACTCAAAAGCAATGCATCCCCGTTGGATACAATGGGCTACATCCTTGACGTCTTCGGACGTCACTTTTGTCTTTGATTCTTCTCTTCAGACTCAGGAGTATTTACAGTATGAATTCGTTCATCCTCCTCCTTTGTTTTTACTGCCGCTTGAGGATTACAAATGTGTGATCTACACCGATGGTTCGGCGCAACCGGCCACTGGGTCCAAGCACGCTTATTCAGCTGCATGTGCTATTGTTGCGGGATCCTTTGTGAATGGAACGTTCAAATCCTCTGTGGTGCACACTCGCACACTTGGAGATAGTACCGCACAATTGGCCGAGCTGCATGCATTGCTACTTGCACTTGAGTTCGCTTCACAGGATGAGACCACTCTTATTGTATGTGATTCTTTTTACTGTGTACAATCTTACAATGACAATCTGTTTTTCTGGTCGAAAAACGACTACAAGGACGCAAAAGGGAGCACAATTAAGCATAAAATACTTTGGGTTCGAGTGGCAGAATTGCAACAACGTCTGCCCCTCACACAGGTGGTTCACACCTTAGGCCATCAGCGGGTGGGCGCACACGCTATTGGTAACGATCTGGCAGATGAAGCTGCCCGTTCAGCAGTAGTCACGTGTTCAGTAGCAGCGGTTACCAGGTCCATGTCTAAAATAGACCCTGTTATTTTAGCAGCTATTGCTGCAACCAAGGAAGGTAATAATTACCCTACAGGTTTCCCTTCCAAGTATTCTTACGCATTAAGTCCCGATCAGGTTCCTTATGTAACTATACCTGACGTTGGAGATCGGCTGATCCCCAACGCGGACCGCAGGAGAGCCTTGATATTAGCTGCACACGAAGGCATGGCCTCTGCTCATGCAGGTGTGTCAGCTACGGTTTCCATCTTGCAGCAGCGTTATTGGTGGCGTGGGTTGTATAAAGACACCCGTGCTTTTGTGCTTTCTTGCGACGTTTGTCAACAGATTAAGCCTTCCACGGTAACACGTCCACCACAAACACCGCTCTGCATTGCTAACAGACCCTTTGGGTGTGTTTACTTGGATCACTGCGGTCCATTCTCATCAGACACTGCTTATAAATACATCTTAGTGGCAGTGGACTCGTGCACACGGTTTCTCTGGGTCTGGCCACAACGGAGTGCTGACGCCCGAAATGTGATCAGGGATTTGCGTGTCTTTGTGGGAATTTTCGCATGCGGCACCTTCCATTCGGACCAAGGTCCAGCGTTTGCCTCTAGGGCTTACAAGGATGCAATGGCTTCGCTTGGGGTGCGGGTGAAATTTTCGTCTCCGTATAGGCCTGAGGGCAACTCTATCGTTGAACGAATGAACCGTGACTTAAAGCAATCCTTAACAGCTAGGGTTTTAGGTACTGGCAGGAACTGGCTGGCCCATTTGTATACCGTTCAGCGTGCACTTAATAATCTCCCTAGAAGACCTCTGGGTGGGCGGACCCCATACGAAATGCTCTTTGGCATAAGAATGTTTGTGCCTGACCTTGAGGGTCCAGACATCGCGGCGCAATCCGCCAAGTTTGATGTAGATAACCATTCTGCTATGTTACAGGACTTACAAGAAGCCCGAGACAAACTTGCAACTACACATTTACCTTCAGCCACAGATCCTGCGTTGCAGACTCCGGTAGCCGGCTGGCTTCCAAAGATTGGAGAACTGGTTCGAGAGAAGGTTGAAAACAAAAAAGAATTTGGCCCCTCTTTTCGTGCACCGGTTCCAGTTCTGGGCTTGAAGGGAACACGTACAGTCATTTTACCACCGCTTCCTGGTCGCAAAGAGAACAGATACATCTCAATTGAAAATGTCAAGCTACAGCGCCTGGCCGATCCTGAATAGTGTCACACCAGCGGTCTCTTGTCCTGCCATTTATCGGACATATGTTCATAGTCCATCTGCACGAACGATCGCTGATGCTGTAATTGAGATGGTTGATTTGCCTGAATCCTCTATTTTGCCTGAAACTATAATTGATCCCCAACTCTCCACCAACATCGACGAGGACGAGTATACTTATCCTGCATCTGAATCAGTGGCACATCAACCAACAACGCCACTTGGCCCGACTCGTTATTCTTTTGATTCGGATTCCACCTCTTAAAAAATCCCATCCAAGTTCAGTATTTTTGTATCCTGGTTTAGAGACAATTTTTTGATTCCACCCTGGACATACCTCTGGTTGGTACTTTTCTTGATATTTTTGTTCATGTCCATTGGCTTTGTCACAGTGTTTTTTCTACTAATTAATGGTCACTATTTACCTGAACGCTCTGCTGTAGACTATGTTTCTGGAACTTTGGCTCCTCATTCCTCGTCTCACATCATGAAGCGTGACCACACATTTGTGAACATTTCAGCTTTTCCAGTTGCTGATGGCATCGTATGGGATGCAGTGAACTATCAAATCCATGGTCCGACGGAAATTATTAATGTACCTAATGTCCTTCGTGTTTCAATGGGTGATGTAGTACAAAATAATATTCATTCTGATGATTGGGATGTGCATGCCGTTGAAGCTTTGTTTGCCGATTTAAAATATTATGCATCTTTTAATGCTGAAGATTTATATATGAATTCTGCTAATTATGCCGATTTGTATTGTTACCAACATTGGGGTAATCATTTTCTCCATAAACCCAGTGCCCTGCGTAGTTCTGTTAACTATACCCAATGGGAACATTGTCCAAACCCCTTGCCAGGTAGCTCTCAAACTCTTCGAAATAAGTTTAATTATTTTACTGATTTTAATCGGTCGAACCCTGCATCCTATTATTTTAGACTTCATAACACATCAACTCAGAAAATTATGTTGACACACACCAAATTGCTTTATTCAGGTTCCTTTCTGAGTGCCCTAGCTGTGGGTGGTTATGAGTACTGGGATAATACAGTGGCTTTGAAATCTATTTGGGGCTCCAAGCCATGGCAGGTACAGGGTACCGAGGCATTACACCGTGCTTGCCTCATCCCTACACAAATTATGTTCCTCAATGTCTCCATCTATCGGACTACATGTTGGGGCTTAGCAACCACTAAACAATTGAATACTCCATCAATACCATCCCTGTCGAGTTTTCCCAATGAAAGCTCACGATTCAATATGTCCCTCATGTCCCTGCAGGCTCTGTTACAAAATAATTCGTTTAATGTTTCTGAGCTGGTTCAGTCACCCTGGTTAGTATGGCCTATATCATCTAATGCATGTCAAATGCGTTTTCATGATACTGGTGCTAGCTACACACAGAATAGGCCTGATCCGAGGTTTACTGATGCCCGTACTGTCACTACATACTCTGTTGGTAAATTATGCAAACAATGGCTGCAACATTCGTCCCTTGATTCTGTTGGACAACATTTGTCCCTCCTTACAGGCAATATTGATCTGTCCGACTTTGTTTTGGGACCTCGTGGTCCCCGACCTAAGAGATTCATTTATGAAGCGTATAATGAACTCTGGAGGCTGTCACAGATGGAGGCTGCTTCCCGTCTTCGGGAAATGGATCAAGCAAGTGTGGAGAGGGTGCTTGCTGTTGTTGACAATGGTGTTAGTGCCCTGTCTTCTCGCATTTACACTTTGGAGAATATTGTGTCCTCTGTTGTTGATATTGTACAAGATGATGTTTCTGTGTTATATCATGGTCAGAATCAATTGCGCTCAGTTATGCAGTTTGCATGGACTTTACAAACACTTAAGTTAGGTAAAGTGCCTTGGCATTTCTTGAACACCTCTGCCTTATTTCTGCCTTTTGGCTTGACTGATAAACAGCAGTTTATGTCCATGAAGGATGCAACTTACAATCTGTTACATATCGAAAGGGTGGATCCATTGCCGTTCTCTGTTGCGGAACTCGATTCTGCTGTGTGGCTAGTCCATGGGGTTGTAGCTTTGCCATTTTCCTTGTTTGAATTTGACTCGTGCATGAAACATTATCCTGTGGGCCGTTACCGGCCATTGGGCAGTGCTTTCCTGCATGAACTCTGGTCCTTGCCTTTCATGTATAAATGCCTTCGGGACGGCAAGGAAGTCTTTCTCACGGGGGAGTGCTGCGACTCGACTGTGGGTCATTCGCTTGTTTGTAAACACGTTGAATTGCATGGCTCATGTAGCGTTTCCTCTCCTAGTCTTGCTTGTGTGCTGAAGGGTGTTCCTGCTCCTGTTGTTTCTCCTACTTTCACTCTCCTTTCCAATGGTAGTTATTTACTTTTAAATAACGAAAACTGTTGTGGCCTGCAGGCTGGCATTCCTTACATTGTAACAGTTTCGCACAGGGTTGTCTGCTGCGAAAATGTGCTTTTTCCTCCCCCTCATGGCAGGGTTGATGTCTCTGTTTGGCCTTCCATCCCTGCCATGGACGCGGATTTCAATAGACTGAGCAGAATAAAGGCACTATTATTAAACGAGGAAGTTATGCTCACGTCCGCCCGGGAGACATTCATTCTCCGGGTGGCGAGTGCCCGCAGTGAGATACAGGCCCTTTTGGACACTGATCTCCCCCAACATTTTGGGGAGTTAATACATCGTATTTTTAACGCGTCTAACACTGAAGGCCTAGTACACTTTTTTAAGGTCGTGGGGTCGGGCTTGGTGTCCTCCTTCCAAACTATTTTTGGTGCCGTCCCGGCTTTCATGCATTCTATTTTTTCCAGTGTCTTTGGCGGTTTCCCATTGATCCTCGCTTTAGCGGCTGGTGTCTTGCTCTTAATTTGCTTTCTGCGCAATGGCTGCTCCCCGATGGGACCTGCTCGATCCGGAACGCCTACAGCTGCTCCGTGGGCGCCTCTTGGCTGGTTTTGGTGTCCTGCCATTGGCGACACTGAGTGTGTCATATACTCTTTCATTCCGCTTTGCGTGTTTCACTTGCGTGCAGCCTGTGGTGGCTTGTGTCCGCTGTCCTTTCGCCTGGACTCTGGATTGTTGCCTCTCCGGTTCGTCGTTGTCTGTTCCGGATTTTGTTCAGTTGATGGGTCCCTTAGAGGCCCATGAGTGGGACTGTTCCGTTGCCGGCTGTATGGCGCGTGCGGCTGCACTGGGGATTTTGGCGCAATGGGATGTCTGGGCGGCTGCCCAGGATCTCCTGCAACGAAGCTGTTTCAATTATCACGCAGGCTGTCCCGCATTGCTTCTGGATGCTCCCTTTGTTGAGGAGCATTCCTGCTCTTTTGAACTCATGGATTGGATGGCATCTATGTTTTTTGACGATTCCAATGATGAACTCTTGGAGGGTATGGCTTTTTTCTGTACTTTCACTTTCATGGATTGACCTGCCCTTCGCCGTTTGGGCGCTCCCTGTGCTCCGACGGCTATTTCTCTCCTCTGATGGGCCTCTGTCCTGGCCGCCGGACTGTCCAGGGGAGGGTGTCTTGTGGATTGTTACCTGCCTTGTTATGTTGGCCTAGGCCTGGCTGCCATGCTGCTTTTCTTTGCGCACGTTACACTGGGCTGGGCCTGCCTCGCCCTTTGCTCGTGCCAAGTTCTTTTGCACTGTCTGCATCTTCTGTTGTTCACCTTTTGGGCTCAGTCTGCACAAACATGTACAAGGTCGCATAACAATGTATTTTGGTTCTTCCTGATATGGCCAGTCTCGCGCACCCAGACATAACATTATGTACAATTGCCATGAAGAATTTGATATGCTTTTAATGCTGTGGTTTACTAGCGCTTAACACACTTGGAGAAATCCCTTTCGGTGAGAAGAGCTATGATGTCCTGCTGATGTAATTCTGCATTTAGAGACTGAGGTATGGGGGTTCGCTAGTCAAAGCCCAGAGGTCTTCTATTATTATAATAAACTATCTTACTGCAAGGGGAGGGTGGTAATGTTATTTATACGTTTATCCACTGAGCTCTGAGATGCTTTCCCCGTTTGTATTCTATGGAATTGTAACCATGCTGCTTATATTAGTCATATGCATTATGCTATTAGTACTGACACGTGTACTGTACATTAGAGCACGTAAGTTGGAATAAACATTTTAACCTATCCAGTGTCTCTTACTACGCACCTTGTGGACAAGTACGAGTGAGTGGCGAAAGAGTGTTCTTGCTTCAGTGAGTCCTGAGATAAAGATACCGTGTTCTGGGTTGTCCAAACATTAGTACTTGGGTGCTAATGGGATGCTAAGCTAGTTGGGTTGGGGTTTTTGGGTGCTACGGTATATGGTGGCAAACCACTGTATTCCGGGGTCCCATTTTCCTGTGCATAGCTCTGTGTATGTGCAGAAACCTTATGACAATATAGGTGGAGTTGTGGGTGTGTCTTTGTTCTCTGTCCCCACCCCACCCAGTATTTATTGGCTTGGTAATTGCTTGTTTGGCCTTTTTTTTGGGTGTTTTTTCCTTTGTGCTGTTTGTGTATGTTGGAAACGTTCTTGTGACCGAGTCGGACCCTGCATTTGTCTCGTACGGTGTTCTCCGTTTCGTTCGCGCTGTGTTTGTGCAGTTTTCTATGCTGCGTACGCGTCGGTCGCGGTGTTTTGTGTTGCTTCGGCTCGGTTTTGTATGCGTGTCAGTCGTACGGCTTGTCCTCCGTCCGACTCGCTCGTGGTTTTTGCGCCTTGCATCGTACTTTGCGGTTTGGAGTTCGCGTGTACGTTTCGGTCGGATTTGTTCCGGGTGCGTGTCGGTCGGTTGGATTCGCGTGTTTTCCGGCCGGATTGCTGTTTTCCGTGCGGCTCGGTCGGTCGACTTGGTTTCGGTACGTGTCGGTCGGAGTTTTCACGCCTTGCATCGTACTTGGCGTGTCGGGCGCCACGGGTACGTGTCGGTCGGTATTATTTCCGGATCCGAGTCGGTCGGTGCTTTTTCCGGCCCGAATCGGAATCGACCCCTAACTCTCTAAGAGCCACATGTATCAAGAGTTTTTGCATTCGCAAACGGGCGGATTCTCAGAATCAGCCCATTTGCGAATGCAAAAAATGCTCTTGTCTTGTATCAAACTCTAATTTGCTATTCGGTAACCTGTTATCGAATCCCAAAATGGGTTTGCGATTCAGTATTTGGAAGGGGCGTGTTTAGGGCGTCCCTTCCAAATAACGAATCGTAACTGTATGTATGAATGTTTTGTGACCGTAAAAGCGGTCGCAAAAAATTCTCATATTACCACCTACTTCAAGTAGGTGGTAACCCATTCTCAAATGGGAAGGGGTCCCAAAGTGACCCCTTCCCCTTGTGAATCTTTGTAAAAGCATTTTTAAGATCAGGCAGTGGTCCCACGGACTACTGCCTGGTCTTAAAAAATGAAAAGAAAACCTTTCATTTTACTTTTTGTAAAGCATCTCGTTTTCCTTTAAGGAAAACGGGCTGCTTTACAAAAAAAAAGATTGCTTTATTTCAAAGCAATCACGGACATGGTGGTCTGCTGACATCAGCAGGCCACCATCCTCGTGATTTTTGCTTAGGGGGTCGCAAATTGCGATCTACCTCATTAATATTAATGAGGTAGAGCAATTTGCGACCCCCTAGGAATCGTTATCTGAAACTCCTTGAGTTTCATACATTGTAAATACCTAATTGTGATGTTGAGAAAATCGCAATTAGGTATTCGCAATTTATTAAATTGATACATGTAGCCCTAAATTTCTTTAAAAAAAATAATTAATACATTATAGCAAATAATGAATACAGGCAATAACAGACTGCAAAATCCCTTATTTGATTTCAAAAGGGTGCCATATTTGAAACACTGTTGTTCATACCAGAGCGAAAACAACTGCTCAGACCATTTCACAGACTACTCTATGAAATCTTCCACCCATGTGTGGATATTTTCTTTGTAGCACATGCACCATATTCAGATTTATTTCTGCAACTAAAGAAATTGACTTGGGTTTAGACGCTCCCTGCAGTTACACAGTACACCAATAGTAAAACTGAGAACTCTATTTACCTTATCACCTGTTAATGTGGACTTCGCTTTGTAGGCATAATCACCAAGAAGTTTAAGATTCAGATAGGTGAACATAGAAGCAACGTACAGTGCCAGTGATAATAAAAATGACTTGAAATGGATTATACTTACAAAACTCTATGCCAGATAAGTCTCCTGACATCACTAAGAAACTGTTAATTATTTAACAATAGATTGTTAAACTTAAAATCCACTTACTGGGTCTCAATAATGATATCCCATGGTATGTGATCTACTGATTCAAGGGATATCTGACTGTTTCTGCTTTTTACATAAACTGTTTTTTTGGTGTTGACACAGAATATTGAGTTGGAAATGTCGACTTAAACAAATATTTAGTTGGAAATATCGTGATTCAGAAACATCAACAGCAAGTATATCGTGGTCAAGAATATCGAATTTAAGGTAAGAAATATCGTTTTTTAAAATATAGATATCATTAATATTGTTTGGAAAAATATAGTTGTTTTAAATATCGATTTTTTAATTAGTGTTATGTATTTTAGTTTATATTTTAAATGTATGTGATGTATGTTTTTTGTATAAGTAATGTTTATGTTTTTTAATATATGTGTTGAATTTTTAGTAGTTATGAATTTTATTTTAATTACATTTTGGATTTCTTTTGTTCTGTAGCGGGTTGTGGGTTTAAAAGGGAATAGGGTGGGAAGTAATTTAATTATAATAAATTAATGATTATTTTTTATTTATTTAATTTAGATTTTATAGTGTTAATTGTGGGAAGCAATTTATTTGTAATTAATTATTAATTGGTTGCTAATTAATATTGATTCATTGATTGATAATTGTGTAATTTGTTTTAGGTGGTGTTGTGGGTTTATAGGGGTAAAGGGTGGGAAGTAATTTATTTTTGATTAATTTTTAATTAGTTTTTAATTTATATTAATTAATTGATTGAAAATTAATTATGGAAATTGTGTTATTAATTTTAGGTACGGGTTGTGGGGTTTATAGGGGTAAAGGGTGTGAAATAATTTATGTTTAATTAATTAATAATTAGTTGTTAATTTATATTAACTAATTAATTGATCATTAATTATGGTAATTGTGTGATTTGTTTTAGGTGTGGGTTGTGGGGTTTATGGGGTAAAGGGTGGGAAGTAATTTATTTTTAAATAATTAATTAGTTCTTAATTAATATTAATTAATTGATTGAAAATTAATTATGGAAATTGTGTAATTAATTTTAGGTGGGGGTTGTGGGGTTTATAGGGGTAAAAGGTGGGAAGTAATTTATGTTTAATTAATTAAAAATTAGTTGATTAATATTAATTAATTAATTTATATTTAATTAGGGTATTTGCTTATATTTTTGTGTGTGGGTTTTATTGTTAAAGGGGTACAGTGTGGGGAGTAAATTAATTTTACTTACTTTATAATTAGTTGTTAAATACTAGTAGTTTTTTAATTGAAAATAGATTTTAATTGTGTAATTAATTTTTTTACAGTTTAATTTTAGCTGTCGGTTGTGGGGATTATAGGGGTAAAGTGTGGGAAGTTAAATATTTTTAATTTGTTTTTTAATTAATAAAATTTCTTTAATTTGTAATTAGTTATGTTAATTAAGGAAGTACATATTTTTAAACATTTAGATGTGGGATGTGAATTGTGTAGTGTTATAGGGTAGAAAATAACAAAAAGTAAATTTATATAATTAATATTTTGTTTCTAAATAATTTCTAATTAAAAATATTTATTTGTCTGGAAATTATTTTTTATTTTATTTAGTATAATATTTGTAGGTATTTGTCAAATGTATTTCACATTATAATATGTTTTTTAATGTTTTTATATTAAATATATTTGTGTTTTAATTTTAAACATATTTAGATATTTTTTAATTTATTTTGCTTTTTAAATATTTTTGATGTTGTTAAAATTTTGTTTGTTTTTTATTTTGAACTGACTGGAGTGAGAATATTAATTGTTACTCCTCTGTAATCCAACTCTTTCCATACTGTTGCACTCACTGGAGTGGGAATAGTAATTTTTACCCCTCCGCTAGCCAACACTTTCCCTACTGTTGCACTGACTGGTGTGGGAATAGTAATTTTTACCCCTCCGTTATCCAACACTTTCACTACTGTAACTAGTTTAATGTTTTAATTTATAATATAATTTTTTTAATTAGATTTTATGTTATTGGTACATATATATATATATTTGTAAATTTTGATATAATTTTAAAATTGTAAAATAAATTAAAATGAATAGTTTATTAATTGTTTTAAAGTAAATATATATGAATTATTATTAAGGCTCCCTGTTTTCCGTTTCTACGGATTTGTACAGATAAATACAGACAGAAAACAATGTGTTTTCTGTCTGCATTTATTTTTTAAAGTGGATAAATACAGAAAATGTGCTTCTTTTAAGTGACACTTCGAGCTCTCTTTCATGAATTATAGCCAAACAGCTGAGCAGTTGGACAGCATGGGAAATTAAAAAACAGAATGAAATTTTGTTTAAACAACTGCATGTGTCAACATACATTTGTGCTATAATTCTAATAATTGCCAGTGGATGTACTGTTATGTAATATTTGGAAACTTAAATAGCTAAAACACGACAGACATCAAAGTATGAGTGCGCTTCTATCATTTAAATAAATATGTAAATTTACAGTTTTACAGCTACATTTATACACAAAACACAAAATAAATATGGGTATATACAGATAAAATGGGCAAAAAATAAATATGGATAAATACAGACGGAAATGTTAAAAAAAAAAATACCATAAAACCAGGAGCCCTAATTATTATGTATGTGTGTTTAACTTTTTTTATTTAAGTTTATTTATTATATTTTTTTAAATGTATATTAAATATACTTAATTTTTTTATATATTAATTTTATTATTTAACATATTTATTATGTATTATTTTATTTTATATATAGATATAAAATTCGATATTTTATAGAACTATATTTTTTACATCGATATTTTTTTTCAATATTTTTGCACTTACCTGTTTAAATATAGGGAGTCGATATTTTGGCATTCTATAATTTTTTTCATCAATATTTTTTACTTCTATATTTTTTACCTCGATATTTTGTCAGTGAACCGCTTTTTTTACATACTAAGGGGCCTATTACGATGTCAGGTGGATGACCGTCTCAGTGTGAGAACCAACCGACCATAGGTCGGCGGTTCCGCACACCTTATCACGATGCAACAGCACATGGTTCATTCGCAAACTTCCATTTCTCAATGGGAGCTTGCGCTGCGGGTGGAAACCACCTGCAGCACAAGCTCATATTGAGAAATGGGAGTTTTTACAAATTCCTGCACCGTGTGGCAGGCACCTCATGCTGCCTGCCACACGGTGCAGGAATGTGAAGGGGGGCACAATAGGTGCCCCCAGGGCTTCTACCGGAGGGCCAGGAGAGAAGGTGGCCCTGCTAAGGGCTCCCAAAGACACTTTCCCACAGCACTTCCATGTCGCAAGGGCACACATGGAACTGCTGTCGGAAAGTGCCATCTTAATCCCGAAGGGGGAATCGCCTTCCTAAAGGGATTATGTGGCCTTTCCGATTGGCCGACGGGCTCCTCGAGCCTGTCGGAACCTAGATGGTTTCCCCGGCTGGTTTACACTCCGACCGCCGACATTATAATTTGGCAGTCGGAATGTAAACCTACCATGTAGGTCGGAAAGCCTCCGATGAGCGGTCAGAGGCTTTCTGACCAACATCGTAATCAGGCCCATAGTCTTTTATCCCATACTAAGTTAAGTACGTGGCCATCAATACATTAAGGGGCTCATTACGATGGCGGGCGGAAGCACAACCGCCGTGCTGGCGGATGCAAAAACCACCAGTTACCGCCGGCACGCAGCAGTCCACTCGCCCGCCCAATTACGATGCAAAAAGCAGGCCAAACACCGCCGGCAAGCCAGCAACACCGTCCGCCATCAAAGTGCGCCCGTACACGTAGCGGCGCAGCACAACTGACACACACCGTCCGACGAAACACGCCCCGCCCGGCGTATAAATTACGATGCCGCAAACAAACGGCTCCCACGGCTAAGAGACACCGCACGTGAAAGAGAGGCGGTAACACGGACGCAGAGCACGGACAACGAAGAAGCGGCACCCCGAGCATGAATCCAGCACTGCAGGCCCTTCCCATGCTTCTGCTGATGCACCACCAAGGACGCAACGTACCGCGGAGACGCAGGTAGGCACACACACAACAAGTGCACGCAAACAGCGCACACAGTGCAAGGGCGGAAAAAGCGGACAACCCCCACCAGCGCGTGTACACTACACATCCACCATTGCATCCACATATGACACACAGGCCAAATCGTAACATCGCGGAACACATGTGTACACACCACCTGGGACTAGGAACCAACCACCCCGTCACGGCCCCAAAGCGCCGATGACGCCGCCACACATGCGCACAACGCAGAGGCCAACCGCAGCGCCATGCATGCGTCGCACACAGACACAGGGACACAACCAAGCAGCACACACATCAGCCCCACCCCGAACGCACATGACACGTGACAGGCCTGCCACAGACATGTCCCCAACGCCCAATTCACGGACAACACCCAACGCCACACAACCGACGCACACATGTCAGTGAAGTCACGCAACAGCAGGACACACCCCAGTGTAACAAACATGGCGTAGCACACAGCGGCGGCAACACCAACTAGGAGAAGCAGGGCCCCTTCGGGAAGAGGAACGCCAGTACCACACTGAAAAACCCATACCACCCTGCACATATGAACAAGACATATAAAACGGAACACCAAAGAGCACGGGGACCGACAACAGGTGGCCCAAGAATAACATTCACCCACAAGGCACAACGCAGAGCGGAAAGGCAGCCTGCCGCCCACACAAGGGAGAGCAGACAGCACTGAATGACCTTCCATTCCAACTCCGAAACCACAGCCCTACGACAGAAGCCTGTGAATACAGCCATTGTCCAAGAATAGACCAACACAGGCATGCCGAGGAGTCCGACCACAGGGCAGATAGAGCATATCACAGAAGCACACAACGGACGGGGAAGAAAGAAGAAAACACTCCCCCATGTCGGCCACATGCAAGTTAATTGGAAGGAGTCACACAGCACTGACCTTGAACTGTCTGAGAAGCATGTGGGAAGAGGGCCCGTGTCCTCCAAACAAGCCAACAGAACACAAGTCCTGTCTCCCTACGACTACACAGAGCTCACAGCAACCCCGGAGCGTGCACATTGCAGACTGCACACACAGCCGGAGCACGCCACCTCAACGAACCGCTGCGAAATGGCAACCGCAACACACCTACCCAACTACGCCGAACAGCTCAAGCTGTACAAAACCAACCTGATACATACATTGGGATGCGATCTCCTGTCCCTGCTGAACGTAAGTTACCGACTGACTTACCGCATCACATTGTTCAGCTGCGTCATGCCCGTCTTCTACTGTCGGAGGTGTCCCTACCAGCATCCCGTCGAGATATGCTTCTCCAACCCGGCATGTCTGAAGGCGGACCTGCTACCACTACTCCTCCCTCTGGACGCACACGACAGGGCCTGCTCTGCCTATGGGGGCATGGCGTATGTGGCCAACATCGCACCCGCACTGAAATGGGACCACTGTGCCTCCACACGACGGATCATCGAGAACAGCTACATCGAATGTCACCCAGCATGCCCCATCATGGTCCTCCAAGGGACAACTTACGAACAACACCTTGACAGCCACCATCCGCTTCATTGGCTGGCAAACATGTACACCACCAATGACATGGAAGCCCTGCTGGACGGCATCGCATACCTGACAACCTGTAAATACGTCGGACCACAACGCAGGTTCCCCGAGTGACCTATGATGTCCAACCCCGCACCCATGCTTAGCTTCCGCACGGACTGGCCAGTCACCACCACAACAGCCATACCAAACGACCGGCAACTGTAACCACACCATCAACGACATCGCCATGACATCGGATATGACCGGGACATGCACACTGTTCCCCATCACATCCAGGAACACCGCATGCATCGTGGGAGGCAGTGGCATGGGCTCTGTGTATCGCACCCACATGGACGGAACTGCACGAACAACCAGGACACGACATGGATCCAGCGCACATGGACACACACACCGCTCAGTGGACATGAATAGGTCGCCTGGAGTCTGTGGGTGCTGCACCCCTCCCACCCCCGCCCCGGGAATCCCATACCAGGACCTTTGCATGGACGACAAGTGCATACAACAACAACACGACCCCAGTGACTGTGACATGTCCAGTAACCACCACAGTGCAACAACAAGTGGCACGCCGCTGCATGCACGCAAGCACATGCCCTGATGTCATCTCACATGCACGCGTGCATGAGGAACAACCGCAGCAAACCTGTCACATGGAACTGAGATGGACTGTGCCCATGATGCCAAGCGGTCTGGTAGGCTACATGTATACCGTCTGTGTCAAAGTCCGCAGCTCCGCAGCTATACGTAAATGTACATTAGCTCAGCCTTGGCCAAGCAGATGTCACTCTGAAGCCCACATCCCACATGCAACAGCCAATCACATGTAACCCCACACCCTATCCCATTTGCAATCATGCTCAGTATATCCTCAACATGTATTCCGCTGCCAGTAGTGTCCACTATACTGCATCACAGAGGACAGAAGACTCAATATAATGTTTGAAACCAAAACTGTCTCCGCTGACTCATTTCACAAGTACGAATGAGAGAGGATGAGAGTATGTGAAGTACACGGCAGTCGTGACATGACCATGTAGTCCACTGGTATTGGATGTCAACGCAAATGAGTAGCACTACTGTGGAAGACACACATGTGTCGTGTGAAGTCGTATGGACGCAGTGCTCAGGTGGGTGGGTGCGACGGGTAGATGCGCACATGCCAAGTTGGAGCACGCCGTGTTGGGAGGGGTCATGAACAGTACACCACCGCTTCCCTGGGCATTGTGAGAGGACACCTGTCGGGGGGAGTGAACACGTGTGTGCACAGCAGCCGGGCACACGTACAAAGCGGTACCAGGCGCACCTCAGCCCACCCTCTGTGGACAAGCTGGATCCTGTTGTGCGCCCGCCATGCCCCTTGACAAGGCACACACAGCCCCAGTCGACCAGGTGTAACCCCAACATAGTCAATCCGCACAGGCGATACAGGGCACGGGATGGCAGTGGAGCATGGTGTGTGAGAGGTCTCCTCGCGCTCCTCCTGGTCATATCACGCAGGCAATAGAACCTCAACGTCTAGCATGGCAAAAAGTCAAATGGAAGTGTAGGGGGACGCACCACAGCACGAGCAGCACTGACGTCACGGGAGGTGGCTCGCACCATCCCATCCATTGCCCATCATACCAACCACGCCACATGCCATTGCGACTAAGTGCAAGCGCGTGCGCCACCACCCCCGAGCCCTCCCCAGAGAGGCCAAAGAGTGAATGTGTGGGCCACCAGTCACAGACGGACGCGGCCTGGCCGCAAGGGCAGCCACAGCCACTGGGTGTCGCAGGTGGCGGATCCGGAAGGCGAAGACTGTGATGCATAGTCCATGCAGGCCGGGTCTCCATTTGGGGCACCACGCAGGTGGACGGCGTCCCGCCACACATCATACCCTGAGACAGCCCACTCGTGCAACTGGACCCACACATACACTCCTTGCCCTCTCTGGTGCGAGCTTGGGGCTGCCTGTGCAAGCGCTAGCCACGCAGGTGAGCATGCATATTGGGGGGCGAGGGGAGGACATGAGGGCTGGGGCGAAGATGACCGTATCACTGTCAGTTAGTACAAGGGATGACCCAGATGTGGAAAGGAAGAGACGTGTCCCGTGTGTACTGCAACTAGTCGCCAATCCAACTACCCCCCATGTCCGGAACGTAAGCCCGCACCTAGGCTCGCCCATCCGCCACATCGAACATACCACCAGCACGACAACCTTCCCATTCGAAACACTGACTGGGGTGGCGACCAGTGAACAATCATGTGTAGCCTACCCACGCGTACATGTGGGCCCTCCATGATCCATGTCACCTGCGGCAAAGACATGACATGCGCAATGAGGGAAGTGAGGAGAGCTGTCCGCCCCACGCACAGAAGGTGCATCAGCTCCACAGACCCAGCAGCGAGTCCAGCAGGGGTCACATGTGCAGGGGCAGCGGTGCCTGGTGTGAAGGCACATGCATATAGACAGCACATCGACCAATGTGTAGTCTGCCCACATCCACAGTCCATCATCATGCGGACATAGGAATTGAACACAGGGCAACACATCTTAGTTGGTGCACCCACCGTGACCAACAATGCGCAATCATCGACGTACCCGCCCTGTGCATGGCCCCCCACCCAACGGAGGCACATCCAGTGCCACCATCCCACACACAC
Organism: Calotriton arnoldi; assembly: GCA_963921515.1. NCBI lineage: Eukaryota > Metazoa > Chordata > Amphibia > Caudata > Salamandridae > Calotriton > Calotriton arnoldi. The sequence goes on from CAWUFW010004240.1 coordinate 409,921, forward strand.
AAGCCTTCCACGGAACATGCTGTGTCCAATGGTCAGTACAGAGTCAGCGCCCATCTGGTGGATCCTGAACAGGAGACACATGCACACACATGCCAGCTCCCACTATGTACGTCTGCCACCTGGCACGTGCAATGTAACCTCTCACCTGTGACGTGTGACTGCAAGCACACAGCCGTCTTGGCATGGGGCTGTCAATGTGGACACCAGTCAATGTTTCGGGAGCTGTGATCCGTACAGTGCTGTACATAGGGTGCAGTGCTGACACCTACTACTGTCTCATATCCCCTCGTGCCACAGGTCCCACTTGTATTGGCCGCTCAGCCCGTGCCCACATCGTCGTCGTCGTGTGCCATACTCATCCAGCCTCGGAAGCAGTTCCATGCTCAGCAGACACTCATGTTGCCGTGGCGTTGCCGCTTGACGAATATGCAGTCAGTCCCCATCAGCACGCCCGCAAGTCATTGGGGCCTAGATCCCCATGTGCATGCACATGGCAGTGGTATGTCTCACTTGCCATTGCCATTGTTGGGAGACCTGTGTAAGTGTATTGTGGCCGTGCCGTCCCAGCTTGACAGCTGGGCTGTGGCTCATGTGCTTGCTCAGTCATGTCAGTGATGTGTATGCGAAATTGCTATGTGCCGTGTTGCTTTGACATGTGTCCTCTGCCATTTACCCCAGGCGGAGACCGAACATTGACCGCCCATACCAATTGCTGGCAGACATGGACGATACAGAGGTTATCAGGAAGTTTCGGCTGGACAGGCCAACCCTGCATCGACTGTGTGCCATGTTAGAGCCCCATCTCCGTCCCCGCAGGGTGTATCCGACTGCTGTCACCCCCACGGCTAAGGTGATGGCCGCCATGCATTTCTTCGCCACTGGGTCATTCCAGCACACAGTGGGCAGTGGAGGAGGGATGTCCCAGCCCATGTTCAGCAAGGTGCTGAGGGATGTACTGGCAGCCATGATGCTGTACCGAAACAGGTACATCAGATTCCCCAGGGCTCGTGAATTGGCGGCAGTGAAGGGTGCATTCTATGCCCTTGGCAGAATCCCACACGTCGTGGGAGCCATTGACTGCACACATGTTGGCCTTGTTCCACCACAGGCCACTGAGCACCTGTACCGCAACAGGAAGCACACGCACTCCCTGAATGTGCAAGTGGTGTGCCTTGCGGACATGGTGATCACCCACGTGTGTGCCAAGTTTCCAGGCTCGGCACATGACGCACACATAATGCGCAACAGCATCTTGCCACGACTGATGGCCAATCTGCAACAGGATCGTGGCTGTATTGTCGGTGAGTATGTGGAGTGGTGTAGCGTGCTGGTTGTGCGATGCTGTCCCCTGTCCAGTTGGAATAGCAACGGTTCTCTGTGTCCCTCACACCCAGGTGACTCTGCGTATCCGAATGGGGCATGGCTGCTCAGTCCATTGAGGAATCCTCGCACCCCAGCAGACGATCGATACAATGAGGCACATGGGAGGACCAGACGTGTGGTCGAGCGTACCTTTGGCCTCCTCAAGTCCAGGTTCAGGTGCCTGGACCGCACCGGGGTGCACTGGCGTACTCCCCACAGAAGGTGTGCCAGATAGTGGTGGCGTGCTGCATGCTGCACAATCTGGCCATTCGGAAGCAGATCCCCCTCATTGTGGATGACGGAGATCAACCAGGGCCCCAGCCCGCAGACCAGGACAGCTCGAGTGAGGTGGACAGCGGAGAGGAGGAAGCTGGGAATGTGCGCCAGCAGCTCATCGCCCGCTACTTCACTTGACGGTGAGTGTCCATGTACGACGGATGATGTGTCTGTATCTGTGCAGGTGTGTGTGTGCTGTGTCAGGGTGGCCGTATGTTCACTGCGTGCAGTGTGTCAACGCTCCATGGCCAGGGTAGTATGCCACTGTTGGTGACTGTGGCATTGTGCCCTATTGCTCTGTGCGATGTGTGTACATTGCTTGTAGTTGTTGACATGTACTGTGTGATGGGTGTGTGACACACTCATTGAATGTGCTCCTGTTCTGTCTCCCACCCCTAGGTCCCTACAGGCCCTCCGGATTCCATTGCCATGCCACGCATCAGGTGCCTTTCTGCCCAAGGTGGCCGTTGTATTCCGTACAAATAAAAACACAGGGCACAAACAGCAGTTAGTGAAAAAGGTGCATTTATTCCAAACTGTGACATGTGATTGTGTGTAAGGTGATGACAAAAGTGGTGCGTGCAGTGACAATGAGCTGTCGGTCATGGCTGTGTGAAGCTCAGGGTGTACCCACTGGTTCTATGTCCATAGTCCAACACACACATGCCATCCAGCTGGCTGTGTGGAGTGGGATCGTAGAGCAAGTCAATGCAGTGGCTGGTCAAGGAAGGCTGGCTGGCTGCCTCACTTGCGACTGGAGCGTGCGAAGTCCTCCCGGGAGATCTGTTTCCTCTTCGGACGGCCCCTTCCACGTTTGGGAGGGGGTGTGTGGTGGCGACCTGCTGGTGGTGGGTGAGGTGTGCTCACTGGCTGTGGACGCAGGGGAAGTGGACACTGCTGCCCGACCCTGCGCCCTAGCAGGTGGTGGCGGAGGTGGTGTTGCTGGCCTTGCCTGTGACCCCACCGCCACCACCAGCTGGCCCATGAGGTCCACGAGTTGGTCCATACGGGACACGAATTGGCCCATATGGGCGTCCATGGACCTCAGCACCCCCAGCACCTCCCGCGTGTCTGTAGCAGACCTGACCCATTGTTCTTGGGCCTCCTCATAGGCCCCAAGGACTCTGGCCATTTGAGGCAGGGCATGGCTCCCAGGGGAGGCTGGCGTTTCCCTGACCCTGCTCCTCCTACCAGTCCTGCTGCCACCGGCCTGCCCACTAGCCACATTGCACACCACGGTCCTCGCTGTGGCTCCCAGGGTGGATCCAGTCGGCCGGGCCACCACCTGCGCTGGGGCTGGTGCCAGCGAAGACGTGGTGGTGGTGGTGGCGGTGGTGGTCGGTGCGGCGATGGTGGCGGTTGCGGCAGTGGTAGTGGCCGCAATGACCGTGGGTGTGGCCGCAACGACAGTGGCAGCAGGGGGCTGGGACTGTTCAGCATCCCTGGATGATGGGTTGGTGGGTAGGAGGGGTCCTGGGGAGCGGCTGGGCCCTGCCACACCAGATGGGCCTGCTTGGTGGTCCGTGTCCGAAGAGGAGGACAGATCCTCCAGATCCGTGTGTCCTCGTTGGGGGCTTGTGGGCTGGCTGTGCTGGCTGCTGTCTCCATCCCCAGCATCCGGCAGTTCGTCACCTGTGGAGAGAATGAGATTTGTTATTGTGTTGCACCTGGCGAAGTATGTATTTGTCGTCTGACATTGGCAGTTCGTGCAATCTCGTACATGGGTTTCCCGGAGGCGAGTGTGTGGCTGTGGCATCTGTAGTTGTGTGTGCTAGGCAATGGGACTGTGTGCTGTGCACATGTGGCATGGGACGGATTGGCCATGCCGATGGGTGTGTTGCTGTGCCCCTACTCATTGTGACTCTGGTGTATGCGGGCTCCTGGCCCATCCTGGGTCTGGTTTGTACTTTGCTTTTGGGGTTCATATGGAACGCTTAGGCACCCATATGGCAACATGGGGGCCATGCCCCAGATTCGCATTTGGGAGGGAATATGCTTTTGGGGTTCAAATGGGACGCTTAGGAACGCATATGGCAACATGGGGGCCATGCCCCAGATTCACATTTGGGAGGGAATATGCTTTTGGGGTTCAAATGGAACGCTTAGGAACGCATATGGCAACATGGGGGCCATGCCCCAGATTCGCATTTGGGAGGGGATATGCTTTTGGGGTACATGCTGTAAGCCATGGGTGCCGAACGTGACATGTGTTGTGGCAGCATGACAGTGCATGGTTTGAGGTGTGTGCATGCTTGACATGGCCTGCATATTTGCTGTCTGTTGTGATTACTGGACATGGCATTGGACGCATCGTTATGAGTGAGTGTTGGTTGTGTGCCAGCCAACGTATTGCAGTTGTCCCATCTCCTTGGTGTGCGTGCTGCCCTGTGCCATGTGCATCACTGCAGTGCTCGGGGGCCCATGTTGTGTGTTGTTGCTCACAGTGTGTCGTGCGCTTCATTGACTTCTGGCACATGGTTGGTCATGGGCATGTGTCTTAGCGTGACTGCTGTATATGTGGCAGCTGTGCGGATGACATGCCTTTCATGAGACTGGGGCTGACGGATGGGATGGATGGTATGTTGTATGTGCATGGTGTGTCTGTGTGTTTGATGGGTTCAGTGGTGTTCGTGTGCATTTATGTTGTTCCGCTCTGTTGCGTCTAGTGTTGTTTGTCTTACATAGGCGTAGTTGTGGGGTGTGTGGTTGACAGGCAGTAGGGGCTACATGGACTGGACTTCAATGGTGTTTCGGTTGTGTGTGATGGGTTGCACAGTGGCTGCCGTGTGGTACTATGTTCAGTGTGGCTTGTGCATGCAGACGTGGCTCCTTGGGTGTTGCTGTGTTTGTGATGGGTCATGTGGGGTGTGAGTCTGTGGTTCATGTCCGTGTGCACATTGTTCACTTGTTCGTGACGGTGGGCGGTGCTGCGTGTTCGTCTGCTACGTGACATGTCCCATGTGTTGGTCGTGTTACGGCCCTCATGCCTCCAGTAATCCAGCCCTGTCCAGTTTCCCACCTGCAGGTTGTTCGGGCGTGCACTGTACTGGATGCCACATGGTTCTAAGCGGGGGGTGCTCCATGTTGCAGGTCTGTGGGGGTGGGGGGTGTTGTGGGTCGTAGTGGTGGCTGGACACCCACTGACACCGATTGCTGTGGACCGTGATGTCTACCTTTCGGCTGTCGTTGTGCACTGCGGTGGCTGACACGTGGCTGTGGGGTGTGGGGGATGCTCCTCCTTGCTGTACTGTGGGACTAGGGGCCTGGTGTGTTTTGTACTTGGGCTGTCCACCCTCCCACCCACTGCACTTTGTGTTCCTGCCACTTAACTGTTACTTGTCGGTTAGTGCAGCTATGGCGGACACATGGGTGTGGTGGGTGCTCGTTGTGGCGCTTCTGGCATATTTGGGGACCTGTTGGTGGTTACGTGGCTGGCTGAGTGTACACATGTCCCCACGCATCTTACAGTTGTTCTGTTTGGGCTGTGTGTGGTGGTGTCTGTTGCATGTGTGTGTGATGTGTTGTGTATTGTGTGCTGGACATGGGGGTGTTTGTCCCTGGGAGCTGTGGCATGGTGGTAGTGCATGTGAGTACATAGCGGTGTGCTGGTATACATTAGTTTGTACTTACCAGCCTCCACTCCCCCTGCTAATCTGGCGAGGATCTCGGGATGTATGATGACTCGCACCTTCTCCTCCCACGCTTTGAAGGTCTTGAAGAGCGCGGGATTCCCTCCGCCAGTGACGGCAGCCAGCTCTCTGTTTTTGCCCTCCTTCTTCTTGACCAGGCTCTTGACGTCATTCCACCGTTTGTTAATTTCGACTCTGTTCCTGGGCAGGGTCCCGACTGCATTGACCTGGTCTACGATCCGGTTCCACATTCTGTTTCTGGTGGCTAGTGGTGTGTGTTGGACCATGTTCCCATAGATTTGTGGGTGCACCTTGATGATCTCGTCGACCATGACCGTCAACTCAATGGGCGTGAACTTGGGCATTCTTTGTGGTGCCATGCTGTTTGTGGTGCTGGTGTGGTGTGTGTTGTGTAATGTGCAGGGGGTTTGTGGTGCCGGTGTTTGGTGGTGGTGGTGGTGGTGGTTGTGATGTGTGCGTTTCTGTGGTGTGCTGCTGTCCTTGCTGTGTCACTGTGTCCTCTCCTCTCCTCTCTGGTTTGCGATGTTGCAAGGGGTTGTGGTCTGTGGGAGTTCTGCTTTTGTACTTACCTATGTGGGTGTGTCCTCATGGTCTGTTGTTTTCAGGTGTGTTGTGTCTGGTGTTCTGGCCTTTGTAGTTTTTGTTTGTCCAGGGGGTGTTTTCGGGATGTGTACTGTGCTTGTGTATTTGTGCGTGCCTTGCTGTGTGGACTTATTGGCCATGTTGTGTGCTATTGGTTTTGTGAGCGGATGGTTTCTGTGCAGGGACGTGGGCGCCATGGTTTCTGCCGTGTCGATTGGCATCGGCGTTGTTTGCGCTGGCGGGCGGTATATTTGTGGTTTTCCCGCGCTCATGGCGGTGCGATCGTAATTTCACGTGCGGTGTGTCGGCCGTGAGGGCGGGCGGTTTTGTGTTGTCGTGCGTGTTTCCGTCCGTGGCGGGCGGTTTGACTCCGACTCGGACGATGGCGGGCGGTATTTTGTGTGATTTTTCCGCCGATGGCGGTTTTCGGTTTGTGTTATCGTAATGGCGTGGTCGGTGTTCAGACGGTGTATGCGGGCGGAATTTTGCCGCTTCCATGCCTGGCGGATTTATTTACGCCGGGTATCGTAATGGGCCCCTAAGGGCCTTATTACTAGTTTGGCGGTCCCATGGATCACCGTACCGGTAGTGGCAGTCCGAGCATGGAGAGCTTGGGAGTCCGACCGCCGTATTACGAGTTGGGCGGATCGCCTTTGCGAAGACCGCGGTTGAACCGCTGAGACCACCAGCAGACCGACGACCACCGGGTTTGCTGTCAGGGATAGGCAGCCACCATAGGGTGGTACAGGAAAGCAGCACCACCATGCATATTATGAGTTGCCTTTTCCACGAGTGGACCGCAGTGGTCCGACCGCCTGCTTCAAGATGGCGGTGATGAAGGATTTGGGGTGCATACTCATACCTTTCTTGTTCTTCCAGGCAGATCCCAACATGGATGCCATTTTTCAGGCCCTCCCTTCACAGCAGGATCTTCACCCCGAGGAATACGACCCAGTTTGCAAAGATCTACAGGTGAGTCTTTTTCGTGCCATATACCCATTGCCAGGACTGCCCACATATGGATTGAACCCTGGAAATGGGTAGATGGTATTTATCCACATGTATCATTCGTATGTGTGCATCCGACACATATGCAGTCAAAATGCACACACAGGCATTGATACATTTGGAAAAAGTACTCCCTCCACCGCCGCAAGATCTCACAGCCACCCCGCCGGCACCGTGGGGTCAACTCGCAATACAGTGGTCTTTGGACCGCTCGTGCAGTGGGCAACTGGTGGGGGTGAATGCAGTTCTCCGGTAGTCGGACCGTTAAACTTATAATAAGGCCATAAGTTTGGAAGTGTTTTAGTGCTTAATTTAACGATTATTAGGCAACATGTTCCAACAATTATCTGTATTATCAGGAAACTCTATCTCAGTTTGCAGCGCATGACGCCACTCACACCCGATTACCAGACTTGTGAGGCAGTGTAGCCTTTTGTACCACAATGAGCCACTGTAAGAGAAGGACACAGCACATTTCCCGGGCTTTTTGGACTCTGGGGGCATTACTTATACCTGTTGCCTTGATTCTCAAGCCACTCTGCAGTTTAAGTACAAACACAAAGGTGAATCTTCCAGATAAAACAAACAAAAGCTAAGTCATAATTAACAATTGGATGCCCATCTATTGATCTAGACAGCTTTTTGATATTAGTCTCCTTGCTTTTGGAGTAATCTGTAGCTAATTGACTACTGAGTTGGATCACTTTTTTTATTTCCAAGGAATCCTCTAGTGTTAGTTTGAATTGCTAATTAAATTTAAATCACAATGTCTTCCAGGTCATCATTGTACATATTGTGTGCATTCACTGTGTAATAATTGGTGATGATTATTTATTTATGATAAAAAAAGATTGCACCTATGTTTATAGTGAATACACATGATTTTAAATGCATTGACTATGTTTTTTTGAAGCAACAAGGTTTAAACTAGACAATGGAGCACACAAATGATGGTGGGACCACGTACTAACTACATCACTTTTTATAAATATGAATACATAAAAATAATTTTTTTTTAGCTAAGTGGGATTTTTTGTTAATCTTTTAAAAATAATGTTAGTTTAATACATTTAAATTAATTAACTCTTTCTAAAAATGTAGGTAATAGTGCTTTCTCATTTTTATTTTGCTCTACATTTAAACTATAAAAATTATTTACATTAATATTTAACATAAAAAAACATTTGTACTAGTTTTTTCAAGTTTAATAAACTATTTAAAATTTCCCAATACTTTGCCATGGGGAGATCTGCAGTGGTGGAGAGCTCCCTATGGTAAAATATAGGGAAATATGAAATGACTTATTAAACTAAAATATAATAAACTAAAATATGTATATGCTAAATAATAATGCAAATATTTTTTTATATTTATTAAAAAGTATTATGAACTTAATTTCAAATTTGAAATGTAATTATTTTCAATATATAAAATTACATTATCATGTTTTTTCAGAATTTTAAATAAAAAAAAATCAAATCATACCTAAAGTAGATAAAATATATATTTTCATTATGTAGGAATAATTGTTCAAAGTGCTGTAGAGAATTAAGGGGCTGATTAGGATGGCGGGCGGATGTTCACCGCCGAGCCGGCGGTGGCGACCGCCGGGCCGGCGGTGGACATCCGCCCGCGATCGCAACTCAGAAAACCGCCGGTCAGATTAGGATGGCGGTGGTGACCGCGGCGGTGGGAAATTCCGACCGCTGCTTTTCCGCCGGTTGCCATCCGCACTCCTGCCTGGCGGACGGAGCAGGACCGGGATAATGGTGGCGGTGCCGAGCAGGCTCCGCCGGCACGATTATGATGCCGGCGGTAGCCAGCCTTTCCGCAGCGGTCAAACCACCATGGAAAGGCTGGCGGAGATTGTCTTCTGGGGGCCTGTTGCGGGCCCCCAATGTGTTGGGGGGGTGGTGTGGGTGCACTGGGGGGGTACCCATGGTCCCCCCCTTCATTTCCCTGTACCAGGTGGCAGGCACAGTGCAGGGAAATGCAGGACATGCTCCTTTCTACATCGCGGCGGTGCTGCGGGCAGCAGCAACCGCCGCAATGTTAAAGCCCGCGATCGTACCGCCGCTGTCGGATTTCGACCGCGGGCCATCGTAATTCGACCGGCGGTTATGTCGCGGTCCATGCGGGCGGTCTTTTCCCGCTACCATGGCGGTCGGGGAGGTTTTCCGACCGCCATCCGAATCAGCCCCTAAGTTATTTAATTGTATATTTTAATAAAAATGTATGTTACATTAATTTCCAAATTCAAAAAACATTAAAATACGTTAAAATGAAACACAAATGTTTTATTTGTACATAGTTGTTTTCACGTTAAGCTAAACATACTTATATTTTGAGCCATTTCAAATAATTTTATTTTATTTAACATTATTTGCTATGGGGTTTATTTTAGGTCTATACTCCATAATTTTCTGAGGGAGGGTATTGCAGTAGCAGAGGTTGGCCATATGTGGTACTGGACCACTCTGAGCTGTAGTACATTTACTACTCGTTTGGGCCTTTTATGGCTGTAGTAACTTTAGAAGTGCAGTTTGTGAATGGAATTAAGCTTACTCTTTTGTGGGTGGATGCACATCTGTCCCTAAACCCCTCCCTTAAGCGCTGCTTACTCCTCTCTAAACCCTACCTATTTTGTAGTATTAATACCCCATTACTAAACCACTCCCCCGTCCCGACACATTTACTAATAAGTAGTAAACTTACATGTGTGAGGATCTTTTCATAGAAAAGAATGGAGAGGTGGGGGTTTACACTCATAGGTTAGTGGATAGCATTTTGTAGTACTTCAAAATGCAGTTTGTGAATAGGATCCTATGTTTGTCTTCTTGTATATATAATCATTAATGGAACCTGACATTTACTTTGTATGCCAAGGCTAGATTAGGAATAGGTTAGCACAGTGGCGGCTGGTGATGTTTGTGAGTGGTGGTGCTGGGCTTGGTGTGAGGGGGAATGGCACGACATTTTTTCGGGAGGTTAGTCGCCGTTTCCTGTGCAAATCGTATTTAACAAAACTGGGATAAAAAGCTGCATTTTTCAGCTCAATTTTTTAAAATAAACAGAACAAAAATGAATAGCTTTCCTAGAAATGTTTACTCCTTTATCAAATTACTTTAGAGTACAAAGTCTATTTCTCATCCTGCTGCTGAAATAGTAGTATTTGTAATATGGATCTCAACATAAAGCTATGAGAGAGGAACTATGCACACTTAATTTTATAGTGAATAACAAACAGATCATTTGCAAATTATAACATGGGCAGCAGAAGTAGCCTTTGTAAGTTTGAGCACAACACCAGCAAGGGTTGAAAGACAGACTTTACATGCCCCTAGCAGTTGTCACCTAATTAACTGATTATATCAGAAAAAACGATGCTATACGACCCCCTGCATTTCTGCCTGGACCTAAAGTAAAAACAAAATGTATCCAGGTGGCTGGCATAGATGCCAGTTTCAACCCAATCTACTTTTTTGTCCTCCAGAAATCTCCAAAATCAAAACTACAAATCGCAGATTGCAACTTTGCTGTTGGCTGAAAAAGAAAAAATAGCTGAAGGTGTCTCACAATCCTTTCTGAAATGTATTACATTACATTGACATAACTACTTTGCTCAACTTATGGTAAAATGTCACTTAAAAGTGTCACTTGTAAGCATTTGAATGTCACACACAAATGCACTCAAAACATGGACATTTCACACATAGGCAGTCTGGGAGCTTGGCAGCTATGATGACATACAATTACAAAGTCACACGCCACCCACCTCCGGTGCAGTGAAGGCCCTATAACCGTGTGTACTCGTGCCATTAATGTGTTTGAATTGCATTGATTTTCAATCGCATTTGCCATATATAGAATGCCTCCTACTCATGACCATATTGAAAGGTTATCATAGGCAGTGACATGATCATTTTACGATTCGAAATAAACAAAGTTGGGCGTAGTGGGTGAAAGGTAGGTGCATGAATGTTGAAAGGCAGATGCAATTTTCATAATAATTGCACTGCACATTTTGCTGGATACTCCGGTCCACAGAGTTTCTCCTTAGGCGCTTACAAAAACACATTCCATTCCACCAAAAGCAACTTCTAACAATTTTTTTTACAGCAAACATAATAAAGTGATGTTGGGGTCTCATAATACCAATTTTCTCATTAACAGCATGTGTGCTAGCTTATATTATTATCACCGGAAATTGTAACTCATTTAAATGTGACAAGAGATGTTTTAAAATAGTGTCGGATTTCGACAGAAAAGGCGCTGTGCTTCTGAAGAACTGACTTTCCCATAATATGTCTTTGCTTATGGGGTCCCCATCATTTTATGTGCCTCTGCCCTCTACCTGAATGCCGAGTAATTAATCATGCCAGATGCCAAGGGTTATGCATGGACGCATGTCGGTGAGTGGGGCCCAACAGTGCAGACACAGTGCAAAATGTGTTAGGTGGCGCCTGAAAGTCACATTATTTATGCATTGTCCACTCCTTAGGCAAAATTCCCCCACCACCCCCCAAGGCCTGCTGCAGTGCACTCCCACGTACAATGAATGAGCCCAATTACAACTAACAAGATGGGCCTGGGTCCGGCAGCTGTCAGATTCTTTTAAAGGTCCTTACTTGGTGAACTGCCAAGTGCCGGCCCGACTCCTTCACATGTGTCCACAAGTCACGACAGGAACCTGCAGTGCTTTTTGGTACCACCGACACTGCAGTAAATCATTTGTCTGTCTGAACAGACACACACGGAATGCACTATTGCAAAATTGGCGCTGCGCCGAACTCTACAGTGTGGGAGCACTGGCTGTCTCAGACACCACTCAAGTCGAGTCTGCGCAGACTCGATTTCTTGCCCTCCTGCCTGCCAAACCCTTTCCCAACTCATCACAGGGTGGGGTCCGGGGTCCCACCCACACCCTGTAACGAGTTGGGAAAGGGTGGGGGTGACAATACTCTCCGCTCCCTGATTGACGTGGAGGCTTAGCAATACCGGGCGTGTATTAAAAACGCCTGGGACTAACTTTACCTCCACGCCATCAGGGGGTGGAGACTGGGCCTGGATGCTAAGGGGCCGATTCCGATAGGAAATCTCTCCGACCGAGCCGGACCCGGAGAGATTTCCGACCGAATCGGACCCTAGCAGTCCGACCGAACGAGTACGATGGGTTCGCATGCTATCGGACTCGATTCGGTCGGACTCCCATTGAAGTCAATGGGAGCCGGTCGTACAACGCGTACGCGGGCTCCCATTGACTCAATGGGTGCGAGGCGAACAAGGGCACCCCCTATAGCGGGTACGCGTCGAAGCGGGTCGCGCCGTACAAGCACAGGTAGGGAGGACCCATGGGTCCCCCCTGTGTGCGACTCGCGCGGCTAGGCATACAGGGGGGGTCCGACACGGACCCCAAAAGTGCAGCTCCGACTGCTCTTTCGAGCCGGACGGCGCGAGTCGGTCGGACTGCTCGCGGCACGCATCGTACTTACCCGGCCGGGGAACGTCTCCATTGCGCGGTGCGAGTCGTGTCCGTGCGAGTCGGTCGGAGCGGTTGGGTCACGCAAACGAGTCGGTCGGCGATTTCGCATACGTTTGCATCGTACTCGCTCGCCCGGATGCACGTCCGACTCGGTCGGGAATCAGGGCTCCGAATCGGATCCGGTAATGCCGAGTCCGATTCGGAGCCCTACCGGCCGAGATCGGAATCGACCCCTAAGTCTTTGCCGAGCTGATGACCTCACAGCCCTCAGGGCTGAGAGGTGGTCAGCCAGGCAAATACTTAGGCTTTGGGCATACCCAGGGGAGCAGTTAAAACGCAGTGTTAGTCACGTGTCTGCATTGCTGTCGCTGAGCACAGCAACACTGCTGGTGTCGGTGAGTGGAGCAGACAGTGCCCCTCCCCCGTTCTATAAATTTACAAGGAGGTATTTTTTTAATTGAAAAACAGCTTTAACTTTATGATTGCTTTAGTTTTTTACTATGGAAGTAAAGGGGGTGGAGCCCCGATGCCCGTGCACAGAAACCGCTGCTGGGTTAGCAACTGGTTCAAGTAACAAAATCTTGGGCTGAGTATGAGTTTGGTGCAGTTGCACAACCTCTACGCTGGCACAGCTGTGCCAAACCCACACAAGGACCGTCCACCGTATTATGAGTTGAACTTGTGTATGACGGACAGTCCTATGCCCAGGTACCGCAATGGGAACGGCAAAAAAGTTCCAGCATGGCATGGATGGTGACATCCATGCTGTGCTGGAACTTTGGGGGGTATAGAGACAGGGGGGCACATGATGTGCCCCCCTGTTTGTATCCCCATGGCAGGGGGGGCATGATGGCCCAGTAGGGCCCCATTTTTGTTCCTCCATGCCAGCCTTTTCATGGCAGGGCTCCCACCATGAAATGGCTGGCGGTAGCGTAACTTGTAATATGCTCAGTGGGACTCCGCCAGTCCCGCTTAGCATCTTACATTGTGGCACAGATGCACCACCGCCAGGGAACAACTGTTCCCTGGCGCAGCCGGTGGTCGTCTGCCGCAACGACTTTCAAAGTCGTAATGCGGCGGACCGTGGACCGCCACCGCGAGTCTGGCAGTCGGAAGACCACCAGACTCGAAGTCAGGCCTTCTATTTTAACTGTGTTTAAAATTTGCATGGGTTTTTGACAAAATGTTTACATATGCTCATACTGCCAATTATTTTGAGAGGAATAGTTGTGGCATATCATATTTAAGACCTCTGTTCTGAAGAAAGCCTGTCGGCCCATTAATTAGTTTATAATTTGCTGAAACATGTTGACGATATAGGGATAGGAGGGATGTGTGTGTACCCTCAATATTTGGAACTTAGGTGTTATTAAATCTTACCCTAGGGAAGCACCATTAAAATAATGTTGTCAATAAGGTAATTTTAACAGATGCTGTAGGGCTCCTTTTTTACTTTCAGCTAACGGGACAGCGCTAATTAGAAAATAACACAGATGCATACAAAGGTTAGCACAACCTCTAAGAGCTCCCAAGAAAGCAGCCAATCTTTACATGGATCACTCTCAGGGTGAGGAGATCCCCTTAGAATGAAGCATGCTGTGTCAGTGGGTGAGGATCTCATGGTCTAATAATGAATAGGATCTACCAGGTGCCAACCTGACTGTCCAAAGCATCAGGCCCATCAACACTTCTGGTTATTGAAATAACATATACTATATGATACCTGTTACGGCCAAGTTTCACCAGCTTCCTGTAATTAAGATAACACCACAATATAATTTAGTGACACTTTCCGAACAGTGCCAAAGCTTAGGACAATATAACCTGCCAGGTGATCTGTTGCAGCTGCCGCCACGTGCATTTACGATGCCCTGCTCAGTTCAATGCAATGCATCTATAACAATGCAGTCCTCAGAGAACAACCTAAAAACTATCTATTCTCTAGAAAGTGAAGAGCTGTTCGGTTGAATGATTCATTTAGCTGTTTGAAGCCTTAACAGCCACAAGCACTTTATGAAGAAGACTAACATAACATACTAAAGACTCACACAGAGAATGCTATTGGTATTTTAAGAAAATGCGTTTTTGTTGTACCCTACTCATATGGATAATGGAACAAGCAAGTGCAGGCAACACAATAGACTCAGATATTGATGGTTTTATTTGCCTAGGATGATTTTTGTTCTAGCTTTCATGCTAAGAGGATGGCTTTGGGGCTGCACATCAGTTACTGGCTCACCTTGAAATGGAAACTGCGATCAAAGATTATTTTTACCTCCTATTGCAGTATTTGCCATTCCTTGCTCTACATCCCCATACAGTTCTGCTCTTGTGTGGGCATGTTTGAACACTAAGGGGCATATTTACATGAAAATGGCGCAGCACAGTACAGCAAGCAATTTTACAGGGCTGAGCTGCATAGTTTTCAAAACGCAGGGATGCAACGTATTAACAAGAATACGGCGCAACCCTGTGCTCACACCTGCACCAGTGGTAAAACCGCTAAAAAGCTGCCTGGCACCAACACAGGCACTCTTGCACCATAGTGCAAAGGTGACTGTGCTGCAGAGTTGCTTGTGTTTGTGCAGGAAGGGATACCTTCCTGGACAAAACAATCATTAATTGCGTTTTGCTCCTTCTAAAGATCAATAAACGAGGAGAAATAAAAGTATTTCTCCTCATTGCCCCACATTAATGCCTCCTTTTGAAAGGCTTTAGTTATTGGCGCTGCGTCAGATTTACAGATAATTGTAAATCTAAAGCAGTGTCAAAAAGCCATGGGTGTTGCTGGGGACACCCACAGCAACACCCATTGCATACCCCTTTGCCAAAGAAAACTGCGTTGAAGAAAGCCATATTTACAAGGCTGTGTTAAGCCACGTAAAGCAGCTTAGTGCAGCCTTGAAAATATGAGCTAGCACAGAGCGCCACAGGAGCGGCAAAAAAAGTGACGCTCTGGTGGCTCTAGAGGTTTGTAAATATGCCCCCTAACCTGGTCATTCTCTAAGTTAGCACATGAGTACCTACCAGGGCAAGACTTCCACTTGCTGAAGCAAGTGTAAGGGCTGCCATAGACCTAGCATGAGTAGTAGCTACACCAGTAACAGGATTGCATCACACCTAAGAATCAAACACACTGTAAACCTGATATGAGAATGTTTATATCAAGCAATGTACAAAGAAAAGCCCCATAGATGGTAGTTTCAATTGGTTTCGCTGGCCATTGTTGAGTGAGCGACTTACTTGGCTTCCTTGAAACTTTTGCAGTGAAAACCACGAGGAGTACTGATTACTGTTAATGCTTTCTGAGTGCTTTGTCGATGACCATTCCTTGCACTTCCTTGAGCATTACAGGACTTATTCCTTTACTTCATTCTACATGTTGACAGGAGATTGTCAACTAGCTTAATTGTGGTGCGTACCTTTTTGAAATTTTTTCTTTTGCTGTTTCACGCCATCTGGTCTTTGAAGTGTCTCAGGCGATAATGGGCATAATATGGGCAGATTAAAGAACTCGGTCCCCTATTATGAACACCTCTTCTGCGCCAAAGATGTCTTCCTCACCTTCGCCCTCTTCCAAAACTGGTCAGGCTGCATCTACGTCTACATACAAGCGAGTCAAACAGGACCGGCCTTCTCCTGTCCAGCCTTCTTCACCTATCTCTCTTGAACTCATGCTGGAAGAAATACGTGCGCTCCGTCAATTTGTTGAAGAAACCAACACTTGCATACATCTTGATGACAAATGGTCGCAAATGGAAACAAGAATTTCAGCACTGTAGCAACGTGTCAGTGATGTGCAGGATGAGGTGTGAAACATTTCAACCCTGGAAAAGGAGGTGGTTATGTTGAGGGTACACTCTGAAGACTTGGAGAACAGAAACAGGCAGAATAACCTCTGCCCTTCATGGTATCTCGGAAGACCTTGAGGGCAATGACTCAGTTTCATTCTTTACTTCTTTTTTGCCCCAATTAGTGAGCTTACCGTCCTCCACAGTGCTGAGGGCCCATCGCTTGGGTTGGCGTCCTAAACTCTCATCTACCTCACCTAAATCCAGAGGAGTGATTATTTTCTTTCTTCCATTTGCTGGCATACTTAAAGTTCTCAATGCAGCGAAGTCCAAAAAACACATTTTCTGGCAGGGGAGTAAGATTTTCATTTCACAGGATGTTTCAAAAGCTACAGCGGCTAAACAAAGAGAGTTTCTTCGACAACAACTTTGTGCTTTAGGTGCTCATTTTGGACTGTTCCACCCTTGTCTTTTCAAAGGGACTTTTCAGAACAAAACATCTTCTTACACATTTCCTGCAGATCTTCAAGACTTTCTTCATCTTCATCCCACCAGTTCCATGGATACTTCTGGTCCTTCAGCAAGATGACTAGATCTCAGGAGCCTCCTGAAAGTTTTATCATAGACTTTTAGTTGTTTGGTCTTTTTTGCATATGCTATCTTGTGCTGTTTTGTTACGATTGACTAGATATTTGCATCCATTTACTAACCTCTTTCTTTTTTCCCTGTTGTCTAGTGTATTGTTGTCTGGTTTTGTTTCATTCATCCATTGATGCGTTTTGCCCTTTTGCTGTGCCGTCTTCACCCTGTGCTGTCATCGACCCCACCCTACAGTTCATCTTTAACAGGTATGTTTCTACAGTTGTCTATGTTTGACAAGTATTGTCTTTTCTTTCCTGATTTTCATCCTTCTTTTTTTCTGCTATCTATCTTTAGGTCTGTTCTCCTTCTCTACCCTTTCTATCTTTCTTAATTTCCCCATGTTTGTAGAATTTATCATAGAAGACCTTTCCTTTGCATATATTACTTGCTTTATCATTAGGATTTATTTCCTGGAATGTCAAGTGGTTTATTAACCCAATAATAAAGGCAGAAAATGTTGTCACATTTAGCTAAACATAACCCTGATCTAGTCCTCCTCCAAGAGACCCACCTAACTGACCCTGAAGCTCTCAACCTTAAACGTGGATGGGAGAGCTCCATCTTTGTTTCTTCTGCATCTGCAAAAAAGACTGGTGTCATACTTCTTTGTCATAGAAGCTAAAGTTAGTTACTACTTCTCAAGAATCAGATGCAGATGGGTAATTGTTCAACTCATTATCAATGATATCCCCTTAACAATATGTAACATTTATGGACCTACCCAAATGGATTACTCCTTTTGTTCGATTATCACAAAAAAAAGATTTGCAATATGACAACCTTATTAGTTTGGGAGGAGACTGCAATCAAATAATAGATCCTTTTATTGATCGTCAGTCTCCAGTTAAATTCTTAACCATAAGCTGCATAAGCAATTCCACTCATTCCTTACTCAGCGTCTCATGGAGTTTATGTAGTCCATCTAGCAGAAAATTTTCTTTCTTCACTCCACCTCATGGTTCGCTTTCTCGACTTGACCATATCTCTAGGTCACTCTCCCAGTGTTTCATCAGTTCCACAATGGAACCTATTGTGATCTCTGACCATGCTCTAGCTATAATGGATTTTGATTTACTCCTGGTACATTCCAAGTCTAACAGATGAAGGTTTAACAATTCACTCTTGCTTGGCTTTGCTTTTTCTTCTTCTTTTACTAATTTCACTGAGGAATTCTTTTCTATTCATGCAGCTCCTGACATCTCCCCTCAATTACGCTGGGATACATTTAAAGCTGCTGTAGGTGGACACATTATTGACATTGTTTCTAGGAAGAAAAATCCTACATTAAACAACATCACTCCTTATTATCAACTATTAAACCACTAGAACATCAATACTACTCTTCCTCTTCTAAACCCGATTTGCAAGAACTTATTTGTGCATAATTATATTTTAATAAAATCTCTACAAACAAGGCTTCTTCTATTTTACTTCGTATCAGTGCTTGCTACCATGGGGGTCGCACTCAAATGGGGAAGCTTTTAGCTGATTATTTAAAGATCCGGGAACAACGCCATATGCTAGACTCTGCAACAACGGATACAGGGAGCTCTATTTTTAAGGACAATGAGATCTTGGATGAGTTTGTAAAGTATTACCAAACTCTCCACACCCCTGAATTTCTATCCCATCCATCTCAGATTAATGCCTATTTAAAAGATGTTAAAAATCCTAATTGTGGACACATTGATTTCTCTCCTCTAGAAACTGATATTCTCCTTTCAGAAACTCTTCAAGTTCTTCAATCCCTTAAGATGAGTAAGATCCCAGGCACAGAAGGTTTCACGGTTGCATTTTGCCTTTACTTCTCCAACCTTTGCTTCCCAGATTATTACATCTTTTTCAAATCGTCTCAATTTCTGGATCCACTGATACCTTTCAGGAGGCCACTTTCTGCAAACACCACAGACCAACTTTTCTGGTTAATGTGGATTATAAAATCTTTGCCAAATTGTTAGCTTTACTCCTTGTTCCCTTTTTGCCTTTGATAATCGGTAAGGAGCAGTCTGGGTTTGTCAACGGTAAACTTGCATCTGATAACCCTAGATTGTTCTTTAATGTATTGAACAAAGCTACTTTCCATTGAATCCCGGTGTTCCTGAAAGCTGTCTATTATCTCCTTTCTTATTTATAATGGCTCTGGGACCTTTTCTGTCTAGTATTAGAAATAACTCTGCAAATCATGGATTCGGTTATGGAGATAAGTATTTGAAACTTGCTGCTTAAGCAGACGATATACTCCTTTTCCTTCCTAATCCTGACTATTCTGTTCCTGCCTTGCTCCATGGGATAACTAGTTTTTCTCTTGGTCTCAGGCTATAAGATAAACTCGGATAAAACTGAAATTCTTCCACTTACTAAATTTTGTTTTAAACACCCGTTTATAGATAAAGGTTTTCATTGGAATACTACCAAGATCAAATATTTGGGTATCTGGCTTACTCCTTCTATTAAGGACTCTCTTAATGTCAATATAATGGATTGTTTGGATAGGGTCGATAAATGTCTTTCGTCATGAAACCCTCTGTTTTGCTCTTGGTGGGGTCGTCTTGACTCCATCAAAATGACGATTTCACCCATTAGCTTATATATTTTATCCATGATTCCAATATATATGCCTGATACATTTTTTTAAAACTTAGATTCAAGATTATCTAAATTATTTTGGAGTAATAAAAAATCTAGAATTTCTTTTACTCACTTCGGAAATCCAAGCAGGAGGATGGGGTTAATTTTCCAGATTTTTGATTATACCATAAAACTTTCAGCTTAAGACAAGCATCTAGGTGGGTTTCTTCATTACAATCTCCATTTACTCCCTGATGGCTGGACAGTGAATGCTATTTCCTTATTCCATTTTCTCCCAGAGATATTTTGTCCTTCCCCTCTAACACTTCTATTACAGCCTCTCCGCTTTTCAAACATACTTGTATCCTATCAAAACCATATTATCAGTCCCAAATGGCGACTCCTAACTCTTTCCTACACTCCCCTCTTTGGTTTAATAATCTCATCACTATTAATAATAAGTTATTTTGGAAATACTGGGGACAAAAGGGTATAGTATGGGTCCAGGATTTATTCTCTAATGAGACTCCTCTTTCTTTCTGAGAGTTCCAACAATTGTTTAATTGCCCTCGCTCTTTTTTACCTAAATATCTTCTCGTAAATATTTTCAAGATGTTCTTTATTCGTTGCCAACTCTCTCATCTTCATCAACTTCGCAATCCTCTTTCTGCTCTGTTTTTTCATCTATTCCTAAGGACTCACTAATCTACAAACTTCTTTGTTCCTCAACTATCACAAGACCTAAAACTAAAGTAGAAATTCAATGGGGAACAGACTTGGTATGTACCTGAACTATCCTTTTCTGAAATAAGGTATGGGATAGACTGCACAAGATTTCCAGAACACTACTTCACATTCAATGTTCTTTTTATATCACAGGGTTTATCTTACTTCCTCAATCAGTGCTAAACGCAGTAGCGGCTGGTGTGCGGTCTGAGTGGTGGGGGGATGACGGGACGACGGGAAGGTGGGGCAGAGCAAGGAGAAACAGACAACAAATAAACATTTTTTTTTAAAAACAAAAAGAACTTTCTTCCGCCTGCCACCTGACTTGCTTATCCATGTCCTTGCTGCAGCGCAGGCTCTGGATGCGGTCTCCCTCTTCCTCCTGGCGCTTTCATTGGCGCTGACTCGCGTGGAAAGGGAAAGACTTCCTTCCTTGTACAATGCGAAACCAACCAATACTGAAGCTACACCGCAGCTCCAGGATTGGTTGGAGCAGGCTAACCCAGCGCTCATTTTGAGGCTGGGGGCCTGCGGCTGCAATCCCTTGGCTGTTTCTCAGCCTTGGGATTGCAGGCTCTGAAGTGCGCAGGTCAGATTGGCCAGCTCTAGACAGCCGGCCAATCTGACCTGCGCACTGGCCGGGGGATGCATTAATAGTGCAATTGCACTAATGAGCCCCGCCCCTTGCCATCGCGTTGTAACAGAGCAAGCCTGGGAAACATTAATAAAATGGTATTTATTACCATTGTATTAATGTGTGTGCCAGCTGCACTTGCAGCAGGCGGTGCGATGCTCCTCCACCATAACAGAGGAACCGCCACTGGCTAAACGGCCCCCCTGCCATGTCTGCCCTCTCTCCCCTCACAACCTGCTGAGTCCGCTGTGTGGAGATCGAGTAATTGAACAAACAACTCAGCTAATGGGACTAGTAAGGCAGCAGTAGTGACAGTGCCGTTACTGTGGTACGATGATGACGAAGGCAGTGTGATATATTGGGCAAACTGAGGACAAGACCCTGGTTGAAGATGGAGCAGAGTGGTACTCCTAGGCGCTGCCGAAAGGGGCATTGCTATTTGCTTCTCTAATCAGAAATTTCTGTGACCTGGCAGTGCAGTAGCGCAGCCTTGTTCAACCTTTAAATACTAGGAAACATTTTCAGCTTTGCAGCACTTAGTTGACTTTGCTTGGTGTGGAGGAGTATCTGTACATCAGTTGGGGGTGTACATGCCTACCAGGAGGTGGTATTTTGGAGTCTTTTCACCTGGTGTGACGGGCCCCAATTGTTTCTTTTAGTGCACTGTGGATAAGATAACACTGAAGAAATTGTGCTCTGGGCGTACTATCATGTCAAATCAGCCCTTGAAGGTAAAAAAATTAAGTACTGGTAATAAAAGATCTCAGTTGCTACATTTTGAATTTTACCCAGCAATTTCGGATTACTTTGCCAAACCTAACAAAGAAGTCGCTGAAGTGGTAGAAACCTCTGGTGTCTCCTTAGTTCTGGTTAGTGCTCCAGGCCAGTCAAAGACACTTTGGAACCATGACTACAGCGACAACAGCTATTGGTTTTGAATGGGGTGAGGATACCCCTCTCTCTGCTACTCAGCTAATGTCTTCCAGAAAAGAGGAAAAGGCTAGGGGATGGAAGGATTCTGCCCCTGTTATTGAATCGTTGATGCTGGCACATGATAGTGCCCAAGGAAGAGATCTTGGCGGTTGCCCCTGTGGGAATGCTTCTGTAAATGCTTCTTTTCATCAAGAAGTGGATCTCATCTGACCTCAGTAAATTGGAGGATTTTACACTGCCAAATACAGAGCTAGGTATCAAAAACCCATTAGAGGTCGAGTTCACCCTAAGATCCACCAACATAGTACCAAGTCAAGGTCTGGGACCTCTCCCTCAATGTTCTAATATTCGACCCTCTATACCAACTCTTTATAGCATCATTCTTACCATCGGGGATTCTATGGATTGTGAAGCCTTCATCTCATCCAGTGCATAGTGGAAGCTGGAACCTTTTAGCTCTGGCGGGGATGGGATTCCAACACAGGCATTATTTTGTATTGAGAAAATCTTATCCTTCATTTCATCACTCCTGAAAAAATTTGTGTCAAATTCAGACAATGTAGTAGATATATTGTCTTCAATATTATATTAGATATATTGTCTTCAACATTAATGGGAGTTCAAAACTTTATTTCACCTGGAATCACCAGAACGCTCCCACAAAATGTTAAGGAGTCGAAATTAATTGTAACTGAAGTAAAGCCTGAGGTTAATAATGCCGCTGTTCAAGTGGGGAAACCAAGTAAGGTAGAGGGTAGTTTAAGTACGGTAGCACTAATAACTCTAAATTAATACAGGATCAGGTTTGTTTAAAATCACTATTTGAAGATTCAAAGCAAGCAGCACAAATAAAGCTTACAGAGGTAGAGTGGTTTCCAATCTTTAGTAAAGGGTTAAAACCCAGTGTTAGTGTAAAATCTTCAGCTATATTGATGGACGTTCCTGACCCTCTAAAAGGTGAACATAGTGTGGAACATACCCTAAAAAGACCCTCGGGTAATAAGCAAAAGAAAGAGATGTAAGAAGAAAAAGGTGCATCATAAAATCTAAAGAAAAGAAAATTAGATTTGAGAATGTTACAGGCATGGAAAATTCTGAGCCAGCTTTATCATTGTCTCCCTCAACTGCTTTGGCCAACACTCAGACTATGGAATCTCACATTGTTGATGATCAAAACTCATCTGCTGAACCGGAGATGGATATGGCTAAAGTTTTTATTGACACCATGACAAATTTATTATCGCAGCCCATTAATGGGCTAGTACTATATAATGTTGCAGGTTCTTCTTCAAATGCCCTTCCTGGTGATTGGGTCAATGGGAAATGTTCAGACCCTTTCAATATTGCCGTTGATGCTCTAGCTGACCAAGAAACGGCTCACAAAGTATGGCTGGAACATAAGAATAGGTGAAGATTTTTCTGTTCAAAAGGTACCTGCAGAAAACAATGGTAATATAGTTTCTTACATTTCGGGCGTTGTCAGGCAAGAAGTTCCAGTCTGGAAAGAACTGATGCCTTCAGGTCTACTAAACAATGGGGAAAATGTTTTTGTCCCATAAGGGCATCGTCCATTTTCTGTAAATGTTTCATGTAGTTCAAATAGTGATCATTTGGGTTTAGATCTTAAGACGTTAGACTTTGTTTAACTGTTTGGTCATGAAACGTTTCCTTTTAATAGAAGTTCTTTCTATTCTGCAGGCTTTGTCGGAAATTGAGGCCTTACAATTAGTGAAAAGTAGTGATATTGAAAATGTTTATATAAATTTATAAGGTCCTGTGCCCAGTACAAGAATTACCTTTGGGTCAATAATTATTTTAAATCTAATATTGCAACACTGTGAATATTCCCTTAAGAGGGGTATTGATGTAATCCTGGTTGTGCAGGGAATGGATTTAGACTTCACCAAGTCTAAGGAGTTAGAATAGATGAACAACAGCTAAACATTGCTGCCAGGGCCTGATAAGGTTATACTGCAAGGAAACCCCAAGGATGATGATGTTGTATCAATGGGGCAGAGCTATAAAAATCCTGGATCCTGTTCAACATCACTTTCAGGCACTACAGCAGGGGGACGGGTTAGCTAAATGAAGCTGGGTGGCTGGAACTTTGAACAGCAATCATTCTGTACTGTTGGAGTCACGGAGATAGCTCCCTGGAAACAATAATATCCTGGAACCTGGCAAGCATAGATAAATATATATATTTATATATTTTTTAATTATTTGTATTGATTTTATAGAGTGCAATGCACAACAGTTAACAGTAGAGCCCATACTGGAGTATTGGTACATAGATTAATGCAACATAATACATGTGGAGAATTGTCAAAGTGCGTACTTGTTAAATTGTCAGGATACATTATAAGCATTACAATGGTAGTAGGCACATTTTGCAAGTTGCAAGGATTATGGTAGGATAAAGCAAGTGGACTCCTGCTATGCAGGGGACACAGAGAGGAAAGAGGTGAAGAGGAAGGGCTAGGAGAGTGAGAAGGGGTAAAAAGAACAACAATCCAACAACTTGAGAGCTCTCCAGTCTGAGCTATACAGATTTTAGCGTACTAAAGCCATTCATGTTCATATCACAAATGTATCACTGAATAGTACCACAAGACAATACGAGTGTATGTCCTTACTGATGAAGGGCAGGCATGCAGCCCCATTGGGCCGCAGGCACACCACAGGGAGAGAGGCAGCAGACAATGAGGGGAGACTGGTGGGGGTGTTTGCGGGCGAGCGAACACGTGTGGGAAAGAGAGGGGTCCCAAAGGGAGATGCATGTTGAGTAATTCTATGAACAGTTAGCAGTGAGTATAATGATGATCTCCGTAATGTCGCCCGTTACTGCGTTCAGGGTGGGTGTTCATCAGTTTTGGCTTCAACTGTGATTAAGTATGTCTCCCATTTCTCACCTCCCTTGCGGGAGTCACCCCTCATGTGTAGCGTTCTAAGGGTGTGTGTTTCCGCTCTGGTCCACGTACGTAAGACACAAAGCCAGCCCTGAATCTCTGGAGGAGCCGGGGATTTCAAGGCCATGGCTATGTTTCATTTAAATAGAACCAAAGCCAAGTCATGAAATCGGTGTAAGTGTGTGTCACCCTTCTTCCTGGGCCGCAGCACCAGCAAGCAGGATTCAGGGGTTGGGGTGAGAAGATGTGTTGACAGTTCCCCTACCGTGGATGTGACTTCTGTCCATGCTTGTGGTAATGGCGCACAAGCCCATACCATATTCATAAAGTCCACATTTTGCAATTTGCACCAGGGGCATGCCAAGGAAAGCGCTGGAAACATACGCTGAATGCGGTCCGGGGAAAGATACGTTTGGCGAATGTAATTAAACTGTTTAAAGCAGAACCTAGGAATACAGGATATGTTCTTGGTCATCTGTAGGGCGCGAACCCATGGTGCGTCCGTCAGTGGATTTTGTAGCCTTGTGTCCCATTTGGCTCATGCTCTCACGGCATGATC
Organism: Calotriton arnoldi; assembly: GCA_963921515.1. NCBI lineage: Eukaryota > Metazoa > Chordata > Amphibia > Caudata > Salamandridae > Calotriton > Calotriton arnoldi. Next base: position 435,043 of record CAWUFW010004240.1, read on the forward strand.
AGGTGGGGTAGCGAGGACGGTGTACAGAAAATTGATGGCATGGCGTGTGGTGTCAGACATCAACAGTGTATGTAAAGCCTGTAGCGCAGGTGTTTCAGCCTCACAAGTGCCCCACGTCTCGCGGGTTGTTGGACTAGAAAATACTTCCGGTCAGCCCCCCTATTGGCATTGTGCTTAAGTTAGCATTTGCTACCTCATTTTGCCACACAGCCGCCATTTTGTGTAATGATCGAAACTAACTTCTGTCTCATTCTGTCTGCCTCAGCAGAAAACAGCTTCAATATTTTTCTTTTTTATTTCTCCAAGGTTGAGCTTCACTGTCTTAATGAATACATGAATGTGCCTTTGCATACCTCCCTTGTTAGATAGGCCCGTTCTCATGCTTACGGTGGCGAGCACGGACATAGAAACCTTGAGGTAGAGATAACATGTACCCGATCTCAAGAGTGTAGCTCATCTTCTGTGTCTCCTTTGTTAACCTGCTCCAACTAGAAATTTCCAGTTCTGGGCGGGTCTTGCTGAGCATTGGAAATGTACAACAACTGATGTGATGTTGGTGAAGGTCAGTCCCCTGGGTACCATCTCAGGAGGCTAGTCAGACTGGACTCCGCTCGAGCGAATACTAAAAAATAACTTGGTTTGTATTCTCTACTGACTGACCGACTCTTCATTTGTTTGGAATGCTGAGAGGTGGTCGCGAGTGACCCAGGTGACCCTAACCGGGTCATTTCCTTCAGTTGGCGCCCGAACAGGGACTCCATCGGGCTGACCCATCCTCGCCCGCAGACGGGTGAGGAGAACGGGGCCACGTCGGGTCGGATGGGCGGATCAGGGATCCTTGCACGATAGAGCCTAGTACTCGCAGCTGCCCCGCCTGTATGATCGGGCGGTGCCTCGCCCAGCGGTCATCCCGGCTGGGGTCCTGAAAGGCAAAACCCTGGGATCTGACCGTTTGGTCCGAAGAGTCGGCAGTGGAGAATAAATTTGTTCGATCTGTGTGCACCAGGTGAGTTTGTCTTGGTTCTTTATGAATATGGCGCCATTTTGAATAATCTTTGTTCTGGTCTGAGGACCATTTGATTTGTACTTGGCAGGTCTGCGGACTGATTTGGATACAGAGTGTCTGCGGACACTCTGCCAGGCAACGTAATGAAGTTGGCCTACTTTTGAAAAGGCCTGGGATTTGGTCAGTTTTTGGTTTTGTGGTGTCGACTCTGGTTTGTCTCTTTGGTGCAGTCTGAGGACTGATTTTTGGTTTTCTTTGTTTGATACGGTCTGAGGACCGACCTTTTGAAGGATATTTGCAAATTATTTGTCTGGCACGAATAGTGAGCCTGACCCCTCTTAAGATGCCTTGCCTAAGTAAGTTGTGTTGTTTGGGGTGCCGCTGTTGTTCTGCTGATGCTCGATTGGAGGAAAGGCAACCTGTGCCTCCGGAAGGCACCCCGAACTTTGATATGTGTGTTAAGCACGGCATTGGCCCTATTATGTTTAGTACATTATAGCACAAATATACGAGGGACAATGCCGAGCTGCAGTGGCCGCTAACAGGTACCTTTGATGAACAAAAATGTTATTTCTTGCAGGATAAATTGTTTACCAAACGAAGTAGGCAGTCGATGTTTGATTATCTTCAGGTATGGCAAAAGGAAGCTAGGCAAAGACGAATGAAAGCAGAAAAAGAGGCCCGAAGAGGAAAGATGCAGACAGTGACCCAGAAAGCAGTTGCGTATGATAGAGAAAAAATAGAAAAAGGTATAGAGTGTGCTGATAGAAAGTTTCGATTGCAATGTGACAAATCCTATGTTGCCCGAGAGGAAGGCGATACGTTTGTGGAGGAACTGTTAGACACTCGACCTCCATCTCCGTATGCCCCGCAGAAAATATACCCTGCTGTCCCGCCGCTCCAGTCTTCCGCCCCTCCTGCCTCCACCTCTGGTTCTTCTGCTCTCGACTTGGCTGCTTCGGCAACAGCACCTCCTGCTCTTTCTCTGGCTTCACAGGCCGCGACTGCGACGACTGCAAGTCTCCCTGCTACGCCTATTGTTTCAGCTTACTCTCTCTCTCTCCATCCCTCACACCCTCAACGCAGCCATTAATAACACTGGTGCCTGCCCATTCCACTATTGTGTCTTCCCCGCATCTCCCTTCCCCGACTTTGCTGAGCATTGGGATGCCGGTGCGTGGACTGGACGAGGGGGACTGGGCGACTGCACGGGAGCGAATGGGGCGGGTGCTGATTCGGTCTGATGTGGGAGATGCAGAGAAAAAGATGGTAGCTAATCAGGCTGCCCAGTGGGCCCGGAACCCGATTTACAGCGTGGAGGATGTGTGGGGTGTGTTGAAAGAGTATGAACCATTTGTACAGCAGCATGCCCTCAAGCATATGTCGGCCTCGCTGATTGGGTTGTGGGAACAGTGTTTCAATGGTGTCGCGCCTCAGATTATTTATGACATCTGGGACCGTGTATATGCTGCTGATATGGCCCCTAACGACATTTTAGTAATGTTGCAACACTGATTGGCTATCGAGTCAGGTTACATCAGAAGAGTCCAACAACAGGGTCCCAGCTTCCGATGAGGGAAGTACATCCTATTTTCCACCCTGAGATACCGGAGCTGCGTGATCAGAATGATGCTGTTGTCAGACAGTGAGTGGAGGCCCTTTTTCAAGAACAATGGGTTTACACTCCATGGAAAAGGAGTGAGGTTTTGTCTCTTAAGAGTCAGCTGCCCGACCCTAGGAAAAATCCAAGTGCATTACAAAGAGTTGACAGAGGCCGCATCGTCGACAGTGATGACGTTGGCAGACATTGAGATGTTTTTTGGTTTGTTGGTACCTGTTGATATTTGGCGGCAGGTGCTTACACAGGATCATGTTGTAGAATTGGGTGGCACTTGGCACGAAATCAGAGCATGGGACAAGGAGAGGAAGCCTGGTGAGAAGCCTATGGCTGAGATACTAGCTTTGCCAGGTCGTATTATTACCTACATACACTCTCTTATTCCACCTAGAAGAGTAGATTGGGACAAGTTAACTGCATGTCGTCAGAAGAAAGATGAAAGTTTATCTGATTTTTTTACTAGGTTTGAAGGTGTGTTTTTGGACTTCAGTGGACAGGATTTGTCAATGGAAGGAGGTGTCCGTTTGTTCGTTAACAGATTTGTTACGAACCTACTTCCCGAGATCGCGACTCGGTTACAGGCTTCGGAGAGCACTTGGACTACCTCCTCCCTATCAGTGATATTGAGTATGGCACAGTATTATGAGCATAGAGAGAATGAAGAGAAGGAGAAGGTGGAGAAGAAAAATAAGGAGTTAAAAACGAAGGTGTTGATGCAGCAGGTATCTAGGGGGAACGGAAGAGGACGAAGCATTGGTCCGGCTAGACAGCTGCCCCGCACTGGCAGAAATCCTGCGCCTGGGGGGCCGAATCAGTGTGCATATTGTAAGGAGGAGGGACACTGGCGCAGTGAGTGCCCGGCGTTGTTGCAGAAGGTTGCGGCCCCTAGAGGACGGGGTTTTCGTGGATGGGGTCGTGGAGCAGGTGGTCAGGACGGGGTCAGGAAACTGAGGCACCGCAGGGTCGCTCTGATCAGAATTATTTTGATAACCCTTGGGGGCGACAGTACTATCATGACAACTATGATTTGGATGCAGTGACAGGGTTGTCCCACAGTTAGGACAGCCAGGGACAGGGCGAGGGACCAGTTCAGATACCTGTAGATCAGCGCGGACCTTATGTTACTGCTGACTTGAAGGGCTCAGCTAAGCAATTCTTGGTGGATACAGGCGCAATGAACAGCTCTGTTTCTCATTCACTGGTCCCCGGGGCAGTCCTGTCTGGCCATAATAATGTTTCGGTAGGCTTTTGTGGTGTACCGGTTGTGAGCCCCATATCCAAACCCCTTGCCCTGACAGTTGATCCCTTTACTGTTGATTCACCATTTTTGCTGACATCCAATTGCGGTGAGAATTTGATGGGATTGGATTTGATGAAGAAGTTGTATGCTACAATTTACTGTTCCCCGGCTGGTGTCTATATGACGATGGGTCCTAATGTGGTTAGCACCAAGCAGTGCTTGTCCAAGGATGCGCCCCTGCCTGCTGAATTTAAGGATGTGCCGCCCACGTTGTGGACTACAGGTGATACGGACGTAGGGCTGTTACAGATACCTCCAGTTTCTATTAAGGTCAAAGACAACGCTGTTTTGCCTTGTATTCCCCAGTACAAAATACCGCAAGCAGGGGAGCGAGCTCTATTGCAGATTATACAGGACTTGATTAAGTCCGGGGTTGTTGAGGAGACGACTGCGAACGTGTGTAATAGCCCCATTCTTCCCATTCTTAAGAGGGCACCCTCGGGTTCCTCTGATGACCATCCTGATGTCTATCATTTTGTGATTGATCTGCGTGAGGTTAATAAGATTGTGGTCCCTCAGTTCCCTGTGGTTTCCGACATCACTGATCTTCTGACAATGATTCCTTCCTTTGCCAAATTCTTTTCTGTTATCTATTTGAAGAATGCATTCTTTTGCATTCCGATTCATCCAGACAGCAGGCATCTATTTGGATTCACCCTGGCCGGCAGAAGCTTTAGATTCTGTCGAGCTCCTCAGGGCTATATTGAAGGTCCTAGCATATATAGTCAAGCTTTAAAAGGCCAATTGGATTCCCTCGCGCTCCCCCCAGGTAATGTATTGCTGTAGTACGTGGACGATCTCTTGATCGCTTTTGACACTGAAGAAGGTTGCAAAGATGCAATGGTCAAATTGTTGCTTCATTTGGCTCATCACGGACATAAAGTGTCCCTTTCAAAATTCCAATATTGTCGACAGGAGGTCACCTACTTAGGTCACCTACTGTTGAAGGAGGGAAGGAGACTAACACCTGAACGCATTAGTGCTATTGTTAAAATGCCCATCCCAAAGACTCATAGGGATGCACGAGCTTTCATTGGCATTACTTCGTATTGTCGCCACTGGATTCCTAACTTTTCCTTACTAACAAAGCAACTGCTGCAGCTAACCACTAAAGATGTGCATGAACCCTTGCCCTGGACGCCTGAATGTCAACAAGCTTTTGAGCAATTGAAAGTTGCGCTTTGCTCTCCGCCTGTGCTCGGCACACCGGATTATGCCAAGCCGTTCGTGTTGTATGTACACGAGACGGCTGGTTGCGCACTTTCTGTCTTAACACAAGCCTTTGGAGGTAAGCAGAGGCTGTGTGCTTATTTTTCTGCTCTGCTTGACAACGTCGCGAGAGCCCACCTGAGCTGTCTAAGAGCGGTCGTGGCCGTGGCTGTCTCTATCCGACAATCGGCAGGGCTCGTCCTTGATACCGATCTCACAGTCATGGTGCTTCATGCTGTGGATACACTTTTGAACAAAATGAAGACGCAGCACCTTACCAGTGCACGTCTGACTGGTTATGAACTGATCCTTTTTGCACCACACAACACAATAAAAAGATGTGCCACCCTGAACCCAGCCACGTTACTACCCCTCCCTTCTGAAAGTGAGGAAATAGACATACATGATTGTATTTTTCAGACTGAAGAGGAGACGAAGGGATGGGTAGACCTGACTGATGCTCCCCTATCTGAACCCCAAGGGGAGCTATATGTCGATGGCTCTTGTTTCAAATTACCGGATGGCACAACAACTGCTGCATACGAAGTAACTACCCTGCACACAGTAGTTGAGACATCTCGAGTTCCCTATCAATTGGCCCAAGCTGCAGAGTTAGTTGCCCTTCTTCGAGCTTGTGAGCTAAGTGAGGGACTGGCTGTCAATATTTATACTGACAGCCAGTACACCTTTGGAAAGCCCACAATTTTGGGTGGCTCTGGGCGGAGAGGGGATTCCTGACTTCACACGGGTTAAAGATCCAGAATGGCCCATTGATACACAGGCTTTTGTCAGCTCTGACACTCCCCAAAAAGTTGGCAATAGTGAAGTGTAGCGCCCACAAGGCAATTACTGATGATGTAGGGAGGGGAAATGCATTTGCAGACAAAACCGCTAAGGAAACGGCTCGAACAAAGATGAAAAAGATGTTTGTGGCAGGTCCTGCTAGATGGGTAACCGAAGTTACTATGTTTGAGGATACACTGGATAGTGTCAAAGAAATACAGAGTGAGGCAACAATTGAGGAGTTAGCAATATGGCAGGAAAGCACAGCACGTTTAGACGAGGATGGGACCTGGACGGATAAGTTAGGAAAGCAAAGGTGGATGCTGCCGGACGCCTATGTCCTCCCCGTAGTCACTATGGCACATGGGCCAGCTCACATTAGCGCAAAGGGTATATGCAAACTACTAGACCCTGTGTGGCAGAATGATAGCATCCCCAAAACAGCTGCTCACTTGGTGAAATATTGTATCGTATGTATGATGTATAATCCTGGAAAAGGCACTCCTTCACTTCCTGGTAATTTTGCACCCCCTTCCTTCCCCTTTGAAGTCCTTCAGATGGACTACATTGAGATGGACCGGGTCAACAATTTGAAATATGTGTTAGTGGTTGTTTGCGCATTCAGTAAGTGGGTTGAGGCATACCCCACTTAGGAGAATACAGCTTTGACGACGGCGGAAGACCTCCTTAAGGAGTTTTTCCCTCACTTCGGTTTACCTTGTTTGATCTGGAGTGACAATGGCAGTCACTTCAATTCAAAAGTCATCCAGCTGGTGTGTGATGGGCTACACATCAGGCAGAGATTGATGAGGCACACCACCCCCAGTCAGCAGGTTTGGTTGAGAAGTACAATGGTACTCTCAAACTAAAACTGGCACAAATTCAGGAAAGCACAGGATTGAAGTGGCCAGATGCTTTACCGTTAGCTCTTCTGTCAACCAGAGCTACGGCTCACATTAGGACAGGATTGTCTCCGTATGAGGTCGTGTTCAGATGCCCAGCGAATGTTCGGGGCGTCCCGCGACCAAAGCATTTTCCAGAAATTGAGTATCCTCTGTTAGTAGATTATCTCTATGCGTTGACTAAAATTTTGCGTTCTATTCACCAACAGATTCAAGACACATTGCCACCGCAAACAGAGGGGCCTGGGCATGACATCTGACCTGGTGACTTTATCCATGTGCGGAACTTCCAGCGGAAAAGAAGTTTGGAGCCCCGCTGGAAAGGGCCGCTGCAGGTAGTCCTCGCCACCTGGAGTGCTGTGAAGGTGACCGGTCGGAAGAACTGGATTCACACCAATCACTGCCGCAAGGTCCCATTGCCTCTCCCCTATGATCGGTAGGTGATCGATGGCATAGGTGACCACTAGACGGAGAAAGTGCCACGCTTCATCCCTTTTTCGGATGCCCGACTGGCGTGGGTGCAAACAGAGGAGGAGAATGATGCAGCATTGAATGAGGCGGTCCCCCCAGAAATAAGGGCCGTCCAGGATTCTCCTCCACCTGGCCCACAAGTGCTTGAGCCTCAGTCCCTTGGCCCCTCTGAATTTGAGAACCTGTTTACTGATCACTCTGTGCCCGGAGTAGCTAGGTACAATTTGCATCCCCGACGGAGGGACAGTGCACCAAAGGAAAAGTCAGATTAGTAGGAATGGACTGCGAGGATGAATAATAGGGTGCATGTACCCTGTCCGTGGTACCAACGATAGCTTAGGGAAAGGGAGATTGGTGCATTGTCCGAGACACTGGACAGGATAAGCTGAGGGTGTCTTCCCGAAAGGGGGGGGTGCCCTATCCTGGACGGTGTGGGATTTCTTCAAAGGGCCGCGATTGCGCTGCCCCACCGCTGTGCTCAGTAGCACCATCGTAGATGAACAATAGGAGTCTGCCAGCGAGGCTCAGAAGGATGCTGGAAACTCTTTGCCCATCTTCTTGTTTCCTTGTCACCAACCTCATATTGCATTGCGCTTTTCCCCTCTGATCACCATGTATCCTTTTGGCCACCCAATTATTGAGGAGGAACAGCCTTTTGCAGCACCACGTTCAGAGAGGGATGGGGTTGGTTGGCCCAGTTGGTCGAAAAGGGGTAAAGCGATTTTTTTAGTAATTGTCCTGATTTCCCTACTAGCAATACTTGGAATAATGTGGTTCCTAGAAGAAAAATATCCTGTGCACTCTTTGATTGGTACAACACCTGTTCCCCCTGAGCATATGTTTGTCACCCTGGCTCCTCACAAAGGTGAACACAGAAAGACATATGTAGATAATGTGCTCCTCCGAATGTTGCATCAGGCCCATGGTACGTCCAATGTCACAAATTGCTGGATCTGTGGTCTGCCCCCTTCTGTGACACACAAGAATGACGTGTTGTTGTCCAGGCCTTTTTCTTATCTTGGGAGTTGTGAAGGCTGGTTTCAGCTCTTTACTATGGTATACACTCATTATCACTCTGATACTATGAATATGACGTTAGCTGACTATGAAACTGTCTTAGAGTATATACGTGTACATCAAGGGTTTACCCCGGGGGAACCAGGGACACCGGATACATTGTCCCCGACAGCATGTATGAATGTGTACGAAAGAGAACAAAATGTAACATGGCTTCAAAATGAAATGTCTGATTTTTTTAATTTTAATGTCACTGAATACTTCAAGTCTTTTCAACTGCATAATATTACCCATGATGTGGCAATGCCAGTGCCAGTGGTTAACACAACAGCGAGTTTCTGTGTTAAAGGGAGAGGAAAAGTTGGGGTGAGGGGGGGTAATTGCAATTATACCTATGAACTGAGCACTGTCAATAGCCCACCTCTGCTGCCCCCTCACAATGTTTATTTTGTTTGCGGGTCCCAGGCCTATGTTTGGCTTCCCCGGGGATCTGGAATATGTTATCTCTCTTTTCTCCTTCCCCCAGTGTATATAGCGCCATCCAATTATCATAGGGATCACCGACTACAGCGAAGGAGTGCCCATCTGTTTCGTGTTAGACGAGTTATTGACACCACAGACATAGATCAGACAGACACCACTTTATAGCAGTTCACTGATGCTATGAAAGGTATTGTTCCCTTTTGGGGCCCCATGTCCAATAGTCTCAATATCCGTAGACTCACCAGGGTGGTAGAAGGAGTAATAAATGCAACTGCTGGCATTCTGACTAATATTACAGCTGAGCTCCAGGCTACGAGACTTGTTGCCCTTCAAAACCGGATGGTGTTAGACGTCATCCTTGCTGATCGGGGTGGGGCCTGCCGCGTCATCGGCAGTAGCTGCTGAGTATACATACCGGGCCACGCTCCGAGTGTGTATGCTGCTATACAGAAGCTTCATAAGCTTGCCTCTGACATACACCAAGAGAATGGTACATAGTCTCTCACTGGGTGGTTTTGGGGTTTATTCACGTCCTGGGGATGGAAGATTCTTATCTTCCTGATCGCCATAGCTGGTATCATTCTAACATGCTGTCTAGGTATACACTGCCTTCCTGCCTGCTGTGCCTGTTGTGTGCAAATATTGACGCCACGCCCCAAATCCCTAGAACCTGACCCTAAGAACAAGGCCATGGTGATGCAGGATATCCAGGACTTGATGTGCATAGATGAGGGCATTTTTGAGTACTGATGGCATATGTTTAGATTTGTAATATGTTCATTATGTAATACAGAGAGTTCTAACTTTCCATAGTAGGAAAATTAGTCAGCAAATGCTAAAATGGGGGTATGTTGGACTAGAAAATACTTCCGGTCGGCCCCCCTATTGGCATTGTGCTTAAGTTAGCATTTGCGGCCTCATTTTGCCACACAGCCGCCATTTTGTATAATGATCGAAACTAACTTCTGTCTCATTCTGTCTGCCTCAGCAGAAAACAGCTTCGATATTTTTTTTTGTATTTCTCCAAGGTTGAGCTTCGCTGTCTTAATGAATACATGAATGTGCCTTTGCATACCTCCCTTGTTAGATAGGCCCGTTCTCATGCTTACGGTGGCAGGTACGGACAGATTAACCTTGAGGTAGAGATAACATGTCACCGATCTCAGGAGTGTAGCTCATCTTCTGTGTCTCCTTTGTTAACCTGCTCCAACTGGAAATTTCCACTTCTGGGCGGGTCTTGCTGCGCATTGGAAATGTATAACAACTGATGTAATGTTGGTGAGGGTCAGTCCCCTCGGTAGCATCTAAGGAGGCTAGTCAGACTGGACTCCGCTCGAGCGAATACTAATAAATAAGTTGGTTTGTATTCTCTACTGTCTGACTGACTCTTCATTTGTTTGGAAGGCTGAGAGGTGGTCGCCAGTGACCCGGGTGACCCTAAACGGGTCATTTCCTTCAGGCTACATGCTGTATTATGCAATATGTTAAGAATTGACCAGCGCTTAGTTTGTACAACTCGATCAGCTCTTGGAAGGACATAAGCTTTCCTTCATTATAAAGATCACCTGCCTGTGAGATTGCAACCTCAGTCCATGGGGACGGGTCGAAACGTCTTGGCGACTGTTTCAAGAGCGACAAGTCCCAAAAAGGGATCGAGGGGGAGTACGGTAGGAGTGGGCCCTTGGGATGTAGGTACTTACACCAGCAGTAGCGGGCCACCGTCATTTGTCGGAATTCAAGCTCGGGGCAGAGGGTTGAGTCAGAGAGCCAAATGTATATATTCATGCCCCGACGCATCACATTTATAAGCGGAGATTCAGGGTGGGCCGGTGTGCTCAACCAGGCCAGAGGCCATTGTAATTGTGCCGCGATGTAATACGGCTCGAAATTGGGCACCCCTAGCCTGCCTTCAGTGAGCGGGCACTGCAGAACGGGCAGTGTTACCCCATTGAAGGCCCTTGTTCCAAATCAATTCCAGAAGTAACCCATGGAGGTCTCGAGAAAAAAACCCTGGGAAGTATGATGGGGAGGGCCACAAAGTAGTAAAGCAGGCGGGGAAGTACTAACATTTTGGGGATTGCAACCCGCCTAGCGGGGATAGCAGGAGTGAGCTCCAGAAGGGAACTGACCGACGGATGGAACCAATTGCCTTGCCCAGATTACCCTCCTTAAGGTCACGTTCAAAATGGTATATTTGTATGTCTAAGTATTTAAAGGTGTTGTAACACCATTGCAGTCGGGATTCAGGGTGTGCCACGTGGTCATCTGGTGGCACATGCACCAGGGGCAACACGCAAGATTTGGCCCAGTTAACCAGGAGGCCAGAGAGCATACCAAAATTATCTAAGATCTGCATCAGACCCGGTAGGGAGAAACCCACGTCCAACAAGAAGATCAAGGCATCTTCAGCATATAGCGAAAAGATGTGGTGCAGGTCTTGTTCACGTATGCCCCACTCGTCTGCCCACTGCTGAAGCTGGCAAGCCAGTGGTTCCATAGCGAGGGCAAAAATGAGGGGGGACAGGGGGCAACCCAGTCTCGTGCCTCTACAGATAGGGAACTTGTCAGAGATCACTTGGCCAGTTTTAACCTGTGCTTCAGGTTCAGCATAGAGAGTGCACTCCCAGCTGAGAAAGACCCATGTTAGTGAGGGTTGAGAACAAATAATCCCAGCCCAGGGTATCGAAGGTTTTCTCTATGTCTAGTGACACCGCCACCTGATTGGGAGTGTTGCTCGATGTACCATGAAGAAGACGCAGGAGGCGGCATAGGTTCAGGAAAGTACTATGGCCAGGGATAAACCCAGATTTGCCTGGGTGGACCAGCCAATGTGCAAGAGGAAGAAGGCGGTTAGCCAGGATCTTGCCCAAAATTTTGTAGTCTAAGTTAAGCAGGTATAGGGGCCGATAGAAGCGGACGTCTAAGGGGTCACTACCACATTACGGGCTTCCCGGAGAGTGTCTGGCATGCGGCCACATTCCCTGGCTGCGTTAAAAATTTCAAGAAGACATTGAGTAGTCTGGTTGGGAAAGGTGGCATAATATTCGATGGGCAGGCTGTCAGGGCCTGGGGTTTTATCGTGGGCAATTTGAGATATAGCGGTACATATTTCCTTTAACTGCAAGGGTGTGTCCAGCTCAGTTCGCTGTGAGGTGCTCAAGCGTGTCAAATGTAAGGTGGCAAAAAAATCCCGTGTGGTATGATTTGACGCCACCGGCAGAGTAGAGCGCGTGGTAATAGTCCCAGAAGATTTCCAGTTGTGTGGTCAGCAACATGCCATCGGTCGAGTATATTGCACCTATAGGGGTATGCTGCTGATCTTCACCTACCACCCATGCCAGCAGTTTCCCCGCGCTGTCCCCTTCAGCGTGCTGCAGGGCCAAGTGCCCCTTAAATCATGCTTGCTCAGGGTGCACTCCAACTCCGAACGCTGCTTGCGCAGCCTTCGAAGTTGTTCAGTGGTGGTTGGCTGAGTGGACACCCGGATTTCCAAGGAGCAGAGATCATGTTCAATATTCAAAAGGTCCTCCGATAACCTTTTGCACACACCCCAGGTGGTCGCCAGACAGTTCCCGCGCACCACCACCTTATGAGCGTCCCACTCTATAGCTCGGGATGATGTGGAGCCCGTATTAAGCACAAAGTAATTTGCTAAGCATTGGGCTAGTTCTGCCCGAAAGGGGGGTCGGCCAGTGCCTCCACTTGTAAGCACCACGTGGGTATAAGGGGACGTGCATGCCCCCATCGTGTAGTGAGCATTATTAGGGAGTGATCGGAGAGAGTGCGCACCAGGTATTCCACCCTGGTAAGTTGAGGGCCAAGAGAAGGTGTGCAAAATAAGAAATCAATTCTGGTGTGAATGTCATGTACAGGGGAATAATAGGTGTATTCCCGGTCCATTGGATGTGTGAGCCGCCATGCGTCTTGAATGTGCATGTGAGTTGCCCATTGGTGGAAACGCTGAGTGAGGCGACCAGATGGCGTTGCTCGGAGAGGGGGAGTGGAGCGATCTAGCTCCACGTCAAGGACACAATTAAAATCCCCACCCAAAAAAGCAGGGGAGGACGGGTCACTAAAGAGTGCCGGGGTAAGAGTGTCTAGGAATGCACACTAGTTGGTGTTAGGAGCGTACACCACCGCCAAGGGTGAAGCATCCAGCCAGTCCTCCAGCACCATGTACCTAACCCCAGCATCTATCTTCTGAGAAGACATAACATATGAGACCCCTGGCGCAATCCAAGTAAGGACCCCACAAGCAAAGGAGGAGGCCACAGTGCAGTGTACCTGGCCCCACCACATGGCCCGCAGTTTGTGTAATTCAGGGTCAGTGAGATGTGTTTCTTGGAGCATTGCTATGTGGACATGTCGCCTTTTGAGATATGCATAGATGTGATAGCGCTTCATCGGTATAGCCATATCCTGCACGTTCCAAAAAATGATGTGATATTGGGGAACCAGAGTGTCGGTCTATGTATTAGCCATTCAAATCATGCCATACAACACGGCGGGGAAACACAATCCACCTACCAGCCCCTCAACGCACACTGCAAGGACCGTGCTTTGTAGAACTGATTTATGGCATGTCGGCAAGTATCATCTTGGACTTTAGTAGAGCAGCTCGTAAAACCACAATAATAACAATAACCAGAACCCCTCCTCAAGGACAGTCACCCCTCCGGGCCCCATCCAGTGCAACATCCCCAAATTTTCCCTCCCAGGGAGAGTAACAGTAAATACGAATAAATAAGCTATAAGGCAGGAAGACATAGAGTCCACGTAGGAATTCTTGGGGAGGTGGCATCTCGTTAGGGAACAGAGTTCGGCACGTGGGCTGTAATAACAGAGTCATTGGTGTTGGCCCTGCATGTAAAACTCCCCACAGTCTCGTGCCCATGCAATCTTAGCTTTGCGGTACTATTTTGTATCCTATGGTACCCACCAGTTCCAGGCCCACAGCTCAGTTCTTGGCCCGGGTCTATAGATCATCAGCTGACCGTGGGTTAACTTTCGGTCCTCGTTGGTCCTCGCCTGATGAGGAGTGTGAGCAGTCCGAGTCCGACCCTGACTCCGAGAGGTACCCATCCTGGAGGGGAGCAAATGGATTCACCGCATGAAGAGATGCCTCCGCCACAGCCCGTGCCTGCTACTCCGCTGCTCGGTTTTTGGTAGGTCGCATGTCTGGAGGCCATTGCCTCCTCTGTCGTGGCTTGGGCTGCAGCCAAGTATTCTCGGGTTGTTCCGGGGAGGTTGATTCTATCAGGTTTTTTGCATGAAGCCACGTCCAAGCGTCCTCGGGTGAATGAAATATGTGGGTTGTGTCCCCATCAATGACACGCAGCTTAGCAGGAAACAAAAGTGCATATTTAAAATTCAAGTCTCTGAGACTTTGTTTGACTCGTAAGAACAATCCACGGTGACATTGCACCTCCATGGCAAAATCAGGATATGCTGTTATCTGAGAGTTCTCATAGGACCATTGGTATGGAAACATTGCAGTATTAAATCACGGTCTTAGTAATTGAGGAGGCGGGCTATAATGGGGTGCCGGGGGGAGGGGTGGGCTCCCCGGGAGGGGAGGAAGGTCCGGAGTGCGATGCACCCTTTTAACTGAGAAGCTCGGGTCCTTGCACCGAGAACAGTCCGCACCAGCCATTCCTCCAACAATAGTTCCACGCTGGGGCCCTCCGAATGCTTGGGAAAGCCCATCAAGTGGATGTTGTTGCACCTTGACCTGCCCTCTGCATGCATTCTCTGCTCTGTGGTGCAATAGTGCAACCTCCGCTTCCATCTTTTGTAGGCGCTCTTGTAGATCCTTATTCGAGGGATGTAGGGCTACCAGTGCGGGCTCAGTTTCATCCAAACGGTCCATCAATTTCCGATGATCAGCACACAGTAAGTTTACCTCTATGGAGACTGAGTCAATGCAGGCCTCCAATTAGGTCTTAGGGGCCGATTCCGATCTCGGCCGGTAGGGCTCCGAATCGGATTTGGCTTTACCGGATCCGATTCGGAGCCGGCTTTACCGGATCCGATTCGGAGCCGGCTTTACCGGATCCGATTCGGAGCCCTGTTTCCCGACCGATTCGTACGTGCGTCCGGCCGAGCACAATGCGAAATCTCCGACCGACTCGTTCGCGAGACCCAACCGCACCGACCGACTCGTTCACGAAAGCCGACCGCTCCGACCGACTCGCACGGACACGCCTCGCACCGCGCAATGGAGACGTTCCCCGGCCGGGTAAGTACGATGCGCGCCTCGAGCAGTCCGACCGACTCGCGCCGTCCGGCTCAAAAGAGCAGTCGGAGCCACACTTTGGGGGTCCGTGTCGGACCCCCCTGTACGCCTAGCCACGCGAGTCACACACAGGGGGGACCCATGGGTCCCCCCTACCTGTGCATGTACGGCGCGACCCGCTTCGACGCGTACCCGCTGTAGGGGCGCCCTTGTTCACCTCGCACCCATTGAGTCAATGGGAGCCCGCGTACGCGTTGTACGACCGGCTCCCATTGACTTCAATGGAGTCCGACCAAATCGAGTCCGATAGCATGCGAACGCATCGTACTCGTTCGGTCGGACTGCTAGGGTCCGAGTCGGTCGGAAATCTCTCCGGGTCCGGCTCGGTCGGAGAGATTTCCGGTCGGAATCGGCCCCTGAGTGTCCAAGATTGCCTGGAGTACCTTGTCGAATTGTGCTGAGTGTGCCTGGAGAGTTCGCTCAAGGTGTTGCAGACTGCTGAGGGTTTTGTCCCCCTGTGCGGAGTCCGGATCAGCAGCATCTCCTCCCGCAGACTGATGTTTGGTGTGTTTGGATTTCATCGCGGCCAGGAGTCAGCGTGAAACACTGGGGAAAGGGGTCTGATAATCGTGCACACTGTGGTGGACTGCTCAGTGTCACCTGAGGAGAGGTCAGCAAAGTACCAGACAGCGAGTAGAGAGGGGTCCAATAGCGTGTGATCTGAAATTACTTTCAAATAACCGCACTTAGGGTCAGATGGGGAATCGCTCAGCCCGGCAAGCAGCAGGTACGCGGGGAGGGTGGGTCAGTGAGCAGGTATGTCATGGAGGCACAGTGGGCTCTTAGTGGAGATTATTGGAGTCAGTGCATGTGCTGGGCCCCGCCTGCACTGTGTTACAGTTTGTTCAGCAGAGGAACACCGTAGACAGGATGGTCACAGCCCGTTATACGTCCCGTGCTGGGGAGTAGCAGGACCAGTGTAAATGAGGATGGGGTGGAGGATGGTCACTAGCACATCCGCATCCCAGGGCACCCACCAAAGAAACCAGTCACTTGTCCTGTCATGACAATGTCTGTCAACCACCAGATGTCAGATGGAAGGTCTGCCACCAACACTAGGCAGTTCTGATCTGGCTTCCAAGCCCACGTGAGAAGACACGCAGCAGGAGATGTAGGGGCTGCACACAATCGCCCCATGCCCTTGGGGTCAAAAGTGGTGTTCAGGGCACTGCAGCAGTCCAATCCTGCCGCCCCGGGTGTTCGCAGTCAAAAATCCAGCCCGGCTGTGCCTCAATGCACTCCACCACAGAGGCCTCCCGCTATTGAGTGTGAGCCGGTATTGGTCAAGGGTCCAGGGCTCCCTAGCCTGCAGGAAGATCCACCAGTTTCCAGGTGCTGGGTAGATTTAGGGCACCTGATAGCTTTGCGGGCCGCAACGCTAGGAGAGGGTACTGGCACAGGGCCTACGGCCCTCAAGTAGGCCCCGTCGCAGTTTCCGACAATGAGGCACCTCTCAGCTCATAGAGTCTCCTGCCAGGCAGAGGCGGTGGCACACACGAGCCCCCAACTGCCGGAGGCCAATGCCTCTCCTCACTTGTGGGCCGTTTTCAATTGTCAGTAAGGGGTCGGAGGCCCAGCGAGCTACCCTGGGCCCCACGGTCACCAGACACACTGCAGCACTAGGAGGTCAGGCATCCGAAGTGGCCAGGTCTCTAATGCAGGCTGCTGCTTGATGGGAGTGGTCTTCAGGCGGGCCTCACCTCACTCCCTCACTGTCCAGGGACGAAGCGCACTACAGTCCTCTGCACATGGGGGGTTCGACAGCGGGCACGGGCCTCCGCACTCCGTGTGCCCTGACCGAATATCCTAAGCAGCCAGCGGTCGCGTACCCCTCGGGTCACAGCAGAATATGCCAGGCAGCCCGCGTTCAGGCCCAGCCAGGCTGCTGCGTGTAGCAGACCTCACCCCAATCCGGCGGCCATCATCAGCCGGGAATATTGTGCCGGGGTCAGTGTGGGCTCTCGACTCGCCCCGCCGCAGGGGTGAAGAACCTGCTGTGGGGGGGATTAGGAGGCATATTATTGCTGTGCCCACCGCGGAGCTCTGTACTACACTTCCACTCTAGTCGCCATCTTGGCCACGTCCCCCAAGCTTACATTAATATTATGTAAAATATAATTTTTTAGAGCCCTTGAATCCAGCAATTATTTGCCTTCAGGAAACCTGTGCCCACTCTGAGTTTATGGATGAAAATTATGACATTTTCGCTTGTATGGAAAATTCTGTTTCTAAGGGCCATGATTTTGGGGGGAAAGCAATTTCGCTAAAGAACAATGTTAATTGGAATCATGAATTGTTTATTCATCCCTCTAATCTATGCCTTGGTCTAAAACTGGTTACAAATGGCCCCACCAAGCATATTGCGGCCTCAATACCACCGCACCACCACCAGGAATCCTTGGCGGTTGCGGTGGTCCCAGGGCAGCGCGACCGCCCTGGTCGTAATGGGGTGGTCGTAAGACTGCGCTCCCATGAGTCTGGCGGTTTGTGGACCGCCAGACTCAAAATAAAGCCCTAAGTTCTGTTAGCTATTATATATATCCCAAAGCGATACCAAAGGGGATGATGGACAGAGCGTTAGAGCAAATCAAACACTCACCCCCAGTCAACTGATCTGGGTTTAATCCATCATCATTCTTTAGCTCACTCCACCACCCCAGTTCAGACATGGCCATATGCAAATCAGTCTGACCCTGTGCCTCATGGGAACAGTCCAGCCCGAACTGCCAAGCCAGTTCGGGCTGGACTGTTCCCATGAGGCACAGGGTCAGACTGATTTGCATATGGCCATGTCTGAACTGGGGTGGTGGAGTGAGCTAAAGAATGATGATGGATTAAACCCAGATCAGTTGACTGGGGGTGAGTGTTTGATTAGCTCAAACGCTCCGTCCATCATCCCCTTTGGTATCGCTTTGTTCGCCCTAAGTTGGCAGGGTATGCCCAGACGTGGGTCCCTTGCTCACTTTGCCACTGGATTCAAGCTAGCCTGGCTGATGACGGCTGAATAGCCAGAAACCGGTCCCAGGATGCTTGTTTCCGGTCCAGGGAAGACATGGCTTGGCAGTTCGGGCTGGACTGTTCCCATGAGGCACAGGGTCAGACTGATTTGCATATCAATCAATCAATCACAGAATTTGTAGAGCGCACTACTTACCCGCGAGGGTCTCAAGGCGCTGGGGAGAAAAAAAAGGGGGGGGGGGTGCTGCTACTGGTTGAACAGCCAGGTCTTGAGTAGCCTCCTGAAGTCGACAGGTCTTGGGTCTGTCGTAGGCTTAGTGGAAGGGTGTTCCAGGTCTTGGCGGCGAGGTGTGAGAAGGATCTGCCGCCGGTGGTTGTTCTTCGAATGCGAGGGACGGTGGCGAGGGAGAGGTCGGCGGAGCGGAGCTGGCGGTTGGGGACGTAGAAGAAGAGTCGTCTGTTGAGGTAGGCTGGGCCAGTCTTGTGGAGTGCCTTGTGTGCGTGGATGAGGAGTTTGAAGGAGATTCTCCTGTCGACGGGGAGCCAGTGCAGGTTCCTCAGGTGGGGGGTGATGTGGCTGTGGCGTGGTACGTCGAGGATCAGGCGTGCGGAGGCGTTTTGTACGCGTTGCAGTCGCTTGATGAGCTTGGCCGGGGCTCCCGCGTAGAGGGCGTTCCCATAGTCAAGTCTGCTACTAACGAGGGCCTGGGTGACTGTTCTTCTTGTATCTGTCGGGATCCACCTGTAGATCTTGCGAAGCATCCGGAGGGTGTTGAAGCAGGAGGAGGAGACTGCGTTGACTTGCTTGGCCATGGAGAGCGTTCAGTCGAGGATGACTCCCAGGTTGCGTGCGTGGTCGGTGGGTGTCGGGGCTGCTCCCAGTGTCGTTGGCCACCAGGAGTCGTCCCAGGCTGAGGGGTTGGAGCAGAGGATGAGGACCTCTGTCTTGTCCGTGTTCAGCTTTAGTCGGCTCATCTTCATCCAATCGGCGACGGCCTTCATTCCTTCATGGAGATTGGATTTGGCGGCGAGGGGGTCCTTGGTGAGGGAGAGGATCAGTTGAGTGTCGTCGGCGTAGGAGATTATGTTGAGGTCGTGCTGTCTAGCGATGCGTGCGAGCGGGGCCATGTAGATGTTGAACAGTGTTGGGCTGAGGGAAGATCCCTGGGGTACGCCGCAGATGATCTCGGAGGCTTCGGATCGGAAAGGTGGGAGGCGGACTCTCTGGGTTCTGCCGTCGAGGAAGGAGGTGGTCCATTCCAGGGCCTTGTCTCGGATCCCTGCGTCGTGGAGGCGTGCGCGTAGAGTGCGGTGGCAGACAGTGTCGAAGGCGGCGGAGAGGTCCAGCAGGATGAGGGCTGCGGTCTCACCGTTGTCCAGCAGGGTCCTGATGTCGTCGGTGGCGGCGATGAGGGCAGTCTCAGTGCTGTGGTTGCTGCGGAACCCTGATTGGGATGGGTCCAGGATGCTGTTTTCTTCGAGGTATCGGGTTAGCTGTTTGTCGACGATCTTCTCGATGACCTTGGCTGGGAACGGAAGCAGGGAGATGGGCCGGAAGTTCTTGAGGTCTCTCGGGTCCGCCTTGGGTTTTTTGAGGCCATGTCTGAACTGGGGTGGTGGAGTGAGCTAAAGAATGATGATGGATTAAACCCAGATCAGTTGACTGGGGGTGAGTGTTTGATTAGCTCAAACGCTCCGTCCATCATCCCCTTTGGTATCGCTTTGTTCGCCCTAAGTTGGCAGGGTATGCACAGACGTGGGTCCCTTGCTCACTTTGCCACTGGATTCAAGCTAGCCTGGCTGATGACGGCTGAATAGCCAGAAACCGGTCCCAGGATGCTTGTTTCCGGTCCAGGGAACACATGGCTTGCCAGTTCGGGCTGGACTGTTCCCATGAGGCACATGGTCAGACTGATTTGCATATCAATCAATCAATCACAGAATTTGTAGAGCGCACTACTTACCCACGAGGGTTTCAAGGCGCTTTGGAGAAAAAAAAAAGGGGGGGGGGGGTGCTGCTACTGGTCGAACAGCCAGGTCTTGAGTAGCCTCCTGAAGGTCAACAGGTCTTGGGTCTGTCGTAGGCTTAGTGGAAGGGTGTTCCAGGTCTTGGCGGCGAGGTGTGAGAAGGATCTGCCGCCGGTGGTTGTTCTTCGAATGCGAGGGACGGTGGCGAGGGAGAGGTCGGCGGAGCGGAGCTGGCGGTTGGGGACGTAGAAGAAGAGTCGTCTGTTGAGGTAGGCTGGGCCAGTCTTGTGGAGTGCCTTGTGTGGGTGGATGAGGAGTTTGAAGGAGATTCTCCTGTCGACGGGGAGCCAGTGCAGGTTCCTCAGGTGGGGGTGATGTGGCTGTGGCGTGGTACGTCGAGGATCAGGCGTGCGGAGGCGTTTTGTACGCGTTGCAGTCGCTTGATGAGCTTGGCCGGGGCTCCCGCGTAGAGGGCGTTCCCATAGTCAAGTCTGCTACTGACGAGGGCCTGGGTGACTGTTCTTCTTGTATCTGTCGGGATCCACCTGTAGATCTTGCGAAGCATGCGGAGGGTGTTGAAGCAGGAGGAGGAGACTGCGTTGACTTGCTTGGCCATGGAGAGCGTTGAGTCGAGAATGACTCCCAGGTTGCATGCGTGGTCGGTGGGTGTCGGGGCTGCTCCCAGCGTCGTTGGCCACCAGGAGTCGTCCCAGGCTGAGGGGTTGGAGCCGAGGATGAGGACCTCTGTCTTGTCCGTGTTCAGCTTTAGTCGGCTGATCTTCATCCAATCGGCGACGGCCTTCATTCCTTCATGGAGATTGGATTTGGCGGCGAGGGGGTCCTTGGTGAGGGAGAGGATCAGTTGAGTGTCGTCGGCGTAGGAGATTATGTTGAGGTCGTGCTGTCTAGCGATGCGTGCGAGCGGGGCCATGTAGATGTTGAACAGTGTTGGGCTGAGGGAAGATCCCTGGGGTACGCCGCAGATGATCTCGGAGGCTTCTGATCGGAAAGGTGGGAGGCGGACTCTCTGGGTTCTGCCGTCGAGGAAGGAGGTGGTCCATTCCAGGGCCTTGTCTCGGATCCCTGTGTCGTGGAGGCGTGCGCGTAGAGTGCGGTGGCAGACAGTGTCGAAGGCGGCGGAGAGGTCCAGCAGGATGAGGGCTGCGGTCTCACCGTTGTCCAGCAGGGTCCTGATGTCGCCGGTGGCGGCGATGAGGGCAGTCTCAGTGCTGTGGTTGCTGCGGAACCCTGATTGGGATGGGTCCAGGATGCTGTTTTCTTCGAGGTATCGGGTTAGCTGTTTGTTGACGATCTTCTCGATGACCTTGGCTGGGAACGGAAGCAGGGAGATGGGCCGGAAGTTCTTGAGGTCTCTCGGGTCCGCCTTGGGTTTTTTGAGGCCATGTCTGAACTGGGGTGGTGGAGTGAGCTAAAGAATGATGATGGATTAAACCCAGATCAGTTGACTGGGGGTGAGTGTTTGATTAGCTCAAACGCTCCGTCCATCATCCCCTTTGGTATCGCTTTCTTCGCCCTAAGTTGGCAGGGTATGCCCAGACGTGGGTCCCTTGCTCACTTTGCCACTGGATTCAAGCTAGCCTGGCTGATGACGGCTGAATAGCCAGAAACCGGTCCCAGGATGCTTGTTTCCGGTCCAGGGAAGACATGGCTTGGCAGTTTGGGCTGGACTGTTCCCATGAGGCACAGGGTCAGACTGATTTGCATATGGCCATGTCTGAACTGGGGTGGTGGAGTGAGCTAAAGAATGATGATGGATTAAACCCAGATCAGTTGACTGGGGGTGAGTGTTTGATTAGCTCAAACGCTCCGTCCATCATCCCCTTTGGTATCACTTTGTTCGCCCTAAGTTGGCAGGGTATGCTCAGACGTGGGTCCCTTGCTCACTTTGCCACTGGATTCAAGCTAGCCTGGCTGATGACGGCTGAATAGCCAGAAACCGGTCCCAGGATGCTTGTTTCCGGTCCAGGGAAGACTTGGCTTGGCAGTTCGGGCTGGACTGTTCCCATGAGGCACAGGGTCAGACTGATTTGCATATCAATCAATCAATCAATCACAGAATTTGTAGAGCGCACTACTTACCCGCGAGGGTCTCAAGGCGCTGGGGAGAAAAAAAAGGGGGGGGGTGCTGCTACTGGTCAAACAGCCAGGTCTTGAGTAGCCTCCTGAAGGTCAACAGGTCTTGGGTCTGTCGTAGGCTTAGTGGAAGGGTGTTCCAGGTCTTGGCGGCGAGGTGTGAGAAGGATCTGCCGCCGGTGGTTGTTCTTCGAATGCGAGGGACGGTGGCGAGGGAGAGGTCGGCGGAGCGGAGCTGGCGGTTGGGGACGTAGAAGAAGAGTCGTCTGTTGAGGTAGGCTGGGCCACACTTGTGGAGTGCCTTGTGTGCATGGATGAGGAGTTTGAAGGAGATTCTCCTGTCGACGGGGAGCCAGTGCAGGTTCCTCAGGTGGGGGGTGATGTGGCTGTGGCGTGGTACGTCGAGGATCAGGCGTGCGGAGGCGTTTTGTACGCGTTGCAGTCGCTTGATGAGCTTGGCCGGGGCTCCCGCGTAGAGGGCGTTCCCATAGTCAAGTCTGCTACTGACGAGGGCCTGGGTGACTGTTCTTCTTGTATCTGTCGGGATC
This sequence comes from Calotriton arnoldi, assembly GCA_963921515.1. Classification (NCBI taxonomy): domain Eukaryota; kingdom Metazoa; phylum Chordata; class Amphibia; order Caudata; family Salamandridae; genus Calotriton; species Calotriton arnoldi. The sequence continues at coordinate 457,695 of CAWUFW010004240.1, forward strand.
CACCTGTAGATCTTGCGAAGCATGCGGAGGGTGTTGAAGCAGGAGGAGGAGACTGCGTTGACTTGCTTGGCCATGGAGAGCGTTGAGTCGAGGATGACTCCCAGGTTGCGTGCGTGGTCGGTGGGTGTCGGGGCTGCTCCCAGTGTCGTTGGCCACCAGGAGTCGTCCCAGGCTGAGGGGTTGGAGCCGAGGATGAGGACCTCTGTCTTGTCCGTGTTCAGCTTTAGTCGGCTGATCTTCATCCAATCGGCGACGGCCTTCATTCCTTCATGGAGATTGGATTTGGCGGCGAGGGGTCCTTGGTGAGGGAGAGGATCAGTTGAGTGTCGTCGGCGTAGGAGATTATGTTGAGGTCGTGCTGTCTAGCGATGCGTGCGAGCGGGGCCATGTAGATGTTGAACAGTGTTGGGCTGAGGGAAGATCCCTGGGGTACGCCGCAGATGATCTCGGAGGCTTCGGATCGGAAAGGTGGGAGGCGGACTCTCTGGGTTCTGCCGTCGAGGAAGGAGGTGGTCCATTCCAGGGCCTTGTCTCGGATCCCTGCGTCGTGGAGGCGTGCGCGTAGAGTGCGGTGGCAGACAGTGTCGAAGGCGGCGGAGAGGTCCAGCAGGATGAGGGCTGCGGTCTCACCGTTGTCCAGCAGGGTCCTGATGTCGTCGGTGGCGGCGATGAGGGCAGTCTCAGTGCTGTGGTTGCTGCGGAACCCTGATTGGGATGGGTCCAGGATGCTGTTTTCTTCGAGGTATCGGGTTAGCTGTTTGTTGACGATCTTCTCGATGACCTTGGCTGGGAACGGAAGCAGGGAGATGGGCCGGAGGTTCTTGAGGTCTCTCGGGTCCGCCTTGGGTTTTTTGAGGCCATGTCTGAACTGGGGTGGTGGAGTGAGCTAAAGAATGATGATGGATTAAACCCAGATCAGTTGACTGGGGGTGAGTGTTTGATTAGCTCAAACGCTCCGTCCATCATCCCCTTTGGTATCGCTTTGTTCGCCCTAAGTTGGCAGGGTATGCCCAGACGTGGGTCCCTTGCTCACTTTGCCACTGGATTCAAGCTAGCCTGGCTGATGACGGCTGAATAGCCAGAAACCGGTCCCTGGATGCTTGTTTCCGGTCCAGGGAAGACATGGCTTGGCAGTTCGGGCTGGACTGTTCCCATGAGGCACAGGGTCAGACTGATTTGCATATGGCCATGTCTGAACTGGGGTGGTGGAGTGAGCTTAAGAATGATGATGGATTAAACCCAGATCAGTTGACTGGGGGTGAGTGTTTGATTAGCTCAAACGCTCCGTCCATCATCCCCTTTGGTATCGCTTTGTTCACCCTAAGTTGGCAGGGTATGCCCAGACGTGGGTCCCTTGCTCACTTTGCCACTGGATTCAAGCTAGCCTGGCTGATGACGGCTGAATAGCCAGAAACCGGTCCCAGGATGCTTGTTTCCGGTCTAGGGAAGACATGGCTTGGCAGTTCGGGCTGGACTGTTCCCATGAGGCACAGGGTCAGACTGATTTGCATATGGCCATGTCTGAACTGGGGTGGTGGAGTGAGCTAAAGAATGATGATGGATTAAACCCAGATCAGTTGACTGGGGGTGAGTGTTTGATTAGCTCAAACGCTCCGTCCATCATCCCCTTTGGTATCATTATATATATCCCGCCAGGAAAAACCTATGACTAACTAGCAAGTTCCATACGTATGTTTATCCATGATATTAGCATTTTGGAGGATTGCCCTAAGGTAATAATTGTAGCTGATCTAAATTTGAAAATTTCTACTTCGGCTTGCTCTTCATTTGCAAATTTGGAAAAGGAGGAAGCCTGGGCAATCCCCTAGGTAATGCTTTCTTCTAAGAATAGAACTGATAGGCTGGGATTTTTATTATTGGATTCCCTCGGAATGTATGAACTTGTGTTTTTGAATGGGCAAATTCCAAATGGCATGCCCGCATCTTTTACTTTTTCCTCTCCTCATGGTCAATCTTTGATTGATTATATGATCGTTTCGTATCAGATTTTCGGGGCTTGTTCCAACTTAAATGTGCAGCCATCTGCTCTGAGAGATCATTGTATTTTGATTATGAATGTTGAGTTAATGATGCAGGCCTCAGAGCCATGGAATTGTTTGAGGGGTGAGATACACTTTAGTAAATCGAATGGGCATACGTTTTGGGCCATTAGCCGTATAAAGTCTTTAAGCTCTAATCTTCTGGAGGTTACTAATGATATAAAGGGGACAAAGGGTACAGCATACAGGGACCCAATAATAAGATATGAGAGGCATTAGACTTTTTTAAGCTTGGCAAGTAAAGGTAGATATCCTAAGTCACATCAAAATAGTCAATCAAAACGTGAAGATAGTAAATATGGAAATAAATCAACTAATAAGGAAACAATTTGATCTTGAAACTTGTCAACTTAAGCGTAAGAGATCTAGATTGTAGACCCTAGATTAAAGAAGGGAATCCAATAATAAATGGATTAATTTAAGAAAAGCTGCAGCCTGGAATGATCTCTGAAACTAATGGCGTTTAGTAGCACTATATTGTGATTCTAGAGTGAGTACTCAAGCAATTCCCATTTCGGATGCAGAGGGGACAAATTATGTTTTGAATCTTTATGCCAGGACCCATCGTGATAGTGACTCTTTAGATTTAAGAGTAGATGTAGATCTGTATGAATTATATGGGCCTCCTTCAGCCCAGGAGATCACGGGGCTTTTCAAGAGTTCCAGAGCTTTGGAGGCATTGGGCCCAAATGTAATTCTGATTTCAATTATTAAACAGGCTGACACACTCTGGGTAGCTTTTTTGTGTCCTTTATTTGATTACTGCCATCTTTCAGGAAATATCCCATGTCTTGGAAGGGTAGCATGATGTGCCTCTTTACAAAAAAGGGTACAAAATCTTCGCCTGCAAGTTACAGGCAAATATTATTGGACGCTGTAGGCAAACTCTTTGTCAAAAGTATGTTAGGACTCCTTTAGCATTGGGCAACCTAAAATAATAATATTCCCCCAAAACAGGCTGGATTTCGGAGGAATTGTAGCACTTTAGACAACATCACAGTACTTCAGGCAATTATAGAAAAGTATCCCCAGTCACGCATTCGACAGAGTTGATCGTTGGACGCTGTGGAGAAAGTTGCTTCAGGTGGACATGCTCTCTCATTTGCTAAGATTAGTAATAGCACTTCAATGTCAACTTGGTATAAAGTGCTGATGGGTGGGATCGAAGGTCTATCTCGAAAAGTTCTGACGCCTGTTGGCACATTTGCTGTTGATGGAGCAGGATAAATGAAAAATTTTAACCTCCTAATAATTTTCGTAAAGTAATTAATAAACATGTTTGTTTAAGTAAATACAAAAACAACAATTGATGGACAGAATGCAGAACAATGTCATACATTCACCCCAGTACAGAGATCTGGGCCTAAATCCATCGTTTTTTTGCTCACCATGCCATTCCAGTTTGGACCCAGCCATATGCAAATCAGTCTTGACTCTGCGCCCAATGGGAACAGTCTAGCCCGAACTGCCAGGCCAGGTCCTCCCTAGACTGGAAACAAGCATCCTAGGACCGGTTTCGGGCTTTCAGCCCTCATCAGCCAGGATAGCTTGACTCCAGTGGCATGGAGAGCACGGGACCCACGTCTGGGCATACCCGTCCCACTCGGGGTGACAAATGCAAAAACAACAATTGATGGACAGAATGCAGAACAATGTCATACATTCACCCCAGTACAGAGATCTGGGCCTAAATCCATCGTTTTTTTGCTCACCATGCCATTCCAGTTTGGACCCAGCCATATGCAAATCAGTCTTGACCCTGCGCCCAATGGGAACAGTCCAGCCCGAACTGCCAGGCCAGGTCCTCCCTAGACTGGAAACAAGCATCCTAGGACCGGTTTCGGGCTTTCAGCCCTCATCAGCCAGGATAGCTTGACTCCAGTGGCATGGAGAGCACGGACCCACGTCTGGGCATACCCGTCCCACTCGGGGTGACAAATGCAAAAACAACAATTGATGGACAGAATGCAGAACAATGTCATACATTCACCCCAGTACAGAGATCTGGGCCTAAATCCATCGTTTTTTTAGCTCACCATGCCATTCCAGTTTGGACCCAGCCATATGCAAATCAGTCTTGACTCTGCGCCCAATGGGAACAGTCCAGCCCGAACTGCCAGGCCAGGTCCTCCCTAGACTGGAAACAAGCATCCTAGGACCGGTTTCTGGCTATCAGCCGTCATCAGCCATAAAGAGGCAACATTTTATTTAGTAAGCGAGAATTAGGGTATAAGAAGACCTACTCCGGGTGGGAGGGATGAGTAGTGTTTTTATTATTGATGATGATGAGCGAGCGAACTGTTAGGAGAAGAGAGAGCTGAATTGCTGATAGATGAGTTGCGGGTGCTGAGCTGCTGTTGCGGATGATCGAAGCTGCTGCTGCTATTTTCATTAGGTATAAGATGCTGCTTTTGGAGAACCTTTTTACTCCTGATAGATTTTTCATTTAGAGCTATTAGATTTTTCCAAGACAGATAGATTGATCTTTTTGGAGTTCTTGCTGTGACAAACTTTATCTTCCATCTAATAGGTATGCATTGTAATTTCAATTTATTCTTATAATGATGATAAATGTAATAATCTGAGTGATAAACTTAAAACATGCATTGTTTCTAAGTTCTTTATATAAACTTTATTATCTTTAAACAAATGACTCAGTGATTCTTTAGCTCAATAATTAAGGTAAAATGTTAAAGAGTTTATTGTGATTGAGCTGGTCTTAATCACCATCAACTGATTCCTACTAGTTGGTCCATCGACCAATGAGCGGAATACCTTAAAAGCAATGAGAAACATTATGTCGTGTTAAAAGAGGTATCCCGTCTCCTTCCAGCGAATCGTTTTACTGTTTTTTCTCCTAGGTTAAGGACGGAGGTAATCCAGGGAATAAATGAGTAAGTGAATGTCATATGCGGTGTTAATGGGCCCCACCGTCATATGGATATAGTCTGTGTATTGGACAGATAGTTGTACCTGGATGACCGAGTCATATAGGAGAAGAATTTTTATTGTTAGCGCTGGATCAGATTTCTTGGTAGCAGAGTTATGGTTACTATCGATTAGTTTGGTGATTATTGATTGTTGATAAATTCATGTCTAACACTTTATGTTGAGTCGCGTTATGTTATATGTAAGTTTTCACGCTTCCTGGAAGTAGGAAGTGGAACACGTGTGGCAAGAGAAGTCACATGGAATAGTGCATTGTCTGAGTTCATATTGGTGATAACACAGGTTGTGTTATGATAGGGAGGACCGGGAGCAGTCGCCTAGGATCCACATGGGAAATTTCCCTTGATGCAGGTTTGACTACAGGGGTTTCCCCTACCCTCCTCCCATGGGGCAAGTAGCTTTGGTATCTAGGGCTTGAAATTAGAGGCCATCAAGTTGTGGAGTGTGGCAGTGCTCACGCCCACACAGTGGTTTACTCTTACCACTAGCTGGTAAGAACGGAGCCCTCTATGTTCTTTTTAGGTCCTGACGAATGCCCTGGACCCAAGCGGGCCATTAAGGCAGAAACATGTTGACCTCTCACATAACGGATAGGGGACATTAATTCCCCACATACCGTCACTTGATTTTAATATCATATAGTTACCTTTAACATTAAAAACACGATTAAGATAACTATAATGTTTTTTAACCACACTTTTTGTTTATGGGCCCCCACTTAGTTTAGAAGTGCATCCCTGTCGTCAGGTGTATGCCCGCCCTCTATCAAACCAAGGTTTTAGAGGGCGAGGACTGGTCAATGATGAAGCATGACACCAGGTGGTGTGTGAGACCAGTCCGTTACTTTTTGTGAGATGCCTTCACTTACAAATACATCCCAAACCTCGTAGTGGCAATTCAGTTAGGAGCAGCTTTTTGTGGTTAGACTGTTAGTGTGTTATGATAGGGACATTTTCCGCATAAAAGGTGTGTAAGTGAAATAGTGACCGTTTTTCTTGTGAAACTCTGGCCTTAATTCTCAGGAGCAGTATAGTCTCCACATGTGTCTTATCCCCAGAGAAACGGGTTTACCGCTTGCTTGAAAGAAGGGTAAGGTAGAGGGAAGTGCTACTTTATCGGCGAAACCGAAAAATTCTGTGGTAGGGTAGAGGTAAGCGCTGCCTACTGGAAAATACAGAATTCTTGTGTAAATGGACAAAGCTATCTCTTTGGTTTAGCGAATCAGACAATGGAAATGTGTTTTAAATGTTGTAACTAACGAAGAATTGTTGAAAAAGAAATTGCCGATAAATTTTGTAAAGGAGGGGTCAAGAGCAGAACTGACGTAGACAAAAGCCGCGCTGGGATTGGACAGTGCGCTGTAGACAGAAACCGCTCTGATTGGAGTGTTGGTGTGAGTCGCGCTAAGATTGGACGGAATAACGCATAGAGAACAGTGTTGAATTGCGGATCGTTTGAGGAGAGAAAGCGATTGTGAATCATGTCTTATTATGAGTATGGTAGAGAGAAAACGTCATGGATGTCGAAAGTTAAGAACTTTTTAAGAAAGACAAAAAGGTAGTGACTAGAGAGGGACAAGTAATTCCTCCGCCGAAATCACCAGCTTCGCACATGATGCTGAAATATGGATATCATACATGCATATGGTTAGAAAATTGGACAAAATATACCAAGAATGATGGAGCATTGGCTTTCCCTGAGAATGGTTCATTTAGTGTAGCTGTACTACGGAATTTGAGAGAGAAGATGGCAATGTTAGAACCTAGACCGACACAATTTGAAGCTTTAAGTGAATGGGAAGATGAGATGTATGAACGAGAGAGATTCAGAGGATTAAAGAATCATGAGTTTGTGCCTGGAAGGTTATGGGGAGTAAATCATGAGGACAGAATAAAGCGTTGGAGATGTGCTAATATGACAGGAGGTTTGTTTCCAGCTTTTACAGTTGAGGAAGAAGCAAAGAAAAAGTGTACAGAGAAAAAGAAACATGTGGGTATGGAAAAGTATGGGTATGGTGGTAGTGAAACGGAAGATGAATTGCTGGAAGATATTTTAAACAGAAACCCACCTCCATACCAACAGACTTCTGCGGTGGTGACACCTAATGCACCGCCAATGGAAACTGGGAGGAATAAAATTCCCGAACGAAGAGATGAGATAAATAGGTCACAAGATCAATTAAAAACTTCACAAAATGAAGAGATAGAAAGTGACAATGCAAATGAATTAGCAAAAACCACAAGAGAATTGACTGAGAAAATAAGAGAATTGACAAAGAATATGGAAGCTGTCACTGTACCAGTAACGATAGGTCCAGTAATGCCAATTTTTGAGAATCAGAAAATTGATGAACGTTCTTTAGTGATTCCTATGAATTCACATTTGCAAAGAAAAAGAGAAGGGATGGAACTGGACAATGAAGGTGCACACCATTTGGTTAGTACCTATAGACCAAGCCCACCTACTAATTTGACGATAAATGAGAATGAGTTCAGGAGAATACCTATGGTAACGGAGTCTGCAACAGGGACACCAGAAAGAAGTAACAATTGGATAGAATTAAATAGTACGCCTGTAGGTCCGACTCCAGATGAGTTAAATGAATGGATGAAAACGCTAAAAACGAAAGAGACAGAAGTAAAACCATTAGATGTAATTAGGTTAAAAATAGACATGGAAGAATTGATTTTAGGAACGATTGGTACAGAAAAATTAAAAAATTATCAGGATGATGAGATTATGTTTTTGTGCAAAAGTCTAACATGGAGAGCTAGAAATTTACATGACAAATTAGAAGAGACAGCGATTGAACTAGGAGTAGAATTTGTAAAGGTGAGAACATTGCAGAAACCATATAGAGTAGATTTTTGTGAGAAAGATATAGAGAATCTAAACACGTCAGGAAGATTGACACAAATAAAAGAATTAATTGTTTTACTGAGAAAATGGGGTGATGTGGATAGATGGAGAAGTAGATGGATGAAAAAGAATGAGAAAGTAACAGATAAAGCATCTTTGGCTTTTGCAGTGACAGATAAGGAACCAGTTGTAAGGGAGTACCCGATGAGAGAAACTCCAGGAGGTAGTTATGTGCATGTTCCATGGTCTAGACAGGATATACTATCATTTACAAATGATTTCCCAAAGTTGAGAGAGAAGCCAGTAGAATGGTACAGACAAGTGGAGAGATTTGTTAAAGTTTCAAAGGTGTTGTGGATAGACTTGGATGGATTGTTTGATATAGTAGTGCCAGCTAATTTGTGGACAGAATGTAAGATTACTATTGATTGGCCAACTGTAGAATATCCAAGGGATGCTAAAACAGGAGCGCCAGGACCAGAAGTGATGAGAAAGTATGATCAAGTAATTACCTTTTTGAAGAATAAGATTCCACCTAAAGAAATGGATTTGGTAAATATAGACAGAACCACGCAGGAAAGTAAAGAATCAGTGCATGCTTACTATGAGAGACTGTTGTTAGTTTTCAAACAATATAGTGGTTATGAGACACTAAATGAGAAGGATATGAGTCATTTTGTATATAGATTTGTATATGGGTTGAAACCAGAGATAAGTGAGATGATTAAACAGCATATGATTTGTTGGCAGAATAGCCCAGTCGATGAAGTTTTGAGATATGCTAAGTATTGCAGTGATGATATTGAGAGTAGTCAGCGTAAATTGAAAGAGAAAGCCATGTGGGCACAGGTGAAAGTTGCAGAGAAACAAGAAGCTCAATTGAGTAATACAGGTAATGAAGCAGGACAGGCTAGATTTCGACCAAATATAGGTAAAGGAAAAGGACAAATGAGCATAGATGAGGCAAAGAAAAAGTGGCCATGCCACAACTGCGGAAAGCTAGGGCATTGGAGAAACGAGTGTAAATTTCCTCCAAAACTTAATGTGGAAAATCAATCATTAAATTCACAGGTGCAGAGTGAGGTAGTTACTCAACAGAGTCAGGTGCCACAACCACCACTTCCCAAGAGAGTTAACCAACAGAAATTCAGTGCAGAAACAGGATTCTACGGAGGAGAGCAGGTAACAGTTGCCGCGTGCAGCTGCCATTTCTCAATATTGGTTACGACAGGATGAGGATGAAACGGATGAAAGCTTCTGACGGTGCCTAGGAGAGGGGGAAGAGTGCGTGCTTGGCGCAACTCTAGAGGTAGATCAGTCTGGTCCATTTGTGGATGGAGAAGTGAATGGTGCAAATGTAACATTCCTTGTGGACACTGGAGCTACCCGTTCTACTGTTAGGTCAGTGGAAATTCCAAACCTTCCTCTCTCAGGTGAACATATCCAAGTAGTTGGAGTATCAAATCAGCAAATTAAGACGCCTCTTACTAAATTAGTGGAGGTAAAGATTGGTCCATTTAGTGAAATGCACCGATTTGTAGTGTGTGATTGTAGTACTGTGAACCTATTAGGACGCGATCTATTGTGCAAAATGAATTGCACTATCTATTGTACTCCAGATGGAATTGCATTTCAGACCCCAGATGAAGATGTATTGTATAAAATGACACTGGTAAATTTAGAACCAGAAGTAAATGATTTGTTTCCTGTATTTGATGCAGAAATAATCCCAATTGAACTGAAAGAGACAGTGAAAGAGGAAGTGTGGGACTTTACAGGAGAAGATATAGGATTAATGAAAGAAGTAGATCCCGTTAAAATCTCCGTAAAAGAGGGAATGAGTTACCCAAATACGCCACAGTATAAATTGACACCAGAAATAATTGAAGGAATAACGCCAGTAAAAATAAAATGGTTGAACAAGGGATTCTAAAAGAAATCATGAGCAGTCCATGTAATTCGCCAATAATGGGACTGAAAAAGCCAAACGGAACATATAGAATTGTACAGGATTTGAGGAAGGTAAACAAAATTGTAGTGCCTTGTTGCCCAATAGTACCGAACCCTGCTGTGATTCTATACCAGATTCCACGTGAAGCAGAATGGTACACAGTAATTGATTTAGGTCATGCATTTTTCTCTATTCCATTGCATCCAGATAGCCAGCCATTATTTGCATTCAGGTTTGGAGAGCGTATTTTGGCATGGTGCTGAATTCCTCAAGGGTACACAGAAAGCCCCTCGATCTATAATCAGATTCTAAAGAAATCCATGGAAGATTTAAAAATGCCAGAGAAGTCAGTGATGGTTCAGTATATTGATGACCTACTGGTGGCATCAAAAACGAAGGAAGCATGTGTCAATGATACAATTGCTTTGCTGAATCATTTAGCCAAAAGAGGACATAAAGTGTCCCCATCAAAATTGCAGTTTTGTCAACAAGAAGTCCAATATTTAGGGCATACAATTGAGAAAGGAGTGCGAAAGGTAACGACTGAAAGAATAAAGATGATTCAAGGAATGAGAGCTCCAATGACACAAAGAGAGGTAAGAATGTTTCTGGGAATGGTTGGATATTGTCGACAATGGATAAGCGGTTTTTCGTTGATCGCCAAACCGTTGCAAAAACTGACAAAGAAGGATGTTAAAGATCCTTTTGAATTGAATGATGAGGAAATGAAAGCATTCAGAGAGCTGAAAAAGAAATTGTGTGAAGCTCCAGCATTGGGAATGCCTGACTATGAGAAAGACTTTGAGTTGTATTGCAGTGAAAGAGATGGATGTGCATTTTCAGTCTTGGTACAGAGACATGGAACCATGAAAAGACCCATTGCATATTTTTCAGCTGTTTTAGACCCTGTAGCAAAAGCGTTGCCTGGATGTTTGAAAGCAGTTGCTGCTACTTGTGAGAGTCTGGAACAGAGTGAAGGCATAGTGATGGGATATCCACTGAGAGTATATGTTCCCCATTCTGTGGAAATTCTCTTGACAAGAACGAAAACCCAATACATGACACATAGTCGGCTGACTAGGTATGAAAAAGTAATTTTGAGTGCAGATAATGTGACCATTGACAGATGTATGAATGTGAATCCTTCGACATCATTGCCAGATGAAGAGAGTGTGATTGAAATGGATGAAGTAGATCACGATTGTCTGAATGTGCTTGAATATTGTACAAAACCAAGACCGGATATACGAGATGAGCCCTTAAAGGAATCAGATTATATTCTGTTCGTGGATGGCTCATGTTTGAGAACAAATGATGGAGTTCTAAGTGCAGCGTATGCAGTTTGCACAGTAGCAACTGTAATGGAAGCATCTTGTCTGAAAGGGATACGGTCTGCCCAAGTCGCAGAACTAGTAGCTCTGATTCAAGCTTGCAAGTTGGGAAGAAATGTACGGGTTACGATTGTGACAGATAGCCAATACGGTCTTGGAGTTGTGCATGACTTTGGTCAGATTTGGTCACAAAGAGGTTTCTTGACGTCTGCAGGAACGCCAATTAGAAATGGAGATTTTGTGAAAAAGTTGCTTGAGGCAATACAGCTGCCTAAACAGATTGCTGTTGTGAAGTGCAATGCACATAAAAATGGGGAAGACTACATAACTGTCGGCAATAAGTATGCTGATGAGATTGCACAGTACTGTGCAAAGAATGTGGTTTCTTTGAACAGGAACCGAGAAAGAGAGCATATTTCTTGTCCTTTGCTTTTTACTAACCCTGTTGAGACATGGGATGAGGTGAGACAGTTACAGGAAGCAGCAGATGATGAGGAAAAAGATACATGGATAAAAGCAGGATGTAGAAAACATGAGGAAAATGATGTTTGGGTTTACAGAGATGAAAGACCAGTTATTCCTGATAGCATGATTTCTGACATGGCACGGATGTACCATGGACAAGCCCATATTGGGAGAGATTCAATGATCAGACTTTTTAGACAAACATGGTATAATCCAAAATTCAGAGCCATAGCTGAGAGTCTTTGTCAAAGATGTCTTATTTGTCAACAGTTAAATCCAGGAAGGAAGACAGTAGTGAGTCTAGGAACGATAGGACGAGAAGGAGGTCCGATCACTAGAATGCAAATGGATTTTATAGAAATGCCCCCGAGCAACAGACTAAGGTATGTCCTCGTAGTCGTCTGTTTGTTTTCCCATTGGGTGGAAGCATACCCGACCAGAAGGAATGATGGAATCACGGTAGCAAAAATTATGCTGCGAGAATTCATTCCGAGGTATGGTTTTCCAGTCACGATTGAAACAGATAGAGGAACACATTTCCAAAACGAATTAATTAAACTGATTTGTGAAGCACTTAGTATTAAACAGAAACTGCATTGTGCATACAGACCAGAGGCTTTTGGAATAGTAGAGCAAGTGAATGGAACAATTAAGAACAGGTTAGGAAAAATGTGTCAAGCCACAGGACTCAAATGGCCAGATGCCTTGCCATTAGTTTTAATGACAATCAGAAGTATTCCGGAAAGGAAAACTGGACTCAGTCCCCATGAGATAATTATGGGACGAGCAATGAGACAAGCACATGTACCTGTCAACAAACTACTGACTATAACTGATGATCTGGTGCTGGATTATTGCAAAGGATTGGCTGATGTGGTGCGTTCTGTGTTTCATCAGGTTGGACCGGATGCGACCACTCTTGAAAGAAAACCAGCTCACGTCTTGAATCCAGGAGATTGGGTCCGCATAAAAGTCCACAGGAGAAGAAACTGTTTGGTTCCTCGCTGGGACGAACCACGACAGGTGATCCTGGTGACAACCACTGCAGTCAAATGTGCAGGAGTAAAACACTGGGTGCATGCCAGTCACACCATCAGAGTTCCAGAACCTGAAGATCGACATGTGAGTCGACATCTGGAAGTGTTGGATAACAGTTCAGCATCAGAAGCGGAAGAAGAAACAAACAGGGTGCCAGAATCTGAAGATCGACCTGTAAGTCGACATCTGGAAGACCCAACTACAAGTGCAACGACAGAAGAAGTAGAGCAAATAGCTGAAGTTCCAGAACTTGAAGATCGACATGTGAGTCGACATCTGGAAATATCAGATACCAGTTCAGAATCTGATACAGATCATTCGGATTGTGAGGAAATTCTGAAAAGAAATTGGAAATTTGAAAGCATAAGAGAAGAAACTGAGCACGAAGATAGTAACAGTGAGCAACCAAGTACAAGTTGTGGTAAAAATCCTTTGGAGAAAATATTAATAGATGAAGAAGGGAGAGTTTCAAACAGAAAGTTAGAAAAATCGGAAGATCCCCGAGGAGCAATAGGGACAGATAGCCAAACAAAAGAACAGGGAAATTTAGAAGCAGATAGAGAAATTGACACAAATTCGGAAGAACCTCGAGGAGGGACAGAAGTAGGTGAACGAAGGAAGATAAGAAAAGAACCACAAGTAGAGGAAGAAAATGAAATTATAAGATTCAAAATAAAAGACAATAAAGAAAAAATTGAAACAGAATCTGATTAAAGTGGAGAAGAAAGAAACCAAAAACTAGAGTCAAGAAAAAGGAATTGGAAAACAGAAAGAGAGGAAAAAGGAAGTGAGGCAAAAAGGCCAAGAAAAGGAGACAATTGGCCCAACGAAGTAAGAAAATTAAGATACAGGATCATAAGGTTAGATGGAAAAAGTGCTGAACAAGTGAATGAAATAACAAGTCAGAAAGAGCAAGAAAAACAAGGTGGAAAACACTTGCAGAAAACAAAAAGGGTAAAGAAGGTAAATCCGAAGTATAGATCGCCTGAATGGTTGTACCTTGCTTTAACTGATATCAAAGAAGAAAAGAACACTCACGAGAACCCAGAAGAAAGAAACCTAATGGGTGAAGGTGAAGTGCAACAAACTTGAAGAAATTTAAACAAATTTCTACCGGACTTGACAAAATACTGGATCTGACGAATTTCTACCGGATTTGACAAAATACTGGATTTGACAAAGAAAGAATTCTGAAAAGAATTAAAAGAAAGTGCCTAACGAAGACAGAAACATTGGAGTGCAGAGTGGCTAAGAAGTCATTTCTGAGGTGTAGTGACACAATTTTCTTGAAAATAAATAAATAAGTTATAAAACAAAATGGAGGATACTAGAGATAGAAAATGTAGATGTGAGTTTTTAAGTAGATGGTGTAAGATGTGCTTCTTTTGTACAGGATTATTAATGACAGTATGGGTGGTTTTAGCAATCACTATTCCAATTAGTTTTGTTGTTGTAGAAACGTCTAATCACACAGAGAAAGAAAAAGGAGCTAACACTCAAGAAACAGTTATATTAAAAAGTAGTGCAGAATTACGTAAAGACAAATCAATAACAGATTTTTCAAAGAATGTTTTTACTAAATTATTATATGAGAATGTAGAAACAATGGATGTAAGAGATTGCTATGTTTGTATGCAATTGCCTGCGTCTGTAGCAGAGGGTGTGACTTATCATCACCTTCCTTTGACGTATGGAATAACATGTAGTGTTTTAGCAAGTTTATTTTATAAAACAGGTAGATTAGAATATTATTACACTGACATAGATAAGATTTTTGCAAAAGTTTCTGTAGTTCCCGAACTAAACAAAATAAAAGAGGGAAAAACGTTTGGTAAATTTTTCATAGAAGAAAAGATTTTAACATTAGATAATATAGTTAAAAACAACCTTACCTGTGAGTTAAAGAAGGAAGAAAAAGTATTTTTAAAGATGGTTGAAGAAAGAAGAGTGAAATTTCAAAGAAAAGTGATAGAAGAGACAAAAACACCTCTTTGGGCGTTTGAGGAAGACAATCATGACAAGAAAAAGACAAATGCAGCTATGACTCTGGATTGGCCCCAACAGGGAAGGTTGTGCATTAGAAGAAATAGAACAAGATATGACAATTATTTTGTGGGTTCCAGTATTTGCCATGACAATTATCAAATTTTAGGCGGATAGGGATTCAAAGGGGGAAAAGATCCAATATTTCCCGGGATCTATTATGTTTGCGGTAATAGGGCTTATTACAGGTTGCCGGACCATTGGTATGGGTCATGTTATTTAGGCCTGGTCTTTCCAAAGATTTTTCATATGGATAGAAAAGAAAAAGGAACACACAAAATGATAAATACCTTTACACGTAGAAAAAGGGAAAGTTTTTCAGAAATAGTAGGTGATATTTTTGGAGCATTGATACCAGCAGTGGGAATATCTTTGAATGCATTTAAAATTCGGAAATTATCCACAGTGGTAGATCGTTTATCTACAGATACTGCTGGAGGGTTCTTGATGGTAAATACCGAGATGGTTGCCATGAGAGCTATGGTAATGCAAAATCGACTTGCCCTTGACATTCTTTTGGCAAAAGAGGGTGGAGTCTGTGGAATGCTGAAAGACCAACATTGTTGCACTTACATTCCAGATAAAAGTGAAAATATACAAAAGTATATAAAGAATATTACAAGTTTGCACAAAGAACTTGTTCCACTGGAGGTTGAAAATGCTTTTGGAAAACTTGGTAAAGGGTTTTCTTCAGTAATAAATTGGTTAACAAGAATGAGTGGATTAATAATAGGGAAAGTTATAATAATAGCAACCATGATAATCATAATAATTTTAGTGCTGAAGCTTGTAATTACAAGTATAAAGAAAAGAAGAAGACAGAATAAAATAGAAAAAGAAAACATGATAAACAAGGAGAGAGAGAGAGAAATGGGTGAAATAGAGCTAGAAGAGATAAAAGAGAACATGTACAAGAAGACCAAAAGACAAGTTGAAAGAGATACAGTTGTGTAAACTAACAAAAGCAAACGGATAAAAGAAATATGCTGTCTGAGAGAATTGTATAACTTGGGTTTTGTGGTGATATTAAAAATCACCAAAGGGGGGAGTTGATGGAGCAGGATAAATGAAAAATTTTAACCTCCTAATAATTTTCGTAAAATAATTAATAAACATGTTCGTTTAAGTAAATAACCAACAATGTATGTTACATGTGAAGGGTAAAGGTAACACGCTATTTTGTGTGCAAATTAATCTACTTATAATTGTTGACGTGTCTAACATAAACGTAATATTTGCGTACTAATAGAATAATGAAATGCATGATTTGTGCTTTGAAAATAAAATGTGTGGTGGCAAAATAAAGCGATGGTAAGTAAGGGACGGCTTTATATGTTGCTTTTTGCTAGGTTATACCTAATTGGGGTACGTAGAATGACGGGAGGGAAACGAAAGGGTTTATATTCTTTATTTTAACAATATTTTGTTTATCTTTGAAAATAGTGCGCTTAGGCCTGTTGAGCAGCGATATAAAATGGCCGCCATAAGCTAGAGTACGCATGTGCAAGAAGCCGTGTGGAAAAGGAGAAAGGCTGTGAACAAGAATGACCACGTGTTCGTGCTGAGAGCCTAGGATGGAAGTATGGTCAAGGCTATTGTGACCTTACTGAGCAAATGTGTGCCAAGATGATCAGCAAGAAGCGTGAGAAGTCAAAATGAATAAATGGACAAACGGAACTGTTGAACCTAAAAGTATCAGAAAATGATACAAGTTGGACTGATCGAAACTGATGAGTAATGTCATGAACTGTGGGAAACGATGCAAGCATGGACATTCCACAAAGAACTGGTTAAGACAAGGAAGTTTGATAAAAATGTATATGGACTCGAATGGACCAATGAGAGAGAATCACGCCATAAAGAGGCAACATTTTATTTAGTAAGCGAGAATTAGGGTATAAGAAGATCTACTCCGGGTGGGAGGGATGAGTAGTGTTTTTATTATTGATGATGATGAGCGAGCGAACTGTTAGGAGAAGAGAGAGCTGAATTGCTGATAGATGAGTTGCGGGTGCTGAGCTGCTGTTGCGGATGATCGAAGCTGCTGCTGCTATTTTCATTAGGTATAAGATGCTGCTTTTGGAGAACCTTTTTACTCCTGATAGATTTTTCATTTAGAGCTATTAGATTTTTCCAAGACAGATAGATTGATCTTTTTGGAGTTCTTGCTGTGACAAACTTTATCTTCCATCTAATAGGTATGCATTGTAATTTCAATTTATTCTTATAATGATGATAAATGTAATAATCTGAGTGATAAACTTAAAACTTATGCATTGTTTCTAAGTTCTTTATATAAACTTTATTATCTTTAAACAAATGACTCAGTGATTCTTTAGCTCAATAATTAAGGTAAAATGTTAAAGAGTTTATTGTGATTGAGCTGGTCTTAATCACCATCAACTGATTCCTACTAGTTGGTCCATCGACCAATGAGCGGAATACCTTAAAAGCAATGAGAAACATTATGTCGTGTTAAAAGAGGTATCCCGTCTCCTTCCAGCGAATCGTTTTACTGTTTTTTCTCCTAGGTTAAGGACGGAGGTAATCCAGGGAATAAATGAGTAAGTGAATGTCATATGCGGTGTTAATGGGCCCCACCGTCATATGGATATAGTCTGTGTATTGGACAGATAGTTGTACCTGGATGACCGAGTCATATAGGAGAAGAATTTTTATTGTTAGCGCTGGATCACTGTTTTCTTTATACATTAATATTCTCACCTGCAGGGTAGGAATGATAAAATGGGATGCTCTGAAAATTGATAATATGAATATTGGTTGTCCCTGTATGCGGACGATGTGGTGTTGATGGATTTAACACCTGTTGGGCTTCAAAGACGCCTCGGCGCACTAGAACTTTATGCAGAGGAACATTTCCTTAAAAACGAATATCTTGAAGAGTAAGAGTTTGACTTTTCACAACAAGGGCTCGGGATTAGGGGGGAGAGTTAAGTGGTTCCTAGGTCATGAAAAACTGGAGAAGTTCCAACTCTATCTCCATTTAGGCAAAACAATTTCTAGTAATTGTGGGGAATAGGATCATATAAAACATTGCTCAAGCAAGGCTATGTCGCAAGCTAGCCCTATTACTTATAAAGTTTGTGGGAAAACACATTTTACACATGCTTTATCAGTCTATAGGGTCCAAACTCCTCCTTCCCTAAGCTATGCCTGGGAGGTGATGGACATGAAATACTGGAGTTTCTTTGATGCAATTGAAGGACCTATTTTGCGTCAGATTTATAATCTGAACTTCATTGTAGCTTCGTATGTTTTACGTCTGGAGTTTGGTTTTCTGGCAACTTATGTTACAGCCCTAGGGTCAGTATTGATGTTTGGGAGTTGCCTGTATAAGGGGGGAGAGAAGTCAGTACGCGCTGCATTGCAGCATGACATTTTCTCGTTAAGAAAAGGAAAACGTGGTTTCTTTTGTTCTTTTTTAAAAGCTAAGGAAATTTTCAGGATAGATCATGTCTATAGTTTTTCAATGTCTAACTCTTTTTTTACTTTTTTAAATTTTTTTTAAACAATTTTCTTTTAGAGTAAGTTTGAATCTGGATATGTCATTATGTCAGTGTCACAAGAGAAATGTGTTTATATCGGAAAACTGTTTATGGAAAAAAGCACAACTTTATTTTACCTGGAATACCCCACATGGGGAACGGAGATCAACTTCATTGTTGAGACTGAATCTGTTACCTCTGCAGATAGTAATAGGTGGTTGGGATGCAGTCCCTAGGAGTTAGAGTGTTTGAGATTTATGTAATTTCCAAATGCAAGATTTAAACAGTGTAATGTTTGCATGCCATTCCTTGCACTCGGATCAACGTCACTTTCTAAGACCGTGCATGGAAGAGCTGGGGGAACTGGCGATTCCTGTGTTTCCCGCCCGTGGCAAACGCATGTAAGAGCGGGATGGGGCCCAGGGGAGGCCGCCGCCCTCAAAACTCATGCCGCCCGGGCCGGACCGGACCGGACCGGACCGCCCCCTGCTTGCTACGCAGCTGTTTGAATGATGACACTTTTTTTCCTTAATGAAAGGGAATATTGTATGTTGGAAATTTTGATTGTCTTTTGTAGTTCTTATATTATTTTTATGTGGAGTTCCGAATCATAAATATAAAATTGATCAATTAATTGAGGGGTCTTGTATACATACAACACACTTCCAGCTATGTACACAACCACAGCGTAACGTACAATGCAGGCTTACCCAAGTTGGGATACAATTGTCAACTAAATTGACCATACTACTGTCTTCATCATTGAGAAGAGTGTTTGACATCAAAGCCTTGAATGTGAGTAGTATATCTTTTTCACCACGGGGAGGTAATTTTATGTCACTCGACGCACCAATAACAATATCTTCATACATTTTAACTTTTTCTTTATGATTGCAAAAAGTTATGTGGTGTTTCATGCCTGTACCTCTGTGAAGCCCAAACTGCTGCTTTTCGTGCTCCTCCGCCTTCTCTGTTACTAGCTCCTTTAGAGGGCAGGAACAGCCACTTTTTATTATGCAAAACTGTGTTCTAAATAAAAGTCTTCACAAGACCAACTCTCTAAGAAGTATATTGTTGTACAAAGGATGCATCCAGGACTAGAGCGAGCATTTTTACCACTCTGGGTAAAATAGCATTTTGACTGAGTGATCCCTGCAGTTTTTCTTTTGCCAGCAAGCCCAATATGGATGGCTTTCATGTGATGATAAACATCTGTGCATGCAGTGCATGTAAACAGCATCTGCGAATTGCTGTGCTCCCATGTTTTGGCACATTAAAGCCAAACCTATTGGCTTTGCAAATATTTGTTTTGTTAGTTGCAAATGAATGCAGAACCCGAGGGTCAAGGGACGATTGTAACTCACTGCTCTACCTGGCAGTCGCCTCTTCCTGCTTCATTCACACTCAAGGAAGTGTGATTGAACGCAACAGCATATGGTGGCACAGGAGGGTGCAAGTACATATGCACCTCCTTACCACCACAAGTACACTGCATCAACATCTGAAATTCTGCTTGTGTTGGCCTGTGTGGCGCTAGCATTACTGTATAGTCTGCACAGATGCATAACAAAGCACAGCTAGAAATCATGTAAAGGAAGATGCAAATAGTGCAGTTGCAGACATTATCAGCACTTGCAGAGCTGCAAGTGCTTCATCAACTTCTGAGGTGCTGAGAGTGGGCCAACAAAGTAAACAGTGCTGAAACTTTTCAGACACTCACCCCAGTCGCAGATCTGGGATGAATTCATCATCGTTCCTTAGCTCACTTCGCCACACCAGGTCAGACCCAGCCACATGCAAATCAGTCTTGACCCTGTTCCTCATGGGAACAGTCCAGCCCGAACTGCCAAGCCAGGTCTTCCCTGAACCGGAAACAAGCATCCTGGGACCGGTTTCGGGGTAACACTCCTCATCCGCCAGGCTGAGAGTGGGGCCAATGTGGAACCAGCAAATTCTGGCCTCTATGTTCCCTGCTATCAGAGGGGGTGGTTGCCATTTGTTCTTTGTGGCTAGTCTGTGGGTGAGGTGCTATGAGAGAGCAGGATAACCATTCAGTCAGGATTTGGAGGAGGTGTGAGGTGTAAGGGGGAATAGGGTGAGAAGAAAGGAGTCAGTGAGAGCTGGAACA
This sequence comes from Calotriton arnoldi, assembly GCA_963921515.1. NCBI lineage: Eukaryota > Metazoa > Chordata > Amphibia > Caudata > Salamandridae > Calotriton > Calotriton arnoldi. The sequence continues at coordinate 478,025 of CAWUFW010004240.1, forward strand.
CACTAGGCTGGTGAGTGGGAGGGGTAATTCCAGCAGGGTTCCAGATCCAGCAAGAGGAAGCCAGGTTATGCGGGCAAGGAGCAGAAGAACATGTTACTTACCTATTGGTAATGTTTTACCTGGTAGAGACACTATCTAGCTGCAGATTCCTTACCTTAGAATATTCTCAGTGTCAAACTGGACCCGGAACCTTTTGAGCAATTTTCCTTGTGCACCGGTAGGATGCCATCATTTGGTTCTGTGGTGCCCCAGTAGCGTTGTCTGTGTCGGAAGTTATATATGCAGTGCCACCCCAGCTCACTGACCTCTTGACTCTTTCTTCCACACCAGAAGCATGCATCCAAGCTGAGGAAGAGTGACAGGTGTGCTAAAAGTGAGGTCCAAAAGGATCTCTTAGGTTAGAGAAGACAGTCTGCAGAACAGGGAGAATAGGAGGGTCGCTAAGGAATCTGCGGCTAGATAGAGTCTCTACCAGATAAAACGTTACCGAAGGTAAGTAACTTGTTCTTCTGATAGAGACTTCTAGCTGCAGATTCCTTACCTTTGAATATATACCAAAGCAATATTTCTTCCCGGAGGTGGGTCTGCGGATTGATTCAGACTAAGAAGTCCTGGATGATCGAATGGGCAAAGTGCCCATCTCTACGGACTGGACTGTTGAGGCAGTAGTGTTTGGCAAACATGTGCAGCGATGCACATGCAGCTGCCTGACAGATGTCCAATACTGGAACTCCTCAAGCTAACGCAGTGGTCCAAGCTGTAGCTCTGGTGGAGTGAGCTCTTAACCCCTCAAGGGGCTGTTTCCTGGCCATTGCTTAGCAAATTTTAATGCAGAGAATGATCCATTGAAAGAAGGTTCTCTTTTGAATTGCCGTCCCCTTCTTTATCCCTGCAAATCCAACAAAGAGTTGATCATCCACCCAGACATTTTTGGTACGATCAATATAGAACAATAACGCTGTTTTTGGATCCAGGTGGAGGTGTCTCTCCTCTTCTTTAGAAGGATAAGGAGGCAGAAAAAAGATGGGCAGGTGATGTTATGCCCGACGCAAAAAGGTGTTGCTACGTTATTATTATTTCTTCATCTTGTAAAGCGCTCAGCTACCCCACAGCGTTTCCCAGTGCTGAAATAGGTAGGCTAAGTCAGTCGCAAACACAAGGTGGATGATGGACGGAGCGCTGAAACTTTTCAGACACTCACTTCCAGTCACAGATCTGGGTTGAATTCATCATCGTTCTTTAGCTCACTTAGTCACCCCAGTTCAGACCCAGCTATATGCAAATCAGTCTTGACCCTGTGCCTCATGGGAACAGTCCAGCCCGAACTGCCAAGCCAGGTCTTCCTTGGACCGTAAACAAGCATCCTGGGACCGGTTTCGGGGTAACACCCCTCATCAGCCAGGCTAACTTGAATCCAGTGGCAAAGAGAGCAAGAGACCCAAGTCTGGGCATACCCAGGATAAGTCAGTCCCCATGCTAAAAGAGCCAGGTCTCCATGTTTTTGCGGAACACAGTGAGGCAGGTACAAATTCATAAAGCTACCGGGAGGTCATTCCATAGCTTCGGGCCTAGATACGCAAAGGAACAGCCTCCCGTGTGCACACAATGGATTCTAGGCACTTTACAGAGAAACTGGTTACCTGAACGAAGCATGCACACAGGCTGGTAGGGCACCACATGATCCTGAATATAATGTGGGCCTGTCATGGATCTGGCCTTGTGCATATAGCACAACGCTTTGAACCATATTCGCTTATCCATGGTCAACCAGTGAAGCTCGTGGAGGAGGTTTGACACCAAAACTCACTTCGGTAGGGAATAGAGTAGTCTGGCCGCAGTATTATGGACAATCTGTAGGCGCCGAATGGCAGCCTTGTCTGCTCCCAGATATAAGATGTTCCCGTAGTCAATTCTTGAGAGAATCAAGGCTTAAACCAGTGTTTTCTGGGCTGGCGATGGTATCACGTCAATGAGCTTTTGGATCGTTTGGTAAGAAAGCTGCCCAAGTTCTTAACACCAGTTTGTCTGGGAAAAATGAAGTGTAGGGAGAGTTACCGGAAAGTGCTTGAAACTTGCTAACCCTCCTGGCAGATGTTATCGCCACAATGAAGACAATCTTAATTGTGAGGAGCTTTAGGGGGCAGCTGTACATTGGCTAAAACGCTGAACATATGAGAAAAGGTACAATTAAATTCAAGTCCCAGGACAGATGCTCATGCTCAGGAGTTTGGGTTACCAAATTCTCCGTGCCCAGTCCAGAGCCACTAAGATGACTTGGGCCCAGTCGTTCTTGATCTTCTTGAGAACTCTGGACAGACGTGGAATGTGTAGAAAGGCGTATAGGAGTCCTGAGCCCCACTTGAGACGAAATGTGTCTCCGAGCAATAGCAGCTTTAGAAACTCCAGCATGCTGCTGACATTGTGCGTTCTCGGCAGTGGCGAACAGATCTAGCCATGGTTCTCTCCCTGATGAAGATGCCATTCGTGATCCACTAGGCATCAATGGCTGAGTTCATCTGTCTGGCATTCAGAGAGCCCACCAGATGGTGAATCACCAGGAATATGTCCTGATGTCCAAACCATGTCCAGGAAGGAAGAAAAGCTTTCAATGCAAGATGGATTGCTCTCAGTTTCAACAGACTGATGTGGAGTCAAGACTCAGCCAGAGACCAGAAGCCTCCGATATCCACCTCTCCCAGGTGGCTGCTCCAACCGAGAAGTGACGCATCTGTCACTACTGTGAGCATTGGGCGGGAGAGAGAGAGAGGTCTGCCTTTGACCCAATTGTGGTCCATGATCCACCACTGCAGGTCTTTTGCAGTTCCCTTCAAAATTTGAACCAGGCGGGAAAGATTCCATTGATGCTGTCCCCACTTGGTCTTTTAAGTCCCACTGCAGAGCCGGCGTGTGCCAATGCGCATGTTTCACCAGCAGGGTGCATGAGACCCAGCAGCCTCAGAGTCAGTCTCACCAAAATCCAGGATAGAGGCTAAAATATTGCAATTATAGCCCGAATATCCAGCGCTGGCTGTTCCGGAGGATAAGCCCGAAGCTGCACTGTATCCAGAACAGCTCTGATGAAAGGGAGCGTCTGAGTGGGAATTAGGTGTGACTTCGGCACGTTGGTAGTGAACCCCAGGGAATGCAGGAGTTTCGCCGTTGTCTGGAGGTGGAAATTGCCTCCCGGGACGAGACCGCCTTCAGTAGCCAATCGTCAAGGTAGGGGAAGACTGGAACCCCTAACCTCTGCAGACGTGTTGCATCCACCACCATGACCTTGGTGAACACCCAAGAGGCACTGGTAAGGCTGAAGGGGGGCACTGAGTACTGATAATGCTCCTGGCCCACATGAACCACAATGAACGTCTGTGGGCAGGCAGGACAAGGATTGGAAAATAAGCATCCTGCAAATTCAACGCTACCATCCATTCTCCACGGTTGAGGGCAGATAAGCCCTGAGCCAAAGTGAGCATATTGATTTTTCACTTTTCCAAGAAGGTGTTGAGGGGGCACGAATCTAGGTTAGGACGGAGGCCTCCATCCGTCTTTGGCACCAGAAAGTTGCCGGAATAGCACCCACAACTTATTTCTGATGCTGGTACCCACTCAATGTCTTCTTTGGCCAGAAAGGTCATTACTTACTGTCACAAGAGTGCAAGATGGTCTTGTCAGCTGAACTGGGGATGAAGGGAGTGGTGGTGGGGTTTGCTGGAATGGAAGGGTGTAACCCAGTGGACAATGTGAAACACCTATTTGTCCAATGTTATGCCCCTTCACTGGTGCAGATGGTGCCGTATTCTGCCGCCAACTGGGTGCCCAGGCTGAGTTGAGGACAAACTAAAGAGGCTGTGACTGTGTGGCTGCAGGGGGGAGAGGATTGGGCGGACCTCTGGCTTTGGTCCCACAACGCTTGTGGGAGCCATGTCCACAGCCATGAAAGGACTGCATCTGCTGGTTGTGGTGTCTAGGGGGAAAAGAACACAGCTGATAGCCCCTACCGTAGACACGGAAGGGTCATAAGGTGACTGCCGGGGGGCTACGGAGGACCTCTGGCTCTGGGCCCCTTGAGGCTTATGGGAGCCATGGCGACGAAAGGACTGAGTCTGCTGGCTGTGGTGGCTAGGGGGGGGAAGGACATGGTTGATAGCCCATACAGTAGCCACAGAAGGGGCATAAGGCACCTGTTGGGAACAACGGAGAGCCCTAATAATGAAGCAGTGGCCAAACTGTCTTCAAATCGTTCCAAGGCTGAATCTACCTTGTCTCCAAGGGGAACAGTTCCATCAAAGGACATGTCCATAAGCGAAGCTTGGACATCCCCCAAAAGGCAGTATTCCTCAACGAGGCATGAAATCTCAGCGCCTCCAAAGAAGCAATGGCTCTGCCCAGTGAGTCGGTCGTATCCAATCCTCATCATATTGTGAACTTTGCTGCTTCTCACCCATCAGCAATAGCTTGGGAAAGAATGGCCAGCAGAGGCAACACTTGCACAACCGTATCCCACCCAGTATGGGAATAATAGACCAATAAGCATACAGTGTTCATCCAGCGCAGTGCCAGGCTGGAGGAAGAAAAAGATTCTCTTTCTGAAGGTGTCCGGCCTCTTGGATTTCCTATCTGGTGCAGTGGTAGGGAATGCGCCAGGATTAATCAGGGAAATTGATGCCTGGACCACCAGGCTCTCAGGGATAGGGTGCTGTGAGAAGGCGGCTAGTTCCCCGAAGCAGGGCAATGGCGACGAGCAATGATCCTTTCTACAGGAGTACCTGTACAGGGCTTGGCCGAGGCCCCGAGCAGGATATCAGTGACGGCTTTGCGGAAGGGTAGTAAGGGTTCTGATGGAGATACCCCTAGTTGAAGCACCTTTGTCAAAATGTTTGTTTTGACTGGAAACATGGGTAGGTCCAGGACCTCAGCTGCCCTCCCAACTGCCATCAAAATGGAAGCCCCTTCCTCCATAGTCGTTGTCGGAGGCGAGGTGAAACCAGTGCCTTGTGAGGTATTCTGACAACTAGTGTCAGCCAGGTCCTCATACCAGTTGTCATTGGCCATGGACTCTGCTAGGGAGTCGTAACAGCACTAGGGATCCTCAGATCCTCTCTACTCGTGTTCCTCAGTGAGCCCTTCTGTATAATAGGGTGCTGTCTCCAATTCAGGCCATGTAGGCCTGGTAGGCGCCGGAGTCAACGTAGTGAGACGCCAGTCCTGCTCTATATCGGAGTTGGAAATTACAATGGGGTCAGCAGTGCTGGGAACTATGCACCTTGGAGGAGGTCACGGCTGGGGCAGATCCACCAAAGGAACATAAGGTCTCAACTGGCACTAAGGGCGAACCCACCGGTGGAGCTCCAGTCAAAGACCCTCCTGTACCCCTGGGAACCAAAGGTGATCCAGCGGGGTTCGACCATCCAAAAAGGAGGATCATGGCATCATAAAATTAATGGAGTTGGGCGGGGGTCGCTCTGGGAAATTCGAGGAAGTGCAGAGCAGACCCAGTATCTGACACCGGGTGCACAGCAACCACCTGTGAGCAGTGTCAGGACTTGTGGCACTGTTCCCTCACATCAGCCGAAGAGTGGGACTTACCTGGGTTAGGTGAAAGTCTGATGCAGGTGACTCCGAGACCTCCAACATGAACAGGAACTGGAGCGGCGGAAAGTCATGTGACGAGCAGCCAAATGTTTCATGGCCCACTCTCGGATGGACTTCGGTTCATGGTTCTGCACTCCGCAAACAACGCAGAGTCGTGTTCCTTTTCAAGGCACCACAAACAGACCAATTTGGGGTCTGTCACCAACATCTGTCAATGACAGGCTCCAGAATGCTTGAAACCGGTGGGTGTTAAAAAAAAAGACATTTCTGACAAAAAAGAAGCAAAAATAGAACACCAATTGTCGACAAATGGGTCGAAGCCAGTCAAAAAATCATTGAGAGGAGCTCGATCTGGAACTGCGCTGATGGTGCTGAAAAGATGCAACTGAGGTCAGCGCACTGGGGTGGTGCCTGTATATGCACCACGCACAGCACTTGCGGGTTGGACGATGCCTCTGATGCCACGTGGAGCTGAACGATGCCACCTACTGACATTGCAAGGGTACTTGCTCAAAAATGTCCGGATCCAGTCTGACACCTGGAAATATTCTAAGGTAAGGAATCTGTGGCTACCAGTCTCTTATCAGATGAAAACTGTATGCAAGTGAGAACGAACCTGAAACCTACAGCTGGCGGAAGCGCAAATATGTCCTCCCCAACACTGTAACGCAGGATACTCAAGCCTGGCGACTCCCTACTCTGTATACAAAATACAAATAGCTCAGGCAAGGTATATTTAAGAATCCGATGCTACCAAAATTAACACATTGTTATTGGTAAGGGTTTTTTTACTTAAATACTTTCGAAAGTAAGAATATTTCTTATATTGCCCAGGATGTCGTGTTTTGCAGAATGAGACAACACACATTGAGGCAACAAAGTTTTTTCATTTGGTCTTAAATCAAAACAGAAAAATTGAATAACAAAGAAATATATAAAAAAATGTGTGCAAATAAAAACAGTTTTACAGAAAAATCATGTTATTCCAAATAATGCAGGCCTTGCTAATGCATTATATTAAGAAGGTGACGGTTGTTCCCATTATTCTGGGTTCGATACTGTAAACAGGTAAACCGCCCAAGGAAAAAAGACCATCCCAAAGAGTTGTGTATCAAATGTCTCTGATTAGTTAGAGCAATGATCCTCAATTGAATTGTGACTTTTTAGAGGTCTTGTATGGTGGGTTCCTTAAGATGTAGTTGACGCGTTTCGGCCTGTTTATTCTAAGCTTCTTCAGGACTGTGCAAGGGTGTATACAAACACTTGAAGAAAAAAAATTAAAATCAGACAGTCAGAGGGTCAACATGACCATTGTTAATCTATGTAACATCAGTAAAAAAAAGTAAGAAAGTCAGGCACACGTGCATGGCAAACACTGTTCAGTGTCATTCAAAGTGTAGAAATATAGACAACATTAAAAAAACCTTTGATGCCTCATATATTTCGTTTCCATGTGGCTATGTAAAGAGAATGACCTGCTTAGAAGGAGACTATAAGGGTGTCTGTGTGACATCAAGAGAGTGTACCATCACATGGCTGCTAAATGTGAGATATAAAAACCGACACATGCCTTAAGTGCAACAAAAAATGTGAGCCTGAGCATTCAATGTGCAGCTTACCATTTGCTGTGTTGTAGATATGGACCAAATCAGCCTATTATGCAGGGAGCGATCTCAGGCACGGAAAGTCTGACTGCTAGAATAAGACATTGCCTTATATTGACTATATGGCACTTGACACGTAAACATGGTGCATCTCTGTGAACCCAGTATGTAATTAACGTACGTGTTGGTAGCGCTTGCTGTCATCTATAAATTCTCTTTGGGTGAAGGGGAGCATAGCCCCTTGCTGGCAGTGGCAGAGCGGTTCGGGTCACGTCCGCAGACCTCAAGTACGTCAAGCTGTCTTGTGGACAAAAGACCGGTCAGCTAGCGGGTCTGATGGCTGGGAAGGAGAGACAAGTTCCCTCGCTGGAAAGCGGAGTGTTCTCTAAGACGTGTCCACGTGGATAGAATGTATTTCAGCTGTCTCAACTGTATTGGAGATGCAGTGGGCATGTACAGATCGTATCTGTTACATGATAACATGCTGTAGATCCGCGCACCATCTGTGCTTGGAGTTGGTCCAACAGAGTGTGATGGAGAAATTCACACTGTGTATTACAGCTGTGTTATTTGAATGACCAAAAAGAATTAAATCAAAGTTTTCATTCTAAAGTCACTTTTCCTGTATGTGCATCAATTTATTTGGAAACAGTAGGTCTGATAAAATAATTATGGGAAGCAGCTGTCATCTTGTATTGGACGTGCAGGTTATAACATGTGTCCCACTAAGCTGAAGTGAGACGAACTCCACCTTTATCACAATAGCATATAATTGAATGTCTCGTGTGTCGGACATCTGTGCCAATTGGCACCAGTGCTATAAAAAAATTGGGAATATTTTTTAGAAAAGGCTAAACTCCTTTTTTGTATGTATTATGGGGGTTCTGATGTGCAAACAAGGACCTATATCATCTACTGCATCAAGGTGAAAAGAAAAAACAGAATGTGCACATATGTTTTCTTGCATACCAAATTATGCATGTAACACAGCAAGCAAGACATACAATAATTATGTTTAGGCATAATAAATCATACATATAAAACATATAAAAAGAGCAAAACAGGACGTACATTACATATCTAATTACACATGACACGCGGCAAGTGAGACATACAGAGATGTATTTATACACATAACAGATTGTACATGTCGGGAGAACAAAACTGGAATTGCATGTATGTCTATAGAGCCAAATTATCATCTGGAGTTGCAAGAAGGTAACACACATATTGGAATTACATTCTGAACAATGCCCACAGTTCATAGTGTTCATTTAGACCCTGTGTGTGTGTGTGTGTGTGTGTGAAAATTTCAATGTATTTGGATTCTGTTTTAAGAAAACGTGATTCTAAGGAGCCATCTCTTGTATCTGTATTTGCCACAAACAGGACTGTCCACTTAATTTCATTTACGGCGTGATGTGCCTCTTCAAAATGATTTACTAATGCTGCCCCAGTTGTTTTACAGCATATCCGTGACCTGTGTTGCAAAATTGTTTTCTTTACTGTTTGGCTAGTTTGTCCTATGTATGGTTTGCCACAAGGACATCAAACACAGTAAATGATATATTTGATGTTGCAATTGGAAAATTTGCTTTGTATGTGTTTGGCTCCATTAATGCTCACCTCTTTGTAATTACAAGTTAAGTTACAGGCTGCACATTGCCCACATTTGTGGTGTCCTGTAACTGGGGGAGCTTGAGTAGTGCAATTCAATTCAGTAGCTTTTATATAGCGCATGGCTACCCAACCAGGTCTTCCAGCGCTGCTGCACCAACATCACCGAGCTACCAAAAAGAACCAATTGACTAGCATCCAGTCTTCAGAAAATACGTTTTTTAAAGATCGTCTGAAGCATATTTCTGACTGCTGACTTCTAAGGGAGGCTGGTAGGGCGATCCGCAGCTTAGAGACAAGGTACACAAAGGAGCCGCCACCACTTCTCATTCTTTTTATCTTGGGTTCCTCTCAGGAGCCCCTGCTTACTAGGTCATAGGGTCCTCCCTGGAATGTACGAGGTGAGTAAGTTCTGGGAGATGAGTGGACCTTTTCCATGGATGGCCAAATGGACCATGCACAAAGCCTTATAGTAAATTCTCCATTGGATTGGCAGCCAGTGAAGGGCAGAGAGGGCTGCTCTTGCAGAATGGTGCTTGGGTATTTTGAACAGGATTCTAGCAGTGACATTCTGCACCTTTTGGAGCCTTTTTATCAAGTATTTAGGACTCCCTAAATAGAGGGAGTTACTATAGTCTAGACGTTGATTTATTAGACTTTGTACCACTATCCTCCTTTTGGAAACTGGTAACATCTGTAAGACTTTCCAGATGGCAAAACAGGAGCCAGGCAGTTTTATGTCCCCATCGTGAGCATGCCGTCTATCCAGACGTCTAGACTTTTTACTGCTTTGGCTGACTCTGTCAGCTTGCCTACATAGTCTGGCCAGGACAATTCTTTGAGCTATTGTTATCTACCAACATTACCTCTGTCTTGTTGCCGTTAAGTTTCAGACTGCTTGCAGCTATCCAGTCTGTGACCTCCCTAAGACATGAGTCAAGTTGGGTGGAGGTTCGGCTGACATTGGGTGTGATGGCCATGATGATTTGAGTATCATGTGCATATGACACTAAAGTGAGACCATGATACCATACAATTTCAGCAGGGGGGAGTACGTACAAGTTAAAAAGTGTGGGGCTCAGTGAGGAGCCCTGTGGGACTCCACACTGCAATGGTTGGATATATGAAGAAAAAAGACCTTCACATACTTGAAAACTTCTGTTCTCTAAGAAGGCTACCAGCCACTTGATGGCGTCCCCATTGATGCCAACATCCATCATACTCTGGATGAATATTCAGTGCGATACCATATTGAAAGCTGCACTTAAGTCCAACATCATCATTGCCGCTGAGCCACTTTGGTCTAGGATGGAGGGGAGTTCCTTGGTGGCTACCAGCAGTGCAGTCTCCATACTGTAGCCTGATCTGAAAACTGTCTGGATGGGGTGGAGGATGCTATGAGTCTCCAGATAACTGGATAGATGTTTACTAACATGCTGTTCTAGCAGTTTGCTCACTACCAGAAGCAGGGAGATGGGTCTGTAGCTATCTGCCAGGTGGAGATTCGCTGTTGCTTTGTTAAAGATTGGCTTCAATATATCATGTTTCCGTGTTTGGGGGATATGGACCATTTAAAGTGAGTGGTTAAGAATATCCATGAGGATGGATAATAAGGAAATGCCACCTTTGCCTAGAATATCAGGAGGGCCGGGTCCAAAGGGGAGCCTAATTTGGTAGCCAGAGGGTGGCTTTCAGAGTTTGGGGACTCAATGCTTCAAAAAATTAATGTGTCCGTCTGTAATGCAACTGGTGCTCATGTAAAGCGCTCTGATACCTTCGGGTCGGGTTCGCACTACATAAAACTAATAAAAAAATTAAAAAAACAGGGAAAGCAGACAGAATGGGTCATGATCTCTGCTTTTTTTATTTTGTTAGTAAAAAAATTAGCAAGCATGTTGCATTGTTCATTTGACGGTGGGGTGCTCGTGGAGCATGAAGGGTGAGTCAAGAGGTTAACTACCTTAAATAATTCCTTGGAGGAATTAAGGGCAGTTTGTATTTTCTCCTCGAGGTAGGCAATTCTGATCTGCCTTATGGCTTGTTTATAATTTTTTATAGCTAATCTATAGCTGCTTTCACTATACACCCTTCTTCATTCTCTTTCCAGCTATGGAGTGTACCATTGAGCCCTGCCTTTTGTCTGATTGGGTTTGGAAGGTTTACAGGGGACTTGGGGCTGTATTGTTTAGCCATTCCCCAAATGAGATATCTTTCCGTCGTGTCACCCTTTAGCGCGGGAGCAGATTCAGAGATGGCTTCCTTCCATTCCCTTATGTTGAGCTTGGACCATGAATGCTTAGGATTTTGTGAGGGGGTGTTTGATCATAGCATCTGGAACTTCAAACCACAAGGGGACTAAATGGTGGTACAACCAAGGAATCTGAATTATTTCCTTATTAGTAAGGTTGTTCAGATTTGTAAAAACAGGGTCTAAAAGATGCCCATGATTATGAGTAATTGTCTTTACAGTTTGACTTAAAATTAGAGCTTCTAAATCTTGTGTTAAGGCCTTTGCTGTATCACAACCGTTTTGCTCAGAGTGCATATTTACATCCCCTAGTAAAGTGAAATTAGCTTCTCTCAGGATACATTCAGCCACAACCTAAGGTAAGGCAGACGCAAAATGAGACGCCGTCCAAGGGGGGTGGTATATGACAATGCCTGAGAAGGAAAAGGTAGGGGTAAACTGTAAAGAAAATTTAAGCCTCTCACATCCCACTATATCAATAGTATTAACAGTGACCTCACATTCTTTGTTATGGATTATAGCCCCCCCTCCCCATCTTTTGTCTTCTCTATTTTTTCCTTGCTTAAATGAAAACAATGGATTGGGAACCTGGAATGGGGCCAGAATTTTCCAGTTTTTTATAATTTAGTTTATCTTCTTTGCGATGGGCGAGAAAGTCAGCACACAGGTCAAGGGAACGTTGTCATTTTCAGTTTTGGGTACTAAAAGGCTCTCTCTGGGTGTAAACCATGCTCATTTCAGAGAATTATTTACCAGTTTCTTTGAGTAGCCCTGATTGATGAGTTTGCTGCACAAAATGTCACCATTGGCAAAGTAGTCCTCTTTATGACTGCTTTTTCTCTATATACGTAGAAACTGCCCATATGGGAAGTTATCTTTGTGACTTGGGATGGCTACTTTTGTAATGTAGGAATGTGTTGCGGTCAGTCTGTTTGGTGTATAAATAAGTGTATATCTGACCTTCCTCTGTTGTAATCCACAGATCTAGAGTGTTGAGTCTCTCCTTATTTTTTTAGATCATGAATGTGAGGTCAGAAGACCTGTTTTTCCAGTCATCCATGAAACTGGGTGAGTGTAACTTCTGGGCCTTGTCAAATAAAAAAAAATATTGTCTATATATCTATGCCAAGATTTAACGTTGGCAATGTATACATTGTTGATACCGTAAATCCATTTATCTTCAAAGGATGCCATAAAGATATTGGCTATTTCATGAACAAATGCACTACCCATTACTACTCCTTTTGCTTGTAAGTATAAATCTTTTTAGAAGGCAAAAAAGTTTTTTGAAGACATTGAGTGGCAAGTGCAATAAGGAAATTAGTGGGCACTGTTATGGGCGGATGTCTTTTGGGTAAGGCATGTTCCATAATGGCCAGGGCTTCATCTTGTGGAATGTTGATTTAGAGGGACTCAATGTCTATTGTTAGCTGTATCGAAGGTAAAACCCTTATATTTGGTGATGAAATCCATAGAATCGCTAATGTATGACTTGGTCTCTTGTGCTAGGGATTTGAGAAAGTAATCGATGTATTAAGCAGTGGGCTCCAGTAATGAACCACATCCTGAAATTATCTGACGTCCAGGGGGATTTTGTGAGTTTTTGTGGTTTTTTAGTAGTAAATACACTACTGACATTCTGGGATTTTTTTGATAAGAAAGCCAAGTTCTTTGTAGCTTATCCAGTTATTGGTTTGGGCCTCTACTGTAAAAGATGATATCATATGTTTTAGTTCTAAGGTGGGATTTTGAGAAAGTAAGTCTTTGTTGTTGAGCTGTCATAGTAACTGTCGTATTGTTCAATATCCATCACTACAACTACACCGGCTTTATCAGCGGGCTTCACTATGATTTGGGAATTATATTATAAAGATTTTAGTTCTTGTGTTTCATAATACAAGAGGTTCTTTGTCACAAATTGATGTTTTTGATGTAACTGGTTTACCTCTTGAAGAATAGTTTCTTCAAAGACTGTTTTCTGGGGTGGCATTTCTGTGGTCAGTGGGCAAAAACTAGATTTGTTCTTCAAACCAGTAATACTTGCCTCACTCCAACATTCCCTGCTGAAAAAATAAATCTGTAGACATATCTTCCGTAGAAATTGTAAGAATTTCTATTTTGGATTGTATACGCTCTTGGATAGTGGAGTCTACAAAAGACAAACCTTTACCGAGAAGGCTTTTTCAGCCTCAGTCAGCATATGGGTTGAAAGGTTGTAGACAGGAATTTGTCTGGGTCACCTGTACACTTTCATGGGGGGTTGTAATTGCCTGGGATGTTTGGCTCTTCCTCTCCCCCTGCCTTGGTATCTTCCGGTTTCTCCTCCCTCTCGCTAAACAATTGCCTGATCTTGATGTGAACAGGACTGGTTATTTATTGCAGCCTTGTGCATCTCTGAGCTCGTGTCTGAGGAGGTCTCAGAGAAAATTATAAATCTTCACTGTGATCTACCGTAATTAGGAATATTGTGATTGCTGGATGTTTTAGTTTTAATTAATCTTCTTTTAAGTAGTGATAAGTAACTTCAATATTATAGTTTTTAATGTTTGTGGCTACTTTGGTGTTTTTTGGCTAAGGGTGAATGTTCTTAATTCAGAGACCTGTTTGTTAACTTTCTCTAGGAGTTTTTTGTGTCATTGATTGTTTCGTATCCTAGGATCTCCTTTTGTAGTTTTTTGGTCTCTTTGAGGTCTTGCTCACTTCGTTTTAATGCAGTTTCTATTGATAGAGCTAGCCAGTCTCCAGAACACTTACTACCTACACCGCTAAACTGAGTGAGGTAATTAATGTAATTCGTGAAGTAAATTTGCAATTTATTTACCTGTAGACCCTACAGAGTAGTAGTTTTAGGTGTTCAAGTAAAACTTGTGCGTGTGAGTGGGTCCTGATTTGTTGTTTTTTTTCCAGTCTTTTTAGTTTTTCTATATTGTCTAGTAGTTTGATGCTAGTAACAGTGGCATTACTGTCGCTTAAGAGAGAGGGATTATCTAGAAATTTGATATTTGTTACTCAGTGTAACTTGCTGTGTATGGTTCTGACATGTTATTGGTGTGTTATGACTAAATGTGGGCCTGTATGTGTTTTATGTTGCTGCAAAATAATTAAATATCCTAGTCAAACATATGAACAGATTCTTTACTGTAATGTTTTATTTCTGAGTGGAGTAAACCAAGAAGACAACAGTCCCTACCAGGTGCAATCTTATGAACTAAAATAAAATAGGGTTGATTCCTAATCCAGGTGATAATTTGGCTGTATAAACATAGATGTAACTCCAGTTTTGTTCCTCCAACACGTACAATCTGTCATGTATAGATACATGTCTGTATGTCTCACTTGCGCGTCTCATGTATAACTAGAGATGCAATGCAGGCATTATTTTGCTCTATTTATATGTTTTATATGTATGATTTATTATGCCTTAACATACATGGTTGTATGTCTTGCTTGCAGTGTCACATGCATAATTTGGTATGCAATACAACATATGTTCACATTATGTTTTTTTCTTTTCAACTTAATGCAGTAGCTAAAATAGGTCCTCATTTGCACATCAGATTCCCCATAATACCTACAAAGGAAGGTGTTTAGCCTTTTCTAAAAAATATTCCCAATTTTTTTTATAGCTCTGGAGACAATCGACACAGATGTCTCACACACGAGACATTCAATTATATGCTCTTGTGAGATTATGTACACTTTATAACCTGCAGGCCCAATACTAGATGGTGGCTGTTTCTGATAATTACTTTATTGGACCTACTTTTCCAGATAAATGGATGCACATGAATGACCAGTGACTATAGAATGAAAACTTTGATTTAATTCTTTTTTGTTCATTCAAATAACACAGCCGTAATACGCAGTGTGTATTTCTCCATCACACTCCGTTGAACCAACTCCAAGCCAAGACGGCAAGCAGATATACAGCACATTATCATATGACTGTTGCCATCTGTACACACCCACAACATCTCCAATACCATTGAGTAAGCTGAAATACATTGTATCCACGTGGACGCATCTTAGAGAACACTCTGCATTCCAGCGAGGGAACTTGTCTCTTCTTCCCGGCCATCAGATCTGCTAGCTGACTGGTCTTTCATACACGAGGCAGCTGGCACATACTCGAGGTCCACGGACGTGACCCGAGCTGCTCTGTCAAGCCCAGAAAGGGGCTATGCTCCCCCGCACTCAAAGAGAAATTATAGCTGACAGCAAGCGCTGCCCACACATAAGTTATGTACATACTGGGGTTCACCGAGACACACCGCATTTACGAGTCTGGTGCCTGTATTAAATATAAAGTTATGTTTTATTCTAATGGTTGGACTTTACACGCCTGAGAGTGCTCCCCGCATAATAGGCCGGTTTGGTCCATATCTACAACATAGCAAATGGTAAACTTCGCAATTAAAGCTCAGGCTCACATTTTGTGTTGCACATAAGGTATATTTCGGTTTTTATACCTCACATTTACCTGCCAGGTGATGGTACACTATCTCTTGATGTCCCACAGACATCCTCATGGTCGCCTTCTAAGCATGCTATTCTCTTTACATAGCCACATAGACATATATGAGGCCTGTTCACTGCATCATAGTTTTTTTAAGGTTGTCTATATTTCTATAGTTTGTATGACACTAAAGTATTTGCCATGCTCATGTGCCTGAATGTCCTACTTTTTTACTGATGCTACATAAACTACAATCTAAACATGGGTCATGTTGACCCTCTGACTGTATGATTTTAATTAATTTCTTTCAAGTGTTTGTTCACATCCTAGCCCAGTCAAGTCAAGAATAACTTTATTTCGGTTCAGAGAACCATAAAAAATATCACAGATTCAAAAATATAAAATACAAAGCATACAAAATTCACAATAAAAGTTTAAAACACTTTATAAAACTGCACCAATATCATGTTAAGATTTTACAGAAGGTTAGTTTGAGCAATAAGCTGTTACCCTAATAATCTTTATACAGATTTACTCATAGTGCTTTCTAATCGCAATAGAACCTCTTATGTAATTAGCTACTGCAATGCAGATTTCAGCAGTAGCCAATGACTGTTAAAACCCTCAATATACGAACAGGGATAAATATTCCTTAGTAGAGGCAGCAGGAATCTAGTTCTCCCCGATTTATACAATGTGCAAAATAGTACAAAGTGCATAGTGCTATGTCTGGAGGAGTTATCACACGGACAGGGTGTGAGCCTGGATGGCCACCCTCCTTGACATGGAAAAGCCATCAAAAAGTGCACAGTGCATAAACGGAACCTTGTTAGATAAAATCAGAACTAGGCCTTAAGAGAGAAAGTTAAATAAAATTGTGGAGGGGCAGGAAACAAGCGGGGCTCTCTCATATCGCCATGTTGGTGACAAATACACCTATTACCCCTGATACGGTACGCAACTTTGATAATAATTTTGGCATTTAGGGGAACTTCTTCAGGGTTTTTAAAAAAAAAATGTTCAAGACCTATCTCATGGTATCTCCTCCTCAGATAATGAAACCAGGGAATCTTTAAAACATTGTCTGATTTTAAACAGTCTTTGATAACATCAGGTGAAAACATTTAGTCATCTGAAATCCAAATCTAGGCCCATAAGAACAAGGGGGCACTACTTATCCGGTCTTCTATGAATTCTAAACCCAATTTCGTGTGGCAGAATAGGGTAGGGGCACTTTTCGGTAGCATCAATAATCTTTTGATAAATTTAATTTTCAATTACAACAAGCTGTTGGTTTTTATCATAGCACCAAACCTCTGCTCCGTATGTGGCAATAGAGACACATTTAGCTCTATAAAGGGTGATTAGTTCCTTTACAGGCTTGTGCCCCAGTTTACAAGCAAAGCGAAATAGTGCATCCACCGCCCTACTTGTTTGCTGCGCTCTCAGGCATAGAAGAGGTTCCCATTTCATCTGGTTGTTGAATAAATTACCCAGTTATGAAAAATTATTAACCTTTTCTATTTTCTTTCCCTGCACAATAAAAGTTTTAGTGGTTTTTGAACCACACACCATTGTATATGATTTTTTTTTTTTTTTTTTTAAATCGAGAGAGGTCACAAAATCAGTAAAAGCATCAAGAGACCTCTGCAAGCTCATAGCTGTCTTTGCTAGTAAAACCGTATCATCTGCATAAGATAAAAGCAGGACAAGTTTATTACCGATTTTGGGGTAGTCAAGTTCCCTACTTAATAAGAAGGCCTCCAGCCAGTTTGTGAAAATTAAAAACAGAAAGGGAGCCAGGATACATCCTTGCTTAACTCCCTCTGTTGAAATAATTGGGTGGGTTCTTTCCCCTTCACAGCCATATCTTATAGTGACTTTGGTGCTGGAGTGAAGCCTACGAAGAAGGGTTACCAAAGCTATTTCGACCCCAATGCCTTCCATCATGGCCCATAATTTGTCTCAGTTGACAGTGTCGAAAGCGCTGGATAGATCCATGAAGGTCAGATGGATAGAGCTCTTAATGGACTTAACATGCTTATTAATGATTAAGGATAAATTGAGACATTGTTCAGTAGTACCCAGCCCCCTCCTAAAGCCGTATTGAGTATTGGACATAATCCCATTATTGGATGCCCAATCTTCCAAGCGTGCAAGAAAAACCCTGCCCAGAACCTTAGCTGTGGCATTGTTAGAAATGGGGGTCTCTAGTTGGCAAGGGCTTGCACCTTTGTCCAAGTAGGGACCCTTCTTCCTAGTCAGGATAAGGGAGTTACACTCCTAAAATAACCCCTGCTCACCCCCTTGGTAGCTTGCCACGAGCAGTCAGGCTTATCTTAGAGGCAGTGTGTAAAGCATTTGCACATAACCGACAGTAATACAGTGTAAGCACTACAAAAGGACACCACACCAGTTTAGAAAAATAGCCAATATTTTTATATACAAGACCAAAAACGAGAAGAATCCACAATACAGTACTTAAAAATCTACAGTTATCAAAATACGCTTTAGAAACAGTTCCTTGATGTCGATAGCTCCGTCCGGGGCGATCACGGCTTCGTGAGCAAACAAATCCAAACAGTTCAGGCTGGTCGCGGCATCGCGGACCAGCTACGGTGTCGGGAAGACCCGCAAACAGTACCTGTTAGAGATGCAGGGCGCCGAGGCCCTTGAAGTCACTCGCGTTGCAGGTCGAGCTCCTTTCTGTTGGGATCAGGAGCGCTGGCGTCAGTAGGCATCGGGTGCTGCGGTGCGAAGTGCAGCGGTGCGGCGTGCGGTGCCCTCAGGTCGCGGTGCGAGCAGCGGCGTCAGATGGCGTCGTCGGTGAGACCAGGGTCACGGTGCGAGGTGAAGGCGGTGCTCGTCACGGTGCTGGCAGGTCACGGTGCAAGCTGCGGCGGCGTCGTTGCTGAAGCGCTGTCGTCGGCTGACAAACGGGAGTCGATGGTGCCGGCGTCGGTAGGCCAAGGCTGCGGTGCGGGATGAGGGCGGTGCGTCGTGTAACTTTACGAGCGGTGCCCTCGAACCACAGTGCAAGCAACGGCGTCGATTTCGGCATGGAGCGGCGGCATCGGGGAGGCCAAGGCGTTGTCTTGAGGCGGTGCGGAGTGCGGTGCCCACAAGTCGCGGTGCGAGCAACAGCTCGGTGGCGGCATCAGCAGGCGTCGTCGGTGAGACCAGGGTCTTGGTGCGGCATTGTGGTGGTGCTCTCTGCGGTGCCCAGGCTTCGGCGTGAAGCGAGGCGGTGCGGAGTGCGGTGCCCACAGGTCGCGGTGCGAGCAACAGCTCGGTGGCGGCATCAGCAGGCGTCGTCGGTGAGACCAGGGTCTTGGTGCGGCATTGTGGTGGTGCTCTCTGCGGTGCCCAGGCTTCGGCGTGAAGCGAGGCGGTGCGGAGTGCGGTGCCCACAGGTCGCGGTGCGAGCAGCGGCTCGGTGGCGGCGTCAGCAGGCATCGTCGGTGAGACCAGGGTCGCAGTGCAGCGTTGCGGCAGTGCCCTCTGCGGTGCCTTCAGGACACGGAGTCGGCAGCGGCGTCGTAGACGTCGTCGAGTTGCTTTTCTTCTGTCGCGATACCAAAGGGGGATGGTGGACGGAGCGTTAGAGCAAATCAAACACTCACCCCCAGTCAACTGATCTGGGTTTAATCCATCATCATTCTTTAGCTCACTCCACCACCCCAGTTCAGACATGGCCATATGCAAATCAGTCTGACCCTGTGCCTCATGGGAACAGTCCAGCCCGAACTGCCAAGCCATGTCTTACCTGGACCGGAAACAAGCATCCTGGGACCGGTTTCGGGTTCATAACCCTCATCAGCCAGGCTATCTTGAATCCAGTGGCAAAGTGAGCAAGGGACCACGTCTGGGCATACCCTGCCAACTTAGGGCGAACAAGCGATACCAAAGGGGATGATGGACGGAGCGTTAGAGCAAATCAAACACTCACCCCAGTCAACTGATCTGGGTTTAATCCATCATCACTCTTTAGTTCACTCCACCACCCCAGTTCAGACATGGCCATATGCAAATCAGTCTGACCCTGTGCCTCATGGGAACAGTCCAGCCCGAACTGGATGCTTGTTTCCGGTCCAGGGAAGACATGGCTTGGCAGTTCGGGCTGGACTGTTCCCATGAGGCACAGGGTCAGACTGATTTGCATATGGCCATGTCTGAACTGGAGTGGTGGAGTGAGCTAAAGAATGATGATGGATTAAACCCAGATCAGTTGACTGGGGGTGAGTTTGATTTGCTCTAACGCTCCGTCCATCATCCCCTTTGGTATCGCTTTCTTCTGTCGCAGCACAAAACACACAGTCCCCAGTGCTGAGGGCAGAGGGCAGAAGAGCTTGAAGTCTTTGCTGTTCCTGAGACTTCTTGAACAGGGGGCAAGCTGTACCTCAAGCTCTTGGAGAAACTCACAAAAGTAGATTGCAGAAAGTTCAGTCCAGTCCTTTCACTGCCCAAGACAGAAGCAGCCACTGTAGGCCAACACAGCAAAGAACACAGCAAAGTGGTAGTCCCTCCTCACAGCTTCTCCAGCTCTT
The DNA here is from genome assembly GCA_963921515.1 of Calotriton arnoldi. Taxonomy (NCBI): domain Eukaryota; kingdom Metazoa; phylum Chordata; class Amphibia; order Caudata; family Salamandridae; genus Calotriton; species Calotriton arnoldi. The sequence continues at coordinate 498,089 of CAWUFW010004240.1, forward strand.
CTTCTTAGCAGTCTTCTTGATCCAAAAGAGTTCTAAAGTTCAGGGGTCTGGCCCCCAGTATTTGTATCCAAAAATCCTTTGATCCTCTAGGCAGAGGGTGTATGTGCCCAGCCAGAACCCGTTCTGCCTTCTCTGGTGTGATTTCCCGGCAGGGGGTGGAGACGGCATTGTCAGAGGCAGACCAGGCCCTTTGAGGTGCAAGGAAATCTCCTCCCTCTTCCCCCATCACAGCCCAGGTCTATTCAGCCCTTTCCTGACCTACCTAGACTATCGGGAGCCACCCTTGCTTCCTAGCCATCTGTCGTCCAAAACCCAGAGGGGCAATCCACATTCCAGCAGAGGCACACGGGATGAATGAGCAAGAAAATACCTACTTCCTAAAAGTGGTAGTTTCAAACACAGAATGTAAAAATCACCTTTACTAAAAGATGCATCGTTAGATTCGAAGTTCAGGCATACTAAATTTTATTTTCCCACCTAGTTCCCAGGGCCAGTTATGTTTATAAGATGTTATAAACAAACTTCCCATTCTGTCCTATGGGGAACAGGTAGCCTTGCGATAGTGAAAAACGAAATGGGCTGTAATTCACTATCAGGACATGCCACACACACCAGGGCATGTCTTACCTTTCACATACACTGCACCCTGCCCACAGGGGTACTTTGGGCCTACCTTAGGGGTGTCTGACATGTAAGAAAAGGGAAGGTTAGGGACTGGCCAGTGTGTGCACGGGCCAAGTCGACATGACAGTTACAAACTGCGCGCAGACTCTGCAATGGCAGGTCTGAGGTACCTTTTCCGGGCTACTCACGTGGGTGGCACAATCCGTGCTGCAGGCCCACGCGTAGCATTTGGTTCCCAGGCCCTGGCACACTCAGTGCCCTTTACTAGGGGCCGACAAGAAAACCAAACAGACAATCATGGAAACACCAATCCATAACATACTTTACCACAGGAGCACTTGCACTGTACCACTGATCAGCAGTGCGAAAAGTGCGCAGAAACACTACGCCAGCAAAAACAGAGTCAAACCGGGAGGGTAGAAAGCAAAAACTCAGGGGAAACACTCCAAAAGATGCCAAGTCTAACAGGCATCAATCAATGAAATGGGCCTATAACATGCCAGATCACTTCTAGCACCTTTTTAAAAGATTGGGACCACAATTGCTTCCCTCCATGATGAGTGCAGTGGGCCAATAATGGCTGCATTGAAAACGTTTGTTAGCAAAGGTGCCCACAGCTTAGGGTTATTTTTTTAAAGAGGTCAAGGGGCACCCCATCTGGGCTGGGGGCTTTGAAACAGATGCCCTGGGACAAAGCCACTTTCACCTCTTCTACTGTGATGGATAAACTAAGTTGTGTGGCTAAAGGTAAGTCAATAGCTATTTCCCCAGGTTCATCCTCTGGCACCTTATCTAAGGGATTAAAAATACCTGAAAAGTGGGCTTCCCATGTTTCACCGAAGATCAGCGAGTCGATCTGCCTCACCTCTTTGGTGAACAATTGGCCATTAATAATTTCCCAATTTTGTTTTTAATCTTTGAGAGAGCCTGCTTTTTCCAGGTTCTCCCACGCCATACTCCTCAGTTCCTTCTTTCTTCAATCACCTTTTTATATTCATTCCTCGTGGCTTTGATTAGTTCACTGTCGCGGGGGTAGTACATAGGGCACTTTTTAGTTCCTTATAGGCCTTGGAGCATTCTGAATTAAACCATCACAGGTCAAGCGGTTGCTTTGGGGTGACCTTCCAGGTCAGCCTCAGGGCTACATCACAGCAAAGTAACTCGAAAGCCCGAATCAGCTCTGCCGGGGATGAATTAAGCTGTAAGCATCCATCTATTAGGTTATAGTTACTTATATTAGTTTCTTCCTCAAATTGTAACAGAATTACACGTCCCCAGCTCAACCTAAATCCTTTGTTAGGGTTAAAATGGATTGGGTGTTTATCACTATGCCCCATATTTGGTTTCAGGTTAAGAGAGGCAATAAGAGGATAGTGATCACTTGCACAGCTTGGCTTGACCTTAAAATCCTCTACAAGATTAATAAAATTCTTCGACATTAACATGAAATCAATAGAGCTGACCCTACCACCACCAGTGAAGGTAGGGTACTGTGGAAAAGGCTTGCCACCGTGATGGTTTAAAAAGCTTAGATCATTGACCACAAGAATAGAATTTAGGGCTCCGCCCTGGGAAGAGTGAATAAAGTGAGTGAGGGGCTGACCCTCAATGTCTCCCAGCCCAAACACACACTGAGGACTGAACTTACAAATTGTACAATTAAAATCCCCAACGCATAAAAGACATAGTGGTTGCCACTTCATGGTGGCTTGGGTAATTTCTGCTTGCATGGACTCTATTACTTGACAATTTCCTACGTCAAAAATGTTATGGTACCAATTTACCAATGGTATTTTAACCTTGGCAAAACCCGGGATGATTAATTGGTACCAGGGGGATACACTTATACATTTGGCTACTATTGGTCCATATTTTACTGCGATAAGCTCCAAAATACCTCCGTTAGTTCTCCCTGATGAGGATGGAATTGCGGGGACAGAGAAAGAGCAGTAGCCATCAATATAAATGTCATCTAAGGACCAGGTTTCTTGTAGGCATAAAAGATCAAAGCCTTTGATAAAACCCATCCAGTCCCCATTCCCCAATTTAGAGCGTATGCCCGCTATATTCCATGATAAAATGTTAAGGTTTTCAGTGGCGACAACATCCTTCTAAGCAAGACCCTGGTCTAAACTAGCATGCACCTTAGATAAACCATCATCTAAAGTAGCCACTTCTTCAGGTGCATTCGCCCCCTCACATGTCATACCCCATTTATTTTTTACAAGAGTTGGCCAGACAATTCTCATTGTCTGGCTGTCAGGGCAAATCTTGCAGTCAGTCAATCTCAGTTAGACCAGAAAGAGCTTCAAAATGGTTTGTCAGGGTGACCAAGCCCAGTCCTAAAGAGGCATAGAATAAACAGGCTGAAATTAGTCTACCACACTTTAAGGAGCCCACTGTACAAGACCTCTAAAGAGCCACAATTCAATTGAGGATCATTACTCTAAATAATCAGAGACATTCGATGCACAACTCTTTGAGCTGGTCTTTTTTCCTTGGCGGTCTACCTGCTGATAGTGCCGAGCCTAGGATAATGGGCACGACCGTCACCTTCTAAATGTAATACATTAGCAAGGATTGTGCACTATTTGGAATAACATGATTTTTCTGTAAAACTGTTTTAGTTTGCACAAAAGTCTTTATCTATTTCTTTGTCATTCATTTTTTTCTGTGTTGATTTAAGGCAAAATCAAAAACGTTTGCTGCATCAATGTGTGTTGTCTCATTCTGCAAAACCTGACATCCTGGTCAATATAAAACATATTCTTTCTATTGAAAGTATTTAAGTAAAAACTTTAACAAAAACCATTACCAATAACAATTAATATGTTAATTTTAGTAGAATTGGATCTTTAAGTTTATCCTGCTAGAGCTATTTGTATTTTGTACACTGGTGACCTGGTCAGTAAAATGCTTCCCTCCTTGCACAGCTCTGCCTGGTAGCTGTTGCCCCCTGACCCTTCCAGGTCCGGAGTTAGAGGCCCTGATCCCTGATGGTCCAGTGTGGAGCATCTCTGCTCTGCTGCTGCTCTATGCCCTCTGTCTTTCTGCTTTCTGCCTTTTGCTCCTCTGCTCTTTTTTTACCTTCCTTTTGCTCTATAGCCTTTCTTCCTATTATTGCTTTTTTCACTTTCTCTTATTTATCCTCTTTTTGTGCCTTTTTCCCTTTCCGTGCTCCTACCGCTGTATGTCCCCCGCGGTCCCGCCCCCCTCCAGTGCCGTTTTCCTGCTTCCAGCCTCCCAGCTGTCCAGCCTTCTCCAACACCACTCCCTTCTGTGTTTATGCTTTTTGGAAGTAAAAAGGAAACGCAGAAACACTGCTGCGGCCTACAGATGGATCCCGTGTTTAAAGTGAGTATGAAGAGAAATATGTCTGGGGTGGGCGTACCCTTTATTACTGAGCTGCAGGTACCTTCCTCTGGGTGAACTGAGACCCGAGATAAGAGAAGAAGCATGACAGAGAACCCTTTATTGCACAGTCAGGCCTTGAAAAATCTTAAAATGGTTTCCAGACCTGCAGTTCTAGTGACTTGGATTACCTACTCGATAATGCACTTGACTGGTGAAATCTCAAGTCATAAAGTCAGCTCTCAGCGAGAAGTATCATTGCGGCCTCAAACGGTGTGAAGGAGGTACCTGCAAAATCAGGGATGAGGCAGCATATGTGAATTATGCACAGCGGGTAATTAGAGAAGGCTCCCTTTAGAACTCACAGCGGAAAGGCCACCCCCCCAAAGACCTTACAGTGACAACCAGCATGGACTTCCTTGCAGAAGAGGCAGCTTGGGTACCATTAAGAAAAGTGAGAAAAGAAGACGAGGAAGGGCTAAAGTGCAAAGAGTAGGGGGTACAGAAGGGAGGACATGAATTCTATCACAATACCTGGGGCTCAATTAGGACTATTGTTTTTACTGTAAAGTCTAGCAGCAAAAAGAAACACTTACAACATGGGTGTAGAAAAATGCTGTAACAAGGAGTTTGAGGCCAGAGTTCTAGTGCACACTAAACTCCTCACTACAGTCACCAATGAGCAGACAGTCCATTATATATTTACCTCTGCAGAGCAGCGAAGCTCTATTAGAAATAAGTAGTATGGTAACTTATTTTTTTCTTGATAAAGGCCTGTTTTCTTCACTGCGTTTTGAATGTATGCTTATTTAATAGTTAACATTTTATTAAAGAGTAGTTTTTATTTAGACATAAATGAAGTACATTGTATGGCGCTTACATGCCTTTGTCGCTTTAAGCATGCCTGTTCAACAGCTACAAAGACTTATGTGGATGTTTATTTACAAATATATATGGCACGCTTTGTCCCGTGCGCATGGCACACGTGTGAGTTTTTTGTCTATCATGGGTGCTCGTAACCACAGCAGCCATTGGTCTAAGGCACGACGCGTTACTTTTTTACACATACCTCCTGACACAGCCACATGCATTGCCTCCAGCAGTCATCTGTTCTCGGCCGCCACTTTAGACACTGGATTATATTTATTAGTATAGTTCCATTCCTTTAACAAAAAACACATATGTACATTTAAAAAGAAGCTTCATTGAATATATAAGTTTCTACACATTCTTTTAAGAGTGCTTGCTCATCTATATTAAGAGTTTACTCCTTATCGGGCAGATAATGAAAGATACTGACATAAAAATAAAGATTATAAAAAAATAAATAAAAAAATATATATATACTGACATAAGCGGGCATAAAATAACCTCTATTGACTTCAGAGCTTCACGACTCGGATTCCTCTGTGCAAGAGGATGGCCAGAAAGGGCCCACTGGACAGGTGTCTGTCAGTGATGGGCGAATAACTGTGAGAGACGGCATACAGTCAGTAGTCTCTGCTTCTATGCAAACAATGCATGAGGATAAAAGCCATCAAATTGCAGCTTTTAATATATTAATCTCCTCCCCCCCTTGACACCCTACCCCCCTAGAGAGGAGCCTCATACCTCTGAGGGAGACATTTCTATTTCTGAGGCATGTCAGACACAAACATAATTGGGGGGTTTTCCACTATCTGAAAACAAAGATCCTTACGTTATTCCCCATCTCATGCCGTCTCATCTTCATGCTTCAACACCCTGCGCATGCTCCGCAAGATCTTCAGATGGATCCCCACTGAAACCAGGAAGACCGTCACCCAGGCACTCGTCACCAGCCGACTGGACTATGGGAACACCCTCTACGCCGGAACCACAGCCAAACTTCAAAAGAGACTCCAGCGCATCCAGAACGCCTCCGCACGACTCATCCTGGACATCCCCCGACACAGCCACATCACCGTACACCTGAAAGACCTGCACTGGCTCCCCGTCAGCAAGAGAATCACGTTCAGACTCCTCACCCACGCACACAAGGCCCTCCACGACCTGGGCCCAAAGTACCTCAACGACCGCATGTCCTTCTACACGCCCACACGCCAGCTACGATCAACCAGCCACGCCCTCGCCACCGTACCACGCATCCGCAGAACCACCGCCGGAGGAAGATCCTTCTCCTACCTGGCGGCCAAGACCTGGAACTCCCTCCCCACTCACCTTCGGCGAACCCAGGACCATCTCGCCTTCAGGAAGCAGCTCAAGACCTGGCTGTTCGAGCAGTAACTCACCCCTCCCCCAGCGCCTTGGAGACCCTCCCGGGTGAGTAGCGCGCTCTATAAATGCCGTGATTGATTGATTGATTAAAAAATCCAGTAAAGTTACCTTTATTGGAGACCCTTTCCTTAGACACCAAGGAGACAAACATGCCTTACAACTCAGTCATTCAAATTCACTCTCCTCACCTACAGATCGCCAAGCAGATACTGATAACGATGCTTTAAGGGACGCCACGGTTCCTCAAAATACACCCAACATTGATCCCAAGCCTAGTGAGGTCATACTAGATGCCTTAGGAACCCCTTATTTTGACCCTGAAGTTATCTCACATCCTAGATCAGGGGAATCATAATTTGTAGCTAACTGGTTTAGAAAACCTGTAGAGGTTAATAGGAGCAAACTTCTTCCAAATAATCTATCCTCTATCCCGCATAGAGATCTAGCTATGATAGCATTGCTCTCGAAAAAATGCAAATACCCTAAAAAGGGAATAGACAAAGCCCTTCACCTTTGTCAAGATACGCTTCTGAATATCTTGGGTCCTCTAAGCCAAATAATAAAAATTAATGGAGGATGCAGCTATTGTTAGGGCTACAGTTAATATTCCTGTTCTCAGTGAGTGGAGTCAGAGGGCTATTTCTTTGTTTGGCAACGCCAACACTGCAAAATCAGCTGAAAGAGTAACGAATCTCCTCATGAGAATGGACCTCAAATTAGCAGGCATGACTGATAATTAACTGGACCCAGAAGCACAAGATCTCAATTTGGAGACCTTTTTGTCAAGGATAGATCATCTTACGTCCAGACTTTCAATTCTGTGGATAAGGCACAGCAAGACCTATGTAAAGTCTCGAGCCACATGTTTATGGAAGAGCCGGTTAAGGAAGAGCTCACTCTTCCAGCATCCCTCGGCAGAGCTCATTCAAGCCAGTATTCTATTTTCCACGAGGTGCCAATTCCACTGGATCCAGTGACAGAACAGGCTACGCACCCTTCTTTCCGCAGAGCGATCACTTCCAGGGAAGTTTTTAGCTTGGTAGAGGACGAGCCTATGCCAATTCAGGTAGGTCAGATCACTTTAAATCTTTCCTCCCTGAGAAAGGTGGGTTGCGGACTCACCCTCTTTCTTCACAATTAGAGATTAATTGCATCCGACCACCAGTTTTACAAACAATTCAACAATACAAGATAGATTTTTACCCTCCCCAATAAAGATGACACATCACTGACCTATGGTTTTCAATGCTACAGTAACAGTTGATATCACAAGAGAGTCAACAGTTGATTTACAAAGATGCCACAGATAGTGTCTAACTTTCATCACAATGTTTCCTCAGACACTTCTTGTCAGTCTGTAAAAACAGACAAAAGTTATTGTTCAGCCATAAATCTAACCATAAGAGCAACTTTGTACCCTCAGACATTTTAAAAATGGAAAGGATACATTGTTTAAAGGATTCCTTACAAAAAGGGGATTGGTTATCAAAAGTAGACTTCTAGGATGGATATCTATCAGTTCAAATTCATCAATCTCAGACATTTTACTCAGTTTCTGTGGAACAAGAAAAAGGGCTCTCATCAGCCCTTGGTGCTTCACCATGCTCCTAAAGCTAAAGGATTGCTAAGGTTGCATGGAGTCAGACTTGCAATATATGTAGAGAACATGTTATCAATGGCTCACTCAAAACATCTCACACTCTCATATTTGGTTGAAGGTTTCTCTCCTTCAAATGCTAGGTTTTACAGTAAACCAGAAGAAATTAATCCTGATTCAATTCAGTTTCTGGGCTTCCTGATAGACTCCTTACCATTGGCTCTTTTTCTCCCACAAATGGTCAAAGCATTAAATAAGGATGTGCAATCAATTCTAAGATCAAACAGGCTTTCTAGATTCTAGGTAGATAGTTTGTTTCAGCCAAACAAGCCATAACAATTAAAATTCAATATACAGCTCAATTATCTTCAATAATTCGTCAGATCAAATACTACGGCACAATTAATAATCTTTTTTAAAAACTATGCAGTTAGTTTAAGATCATATCAGCTCATATACTAAAAATGTAACTCCTATTTCTCACACAAATGAGAATTATTATGCAACTCTTTCCTTTAATACAATATAAAATAAGTTTAAAAACAAGCGACCTATTTGCTAGCCAATCATTTTGTCAATACTCATTCTTTCAACAACAATACCCGTGGCGCAACTCACTGTACCTTGCCACCAAACTGATACATTCTTAATGTATAAATAGTATGTATAATTGTTTGCGTTCTATCTTGATCTTTATAACTCCATTAGAAGATTGTCCAACTTGCTTGTCAACATTCAAATTTAAATGTGCGACTGATCTTTGTTTCCATGCTGCGAAGATAGAAGATGAAACAGCCGTTGTAATAGCTCTGTCATCAGATCTTATACAGAGAGCCTCCGCCTCTTTGCAAGTTCTGTTAGATGTTAAGAAGATTGGTCGCAAATAATATCTACGGATGTGGTAAGTAAAGTGACAAAGCTAAAGAAAATGTGTTAACGTTTTGCATCTTCCGAGGGGACAAGGGCACTGCTCCATTCCATCACAAGATATTTTCAGCCATCTTTGAGACACATAAGCCACTGGTAGGGTACCTAGTCTAAATTTAAGATAGAGATCTCTTTTTCCTGCCGGATAAATATCATCCAGACAATCAATTAAACCCAATTCTTAATTGAAAGAAAAATAGCGCTTTAATAAGGCACCTAGGTGGCTCATAATTATTCGTTGTTTGTAGTGCCAATATGCCTTTGTTACCACATCAAGGCTATCCTTTGTGATCGTTTCCAGATGAAGCCAATATTTATTTAAGCCAATGGTGGGCAGAAAGTATGACAAATGAGCAAACCAAGGTAGCTTGTTTAAGTCTTGCTGCTTCATAATATCTTACAATGTAAGTCTATATGATGTAAATTCAGGCTTAGACCATATGCAAACCCAATATCTTAGAGGAGCCAGTGCAATATAGTCCTCAATTTTGGCTATACCTATGTCCGTCCTCAGAGACAACATTGATGTACCAGGGCCCTGTTGTAGCAAACGTCATATAAAATTATTTTCAGTGAGTTGAATTTCGGTGCTTTTCTTATAACCCCAAACCTCAGTGCCATATATACAAGCATCCCTTGCTTTCCTTTTGTAGGCTAGGATTGCTGATTTCACTGAATGCTTGCCCAATGAATTTGCGAACCTCAATATCCCTCCAGCTTGCTGTGCCACTATGATTGTACTTTTAGATTGCTGTTGGGAAAACTTAAGTTTATCATCCAATCATATGCCAAGATAATCATAAGTGGATACTTGTTTCAATGATGTTTTATAAACCTTAAAAGTAGCTCGCAATTTTTGTTTTTGATGAAAAATCATATATTTCGGTTTATTGACGTTAATGGACAATTTCCTTGCTGTACAGAAGGAATCAAAGCCTTCTAATAGTCGATGCATTGCTATCTTCATTCTTGCCAACAGTACCGCATCATCTGCAAAAAGCAAAATTGGAATGTGATCGTTGCCTGCTTTTGGTACATCCAAATTAAGGTTTTTCAGAGCTGCAACAATGTCATTTATGTAGAAGTTAAAAAGTGTCGGGGCTAAAACACAGCCCTGTTTGACTCCTCGCTTGATTGGTATTTCGGTTGCATATTCCCCTATTGTGCTGTATCTGATTCTTGTGATGTTACCAGAATGCAGAACGATTAAGAGCTTCAAGATGTCATCAGGGATGCTCATTCTATTTAGGATTTGCCACAACGTCGGGCGATCAACGCTATCAAAGGCTGTTTGAAGGTCCACAAACACCAGGTAGAGTGGAGAGTTTTTAAGACATATATTTAGAACAAATTAAATTCAGTCTGAAGACCTGATCTACCATACTCTGGCCCCTCCTGAACCCAGCTTGGTATGGCGTTATCAAATCTGAGTCTTCCCACCATTGATGCAAGTGAGATAAAAGTAATTTTCAAAATATTTTACCCACACCATCAAGTAGAGAAATTGGCCGATAATTAGTGAAAAGATCTTTCGGACCCTTTTTGTGGATAGGCACAATTATTGATTTCCGCTATGAATGTGGGATTTCTCTTAGGGTCCAGATGGTATAAAAAGTTTGGGTTAGAACTGGAGACCAAAGAGTTAACTGGTTGCGAAAGACATCAGATGGAATTTTGTCTGGGCCAGCTGCTTTATGAGGCTTTTGCGCCTTAATTGCTTCCTCAACTTCCTGTACAGTAAATTGCTGCTTTTGCCCTCTCGTCATAGAATTTGCTGCAGGTGTAAAAAAATGTCGTAGATGTCTGTCCGCGTTCTACTTTCCAAATCTGAACTCCACCTCCCTTATTCCCACTGACACTAGGCTTTCCATTTGAAGGCTTGCAAGGACAGTGGGACTTTTGTTCACATCAATTCAAGCACTTTTTTCAGCTTCTTTTAACTATCAGGCACTACTGTGGCTCAAAGCTGAGCATCTTCGCAGGGGATACCCCCACAGAGCATTAATTTTTCTTTCTCCTGAGAGTTGCCATGGTGGCTCTCCCAGATAGAAGCCTGAAATGAAAAGTACATTTTGGCCGGGCCCCAGATATCACGTTGGAGTCGCATGCCAGCAAGATGAGGAGACACAGTCATAGGGGAAAGTGGTTCCTAGAAGAAACGTTTTCATATAAGCATCTTAGAGGTGCTCACAGGTTCCTATTCAGAAAAAAGTTTTGCTCCAACTCAGACAAACTGCTGTATTCTTCTCAGCAAGGACAATATCTCTGCATTATAAAAACAAACTAGGAGGAGTCAGATCCAAAGGCCTAGCAGACTTGGCAAGACTTTTGGCACTACTGCCTAGACACAGGGATCATAATTTAGACAGAATATATTACAGGACTCTCCAACCTCCGTGGCATACCAGGGTTCAAGATTTCTCCAAGACAACATTGATTGGTCACTACTTCTCAATATCTTCCAAACGATTCGGCACCTATAGGGTCCAATTCATGTGGATCTCTATGCCTCTTGCCTGAATTGCAAAGTCCCACACTTCTTCAGCTGGAGCCTGGATTCAGCAGCAGAAGCGGTGGATGCTTTTCTGCAATGATGTGATTATTTGACCAAACACCTTTCCCCCATTTGCAATGATTCTCAGTACCATTATACATGTCAGTAGGGACTTAACCTCTTTAGTGTTAGTGCCACCTTTTTAGCCACCCCAGGTGTGATTCCGTCATCTTCTAGAGCGCTCTGTAGATTTTCCAATAATTCTTCTAATCTTTTACTGACAAATGCCCAAGGTCATCCTCATGATTAGTTAGCCGGGACCACGTTTCTCTAACAAAAAGGGAAAGATTTCAGATTGGCCTGGCATGTCTGGGGACTTTTGAGACTCATTGTCTGCCATCAAGGATACCTGGGCTCCTTCCACTCAATCTGGTTATAAATACGTCTGGACAACTTGTGTTGGCAGGTGTGCGGAACAGGAGATTGATCGCTCTCCATGACCAAGCAAGTCAACGCAGTCTCCTCCTCCTCCTGCTTCAACACCCTCCGCAAGATCTACAGGTGGATCCCGACAGACACAAGAAGAACAGTCACCCAGGCCCTCGTGAGTAGCAGACTCGACTATGGAAACGCCCTCTAAGCGGGAGCCCCGACCAAGCTCATCAAACGACTTCAACGAATCCAAAACGCCTCTGCACGCCTGATCCTCGAAGTTCCACGCCACAGCCACATCACCCCCCACCTGAGAAACCTGCACTGGCTCCCCGTCGACAGGAGAATCTCCTTCAAACTCCTCATCCACGCACACAAGGCACTCCACAAGACCGGCCCAGCCTACCTCAACAGACGACTCTCCTTCTACGTCCCCAACCGCCAGCTCCGCTCCGCCGACCTCTCCCTGGCCACCGTCCCGGGCATCCGAAGAACGACCACCGGCGGCAGATCCTTCTCCCACCTCGCCGCCAAGACCTGGAACACCCTTCCACTCAGCCTACGACAGACCCAAGACCTGCTGACCTTCAGGAGGCTACTCAAGACCTGGCTGTTCGACCAGTAGCGGCTCCCCCCCCTTCCTTTTCTTCCCCAGCGCCTTGAGACCCTCGCGGGTAAGTAGTGCGCTCTACAAATTCTGTTGATTGATTGATTGATCTCTTATCCGTACATAGATGTCGTTAATTTTTGGTATCTCTCTTCATTTCAGGCGAAGCATATTGAACACGTAATTCCTAAATATCAGCTACTTCTACAGGTCATATTCTGATCAAAGGAGAAGCATTAGATAAACATTTCCTGGTATGCACAGCTTTGAAGTCAATTTGTCTCAAACTTCCACCAAAGACAAAATATTCTTCTTTATGGCCGCATAGTGGTGTACTCTCATTGAAAAAATTGTCAGCTAAATTTACTATCCTATTGTGTTTATTATCATTTAAAAGAGTGCCTGATGTTAAAGTCTTGTATGTGGATGACAAGTCTTTTTCTCCATAGCGACGTACAAAAACATGGACTTCTATTTTTTACTGCTTTTCAAGATTGCAAACATTTGTGTTGATTCATGAATGTGTCACCATGAAGCCCAAACTGATGCTTTTCGCTCACCTCTCTTCTCAGTTACTGATTTTTTTACAAAACAAAACTGTTCAAGCTTGTATCCTCAATGACTTTGGCTAGATGGGGATGATCTTTCCACAGACCTTTTGCCTCCACGTTTTGCGGATTCTTTTTGTTGTCATTAGGACTCTGAGCACTTTACCACTATCCAGTGCTAAAGTGCATGTGCTTCTCCCCAAAACATGATGACATTGGTGTACACCACATTGGCATATTTGATGTACTGGTAAGTCCCTTGTAAAGTGGTATACCATATACCCAGGGCCTATACTTCAAATGCTACTAGTGGGTCTGCAGCACTAATTCTGCCACCCACATAAGCAGCATTTCAAACCTGACTCAGGCCTGCCACTGCAGTGCTTGTGTGTGCAGTTTACTGACACTTCGACTTGGCATTTAAAACTATTTGTTAGTTATGCTTAGCAAATGTACATATTACATATGGTTATATTATTCTGTTTAACATGTATGTAGGTCTCTGAATAAATAAGTAGATCTGTAGCATAACTATTTATCTACTAGTGCTTCGCTATTGCATTACAAATTGTTTTTAAAAAGAATTAAATAATAAAAACAAATAAATTAGCTTAAAGTACAGCAACACTTGAAAGTTTATTAAATACAACCTAAATCTGCATATATTACCTTACTTATACATATATACCTTCCATGTTCTGATGTATCTTTATATTTATTACTTTGCATCTCCAATGCACTACCCTATTTCTCACCCTATACCTCTCTCAATATATCCTCTACCTCCACACGCTGACGCATCCCAAACCCCATTTTACTACTATGATCCCCAAAATAACTCTTTCTAGACTCTTCTCTCCATTACTCCCTCGTTGCATCATCTCATACCTCTTCTACTATTCAGATCTCCCAAACAAGCCTTTCTAAACCCTTCCCTCTGACTCGTCACTCTTCCACCTCCCCTTTACTCATCCTAAACCTCCTCCTACTGCTATAATCTCCAAAAAAACCACTTTGTAGATCTTTCCCTCTTCTATTGCTTCACTATCCTTTTCAATCCAACTAACAGTCCCAAATGTCCACTGCACAAGTTAATTTCATATTTCCATATACTAATTCCCCACTAATTCTGTTTGGGTTCTGGAGTAGCGTTTTACCAGCCAAAAAGCACTTTGACACCTCATCAGGGGTAGCAAGCGCTATATAAATGCAAACCCTTCCATCTTCCATCCCCCCACTATCCTTTTTCAATCCAAATAAACTCACATGTCCACCGCTCAAATTAATTTCATAAATCCCTATACTAATTCACCACTACCCTCTTTGGGTTCCAGAGTAGCGTGCTACTTGCCAAAAAGCACATTGACGCCTCATCAGGGGTAGTAAGCACTATATAAATGCAGTTACAATTACTTGTCAAGCCTCAAACTCCCCTTTTATTACATATAAGTTACCCCTAAGGAACCCTAAGGTCAGGGTGCTATGTAAGTAAAAGGTAGGACATGCACCTTTATGTTTTACATGTCCTGGTAGTGACAAAGAGCCTATTTCGGTTTTCACTACTGTGAGGTCTATTCCTCTCATAGGCCAGCATTGTGAATTCCTTAATACACTTTTAAGCTGTAATTCCTGATTAGAGAGGAGTAGCTTTTTTCATGTTTAGTGGGACAGGTGTGGCACAATGGCCAGAGAGGCCGACTCCGGAGCGCAAAGATCATGGTTCGATCACCGGCGGCAGCTCAGCATCATGTGACTCTTTTCAATAGCTCACTTAATCTCCCCAGAGCCCCCAGCACCTTGAAACCTTAGGGGATGACATGTTCGGTCTTTACAAATATGGATAATAATTAATGATGTTTTATATGTTTTGAATGGTAATGATAAATCATCCTTACTGGTGAAGTTGGATTTAACATTACTGTTTTAGAAATGCCACTATTAGAAAGTGGACATTTCTCTTCATTTTCTACTATGTGTGCCTGACAGCCTGTCTCCAATACACGTCTGGGTGATAGCTACACTTTGTGCATTCCTCTAGACAGCCACAACACAGGAAGCATAGGTGTGTCCGAGTACCCATCTACATCCATCTGTATTCTGATGGCCTTGCCTGGGTAGGATAGAAGGGGCTAACGCTTCACTTGAAAAGGCTGTGTCCTGTCCCCACACAAAGGACTGATTAGCCACCACCACAGATAGCCTGAAAGACAGGAGTGGTTGAAAGGGATCCTTGTGCACTTCAGCGAGCTGCTTTGAAGTCATCCCCCACTTCAAAGGCAATTTTGGGTAAAAGTACTGGGTCTCTAACCCCCTAAAATCAGACACTTCTGGATCTTGAACTTAACCTCTGTCAGAAGGACTGCTGTGCCGCTTAAAGGGCTCATCCTTGGAATGCAGACTTGGAAGGGCTGCTTTTCTCTTGTGTTGCCCTGCTGCTCCCGGACTCTGCTGAAGGAGAGATGGACTCTGCCTTCCCTCCAAGTGATATCCAAGGGCTTGTTGCCTTGCCTCCTGTTGCTTGAGATGCAGGGATATCAAAGTCTCTACCCTTGCTCCTTCACCAGGTTCACTGGAAGTGGCCCAGTTACTTGCACCATGGAATTTGACGCATCTCCTGTCTGTGTGTAACAGAACTGGTGCATCGAACTAGCTGCAGGAGTAAAATCGGTGCATCGGAACCAACCCCTTGCCTCCAGAGAAGGACACATTGGCCAGCGTATTAACACCCCTGCAGCTTGGTGAACCTGTCGACTGCGTGGCAGAATCCGGCACATTGCTTGATGCCTCTTGACCCGGGTAACCTTCTTCGGAACCGACACATCGCCTTCACTGCGTAGAGAAGATCAAGACATCTCGTTCCTTGCGACCAGGAAAGGTACTTTGTTCACCATGGCCTGCATGGGTCCTGTAGCCAGCCTGCACTTACACGAGGTCAGCCCGAATTTTGACTTTGCCCCGGACCAGCACAACTCAAAGTAACCTTTTTAGCATTACTTGCTTCTAAATGCTTTACTACATTTATTCCTTTAAAATTCAATATCTCAAATTCTATACATTGCATTTTTGTTGTTTCGGTCTTGTTTTGTTAAGAATATAATCTATTGTTATAAACCTGTGTGGAGTCTTTTTGTGGTGTATTCATTGTGTTACTTTGTGTGTGTGTTGCACAAATACTTTACATATTGCTTCTTTAAATAAGCCGGACTTCTCTATTCCAAGCTACTAGAGTGTGAGCACAGGTTATATTTTATTGTGTACTTAGCTTACCCTGATTAAAGTGGTGGTTCCTGCCTGGCCTGGGTGCATACCTCAGCCAACCAGGAATCCCATTTTTAGCACTGATTAATGCTTAACATGAACAAATTCCATTCAGCAGGTTGACAGGATCCCCCAAGAGCTGCTTAACCATTGTAGAGTGCTTGATCTATATTATAAATGATATAATGGAAATCTCCCCCACTAACGTGTCAGACAGGAGGTTTGCACTGTATTGAAAAAACAGAGGTGAAGATTATGACATATGGAGTCTGTAGTCCGTGCTCTAGGGTGCCTTGACTTCCTCCCCACCCCCCATATGCAGTCACCAGACAGTTCATTTTAGGAGCAGGACCTCTGACCTACTGGCCAGAGTCCCGCTCTCCACCCCAGCAGCTCCGCTGTGGCATTGCCTGCCGCTGCCCCCGACACCTCTATCCAGGTAGGTGTTGGCGGCCCGCCTCTACCGCAGGCTCCTGCCTGCACCTCATCCCTGGTGGTCCAGTGGGAGAGCCTTCTGCGTCTGTCTGCGTGTTGTGCCTGTTTTGTCTCTCTGTCTTTTGCATTGTTGTGCCTGTTATCTGTGTTTTTCTGTTGACCCTATATTTTCGCCCTTTTGCTCGTTTGGTGTGCATGTTGCCCTTGTTTTTGTCCTCCGTGCCCGTTTTGTCACCCTTTTTCCCGCCGCTGCTCCCTCATGGCCCCTCCCCCTGCCGATTCCTGCTACCCGCCTCCCAGCTCCGCTTCCCTCCCCCATTTAATGGCAGCCGCTGCAGAGTGGGCGAGCCGCTGGCGCGCTGAAGGCAAACCCGTTTGTGCCCATCTGTGACCCGACCGCGACCAGCGCCAGAGACCCTGGATCTCCGACAACCCACCGCTACGACTCAGCTGCCCTCCTCGCACTCAAATCCGGAAGGAACAACAACTGCCAGCTGTCCATGCCGAACACCACCCTGGGCCAGTTCTCCTGCCGTCACTGCCACCAAACCTTCACCACCCTCCGCACCCCCACGTTCGCCCGCCCCCCCCACCGGACACCAGCACCCCCGAAGCCCTGCGGTGCATCCTTCTCAACGTGCGCTCCCTGCACAGACACACACTAGAGATCTGGGACCTCCTCGACATCCTCTCGCCAGATGTCGCCTTCTTCACAGAAACTTGGACCAACTCCACCTCCGCCCCCGACATCGCCACCACCATCCCCGACGGATACAAGATCCAGAGGGAGGACCGCCCCATCCCGCCCAGGAGGAGGACTGGTCATCGCACACAAGAGCTCCCTCCGACTCACCACCTCGAGCTCGACTGTCAGCCCACCCACCACCGAACACCTCCATTTCCAGATCCAGACCAGCCCCAGAACGACCCTACGAGGCACCCTCGCCTAGAGGCCTCACCAGACTTCGAACCGCGTTCACCACTACCATGCCAACCTCATTGCGCCCCACGCCATTGCCTCCATGGACTACATACTCATCGGAGACCTCAACTTCCACCTCGACAACCTCAGCGACCCAAACTCCACCACCCTCCTGGACAACCTCAAACTGAAACAACTCATCACCACCCCCACCCACAAGGCATGACACACCTTTGACCCCATCTTTGCAGGAAGTAACAACATCCACTTCAGCCACACCACGCAACTGCCCTGGACGGACCACCACTGCGTACACTTCCACGTCGACAAACCCACCGCCCCCAAACTGGCACCCCACCCCCACGAAGGAACTGGAGCAAGGTCACCGAGGAGCAGCTCAACTCCATCCTCAACTGCGATGCCCCCTCCAACTCGACCGACACCAACCTCGCAGTTAAAGAACTTCACAGATGGCTCACCAACTGCGCAGACGAGCTCACGCCCCTGCGTAACCCAGACAGACAGCACCCGAGAAAGGCCACCTGGTTCCCTGCCGACCTCATAGAATCCAGACATCTGCAGACGTCTCGAGAAGAACTGGAGGAACAGCAAATCCTCGGAAGACCGCACCACCTACAAGAACGCCATGACAGAATACCACCAATGCATCAGATCCACTAAAAGGACCTTCATCCAGAACAAGATGAGCGCCAACTCCAGCAACTAAAAGGAACTCTTCAGCATCATCCAAGAATTCACCAAACCCCCCAGCGAAACCACGGACACCACCCCCTCCCAGGACATCTGCAACAAGCTTGGCTCCTACTTCCATCTGAAAATCAAGGGTCTCTACGACAACTTCAACGACCAGACACCTGACTCCAAAACCACTCCCTCCTCCAGCAACGCCAGCCAGCCCACCATCTCCTCTTGGACCTCCGTCACCACCGAAGACACTGCATCGACCATGAATGGCATCCACTCAGGGCCCCCATGGACCCCTGCACATCTTCCACAGAGCCGCCATCGCACCAGAACTACGACGCACCATCAACGCCACCTTCGAAACCGGCACTTTGCCCGACGTCTGGAAATGCACAGAAGTCAGGCCCCTACTCAAGAAGCCCTCAGCAGATCCTACAGACATCAAGAACTACCGACCCATCTCCCTCCTCCCCTTCGCGGCCAAAGTCACAGAGAAGACCGTCAACGCCCAACTAATGAAATTCATCGAAGAGAACTCCATCCTCGACCCCTCCCAATCCGGATGCCACAGCAACCACAGCACCGAGACCACTCTACTCGCAGCTATAGACGACATCCGCACCCTCCTCGACCAAGGACACACCACAGCCCAGATCCTACTCGACCTCTCTGCAGCCTTCGACACCGTCTCCCACCATACACTCACCGACAGACTCCACAAAGCCGGCATACAGGGAACCGCCCTCGACTGGCTACGCTCCTTCCTCACAGGGAGATTAAGTGATTTGCCCAGAATCAGAGGATGTTGAGCGTCGTTGCCGAGACTCTAACCCGATTCCCCAGCTTCAAGGTCGACCGCTCTAGCTGTAAGGCTACATCCTCTCCCCAATAGTTAATTGGTATGGGCCAAACACCGATGATGCCCCCTTTTTTGATAGGCCATGGGAGGAGATAGTTGACATTGGTTCCACCCATATACTCTAGGGAGGGGACTTTAATGCTGCATTGAATGTGTCCCTAGATAGATCCCATTCCCTAGACACCCATCACACCATTGCTGTCTGACATTTTTGTGATATAATGGAGTAACATACACTACCAGACACTTGGAGGACATGTCACCCTAAGGTGAAAGAGGGAACCTACTACTCTGGGGTACATAATAGTTGGTCTAGGCTGGACTACTGGTCTATACCTATTGGACTAGGTACATGGATACACAAGGTCACACATCTGGCATGCACCTATTCGGACCACTTCCCAGCCCTACTGGAGCTGTGCCTACAGTTTTGCTGGACATACCATTCAGAGAGGAACTGAGACTGGAGATAGTTGACTTCTTTGACAGAAACAAATACTTGGTCCCATAAATGGGAACTGTCTGGGAAGACTTCAAAGTCACAGTGCGCGGCGCATGTATTGCCAAAAATGGAGGCGTCTTGCGCAAATCAGAGAGAGATATCAAGTCTTTGGAGGCTCAGCTGGGCCCCTCGGATGACCCTGATGTGTCTAAAAAGATTAGAATACCTCTGACGGAGTTCCAGGAGACGACTTAAAGAGAATGCGTGGCAAATACGCAAGGGAGCAGCCGTATGGGGAGGGGGAAACGCCCGGGGGCACACACTGGCAACAATGAAGCGAAAACCATGCTTCACTAACGATGTCCTAGAAGTTCGGGATAGAGAAGGTTCCTGATTTTCTATTGACATGGTGTGATATTGTGGTCTGATACTTGGGGATTGTCAGAACGCAGGATAGGGAGGAGACTATTCGAGCTAATTATGGCACAGCTCTCTCCACCATAACAGATAACATTACTCACTGGATATTGTTGCTCCTCTCTGGCGGGACGTGCTTCCCTCATGAAAATGGTCATACTCCTGAAACTCTTATATCCATTTCTTAATATTTCTTATCCGCATTTCTTTAAGGCGTTAAAAATGCAACTAAGACAACTGGCCTGGGAGCAATCATGTCTCCAATGGGACATGCTCACACAGCCCTTTTCAAGAGGAGGCTTTGAAGCACCACATATGAAACTCTATAATTTGTGTGCCTTGGTGCATTAGGCAGGACATTGTTACAGGCCTACCCCTTTTTTACCTCACCAGACCATAACAGGAATATATGGCCCGGTACCACCATCTTACTTCTTGTGGTCACGGGTGGCCTCAGCTGCCTTCTCAGACTCAACAGTTGCCTGCACTACTGGGGTGAGCAAACTGGCTCAGAACCTTGCTAAACCCATGCTCTACTCCCTGTTAATTCCTATACAATATCACCCATCCTTTCAGGTAACACACGAAACAGCATGTAGACACATGCTTCAAAAAGTGGGGGTTTCCACATGGGGTGATCTTTACTCTAACGCCACATTTATTACGAGCAAAAAAATATTTACAAAGGGACTGAAGTCTCCGTTGGACCTATTCCTTTACATTCGGCTGCGGCATAATGTAAAAGCTGCTACCCCTGACTTTCCTCAGGAACCACCCACACTAGACACCCTACACACGCTGCTCAAGACCTCCACTCAGACATCTGGTCTCCATCTTAGATCATGCGACGCAGATCGAGGTACCAGTCCTAACTGGGTGTGCCTGCACCTACTGGGAACTAGAGCAAGGTAAGCAATGGTGGTAGA
This sequence comes from Calotriton arnoldi, assembly GCA_963921515.1. Classification (NCBI taxonomy): domain Eukaryota; kingdom Metazoa; phylum Chordata; class Amphibia; order Caudata; family Salamandridae; genus Calotriton; species Calotriton arnoldi. Next base: position 518,889 of record CAWUFW010004240.1, read on the forward strand.
GCAAGGTAAGCAATGGTGGGACTGCTGTCTGCAGACAGGGCAAATTGCATCTAGCAGCAGACTTCAGATCCTAAATTATACATTTTTACATAGAAAATATTACACGCCTGTCAGACTGCACTGCTATCATCTCCATCCGGATGACAATTGCGTCCGCTGTGGCATGGGGATAGCAGACTTCCTCCACCTTTTATGGACATGTGGTCTGATACAGGCCTATTGGCAGGAGGTCTGTACTGCTCTCTCTCATTTGATCGACCAAACAGTCAATTTGGCCCCGCTAATTGCACTATTGGGACATAAAACAGATGTAGAACCCAGTTTCAGGAAATACGTGGCACTCTGCTTACTATTAGCTAATTGAAGGATTGCTTGTAGGTAGGAAAGGGGAGGGCACCGAAATTTAAAGAAAGGCTAAATGATCTAATCTACTGCAGGGACTAGTTGACCAATTATGCTGAACTGCTTCCTCCTGGCTCTAGGCCCAAAGACATTTGGGAACCTGACAAAATGACCTCCTGTCTCAAACATCTGAATCAGCCAACAAAACCTCCCCAAGCCCCCGTCCTGGGGAATCAACATAGTCTATTGTCAAATGGGGATTGGAAAAGAAGGGGGCCGGGGGAAGGTGGGCAAATGCAGCTATGTCCCGTGTTGTGCAACGCCTATTACTACCTTACCTAGAAGACGTGCTGATAGAAACATACTCCTCTTATATGCCTATGTCCCTTTTATGCTGAACATATCTGTTTTCTGTCCCACATGTATTCACAAATGATCTGACCTTCAGGTATACTCTACTGTTTCCACATTTATGGGAGGGTAGAGGTAAACTGGCAAAATATGCACATTGCAAAAGATGTTGAGATGATGTACTTTTGTGTTTGTATTGTAGGCTTACTATTGTTGGTTGCACAGGTCCATATGTACATTGAAAATCAATAAAGAAATTTCTCCCCCCCAAAAAATGCCCAAAGGCGCACCAGGCATTGTGGCTTAATGAGCATATGTGGTGGCCATGTTGGAAAGGTCGTTTAATGTTTCATTGTTAAAGCTGCACCTTGGAAAAGGCTTCGTGATGCTGCAGTGACAGTCAGGGGCAGCAGTGGTAACAGGAGCACTGTAGTTACCCTGCTCGTGCAGATACTAACATCTGATGGTCATACCGAATTCCAATAAAAGGACTCTTGTGATGGCATAACATGTAGTTCCATGAAGTAAGCAGTGGTAGGCTACAACATAGCCGATCAAAGCGAAGGGTAAAAGCTAACTCCAATAGAGGGACACAAACACAATAGGAAGGAAATCCACTAATAAAAAGTAGGGAAGTGAGATTGATGAGAAAGCCATCTTATTATGAGCAATGGGTGACTCAGTGGTGTATTATACACAATGCTGTCTGTAGCAAGACCAGGAAAAGGAAATTGGGGAAAACTAAGAAATGTTCATAGCTAAGCCCCATACTGGTCTTTCAGAGAATGATTTGTACTACATTCTTTCCCAAAATAGGTATACTTCATAAGTTGCTACCTGCTTTTGAGAAAATCCCTTATTTACAAAACAACCTTTTAATTCTGGTATAACTTTGTAAGCAAATCTATCATTTGCAGAACCACATATTATGTTGCTTCATGGGGCAGACCAGTATAAGGTCAGCATATAGGACCAGATCTAGAGTTTGGTGGTATTGAAAAATACTGCTGAGAAGGAGCATCGCCCCACTGCCAGCAGAGACAATCTTGAAATGTAAAACGATAATAAAAAGAGTTTTATTACCATTTTATTTTTCTTCAGGAAGCAGAGTCTTGGGGACGGGGCCATACTTACCAGAGCACTGGAAGCATGGAGGAGTGGTGGGCAGTGCTGTCAGTGCACGTCGGTTTGGCCAGCTGTCTGAGGACAGCCAAACCCACATGCGCACTGACATCTCTCCAACCCGAGCTGCATTGCCGGGTGGAGAACTGCAGGCACAGGCTCCCAGTCTCAGCTGGAGTGTGAAACCAACCCGATCAAGCCAATCCTAGTGCTTCTCTCATGCTGGGTACCGGCATAAGAGCAGCGTCTGGATTGGCTGTAGGGGAGTCTGGGAGCATCAGCCTGTGCACAGCAGAAAGCAGAAGAGCGGTGAGCGTCGAGCAACTGGTAAGTTCTTATTTTATAACTGCCTCCTGATCCAGTGGAAGCAGTGAAATTTTTATAACCATTTACAATATTCTCATTATACCATAAACCAAATTTCGATCTTTTACAATACCAAAGAGTTTGGGCTTATAGAAACTCTATAACCACTTACAAATCATGAGGTCCTCCGATAGATCTTTGAAAGAGCTAATAGGGACTCAGATAATTAGAGACGGATGCTATTTCCTTCATGAGGACCTGTAATGAAGAAAATGCCTAACCAACAACAATAGTCAAAATACGTATCATGTTAAATAACACATCAATAATAAAGACAAACTCTGTACATTTATCAAGATACTTTTATCTAAATCATCAAATATGAATGGTCAATACATAAACACAGAAGAATGTCAGTACTTTTGTTATTTCAATAATTACAAGTAAAAATCACAACAGAAAATACAGATTATGGTAAAATACATCAAATCAATAGCGTGAGAGGAGAGAGAAACAAAAAAGAAGCTATACATTGCAACCTAAGTATGCAATTCGAGATTCATACGAACCTAAGATCATTGAGCTAATGCACAGCGTGCAATAGTCTGAAGTAGCCAATCACTTTAGCCGGTAAGGTATGGCTTGTGCACCATCACCATCCGATGAAGTGCAAGATAATCAGGATAGTTTAGTTCAAGGGGGAATCAGAGTTAGGACCAACAGCATATCACGCCCAGTATAGCAAAGATAATAGCCAGGCAGAGTAGCATTGAGAGCGCAGCAGCAAAAGGCTCTCTCTAGAAGTTCTTTTCCCACAGAAATAATTATACCCTAAAATGTTCACAATTCCAACACCCAAATGTTTCTTTTTTACAGTTTTACACAATTCTATTGGTTAGGATCTATGAGGTGATCATTCTCCAGCCTAGTCCATCCAGAACTTTAACAAGATAGTTCTTTGTTCATTTGCAAGACGTCCTTGTCACCTTGGAAGTAGGAAACACATTGATACTTCTTCATATCCACGTGCTCGCTTCCACATCAGCTTGCAACACAGTCGACAAAATTATTCTTAGACAGAAATACTCTAACCCGTAGGAAAGAAACTCTAGTGATATGACATGCACAGCTAAAGCTAATGTCAACATTTTAGAAATAATGAAGGACAAAATACATTCTTCTGAGGCCTACGTTAGGAAGGAAAATAACTCAAACATGTTTTGAGGCCTTCACAGAAATACCACAAATCGTCGTTTTCTAAAGAATAAAACACACTATTTTATTAATGTATAAGGAAATAAGAAATGCATAAGAAAACAATATATGAAAGAATATCATTTCAAGTAGATTCACAAGCATCGTCTGATTACGAATATTCTAAGAAAATATAAGCAATCACTTTTTATTATGACTTTCCATGATTAGAGAAAACATAAGCAAGAAACATTTTACTTCAAGAATTTTCTCTATCATATTTTCTAAATTCTACTTGCAAACTACTTAGTACATTATTAAGTTTCTCTCATATCAGACATTTCCCAAAACACCAGATTTCAACCTTTCTGCATGCTTTTCATTGCAGCTTTTGTTCTCTAAATTGTGTTGTGTCTCTCCTGTGCATTTTATGTTGCACTTTTTAAAATCTCCCACGTTTATTATTTTCCACACTGTTAGTTATGTTTATGATATCACACTTAATGAGCAGACTTGATCAAGCAAGATCATTCTTAAATAATCATGCTCCATCACTCCCCCGCGCTGTCCCAGCACTTTCGCCTGATACGCGCCGATACTGGAAGGAAATGTTATAACCTAAGGACAATCTTCATGTTGAATATTCCCCAACATACTAGTCCTACGTGGGAGAAAAGTTGGCCAGTTGATACTCCCCCAGCAGTTAACACTTCTCCAGTATAGAATCTTTCATAGATTCACATGCTCGAATCTTCCCCATCGTCTAGGCTGGAATCCTGCAATTATTATAACAAGTAGTGTAAAGGAAAGCAGTGTACAGAAAAGCTTAAACAAGTGACATCAAAAACCAATTCACATTGTTTTAATAAGAACCAAACTTTAGCCGATCATGAAGAAGCCCCTGAAGCACTCTTCCCCTCAAGGTTCCCATTTATTTATTTATTTTTATATAGCGCAAAGTTTACCCGAAGGTGTCAGAGCGCTTTACAATAGTACCAGTTACATTACATAAGGACTTCAGAGTACATGAGTTACATAAAAGATAAAATACCTCATAAAATACACCATACCTCAGAATTCTTACTGCACATTGTGTGAAGAGAGTCTCTGAGCTGTGCTCAGTTCTTCAGTGTTACAACTGATGTTCTGCATCTGTTGACCTTTCATTGAACACCAACTGTCACCTGCTTTAGGGTAACACTTTGTCGTGTAGTTCCTATATTACCCATACAGGACCTGCACGTTTGAATAACAAACTGAGTTTGGTGGCAGACTGATTCTGAGCACCCCCACGAGAATGTTAGCCTGTTTGCATAAGCTAGCTCACAGTGCCACTAGTGTCTCCTCTTATCGGGGAGAGAATAGTTTCTGGCAACCTTCGAACATGACAACCCTGATCCCTCAAGATCGTGGAAACAATGTACTACTTTTCGCTCAGTCACTCGTGCTTACTTATCTTGTCTCAGAGATACACAGAATAAACAGCCTGGGCGTTTCAATAAGGGTTTATTGAACAGTTGTTATTCTTGTGTAGAATATATGAGCTGCAACAACCATTAGACAGTAGCAGAGATATATGATTAGCAGTACTATGAATATAAATGGATAGTACAGTTCTACCATCTTGCACTACGCATGAATAAATACATGAATATAAAATGCATTGATAAAAGAGTGCGTACTCCTACGATGCCTATCTAGATGTACCTAAGTGTACCTAGCATGTTTGTAGGTATGAAGCCAAGAATCCCTCTAGGATTTAGTCGAACCCCATTACCTGAAGTGAGAATGTAGGAGCCATTCTTGGTCTCGAGTTGGACACCCCGCAAGGGATGTTCAGACCACTGTCAGCTGGAGCGCCTGCATGCAGGAGCCTCAGCGTCTCTGGTCAGTGTGTCGGCCTGGAAGTCTCGGTGCCCTCTGTCTAACACTAGCAAGAGGCGCTATATTTATACAGACAGTATCTAGGGCTCCTTTGTCCCTTGTTGCTTGTATTAGCCATTGTTGGATTTGAGGATGAGGTATGGGATGAACCGTGTACGTAGATGTGGGGAGGAAGGTGGTGTAGCCCCCAGCCTGGTTTCTAAGAACCCTTATGATTATACATTCATACTGTGTAAGTCTATTGATGGAGTTATAGGACTCTATTGTTCAGGAGACACCCTCCTTCTGCACCCAGGACTAGAACTAGGTAAAGGTTCAATCCTAAAAGGCTGGTTACAGAGTAGTGTAGGGGAGGTAATGTAGGTGAAGGGGTATGTTACCCGGGCCTATATTAGGGTACCTATATGAAACATAACACCCACTCCTCTTCCGAACAGTCAACAATGATAAAAATGCTAGTGGACTATTCTCTTTACTAGTTAGTAGTGCATAGAACATTTTTCAATGAGCTTCGTTAAAATCCTGTTTTTAAATCATTTTAAAAACAGTTTAAAAACAGTTTAAAAAGGTAAAAATTAAAAATCTTGCTATGAAAATTAGTTGTTTGGAATTGTCAATTAAGCCACAGTCCTAATTGAGTTCGTTTATATAAGTTGAATGTCTACAAGCGTCAAAAGGCCATGCTTTTCAGCGAGAAAGTGTCAATTTTTAGGAAGTGTTCCAAATTTAGTTAATTTTAGAAAAAGTGAAAATCTGAATTCTATCCCAGCACACGATGAGCCAATTACAGATTAAATGTCCTGGCTGGGAGACGCAACATCATCGCTTCTTGCTGCTGCAGGGGACGGTCCTTGTAACACCTCGCAGAGCACGTCAATGGAGCACAGATGATATTCAGTACTGCCAATAGCTGGTGTAGAGGTAGCCGGTGCTGTAGTCGATACCTTGGTGCTTGTAGTGGAGCTAAAGCTTACCCCAGTTGCAAAAGGCACCTGCAGATTCTCGAGGAATGCAGTCATCAAGATGGGAATATGCTGGGACATTGCCAAGCGTGGGCCCTCAAGGGTTCCAGCCGGGTATTCAAGTCCGCAGGTGTGTCCGTTGCAAGTGTCAGACAGAGGTCCAACATGCATTCTTCACCGCAAAACAGGCATCGAAGAACAGGTAAGATGCAGTCCATCCAGACTGGTCTAAACGATAGGAACCAAGAGGCGCTTAGTTCCCTCAGGCGAGGTGTGCCCAGATGTTGTATCATGCATTCACGGTATTTCCGCTCCAGGAGCGCTTTTGCCATTTCGTTGGTAATTGGGCCGTCCATTGCGTAGTAGGTAAATGACAATCAGGACTACCGCTATTGATAGCAGGATCAGAGGTAGACCTCCAAAAATGCTGCCAAATACGGAGTGTATAAAGTTCGGGATAACTCCGAGGATTGTCTGAAAGGTGCTAAGAAGTCCTGACCCTATGGTCTTAAATAGGTGTACAATACCACTCGTATCAGACATATTAAAGATACGACCCACCATTTCTGCGAAATGAATGGGGCAATTTGTACGTATAAGTGCCTGTATCTCAGTCAAGGTCCTTGCGATTTGAAGATCAAAGGTCTCTCGAGCGGAGGTTAAGGGTACGGTCTGCTGTAAAAGCATGGCTTTCAGTCTGCTCAAAGTATCAATTTGTATAAAGGAAACATTCAACGAAGGCCATAACGGTGCCTCCCTGACTGTACTTGTTTGGGGAAACAATACTTGCATACAGCAAGTAACCCTGGAGTTCACAGTGACCAGATAGGCAATGCCCGGAAGCATACCACAGCAACCTTGATCGTTCAGCATCAAGTAACTCCCATTTGAGAGCAGCTCAAATACCGGTTTGATCATGGCAGTTGGAGTCCCTTTCATGTGGCAGGACAAGTTTGCTATCAAACCATTACACGCTCCGTGCAATGTAATGTCCCGGCACATGAGAGAACCGCGCAAAGCGTTCTTGCAGTTAGTACCCCTTAGAAACACTTCTCGATCCTCACTCCGGCATCGAAATCTATATGGTAAATCCCAGGATTCCTTAATGTATTCCTAACCCAATTTTTCATATTTGCCCGCCTGCCTTTGTTCAAGGCAATATTGAAACTGAAAAGTAGTGACCGGTAGAGTTATGTGGCCATGGATTAGCCATTCAGTAGACGGAGCTTCCGCTACTGTAAATGGTAGTCGGTCCAGTTTTTCAACACGCAACATTGTATATTTAGCTCCCCTTTGTGCCATTTCAACCTGTTTATCTGTTAGATTATATTCAGCAAACAGAGACGTACTGTTTATAAAACGCCAAGGCACAAAGCCTGCACGCAAAGATTGCAGCGTCCAGCTCAATGACATGATAGAACGTAATTGAGATTGCACGTGTTGTAATATGGCCAAATCTTGTTCTAGGATATCTATCGCTGAAGACACAATGTTGCCCAAAGAATATATTCTGGAGGACAAAGTTGTTAACCCATTGTCTACCACAGCCAACGATTTTTCTAAGTTAATACGGTCTATTTCCCGTATTCTCTCTGTGGCCTCTTGTTGTGATATTTTCCACTCTTCATTATAGGCAGCATAGATGCCAGCATATATGAAACGTTTCTGACGTTGTTTCCTGTGACCTTGTAAAAAATCCCTAAGATCCATGTCTCGTGACAGTAAGGCTAAGTGTTGTTTCACCTCTGTTAGTGTTGAGGTCTCTAGCCAATTAAGGCACAACTTCCCAACACTGTAGGATGTCACTACCCCCGGATGTTCTCTTTGTACATAACGTGGGTCTGGCCTGTGGATACTGTACCCTACGGTAATACCCAAGAATCGTTTATGACATATGTTTGTCTCTAGGGGCCAAACCACCCATTTTTCCCAGAGTCTGATCTATTGTACTGTAAAATGTCATTTACTGTTGCCCCTTCCTGTGAAGTCGAATTTTGCCACCCTCCCATCTGTGATGGTGTTGGAAATAGAAGTGTGTTCAGGTCCTTGATCTTGGCTAATCCAAGACAGGATGTCTGTTGCACAGTTTCGTTTAGAAATATCATCTGCTGTGGAATGAGGCATGCTCGAAATAACGCTTCTGTTCCCTGGACTTGCCAGTCCCTAGAACCCCAGACCGACTTTAAATCTATTGTGTCCTTCCATAGGTCAAAACCCTGTTCAGGCAGTTGGGCAATAAAGGAAGCAGAGTAAATCTGTTTGGTGTTTGTCAACATAATTTTCAGTGCTGATGTTGGTGTAACCTTATAATAGTATGAGGTTGGGTCAGTGGTGTTAAAACCTGAAAAATATGAAAATTTCTGTGCAAATGTCTGCAAACTACCTTTTGGTGGTGTAGGGCAATGTTTCCACTGATGGTACTCAAACACATTTCTAGGCGAAATAGATTTGTACAGGAAATGATGACCATAATGTTGGTAACAGTACAAAGTGCCATAGTCTGAATTACTCTGAACTCTATTTCAGTGTTCGGAAATGCAGCAGTTTTTTCTAAATCAGACAACATGTTATTAACAGTTTCAGTGTCCCAATCATCAGAAAATGTACTTGAGGTAATGATATCACTTAATGAAATCTTAAATAAATTAGATATTTTTAAAAGTTCAGTCGGACCGAATATTTCGAAATCTACCTTGTCCCAAACTACACCATCCGGTATAGGAACCGCTGTGATGTTCACTGATAACAAGTCTCTCTGTTCACGATGAGACGATTGATGTGGTTTTAAAATCAAATTAACTTTCGGGGCTGTAGAGCTTTGCTGAAGATATCGTCCATTAATAAGCATGCTAAAAGTTATTACTAAGCCTAGCCTGAAAAGCAAAAATAGAATCCCATTAATTACCCAAAGTTCTAACCAAGGTGATACCAGGCAAGTCTTTTTAAGAAAGTTCAGAAAGTCTTTAGCTTGCTGTTTACGTGATTTTTGGGCTGGCGTCATTTCCGGTTCACTTGGATCCAAAGAAAACGTATCAAAGTTCATGAAGTAGCCAGAAGCAGTTCAATCAATTGTAGGAATTGCATCGGGATTTGTTGAAATCGCATTTTGCTCTTGTCGAGGCATGTTGACGTAGACGTCCGTATTTGGTCTGATTGCGACTTCAGTGTTGTTCTGAGTTTCATTTTGTAGATGAACTTTGGGTTCAAGGGGAACGAGTTCCATAGCATTGTTGCTTAGTCCTTCATTCCATACAGGAGGCTCTTCAAACGTGATGAGTCTTTCTGTTTGAACTTCTTGGATTGTAGCGAGAGGAGGGCGTCTGCTACTGTGGAGTCCACGAGGCCTACTGTTCAGTATCGGCCACATAGTGTGGTTTGATTAAGTCGATTGAGACAAATCTTTTCTCCTTTCTACCGGCAAGAGGCGGCAAAAGAACAGTTCGTGTTCCTTGAATTGCTAGGACAGGTACAGGCTTTCTGTATGATGGTCAAAATTCTTTTTTGTCTTCTATTTCCTCTCTGACCAGATCCCCGATTTTTGGGATCCAGACAGGTCTTGCCGTTTTTGCCTTGACTTCCCTAATGGTGGTCTGTTTCTGGACAACGTTGCTTTGTTGTGTCCTGGATTCATTTAGATCCTGTAAAACAGCCAAACGATCATGGATATCAAATGGTTTCTCATCCGCCACTGCGCCTTCATACTCAAGATCAGCTACCCACATTCTTGTCCCAAATAGTACCTCATATGGAGTGACACCCCCTAGAGAATTTCTTGGCTGGTTGTTAAGTGCTCTTTGTACCCCATAAAGGTGACTGACCCAACTACCGCCCTTTCCTAATACCCTAGCTGTTAAAGATTGCTTTAAGTCCCGGTTTTTCCTCTCCACAACCGAATTTCCCTCAGGATGGTACGGAGAGGAGTACCGCAGTGCAACGCCCATACTTTTCATGGCCTCTTTGTAAGCCCGAGAGCTAAACGCCGGGCCACGGTCAGACTCGCAAATCTTTTATAACAGTTCGAGCGTCAGCCGAGCACTGAGGCCAAACCCATAGGAATCTTGAGCAGGAATCCACTGCAACCATGATATACTTGTAAGCCCCATCAGATTGTAAGGGGCCGCAGTGGTCCAGATACACGCATGCGAGAGGTTTGTTAGATTTATTTGAAAAGTTTTATAAAGCGCGAACAAGACCCAGACGGGTATCGGAGCGCTGTAAAAAGAGGAAAACTGACGTTGACGTGCAGAGACAGTACAAGTACAATACAATAAAGCAACATGAGAGGAACCTGAAGCATAACGTAAATGAGGGTGCTAGGGGAAGAAGAGGTAGTAAGTGAACAAACGGGTAAAAGCCCACCTAGATGGGGCCGAGCAGTTTCAGCATCGAATTGCTTACAAAGAATGACGAAATACATTTTAAACCCCAAGTAAAAATGATTGTCAAGCACATATTTCAAACACAAAGTGTTAGACTTGGCATCTTTTGGCGTGTTTCCCCTGAGTTTTTTTGCTTTCTGACCTCTCGGTTTTTGACGCGGTATGTGCTGGCTTCGTGTTTCTGCGCACGTTTCTCACTGCTGATCAGTGGTAAAGTGCAAGTGCTCCTGTGGTAAAATGTGTTATGAATTGGTGTTTCCATGATTGAATCTTTGATTTACTTGTTAGTCCCCAGTAAAGTGCACTGAGTGTGCCAGGGCCTGTAAATCGAATGCTACTAGTGGGCCTGCAGCACTGATTGTGCCACCCACGTGAGTAGCCCTGAAAAGGTACCTCAGACCTGCCATTGCAGAGCCTGCGCGCAGTTTGTAACTGCCATGTCGACTTGGCCAGTGCACACACTGGCCGGTCCCTAACCTTCCCTTTTCTTGCATGTCAGACACCCCTCACCAAGGTACCCCTGTGGGCAGGGTGCAGTGTAAGTGAAAGGGGGGACATGCCCTAGTGTGTGTGGCATGTCCTGATAGTGAATTACAGCCAATTTTGTTTTTCACTATTGCAAGGCTACCAGTTCCCCATAGGATAGAATGGGAGGTTTGTTTATAACATCTTATAAACATAACTGGCCCAGGGAATTCGGTAAGAAAATAGAATTTAGTATGCCTGAACTCAGAATCTAAAGATGCATCTTTTAGTGAAGGTGATTTTTACATTCTGTGTTTGAAAACACCACTTTTAGAAAGTAGGTATTTTCTTGCTCAGTCATCCCGTGTGCCTCTGCTGGAATGTGGATTGCCTGTCTGGGTTTTGGATGACAGAAGGCTGAGGGAGCAGGAGGGGCGCCAGATGGTCTAGGTAGGTCAGGAAAGGGCTGAAGAGACCTGGGTTACGATGGGGGAAGGGGGAGGAGATTTCCTTGCACCTCAAAGGGCCTGCTCTGCCTCCGACAAATGCCGTCTCCACCGCCTGCCAGGAATTCACACCAGAGAAGCAGAACTGGTCCTGACCGGGCACAGGCCCTCTCTGCCTAAGAGATCAAAGGATTTTTGGACATAAATGCTGGGTCCCAGACCCCTGAACTTTAGAACTCATCTGGACAAGAAGACTGCCAAGAAGAAGAGCCGGAGAAGCTGCAAAAAGGAACGACTGCTTTGCTGGGCTGACCTGCAGTGGCTGCTTTTGTCTTGGGTAGTGAAAGGCCTGGACTGGACTTTCTGCAACCTAAATTTGTGAGTCTCTCCAAGGGCTTGAGGTAGAGCTTGCCCCCTGTTCACGAAGTCTCAGGAACAGCAAAGACTTCAAGTTCTTCGACCCGCAGCACTGGGGACTGTGTGTTATGTGCTGCAACCCGAAGAACACCAACTCGACGACGCCACTACCAACTCCGTGTCCTGAAGGCAACGCAGAGGGCACCGCCGTAACGCCGCACCGCAACCCTGGTCTCACCGATGACGCCTGTTGACGCCGCCACTGAGCCGCTGCTTGCACCGCGACCTGTGGGCACCGCACTCCGCACCGCCTCGCTTCACACCGAAGCTTTGGCACCGCAGAGGGCACCGCCGCAACGCGACCCTGGTCTCACCGACGACGCCTGTTGATGCCGCCACCGAGCCGCTGCTCGCACCGCGACCTGTGGGCAACGCACCCCGCACCGCCTGGCTTCACGAGGACGCCTTGGCCTGCCTGACGCCACCACTTCCCGCCGAGATAGACGCCGCTGCTTGCACCGTGGTTCGGGGGCACCGCTCGTAAGTTACACGACGCACCGCCCTCATCCCACACCGCAGCCTTGGCCTACCGATGCCGGCACCATCGACTCCAGTTCGTCAGCCGACGACAGCACTTCAGCAACGACGCCGCCGCTGCTTGCACCGTGATCTGCCAGCACCGTGACGAGCACCGCCTTCATCTCGCACCGCGACCCTGGTCTCACCGACGCCTCCATCTGACGCCGCCACCGAGCCGCTGCTCGCACCGCGACCTGAGGGCACCGCACGCCGCACCGCTGCACTTCGCACTGCAGCACCCGACGCCTGCCGACGCCAGCGCTCCTGACTCCATCAGAGAGGAGATCGACCAGCAACGCGCGTGACTTCGAGGGCCCCATCACCCTGCATCTCTGAAAGGTACTGTTCGCGGGTCTTCCCGACACCGTAACTGGCCTGCAACCCCCCGGTCAGCCAGAACTGTTTTGGATTTGTGTGTTCACGACGCCGTGGTAGCCCGGACGGCGCTATCCACACAAGGAACTCTTTTTAATCAGCGTATTTTTGAATTGTGAACTTTTAAGTATAGTATTGTGGTTCTTTATCGTTTTTGGTCTTGTTTTAATTATATAAAAATATTGGATATTTTTCTAAACTGGTGTGGTGTCCTTTTGTAGTGCGTACACTGTATTACTGTTGGTTATGTGCAAATGCTTTACACACTGCCTCTAAGATAGGCCTGGCTGCTCGTGCCAAGCTACCAAGGGGGTGAGCAGGGGTTATTTTAGAAGTGTAACTACCTTATCCTGACTAGAGTGGTGGTCGTTGCCTGGCTTTGGCCCGCGCCCTAGCCTACCAAGAATCCCATTTCTAACATTGGTTGTCAGCGGTGAGGATAGGACTTGCATTTGCACTTGACTTACAGTGATTGGTGTGCACTACTACCATATCGCAGACCATTACGTACCACATACTAACCCGTTTTCTTTTTGGCCGATTTTTGTGATCTTGCCAGGTGAACTTTCTACTTCACCATGCCGGAATCAATAGCATCATCCGTTGCATCCATGGACATTGCCTTTGAGGAGGATAGGTTGGAGCTCTACACTGTGAGAGAATTGAAGTCCGTTTACAAAAACCTAAAAGTCCAAGTCAGAGGCCTCACTAGGAAGGACGAGCTACAAAAGACGCTGAGGGCCTGGGTAGCAGCCAGAGACGCAAGTGGGCAATCTGGTGACCTTAGTGGAGAGGCGGGGGAGCCTAGTCCTAGGGTGGATGTGCTGTTGGGAGGGGGGGAACCCTTCCGACCAGGCAGCAGTGGTCTGTCCCCAGAGGAGCTGGAGGACAGGCGGGAAGCAAGGAAGTTCGAGTTGGAGAAACTCAGGATGGAAAGTTAAAGGGAGGATAAAAGAATAGCCATGGAGGAAAGGAAGATGATATTAGATCATGAGCGAAGTCTTAAAGAACTGGAGCTAAGGAATAGAGCCAGTTCAGATGGTGGCAGCAACTCGTCAAGACAGGCAGACAGAATTGTGCACATCCCTAAAAATGTAGGCAAAGAATTCAAAAAGGGGGATGACATACAAAGGTGGTTTCAGGGGTACGAGGCAGCAATTCACATGAATGGAGTCCCCGAGGAGAATTGGGGAGCAAGATTGTGGCCTCTCTTCCCAGAAGAAGCAAGGGATACGTTAATAGCTTTGGGTAAGGGGTATCACCTCACCTATCCAGACATGAAGGACGCCCTTCTCACTAAGTATGGTCTTACTCCTGAAAAGTAGAGGGACCAGTTCAGGTCCAGTAAGAAGTCTGATGCCAACACTTGGTTGGAATGTGTGGATGTGTTTTGCCGGTCACTGGATGGCTGGGTGAAGGGCAGTAATGTGACAGATTTTCAGGGGCTCTACAATTTGATTGCATGGGAGCACTTGTCTAGTCTATGTTTCGCAGATCTGCGCCAGCACCTAGTTGATAGTAAGCTGACTGACCCCAGGAAGCTTGCTATGGAGGCGGACCACTGGGTGAGTACCAGGGTCCACAAGAAAGCGTTTGGGGGAGACTCAGCCAAAGGTGGGCAGGGTCCCCAGCAGAAAAGTGGGGGGGGACAAAGGTAAAACACAGGAGTTCTCTAAAGGGCCCCAAATTAGCACCCAGGGTAAAGGTTCCCATCCCCCCGGAGATAAGAAGCCAGGGGTCTCATCAGGAAAGCCTGCTGAGACCGGCCCCCGCAGGTGTTTTGCATGTGACCAGGTGGGCCACATGAAGGGGGACCCCAAGTGTCCAAAGGGGGCTCAGCCACCCACCGGTGGGCAGTCCAAGGTGTTGGCTAGTGTAGCGCTTGGGAAGGAGGAGTACCCACAGGAGGATGGGGATCCTGCAGAAATGACCCTCGTCTCACTAGGGGACAGTGAGATGGTCCCAGGACACCAGGTGCCCCCTAACACAAAGAAATACAGCACCTGGGTGACCATCAATGGGAAAAGGGTAGAGGCTCTCAGAGATGCCAGTGTGACCTCAGTCCGGTGTCACCTGGTCTCTGAGGAGCAGGTAGTCCCATGGGCATTCCACCAAGTAATTGCTGTAGACAATTCAGAGCGCCAGTGTCTGGTGGCGCAGGTTCCCTTCGAGTGGGGGGGTGGGGGTCTCAGGTCCCTTGAGGGTGGTTGTGAGCCCTTCAATGCCTGTAGATTGTCTGCTAGGTAACGACCTGGAGCAGTCCTTATGGAAGGATGTTGAGCTCAGGTCTCACTTGGAGAAGCTTGGGTTGCCAGAGTGGGCATGTGTGTCCACTCGGTCAATGGCAGCCAGAAAGGGTGATCAAGAGGACTTGGAGCCTGAAACAGTGGCCCAAGTCCCTGCCAAGAGAAAGGGCAAGGGGCACGGGAAACCGGCCCCTGAAGTTCCCACGGACCGGGAGGAGGCGGACCTTGAGGGGGACGCCCCGGTGCCTACCGGGGAACAGGTAGCTGAACTGGGGGACATCTCTGAGCTGACCCATTGGCAGCAAGAAGGGGGTCCCACCAGGGAGGAATTCTGCAAGGAGCAGAAAGAGTGCCCTTCTCTGGAGGGTCTGCGGCGGCAGGCTGCAGACCAGGCAGCCGGTGATCAGTACGGATCACATTGGATCTACTGGGAGAATGGTCTCCTGTACAGTGAGCCTAAGGTCGCTGAGCCTGGGTCAGCCTGTGTGCTGGTGGTACCCCAGCGCTTCAGGACCTTCCTACTGGGTCTGGCTCATGATGTGCCTTTGGCAGGACATTTGGGGCAGGACAAGACCTTTGACAGGCTTGTCACCCACTGCTTCTGGCCCCAAATGCGAAGGCAGTCAGATGGACATTGCAGGTCTTGCCAAACTTGCCAGGCAAGTTGTAAGAGTGGGAGGAAGGTCAAAGCTCCTCTCCAGCCTTTTCCAGTTGTTGGAACACCCTTTGAAAGGGTAGGGATGGACATTGTGGGGCCACTGGATCCCAAGACAGCCCTGGGCAACAGGTACATCCTGGTCTTGGTGGACCATGCCACCCGGAGGCAATCCCTCTCAGGGCAACGACGGCACCAGTGGTGGGCCGGGCGTTAATGGGGATCTTTTCCCGCGTGGGGTTCCCCAGAGAGGTGGTTTCTGACAGAGGGACCAACTTCATATCCAAGTATATGACATCCCTGTGGAAGGAGTGTGGTGTAACATACAAGTTCACCACCCCTTACCACCCACAAGGTAACGGCCTGGTGGAGAGATTCAACCAGACCTTCAAGGGCATGATTAAGGGTCTAACAGAACCCATGAGGTGTAAGTGGGACGTCCTCTTGCCATGCCTTCTCTTTGCGTACAGGGAGGTGCCACAGAAGTCTCTTGGGTTCAGTCCCTTTGAGCTCCTGTATGGTCACCCTGTGAGAGGACCTCTGAGTTTGGTCAAGGAAGGCTGGGAGGCAGCTCCCAGGAAAACTCCCCAGGTTGTGTTTAGTTACATGCTGGCCTTCAGAAACCAAACTGCCCGCTTCAGGAAACTCGCTCAGGCGAACCTGGAAGCAAGCCAGGAAGAAATGAAGAAGTGGTATGACCAGAATGCCACTCTGGTCGAATTTCAACCTGGGCAGAAAGTGTGGGTCATGGCCCCCGTGGAACCTTGTGCCTTGCAGGACAAGTGGACTGGGCCATTTGAGGTGGTGGAGCACAAAAGTGACGTCACCTACCTGGTGGATTTGCAGGCTCCAAGGAACCCTTTGAGGGTCCTCCACGTGAACCGCCTCAAACCCCACTTCGAGAGGTCCGAAGTGAGCATGCTCTTGGCGACAGATGATGGAACGGAAGAGGAAAGTGAACCTCTCCCTGACCTCCTGTCTACCAAGGAGTGCGATGGGTCAGTGGAAGGTGTGATCCTCTCCCCTACACTGAGCCCAGAACAGCAGAGCGATTGTCACCAGTTGTTGGGACAGTTTGCCCCCCTGTTCTCCCTGACCCCAGGTGTCACTCACTGGTGTATCCATGACGTGGACACTGGTGACAGCCCTCCTGTGAAACACAAGATTTACAGGTTGACTGACCGGGTCAAGGCCAGCATTAAAGAGGAGGTCTCTAAGATGTTGGCGTTAGGGGTGATCGAGCCTTCCAACAGTCCTTGGGCCAGCCCAGTGGTCTTGGTCCCAAAGGCTGCTGCACCCGGTGCTGCTCCAGAACTACGGTTCTGTGTGGACTACCGTGGGCTCAATGCAGTCACCAGGACTGACGCACACCCCATCCCCAGAGCTGATGAGCTCATTGATCGGTTGGGAGCTGCCAAGTTCCTCAGCACGTTTGATTTAACGTCTGGGTACTGGCAGATCGCCTTAACCGATGGGGCCAAGGAGAGGTCAGCATTTTCAACCCCAGAAGGACATTACCAGTTCCGGGTGATGCCCTTTGGGTTGAAGAATGCCCCTGCCAACTTCCAGAGGTTGGTCAACCGGGTGTTGGCTTGGCTGGAGGATTTCAGTGCTGCCTACCTGGATGACATCGCAGTGTTCAGTTCCAGCTGGGAAGAACACTTGCAGCACCTCGGTGAAGTGTTGAAGGCGCTGCGGAGGGCAGGCATCACGATCAAGGCCAGTAAGTGCCAGATCGGGCAGGGTTCGGTGGTGTACTTGGGACACCAGGTAGGAAGCGGCCAGGTGGCGCCCCTACAGCCCAAGATTGACACCATTCTGGCTTGGGAGCCCCCCAAGACCCAGACAGAGGTGAGGGCCTTCCTAGGACTCACCGGGTACTACCGGAGGTTTGTGAAGGGGTATGGCACCATTGTTGCCCCCTTAACAGAGCTGACTTCCAGGAAGCAGCCCAAGAAGGTGATCTGGACTGAGTCCTGCCAGAAGGCTTTTGATGCCCTGAAGGCCGCCTTGTGCACGGCCCCCGTGCTCAAGGCACCCGACTTCTCCAAGGAATTCGTTGTGCAGACTGACGCTTCAGAGCATGGAGTGGGAGCGGTGCTCTCACAACTGAACGAAGAGGGCCTAGACCAGCCTGTAGTCTTCCTTAGCCGGAGACTACTCCCCAGGGAGCAGAGGTGGAGTGCCATAGAAAGGGAAGCTTTCGCTGTGGTCTGGGCGCTGAAGAAGCTGAGGCCCTACCTGTTTGGGACTCACTTCCGGGTTCAGATAGACCACAGGCCCCTCAGATGATTGATGCAAATGAGGGGTGAGAATCCGAAACTGCTGAGGTGGTCCATCTCCCTACAGGGAATGGACTTTACGGTGGAACACCGCCCTGGCACAGAACACGCCAATGCAGATGGTCTGTCCAGGTTCTTCCGCCTTAGTGAAGAGAACTCCCAGGAGGTTGGGTAGTTCTCCCTACTTTCAGCTGGAGGGAACATGTGTTAGACTTGGCATCGTTTGGCATGTTTCCCCTGAGTTTTTTTGCTTTCTGACCTCTCGGTTTTTGACTCTGTATGTGCTGGCTTCGTGTTTCTGCGCACTTTTCTCACTGCTGATCAGTGGTAAAGTGCAAGTGCTCCTGTGGTGTAATGTGTTATGGATTGGTGTTTCAATGATTGGATCTTTGATTTACTAGTTAGTCCCCAGTAAAGTGCACTGAGTGTGCCAGGGCCTGTAAATCGAATGCTACTAGTGGGCCTGCAGCACTGATTGTGCCACCCACGTGAGTAGCCCTGAAAAGGTACCTCAGACCTGCCATTGCAGAGTCTGCGCGCAGTTTGTAACTGCCATGTCGACTTGGCCAGTGCACACACTGGCCGGTCCCTAACCTTCCCTTTTCTTGCATGTCAGACACCCCTCAGGTAGGCCCAAGGTACCCCTGTGGGCAGGGTGCAGTGTAAGTGAAAGGGGGACATGCCCTGGTGTGTGTGGCATGTCCTGATAGTGAATTACAGCCAATTTCGTTTTTCACTATTGCAAGGCTACCAGTTCCCCATAGGATAGAATGGGAGGTTTGTTTATAACATCTTATAAACATAACTGGCCCAGGGAATTCAGTAAGAAAATAGAATTTAGTATGCCTGAACTCAGAATCTAAAGATGCATCTTTTAGTGAAGGTGATTTTTACATTCTGTGTTTGAAAATACCACTTTTAGAAAGTAGGTATTTTCTTGCTCAGTCATCCCGTGTGCCTCTGCATGAATGTGGATTGCCTGTCTGGGTTTTGGATGACAGAAGGCTGGGGGAGCAGGAGGGGCGCCAGATGGTCTAGGTAGGTCAGGAAAGGGCTGAAGAGACCTGGGTTACGATGGGGAAGGGGGAGGAGATTTCCTTGCACCTCAAAGGGCCTGCTCTGCCTCTGACAAATGCCGTCTCCACCTCCTGCCAGGAATTCACACCAGAGAAGGCAGAACTGGTCCTGACCGGGCACAGGCCCTCTCTGCCTAAGAGATCAAAGGATTTTTGGACATAAATGCTGGGTCCCAGACCCCTGAACTTTAGAACTCATCTGGACAAGAAGACTGCCAAGAAGAAGAGCCGGAGAAGCTGCAAAAAGGAACGACTGCTTTGCTGGGTGCTTTGCTGGGCTGACCTGCAGTGTCTGCTTTTGTCTTGGGTAGTGAAAGGCCTGGACTGGACTTTCTGCAACCTAAATTTGTGAGCCTCTCCAAGGGCTTGAGGTAGAGCTTGCCCCCTGTTCACGAAGTCTCAGGAACAGCAAAGACTTCAAGTTCTTCGACCCGCAGCACTGGGGACTGTGTGTTTTGTGCTGCAACCCGAAGAACACCAACACGTCGACGTCTACGACGCCACTGCCGACTCCGTGTCCTGAAGGCAACGCAGAGGGCACCGCCGTAACGCCGCACCGCAACCCTGGTCTCACCGACGCCTGTTGACGCCGCCACCGAGCCGCTGCTTGCACCGCGACCTGTGGGCACTGCACTCCGCACCGCCTCGCTTCACGCCAAAGCTTTGGCACCGCAGAGGGCACTGCCGCAACGCGACCCTGGTCTCACCGACGACGCCTGTTGACGCCGCCACCGAGCCGCTGCTCGCACCGCGACCTGTGGGCACCGCACCCCGCACCGCCTGGCTTCACGAGGACGCCTTGGCCTGCCTGACGCCACCACTTCCCGCCGAGATAGACGCCGCTGCTTGCACCGTGGTTCGGGGGCACCGCTCGTCAGTTACACGACGCACCGCCCTCATCCCACACCGCAGCCTTGGCCTACCGACGCCGGCGCCATCGACTCCAGTTCGTCAGCCGACGACAGCGCTTCAGCAACGACGACACCGCTGCTTGCACCGTGATCTGCCAGCACCGTGACGAGCACCGCCTTCATCTCGCACCGCGACCCTGGTCTCACCGACGACGCCATCTGACGCCGCCACCGAGCCGCTGCTCGCACCGTGACCTGAGGGCACCGCACGCTGCACCGCTGCACTTCGCACCGCAGCACCCGACGCCTGCCGACGCCAGCGCTCCTGACTCCATCAGAGAGATCGACCTGCAACGCGTGTGACTTCGAGGGCCCCATCGCCCTGCATCTCTGAAAGGTACTGTTTGCGGGTCTTCCCGACACCGTAACTGGCCTGCAACCCCGCGGTCAGCCAGAACTGTTTTGGATTTGTGTGTTCACGACGCCGTGGTAGCCCGGACGGCGCTATCCACACTAAGGAACTCTTTTAATCAGCATATTTTTGAATTGTGAACTTTTAAGTATAGTATTGTGGTTCTTTATCGTTTTTGGTCTTGTTTTAATTATATAAAAATATTGGATATTTTTCTAAACTGGTGTGGTGTCCTTTTGTAGTGCGTACACTGTATTACTGTTGGTTATGTGCAAATGCTTTACACACTGCCTCTAAGATAGGCCTGGCTGCTCGTGCCAAGCTACCAAGGGGGTGAGCAGGGGTTATTTTAGAAGTGCAACTCCCTTATCCTGACTAGAGTGGTGGTCGTTGCCTGGCTTTGGCCCGCGCCCTAGCCTACCAAGAATCCCATTTCTAACACAAAGTGAAAATAATTGTCAAGCATACATTTCAATACACAAAGTAAAAATGATTGTCAAGCACGAAAGATAAGTGTCTAGCAAATGACAGAGGCTATTGCTGATGAAGTTCTTCCAACAATATCCATTTGACCTGTTTTTTTAATGAAGCAGTCGAGGGGTTGGCTCTGATATCCGTTGGAAGGGCATTCCAAATTCTTGGAGCCAGCCCTGAGAAGGTGCGATTGTAAGTTCTTTTTCTGTTGAATTTTGGTGGTTTCAGTAGTAGGGTATTGGAGCTTCTAAAGTTTCACCTGGATCCGGAGAGCTCAAATTTGTTTGCCAGGTAAAAGGGGCTATTGAAATGTATAGCTTTATGTGTCAGACAGGCCATCTTGAAGCGGATCCTTGCTTCAATGGGAAGCCAGTTAAGCTGGATTAAGTCAGGTGTAATATGATCATGCTTTCTGGCGCCTGTGATTAGTCTGGCAGAGGCGTTCAGAGTAGCACTTAGCAGAGCTAACCTAGATTTAGGCAGCCCAGCTGGGGTCACCAATCCGTATTCTACTCGTGAGGTAACTAAGGATTGGACTGCTGACTGGATGTCCTCGGGAGGTAGGAACGGTTTGATTTTCCTAAGAGTGTTGAGCTGATGATTGGCACTCTTAATGGTGGCACTGATGTGACCTTGCATGTTTAGAAATTTGTCTAGGGTGACACCTAAAGAGCAAGCGGAGTCCACCATATGCGGGGTGCAGTTGAGTGCGGAGACTTTTTTGATCCAGTTTTGCGTGGGGGCCTCGTGGTTGCGGGGGGTAATCAGGAGAAATTCAGTTTTGAGGGAATTAAGTAACAGATGGTTATGTGTTAGCCATTGTTGAGTTTCTTGAAGCACTCCATTAAGAGTTTTAATGTCATCTGGAGAAGAGATCTTCAAATAAAGTTGAGTGTCATCTGCGTACATGTGGTACTGAATATGTTTGAGTCGTTCAGAATGGCAGAGGTTCCATGCATAGATTGAAGAGCGTGGGCGAAAGTGCAGAACCTTGAGGCACCCCAATAGAGACAGAGGTGCTGGCAGCCAAAGATTGGTTGACTTTGATTCTTTGTGTTCGGTTATGCAGGAAAGAGGAGAACCAATTTAGGACAGGGCCAGATTACCCCATCCTATATTGACGAAGGTTAATTAAGTTATGTTTGATAGTGTCAAAAGCAGAGGACAAGTCCAGAAGAATTAGAAGACAGGGCGTATCTTGGTCAAGAGCTCTCAAGGCGTCATCAACAATGTAAGTTAGAGCGGTTTCTGTGCTATGACCTGATCTAAAGCCTGATTGATGTTGGTCTAGGAGCTGAAATTTCTCGATGTGGTCGCAGAGCTGTGTGTGAACGCATTTCTCGAGCAGTTTCGCTAAAGACATGATGTTGGTGATCGGCCGGAAGTTATTGGGATCGGTTAGGTCTGCATTGTGCTTCTTGGGGATGGGTGTGATTTGCCCCATTTTAAGACAGTCGGGAATCCTCCCCCGTAAGAGATTGTTGGATGATCCTGGACCAGAGAGGCAGAACGGCCACGTTGAGGTCTTTGAGCAACTTGGCGGGGAGTGGGTCCTTGAAATGGTTGGATGGTTTAAGAGAAGCCAAGGAATGTGACAGCTCCTCCAAATCCGGTAGCCGGAAGGTATTCCAGCAGGCATTGTTTTTGGATGTGAACTCTGTGGGGTAAAGCGGAGCACACACCGCCGTGGGTACAGTCAAACCTGAGGAGCTCATAGACAACAGGTTAGCAGCGGCACGTTGCAGTTCCCGCTCAATACTTCTAGACTTTTCAGCAAAGTGCGCTGAGAAGTCCTCCTCACTGGGTCCAGCGATTTTGATTGCTGGAATAGGATTAGCCTGTTTAATGATATCAAACAGTTTCTTGGGACGGTTTTTAGCGCTGTCAAGCTGATCTCTGAAATGATCTGATTTACCAATGCGAATGAGTTTGTTATAAGAGCTTTTCATCTTCCTTAACTGTTTGAGACTAGAGGTGGAGGGGGCATTTCTCCAACGTCTCTCAGAGAGCCTCAGTTTGCTACATTCGTCATTAAGGGCACCACTGAACCAAGGTTTGGATTGTTTGCAATCAATCCTTTTGAGTAGCTTCGGGGCTGCAGAGTCGAGAATATTTGAGATGGAGTTGAAGTAATGATCCGTCAACTCTTCCAAATTATTCATGTTAGTGGGAGGTTCCAGAAGATTCTTGCTCAAGTTGGATAGGTTAGAGATGTTGATATCTCTCAGATTACGAGTCAGTTGCTTGTTTTTGAGCGGTTGACCTTGTCTAAGCAATACCTTTTCCTGAATGTGAAAGGAGATTTGGTGATGATCCGACCAATCACATGGTACTATGTCATCCAGTTGAATGATGTGATCTCTAGCTATGATGAGGTCAAGGGTAGCGCCCTTGTAGTGGGTGGGTCCGTTGCAAGCCTGTATATAGTTGAGGTCGGAGAGGAAAGTCTTAAAAGAGCAAACTAACGGATCATTAGAGTCATTCCAGTGAAGGTTGAAGTCACCGAGGAAGATATGGTTACGATGGAGGGCTGAGCTGGCAGAGATGGATTCCATCAATTGTTCTACAAAAAGTAGGTTGTTGTCACCAGGGGGATGATAGATCGAGTGAAGCACACACACAATCTTGCCCTTGTTCCAAATTTCAGCGACTAGATATTAGTAATGGTGTCTGCGCCGGGCGTGTTCTGGTGGAGCCTTTCATCTGTTGGCAGATGTCGCATTTCAAGACATAGTCTTTAGTTTGCTTTGTTAGACCGGGCCACCAATAGCGCTGTTTCAACAATGAAATAGTCGCTGTAACGCCTGTATGTGCAGAGCCCAAACCCTCGTGTGCTGCTAGTATTAAACCTTGCCTACGAGCCATTTTGGTATTACTCTGTCCCCCACTCCAGGAATCTGAGCATATGGAATGTTGTTTGCATCTAACTTGTAGGAGTACTTGAGTGGAATTTTTTTTTGTACTGCACCGCTGTTTTTGCTTGAAGCAATAACAGCCACCATGATCTCACTGTCTATCCTAGTTTTTGAACGAGTGATTGCAGCTACAGAAGCCGTTCGCACAGCCCCCTTTGCGGCTTCATCAGCCAATGAATTCCCTTCAACGTGAACGCCATCACGTTGGTGACTCAGTGTATCACGTGAGCCCTTGGTAGGTCATTTTTCAACTCCACTACCTGTTCCCATAGCATTTTCTGCTTAATTGTACCACTTTTTGCATCTTTAAACCCGTTTAGTTCCCAATGATGTAAATACTCATTGTATGACTGCACACAGTAAAAGGAATCACACACAATTAGTGCGGGGAATTCGTGATCCATATTTACAAGTGCCAGTATCAGTGCTTTTAACTCTGCCAACTGAGCCGTGCAGTCTCCTAGAGATTGCGTTTTGGTGCAACTTGGATGGAACTTTCCATCTCGCATGCGACCTTTAATGATTGCACATGCGGCACTGTATTGTTGCTTACTCCCTATGGCCGGTTGAACAGATCCGTCAGTGTAAATAATATATTCATACTGATCGAGAGGCAATATTTCATTAGGTAGAGGATATTCTTGTTCGTATTGCAGAAATGCTTGTGTTTTTAGACTTGGGTCAAATCTGTATTCAACGTCCGTTGCAGTAAGAGAATTCGCCCATTGTATCCATCTCGGATGTAAAGCTTTAGCATTTGGAATGCTAGCCTTTGTAACAGCTTCTAAAGCTGGTACTGGGGTTACGACATTTATGCGTTTCCCCTGAGCCAGTGCTCTCTCTTGCTACAGCGGTCTGAACTGCTGTCAGAATTTTTTCTGTTGAAGTGAAACGCATTTCTGCGTTTGCGTACAGGCGTGATTTGTATGCGATTGGTACGGTTTCGCCTTCATTGAAGGTTAAATAAGTGTACCCGCATTGACCCGCTATTACATGGATCACCAAGTTGCGTATGTTTACGCGTATCTGTAAGTGTTTGGAAGCAATCATGTCTTCTTGTAATGAACGTAGGATATTTGAATGTTCCTGTGTCCAATGTTTGACTGAAAAGTCAAGTTTTATTAAGCCGTAGAAAGGTTTTACTTTTTCTGCGTAATCTAAAATGTATGTTCTGCCGAAATTTAGGAATCCCAGTATTGATTGTAAATTTTTTAATGATTTTGGAGGCTGGAGCAGCGCACACTTTTCTAAAAAGTTAGCTGCCAGGCTTTTCCCTTCACTTGAAAGCTCGCATCCTAAAAATAGGACATTGAGGTGGGCTATTTTCGATTTCTTAAAATTAAATTTGTGGCCCTCAGAGGCGAATCCCATTATAATGGTGCTCCCCCTGGTCAAGTGCTTTTTTAAGTCATCGTCCGTTAGATAAATATCATCCACATAGGGCAATGCTTCCTCATCAAAATTTTGGAGTAACTCTGTTCCTCTTGCTGAGAATACCCCCGGGCTGTTCTTAACCCCTGGGGGAGGTGACAAAATTGCCGCTGGGACCCCAACGCTGAGAATGCGGTCAAATACCTGCTTTCAGGCGCTATATTTTGGCAGAAAAATCCATTTGAGATATCCAGTGTAGTTTTGTATTTTTTCCACACAATGTTATTCATTAATGCGGCACTATGTGCGTTTTGGACAGCGAATGTCTTTGTGCATGAGTTTAAATGTCTGTAATCTAATACTAGACTATGTGTTGTCTGGTTTTGATACGGGAAACAAAGGGTTGTTCATTGGTGAGGTGCATGTTTCAATCACCCCTTGGTATTCAAGTTGATCTAAGATCTCCCTAACCTTTTTTTTAGCTTCTTGCTTTATTGGGTATTGCCTCTGAGCATTTGGTGAAACTTTTAACGGGATCATGTGGTGGGTTGAATCCTCGTCCCAACCGGCATGATTTTTGTATAGTGCTGGAGCTAGGGCAACTGCCCACTCCTGTGCATAAGCATGTTTAAGATGTATGAGAACGAGGTCGGAGAATGATGGAAAAATTACAGTTTCTCCCCTGGGGCACTCCATAACGAATGTTGGCGGCCAATCTTGTTCTGCGAATAGGATGTCATAACCAGATGACAGATTTTCCCAAAAGAGACCTTTAACTTTCCTGGGCTTGTCCCCCTCCATTTGGAGTGTTATTTTGTGTAACTTATGTGGGACGCTCACCCTGGTGTTTCCACCGTGATGTAAACATTCAAGTCCGCTGTCACCAGAAATTCCATCAGGTTCTGGCAAGCTATTGTTACTTCTGCCGCACTGTCTAGCATCGTCAGAGCCCATTCCCCGTTCAGAAGCTGCGTCCTCAGAATTCTGGGCATGTCTGATCTTTATGCCTGCAACTTTCTTTTTCTTAAATTGAGGTTTTGATTTTGGCTTGTCTTCTTTTTTGGAAGTATAGTCTTGAGCGTGCTGCTTGTCTCTGGACTTTGTACGCTCCTCTGTGTTCTGACCGTCCTCTCTCAGAGTTTTTCGTCGAGCCCTGAAAGGAACGAGAGGAACGTGTGACAGTATCCTGATACCCGTCAGGTTTCCCAATATTATCCCTATTCCTGAGATTATACCTCTTTTTAGAGGGCTCCTGTGGAGATCTACCTCTGGATTGAGATCTGTTTTTAAAGTTTTATTATTTTTTTATTATCCCACTTCTTTTTAGAAGAAGCAGGTGTCTGCTGGGAAGTGTCCTTTTCAGGACTGCCCATCAGTTGTGGTTTTAAAGCTTTCCCACCCAAACTGTCTCTGCCTAATTCTGCATACGCATCTTCAATTATTTTAGGTAGTTCGTGTTGTTGATCTAACGGACTGAACTCCCTTAGGCGTTGGCGGATTGCCACTGAAGCTGCTTCCCCTTTAATATTAGCTAGTATTATGGCTGATACCTGGTCATAGTTATTTAATAACTTCATCCCTAAGTTCAGGGCAGGTTCTGCTCCGTACTCATTTTGTATTTGTCTCAATACGTCTGGTACTACTGCTAATGAAGGAATACCATGTGTTCTGGTATATATGGCAGCAAAGGCTGTACCCCAAGAGGTGCAGTCCTCTACTTGTGGTGTTATCCCCATGGGCAAGCAGATTGTTAGCATTCTGTGTTTTTCAAACGGGGTAGTATTCAGGAACACTGCCTCGAGCCGAGTTATTTTCTGAGCTATCCAGAATGGCATTTGTTCACGTTTTGTGGGCATTTTGCCCATTATCGCGTGTAATGTTTGTGGTGTAATTTTAGTTGCTGTACCCTGAATTTGAGTTCTATTTATTGCAACTGATGTTGGTTGGACTGTGAAAGTCCTCATGACATATTGCGTCAGGTTTCTGTAGATCTTAATTAAATCCTTGTGTTGTAAGAGTAAGTCTGGCTGCGGCATTGTTTCAATGTCAGGATGTGGTGTGTTGGCCGCTAATATTGGCCGTGTTGCACCATCTCCTCCGAGCGGACCTAATCTTACTCTGTGTCTTATATGGGGTAGGGCGCCTTTAAACCAGTATAGGTGTTCCTGGTGAGTGGAACTTCTATGTCCTCACAAGGACCATATTCCTGTGGTGCATCTCCTTCTATATAGTAGTGAAATGTCTGTTATTGCATTTGCTGCTGGGAATGTAACCCACGAATAAAATATCTCCGTTTTGTTAGATTTGTGTGCCTCAATCACGAATGCTACTAGGCCACCCCTAGGTGCTAAACCATATTCTAGTAGTTTCAGGGTGATAGCACGTCTGAATTTTTGTGCAATTTGTATTGCATTTGCATCTTCTTCCTCGTCTGAGGGGGAGTGCTTGCTGTAGCGGGTCTAAGACCGGGGTAGTAGTCATTGCGTATAGAACACAGACTATTGTTTCGAGGAAACTATGATAAGGTGTTTATGCACAATTTTAGGAACAAAATGTCCTTCAAGCTTGATTAACCAACCGCCAATAAATAGGATTTCTCGCCTACTCAGCTGTGGCGGATTTTGTGCCCACCCACTCCAGACGTCTCTGGCGTTTTGTGAGTAGGGGTCTCTGAGAATAGCACGACTGAACTACTCAGATTCTACTGTTAAATAAGATCCCAACCATCGTTGGTGGCACCATGTCGTGTAGTTCCTATATTACCCATACAGGACCTGCACGTTTGGATAAACTGTGGGTTTGGTGGCAGACTGATTCTGAGCACCCCCACCGAGAATGTTAGCCTGTTTGCATAAGATAGCTCACAGTGCCACTAGTGTCTCCTCTTATCGGGGAGAGAATAGTTTCTGGCAACCTTAGAACATGACAACCCTGATCCCTCAAGATCGTGGAAACAATGTACTACTTTTCGCTCAGTCACTCGTGCTTACTTATCTTGTCTCAGAGATGCACAGAATAAACAGCCTGGGCATTTCAATAAGGGTTTATTGAACAGTCGTTATTCTTGTGTAGAATATATGAGCTGCACCAACCATTAGACAGTAGCAGAGATATATGATTAGCAGTACTATGAATATAAATGGATAGTACAGTTCTACCATCTTGCACTATGCATGAATAAATATATGAATATAAAATGCATTGATAAAAGAGTGCGTACTCCTACGATGCCTATCTAGATGTACCTAAGTGTACTTAGCATGTTTGTAGGTATGAAGCCAAGAATCCCTCTAGGATTTAGTTGAACCCCATTACCTGAAGTGAGAATGTAGGAGCCCTTCTTGGTCTCGAGTTGGACACCCCGCAAGGGATGTTCAGACCACTGTCAGCTGGAGCGTATGCATGCAGGAGCCTCAGCGTCTCTGGTCAGTGTGTCGGCCTGGAAGTCTCGGTGCCCTCTGTCTAACACTAGCAGGAGGTGCTATGTTTATACAGAAAGTATCTAGGGCTCCTTTGTCCCTTGTTGCTTGTATTAACCATTGTTGGATTTGAGGATGACGTATGGGATGAACCGTGTACGTAGATGTGGGGAGGAAGGTGGTGTAGCCCAAGCCTGGTTTCTAAGAACCCTTATGAATATCCATTCATACTGTGCGAGTCTATTGATGGAGTTATAGGACTCTATTGTTCAGGAGACTCCCTCCTTCTGCACCCAGGACTAGAACTAGGTAAAGGTTCAATCCTAAAAGGCTTGTTACAGTGTAGTGTAGGGAAGGTAATGTAGGTGAAGGGGTATGATGTTACCCGGGCCTATATTAAGGTACCTATGTGAAACATAACTTTGGATGTTGAATCCCAACAGAAATGCATTTGTCAGAAAGCTCTAAAAAGGTATTTTCAGACCTTGATAATTCTTATGGAAAACTCAGGATATTCTCTAATGATCCCTCATAAGAAATGCCTACATTGCTATCATCCTTTACATAAACCTAAGAATTGAAAATACTGTTGTATGTTTTCTGTCTTAACATTAAAAGATAGAGAAGCTAGACGTCTTCTTTGGCTACGGAGGGTAATGGAAAACAGATTATCTGGAAATGAAGGGGAGTAAATATCTTCTCTCAAAAAGACCCAAAAAAGACAGAATGAGGAAAAAGACTCGTTTGGAACCCTACAAAAAATCCACAAAATTAGGGACAAAAAACACCCTGAAAAGAGTCCATCCTAATTGATTGAAAAATCTCAAAGATTGGACTTTTGAACGCCTCCAGTTTCTGTGAAAAAAAACAACTAAGATTAGGTTTGAGCTTAATACCCCATTTGTGCGTGAACCTTTTTCCACCGTTAAAAAAAAAAAAAAAAAAGGTGTCACTGAAGAAACCGTCAACAGGACCATTGCTAGTGACAACTTTATTGTTGAGAGCCACATCGATGAGGAGACAGTTGAACACATTCTTGTCGACAAGTACAGTACCCCCTTTTGCTGCCTACTACGTTCTTTGAGCATATCGATGATGTTAACGTCACCCTCAATGAGAGAATTTGTTTTTTTAAACTTGTTTTTATTGCATTTTTCTAAAAATAATTACCAAATACAATGCATAGCATGTCGGTTAGATATTAGCATGTGATATGACAATGGCAGATATAATAACAACAACCAAATAATGCAAGTTTGCGTGAGAATAGATACAAGCAGATCCATTTGTCATGATAGGTTAGCTAACATAGCATCCAGCGTAGCTGTGAAGGCATTTTAGTCGGTAAATTCGGGGTGGAGTAGCAAATAGGAGCGGAGCAGCTTGCCTTTGGTTGGGAGGCAAGGGGCAGTAACGCTGCGTATATATCACTAGTAGTATCACAGTACATTAGATCTCTCATCCAGGCTTTCACTGTCGGTGGCGCGGGTCCGCCCCAGTGTAAGGAAACCTGTCTCTTGGCTAACAGTAGGGCAATTGCAGCAAAGCGCAAAATCCCAGACCCCAGTGGGCAGACATATCCCAGCAATGCAGGCAATGGGGAGGGAGTCTACTACGATTCAACCATCAATGCCAGATGCCCAAAAACCACCTCCCAAAACGCCAGGACAGGGGGGGCAGGTCCATGCCAAATGGATAAAATCAGCGTGTGCAGCCGTACACCTCTGGCAATTGTCAGGTCTAGTTGGGTCCATTTTAGCAAGGAGTTTGAAGGGTGACATAGGCCCTGCGTATTTATTTAAAATGAAGGAGCTTGTGTTTGTAGTTGTTAGAGATATAGCGAGTTTGCTCACTGCAGTATGCCCACATCTTATCCGTCAAAGGGTGCCCTAGATCCCCCTCCCAAGCCGCCCACGCTCCCCCACCCACCTCCGAGCGGAGCGTCTGGCCAAGGTGATACAGTCGGGAGACTAGATGCATGCTGTCAGGCGATATAATTATTGGAGATAATGGAGGGAATTCCTGTGGCTCGACAGTCGAGGGACGTATTGCAGCAACCAAAGAGGCTTGTGTCCTGTGTACAAGAAATTTATCTAAAATGGATAGGTCATGGCCCTCCACTGTATCAGTGACTGAACGCACCTGACTGTCTCGAAACACATCTCCCATGGCTCGGAGTCGACATCGGGAGAGTGCGTGCTGTGTTAGAGTTTCGATGGTCGGAGTTAACCACGGGCTGCTGAGTAGTGGCAGATGTGAGGCAGTCAGCCTTCAGATCTCTACGAAGCCTTTCCCAAGCCCAGCATGTGGTCTGTAATGTATGAATTTCTGTTGGTGTCCTTGCGAGGCCAAGCAGAAGAATAGCGGAAAGGGGACAAGGGCGAGCCTTTGAATGTTCAGGTTTCAGATCCTGTAGTCGTACGTCTCGGTGGTACCAAAAATAGGCATAGTGCGTCTGTGCTACTAGGTAATATAGGTAAACGTCTGGTACTCCAAATCCACCTCGCGCAAAGGGCATTGTGAGCGTCTGCCACCCCACCCGGGCCTGGCCTCTGGCCCAGATTAAATGTGTCAACTTGCTCCGGAGAGTAGCAAAAAATGTAGTTGTGAGTGGAATGGGAATATTTAAAAATAAGTAGAGAAAGCGAGGCAGATCAACCATCTTAATGATAGCTATCCTACCGGCAATCGATAATGGGAGCATTATTCAGCGATCGATCTGTGCCGATAGACGATCTATGGCAGGGCCATAATTAAGGCGGATGACTTCTGATGCTGTACTGTGTAATTGAATGGCGAGATATCTAGGGCCGTCGTCGCACCAACGCAAGGGGAAGTCCAACGTGAAAGGGAGTGTAGCACCAGTCAATGGAAATCGGACCACCTCCCGAATTATTGGAGAGAGATTAGTAACAGGTTTGCGTACAAATAAGAGAATGTCATCCACATATAGAGAGGCCAGGAGGGGCCCCTGATTGAATCTAAGTCCCTGCTGGAGATGGCGCTCTTGAAGATGCTGCACCAGTGGGTCCATTGCAATGATGAATAGAAGGGGCGAGAGTGGACATCCCTGCCTGGTGTCTCGTGACAAGGGGAGTTGGTCCCTTGAGCCGCGCCACAGGGTTAGTATAAAGGAGGCGGATGAGAGCACAGAAGTTATGAGGGAAGCCCAATTTGTTGAGTGTTGCATAGAGGAAAGGCCACTCCAGGGAGTCAAACGCCTTTTCGGCATCCAATAATATCACTGCGGTGTAAAGATCAGGTTCAATTTGGTTAATGACTGCAAATATCGTGTGCAGATTGACAGAGGTCGATCGATTCGGAACAAATCCCATCTGAAGGGGGAGATGATTCGATCTATTAAAAGCGATATGCGGGTCGCGAGCACTTTAAACAATATCATATAGTCTTGATTCAACAGAGATAGTGGCCTATAAGAGGCGCACCTATCAGGCGGTTTGTCCGGTTTGAGTAGCAGAGATACGATAGCTTCTCGTACAGTGGGAGGAAGTACCCCCGAGTCAAGTGCCTCCGCATAGACCTCCAGAAGAAGCGGGACTAGTATGGTCTTATAAGTTTTATAAATTACACCCGTAAGTCGGTCCGTGCCGGGGGCACGGGAGCTATGAAGATCGTCTATGGCTTGAGATACCTCATCAGCGCTAATGAGCGAGGCCAGGAATTGCTGTTGGCCTTCTTCGATCCATACCATTGCCACCCCTGCTAAGTAGTCGGAAAGGGTAGTGTCGATTGGTGGGGCGCATGTAGTGTATAGGCGGGTGTAGTAGGACAAAAAGGTAGAGAGGAAATCAGAGCTTTGAGTGACATGGGTGCCGTCGTCTAATTGCAGTTGAGTAGTCTGGCCAGGGTCCGTCCAGGTCGCTCCCCTTCTCATATACCCGAGTGCGCGTACATTTTCCCAGATAAGTGGTCTCACCAGTGGCGAGTTCCTGGAATTCTTCGAGGAGTTTCGCTCACTGATGCAATGGAGAGAGCGAGTCGCTCGGAAGTGCCTCAGCATCAAGATCTCACAACGCCTTCTCAGTGGCGTCAAGGTCCTGCTGTATAGTACGCAAGACCCCAGCTTGTTTAGTTATACACATGCCCCGAATACATACATTGAAGGCTTCCCATAAAGTGGCATATTGGGGTACTGAGCCGGAGTTGATCTGGAAATATTCGATAATCGCGTCTCGTATCTCACTTTTGAAGACAGTCAGTTGGGAAGCACCAAGATCTGAATGGGCGCGCAATGCTGGGCAAAGTCAATAACAGTACCGGTGAATGGTCTGATAACGTGCGGGGTAATTAGTCTGTCGAATGCGCATTAAGAGATTTGGGGTTAGGTACCAGTGTTCTATACGAGACCACGTACCGTGTGATGCTGAGTAAAAGAAGCCTGTGTCAAAGGGATGCTGGTGTCCCCAGGCATCAGCCATCAAGTGGATCCACAGCAAGGTCTCGAGCTCCCCTATGGAGTGTGGTTTGGTGACGTGGCCTGCACCTGTAGTGTCTGCAGTGGGTTGCAGGGTGAGGTTGAAGTCACCCCCTAATATGATGGAGTCAATAGGAATGCCAGAATTGTGTGTGGATATGCTAGCGAAAAAAATCGGGTGCTTCTACGTTAGGGGCGTAGATATTGATTATGAGTATCTGCTTTGCACCCAAACTCCCCGCCACTAATAAATATCTTCCCCCAGGGTCCTTCATCACTGTGTGGGCTGTAAATGGCAATGTTTTGTGGATCAGGATGCAGACTCCGCAGGAGTAGGTACTGTAACTGGCAAAAAATCTATTGATGCCCCAGGCAGCGGCCAAACGATTGTCAGAGAGTGGAGCGTAATGGGTTTCCTGTAGGAGGGCTATATGTATTTTGTGCCTGGCAAGATAGGCTAAGACCTGCCTCCCCTTGCGGGGGTTTGACAGACCCCTCACATTCCACGTTGTGCATCGCAGCTCCAGGGCCCCTGCCCCCCCCTCACTCGCCTCGCTACAGCAGTTGTAATAGCGGGCAGATGGAAGCATCTATGTATGTGGTGCTAGGCAGCCAGTCAGTGCATAGATTGATATCCTGCATAATACAAACAAACCTTAAAACCTAAAAATGAACTCCCCCCCTCCCTACCACCCTCCTCCACATCGGATAACCACCCAACCAGTATCCGGTGAATCCCAGTGTCCCACAATCAACAAAGTAGAAGATCTATTAGGGGGGGAGGCAACGCCCAGAGCGGGCCACTTAGGTTAACGTCAGTAAAGCATAGATTACATGTAACTGTAATTGAAAAGAGGAGAAAAAAGGGTTACACAAATAAAGGATATTCCATCCCATCTATCGCTAAATGACGATGAGTACAAGCATGATGGGGACCTTCGCGTTGGTTTAGAGTTCACTGTTCTGTGTTTAACATAGTGTTTAAGAGTGAAGAGTTATTTCCCAGAAGGCGAGTTCGTGCACGATTTGTGGCG
Organism: Calotriton arnoldi; assembly: GCA_963921515.1. Classification (NCBI taxonomy): domain Eukaryota; kingdom Metazoa; phylum Chordata; class Amphibia; order Caudata; family Salamandridae; genus Calotriton; species Calotriton arnoldi. The sequence goes on from CAWUFW010004240.1 coordinate 552,821, forward strand.
CTTCCAGAAGTCAACAGCATCTGTGTGTGTGTCAAAGACGTGGGTTTTACCCTCGACTTGAATGTGAAGGCAGACTGGGTACAGCATAGCATAACGAATGTTTGCTCCTTTCAGAGTTCGTTTAATGTCCTGAAATTTGCATCAGGCCTCCTGAACTACTGGTGTGAAATCCGGATAAAACAATAACGACATCCCTTGGAACTGTAGAACTTCCACGTCTCTGGCTCTGCGCAGTGCAATATCCTGGTCACGATAATTGAGAAGTCGAGCTATAATGAGGCGTGGGGAGCACCGGGGGCCGATCTGGGGGCAAGCGTCCTGTGGGCCCATTGGACCTCGAATGTGGTGGAGAGAGTGTCCCTTCCGAAGAGCTCCACAAGAAGCTGCTCCATGTATGTCTCCACAGGGCCTGTGTTGGTAGATTCGGCCACTCCGGCTATCCAGAGGTTATTGTGGCCAAATCTTGCCTCGAAGTCTTATGCCTTGGATGCCGTCATATTTAGGAGGCGCTCAATGCGATCTAGGCACTTGGCCATGGACGATTGCGTAAACTCTACGTCCGAGGTGCTCTTTTCTGCTGAGTCAATACAGGCCTGGTGCTGTTCCAGGAGGCCGTGCATGGTATCGGGACGAGTCGCCAGACTGTCGAAACGTGCGTCCATAGCCCTTATACAGGCGCGTAGCTCCACCATTATGGCCTCTGCGCCCTCCACAGACGTCCGCAGGGCCCGAGTCGTCATCGCTGCCTTCCCGCCTGGGAGTTTTGGTGGCCTCAAAAGATAGCTGCCGCTGCTTGGGGTCCCCGCAACCCATTATGAGCATTAGAAAATGGCCGCTCAGCGAGTGGATCGTGGGTGGCCAACGGTTTCAGTGGTTTGTGGATAGAGGCGTCACAAAGAAATGGTGCAAGCCCCTAGAGCATAGGAACAGTGCTGTCTCTTCACTGGCAGGACGAGTAGGAGAGAATGCTGGTGCTGGCCTGCGTGTGTTCGTGCCACTGCGTCTTGTACATGTGAGGAATCGGCCAGTCACACATTAATATCTGTGCAGCAGCTCGCTTATTGGGGCACCAGTCATTCCCCCAGTGAAAAGGGTGTGCAGGTCAGTGATATATCAAGATATGCTGGTAAATGTGGCCTCCTTTAGGCAATCAGCCCCGCTTGGGGGCCGCAATGGAATTACTGCTCCCAAGGCTCGCCATTTAATGAGTTGGGTGCCAGTGCCACCGCAGCACGCATTGCCAGGAGTCAGCCGCTGATGCGGTCAGGCCGCCAGGGGCAGAGAGAGTGACTCACCGCAGTCGGATGGAACAGGGAGTCAGGAAGGTCAGGCCCGCCACCACTCCTCGCAAGGCCCTCAGTCCCCGGCCTCGATTTTCAGAGGAACCGCGCCAGGCGGCAGCAGCCTCGCCCTCAGGCTTGCCAGCAACCCTTGTCGTCGCGGGGCCACGTCAGCCTACCCCCGTCACGGGGCTCCTCGCAGCCAATCGTGTCATCCTCAGCTGCCCCGCCGCGCTACGATCATGCCACGGAGCCTCTGGCATCCGCGGCAACACCTGGGGGCACAGATCGCCGCATTGGGACGGAGCTAGGCAGTTATTTTTGGTGTGGCTGCTCCGGAGCCCCAAGATCAAGCCACCACCTTGGTGCCTGGTCAGGCCACGCCCCCAATGAGACCATCTTAAACTACATTCATAACTGAAAAGGATATTTAAATTCCCATCCAGCCAGTCCGGGCGTCCCCAAGTAAGGTCTCTACTTTTCCACCTGCACATTTATTGTGAGCGGAGCAGTCTGATGACGGCCCCTTTGAACCTGCATACACGGCATCTCAGCATCATGTCAAATGCCAAGATACTGCCAACGGTGATTGTTCTTTCACAGATACACCAAAGGAGAAATCAAGATCTTAGGAAGCCTCTGAGGAACAATTCTCATGTGACGAAGCATATGATGGTCATAACTACCAAGAACCTATGATGCAGGTTGTAACAACATTGGTTACAACCTCGGTCAAATGCTTCCTAAATCAGGTAAACCACCTCCAACAGCACAACAACTCCATGGTAGTGGAGGAAATGCATAAGGGAATATCCCTGTCCATGCCATCTGGAATGCACTCCCCCATGATTCCATGTGAGGATATCTGCAGGTTCAGAAACGACAATTGCGGTTGAGAGCCGTTGAGAATAAATCCAGGTTTGGAATTCTCCCTTTCTGAAAGATCTTCGACAGTTGATACTGATCCAGTTTCCACTCATGAGGCTCTCTTGATGTTCTGCTGAGACTGTCTGCCCACTGATTGTCTGTATCAGCAACAAGCTCTACATTCAAGGGAATCTGGTTTTGTATTATCCTTCTCCAAATTATTTGAGCTTCTCTGGATAGCAGTTGTCACCGTGTTGTTCAGGGAGAAAATAGTGGTTGTTTTGTTGGTACAAAGCAGCACTACTGAATGCTTTATCCTTGGACGAAAGGCTTGAAGACCTAAAGCAACTGCCCTAAGATCCAAAAGATTTAGACACATTTTCTGTGATTACCATTTTTGCTGAATTCTAGATCCTTCTAGGTCATCACAAACTGAGGTTGTAACAATGTGAGGCCTGATGAAATGTTGCTTTTCTGCATCCACCAGGTCATAGCCATTGCCACTTAAGGAGTGATCCATTTCAAAGCCAATGTCACTTCTGGAGTGAACACAATGACATCTTCCAAGGTTCCTTAAGTTTGAATCCACTGTTTGTCTATCTCCTTCTGCAACAGTTTGATGTGGAGCATGACATCTGCTCCTCAAGGCACTGAGCCTCCACACACCTTGTTTGCACAATCAGGTGAGAAGTCCAGCTGCGCAACAGAAACTATTTGTAGTGCCCAAAAACTGCACACCTATTAAAATCCATGATGATTATGTGCAGGTGGAGAAGTACCAGAAGAAGGCAAGATTACACATGATCAGTCGACTGGCACGAGAAAAGAGTGAGATGATTACGTGGCAGCACTTTCTGCAACTGCTGCTGCTAGATCCCCACCAGATGACATGGGAGGTTTTCACACACTCCTAGAAAGGGCCTCTGAAAGGTTTGACATTCTGATACTGATTAAACAGACAGACTGCTTTCTTTATGACTTTAAAGAGTCTGAAGGAAAATCAGTAAAGACTATACCCATTGTAGACCACATATGGGCAGAGGGTTTGAAGCTACTGAAAAACGAAGCAACTATGGCTGCAATTCGACCCCACCTACATAAAAAAAAATATATAAAGCCCCAGCAGATTCTGCAGCTTACCTTATTGGTCACTCAAAGCCAGACTTGATGTCCATACAAGTGGCTCAGAGGCGCTCTAAGAATTTTATCACACCTTGTTCTGTACCACCTGACAAGGAGGGTAGACGTTTGGATCACACTGGAAAGATTCTCTGCAATGGCAGCGACGACCATTAGAGCTTCCAATGCTTGACTGAAAATGTGGTCGGAGCTGGCAACATACTTAGAGTTATTGCCTCAAGATAAGCAAGGGCAATTTTACAATAGGGTGCGAAAACATCTTCAAAAACAATTGATAGGCCCATGGTCATTGCCTCTACTGAGTTTCAGCAGATTGCTGGTGGGGCCGTCTTAAGACATCACGGATGACTAAAAGCAACTTCCTTCCGACCAGAGGTTCAGGCAAAGATAATAGATACGGCATATGATGGTGAGGCTCTGTTTGGGAAGAATGTTGCTGACAAACGTCAATCAATATAATCTTATACTAAGATGGCAAGATATTTGGGGTTTTACAACAACAATATTGATACCAGCCATTTCATGGCAGTAGAGGGAGAGGACAATACTTGTATAGGGAAGCTTTCAAACATACTAGTATGAACCCTACCCTCAGTCACAAGGTTACTGCCAGCAGAACTTGCAGCAGCAATACAGACCACCGCCAGCTGCAGCTTAAACATAACAAGCTTCTAGGAAAAGATCTGGTGCTGCCGGAAGAGAAAAGGAAAAATAAAGACCCCAGTGACAACTTCCAGGCATCGGTCCAACGCACCCACCTTCCACACCTCACTTTGGGAGAAGACTTTTCAGTTCATAGAGGAGCTTGAATTCCATATCTTAAGGTCGTTGGGTTTTGGATCTAATTCAGCATGGTGACACCTCAGTGAAATCCACCTCGAAGGAGGTCACAACATTTTCATCTGTTAAAAAAGGAAATTCTGTTGCTGCTACACAACAAAATTATAGAGAAGGTCCCTACGCTCATTGAAACAGGTTTCTATTCGAGCTTTTTCCTTACAAAGAAAAGAAAAAATGAAGCAAATAAAGACAGGTATTCGATTGGAGACAACTGAACAAATATCGGAAGAAACAATCGTTCAGGATGGATGCACTACAGGAGATACTTGTGAGAAGCTGGGTTTCTGTTGCAGTAACCCCCCCCACTTTCTACTGATTCACTTTTGACTTGATATGCCCTGGGTCCCTGCCAATCAGGTTCCCAGGGCCTGTGTTCTTTCCCCAAAACTAACTCAAACTCAATTGGCATCTCTGGCCACAGGTCAGCCCCTGGTAAATGGTACCACAGGTACCCAGGGCACTGTGACCAGGGAAGACCTCTAAGGGCTGCAGCACTTATTGTGCTACCCTTAGAGGCCCTGTACCTTTACACAAACACACTGCCTTTGCAGGCTGCGTGTCTTGGTGCAGAACAAAGTGAAGAGACGACATCGCACACAGCCCTGTGTGCCATACCTACAACCCACTGCCCTGGCATATATCAGGCACCCCTATAGCTGGGTGCACTATACCAGTGGTGAGGGTACAGGTGCATGAGCCCTGTACCCCTACAGTGTCTACGTCCATTCTTAGACATTGTAAGTGCAGTGCTGCCATTAAGAGTATATGGTGCTGGGAGTTTGTCATTACGAACTCCACAGCACCCTAATGGCTACACTGAAAACTGAGAAGTTTGGTATTAAACTTCTCAGCACATTAAACCCACACTGCCAGTGTGGGATTTAATGAAAAATGCACACAGAGGGCATCTTAGAGATGCCCCCAGAAAAACGACCTACCACTAGTGTCCAGGCTGAGTGGCTGCTTTCAGCTGCCACCACCAGAGATGTGTCTGGACCCCGGGGTCGAGAGCCTGCTGCTCTCTGGGGCCTGAAACAATGCACATCCTGGGACGAAGTGCCAAGCCTCCTCCCCCAGGATGGGCAGGGTTCACAAAGGGGAAGCTTCAAAGGATTGCCGCCTTTGTGAGCTTCCCCAGGCCACTTGCTGCTTTCAGCAACTGGTCCCCACTGGTTTTGACCCCCACTTTGGGCGGGAGAACCAGCGGGAAAAACAAGGGAGGAAGAGAGGTGTGACCACCTCTGCCAACTTCACCCCTCAGGTGAGGGAGGCGAGGTTAAGCACAATTCTCAGTCCCCGCCATGCAGATGGGGGGACTCAGCCAACCAGGGAAAGGCTTATGCCCCCCTCCCACTGGAGGGTGGGTGTACCTACCCCAGGGAAGGGATCCATTGGTCCCAACCTTTTTACCTACCTTTAACGCCCCAAAATCTAGTATTTAGGGGCAACCCTGAACCTTGCTTCCTCAGACCAGAAGAAACTACAAGAAAAGAAGAAGGACCGAACAGCCGTGCCGAAGCTAACAAGAGGAAGACGCCCACTGACTTGGCCCCAGCCCTACCGGCCTGTCTCCACCTCGAACCTGCTCCTGCGAAATCCCGGTGTGTCCTGCAGCCAGCAACCTCGAAAACCCCGGAGGACCTGCCTGCCTTCAACCACAAAGACTGTCTACCGTGAACACCGGATTTGTACATCTGCACCCTCTGGCTCCGTCCGGACACCGCGAATCCGCAGCACTCTGCATCCGCCGTCCATGGCCCGGGCAAACACCACGAGGAGGTCTCCCCAGCGAGCCTAACCCGAGATCCGGCAACCCCTGACCTGCCTCAAACCTCCAGCCGACGCCTGCAGCCTAAATCCAGAAGGTCCCCCAACCGCGACCAGGAGCTGGTAAGAAGATCCGACCCTAAAAGGCACCCCTGCACCCGATGCCCCACGGCCTTGGGTGGCCCAACCGACGGTGCCTAACCAACCCCCAACTTCCCTCTCGAAGTGGTGGTCGCACCCAGAAGACCTTTGTCCCTGAGCCTGCAGTGCCTTTGCAAACCGGAGGTTCCCCATTGCAAACAGGGCGCCCGACGTCGAAACAGCACCCTGCACCCGGCTGCCCTAGTGCCGCTGAGAGTGCACCTTTGGTGCTACTTTGTTTCCCCATTTGCCCTGAGCTAAAGTCCAGGAGCTTTGCTCCCACAACCAAGTGGCCTGCTTGTCAGCAGCCACCAACCGGAGGCCCCCTATCCCCCATTGGATAACATTGGGCCTCAGCACTCTGCACCCGGCCGCCCTAGTGATGCTGAGGGTGTAACGAGAGTGCATCCCTGACCCTGGGGGATCCCCGTGTCTACCCCCAGAAACTCAACTTCCACAAACGAATACTTACCTTAAAACCGATAACACTATTTTCATCCATAGGATAACATTGACTGTTTGTTTTGGAAAAGTTTCTAAGCGTGGAGTTTGAAAACCTAAAGAAATTCTTTAAAATTGCACTAAAAAAAACGATTTTACTTACCTGTTTACAGGAAATGTCCCAGTGTAGTATCCAGATATACTACACTGTGTAAGAAAAGTAATCTCAAAAGTAACTTACCTGTAATTTTATTGAAAATCCTATACAAAGTATATGTACTGCATTTCTCAGAAACAATACTGTAAGTCAAAACAAAGTGCATTTACAATCCAAACTGTATTACAACTGTATATTTACTGCAAAGTATTTATCACTTACCTGTGCCAGGCTTGCTTGGTTCTAGAAAATAAAATAACTAAAAGAATATTTTTATACAAAAACAATTGGTCTGAAGTTCAGTCTTTGAGTGTGTGAATTCATTTGCTGACTGAGTGTGTACAACAAATGCTTAACACTGTCCTCTGATAAAGCCTTACTACTCAACCACACTACCACAAATAGAGAGTGAGGTGCTATCTAACTTTACCTCTGCCTACCTTTGTGGTTCCACTGGACACACTATACCTCACTTTGGTAAAGTATATACAGAGCCAGCTTCCTACAATACTCCAATGACAAGACCCAGGGGATTTCCTTACATCCCTGAACCTCCAGGACGCATATTTTCATATCCCTATTGAAGTAAAATGCAGAAGATATTTCAGGCTTCAGGAGGCTGGATGCCAGTATAAGTTCAAGGTCCTTCCCTGTGGACCTAAAGTCCGTTCATCAAATATTCACCAAATGCATGGCATCAGTAGTTGATTATTTGAGAAGAAAGAATCACCAGATCTTCCCATACCTGGACCACTGGCTGAATGGCCCTTTATTCCACTTAGCGAAGTAATCCACAAGAACCTCGGGAGGCCTTTGAGCATCTTGGTCTAAAATTGATCAAAAATCTGGTCTCAAACCGTCCAAAAAAAAAAGATTTCTGGGAGTAGTTTTAGACACTATTTCATTCAAGGCTTTTCCATCAAAATAAAGAATTCAACAATTGACAAATCTTGCATCTTTCCTAACGAAAAGAAGGTGCAATTTAGTTTGGATGTACAAGTCTTTTTTGGGGAATGAGGTCTTCTTGCATACCTCTAATTCTGAACAGTCGCCTCAACATGAGACTGTTGCTGGAGGAGATAGACAAACAGTGGATTTAAACTTAAGGATACTTCAAAGGTGTCACCAGGATCACTCCAGAAGTGACACTAAGACATGGATCACTCCAGAAATGGCAATGGCTATGACCTGGTGGATGCAAAAAAGCAATATTTCATCAGGCCTCACATTTGCTTACTTAGCTTAGGGTGGTTTCTTTAGGACTTTGAGCCTTTCAACCAATTATAAAGAATTAACTAGTACTGGTTTGTACCAACAACACAACCACTATGTTCTACCTGAACAAGCAGGGAGGAACAAAGTGACAACTGCTATCCACAGAAGCTCAAAAACATTGAAGATGGATAATACAAAACCAGTTTACCTTGAATGTGAAGCATGTTCCTGGATCAGACAATCAGTGAGCAGATTCTCTCAGTGGAACATCAAGAGTGTCCTACGATAGGAACTGGATCAATATCAACTGCTGTAGATCTTTCAGAAATGGTGAAGTCCAAACCTGGATTTATTCTAGACAGTTCTTGACCGCAAATGTTGTTTCTACACCAGCAGATATCCTCACAAAGGATCATGGGTTTCCAAATGGCATGGACAGGGATATTCCCTTGTGCATTTTCTCCATTGATACCAAGGCAGCTACACCAGATGAATAGCGTTATGCTCAATAATCATTGTGGCACCAGCGTGACCAAGCCAATTATAGTACACAGGGCTACTTCTCCTGTAAGAAAAACGCCATATTCCGCTCAGTTCAGTTGCAGGAATTTTGAAAACGAACAGGTTGTTCATCCAACACTGGAGTCTCTCAATTTATTGGCCTGGCTCATAAGTACAATGAATGCCATCTCTTAAATATTACTCAGGACTGTAGATACATTTTAGCCAGGACTAGAGCCAAATTGACAAATAAGACTTACACAGCAAAATGGAGTCTTTTTTGCATATGGTGCTCGTATAATGGCATTCATGCTTTCGCATCTACTCCTGAGCAGGTTCTGCAGTACTTGCTGCTTTTGGCACCTCACGGCCTTTCTCATAAGACAGTCAAGGTCCACCTACTAGCAATTTAATAATTTTGTACATCATTAACCCAAAGTTTGCTATGGTCAAATAGGTTGATCGATAACATTTTAGGAGGGCTTTTTAGAGCTTTAACAATGTTTAAGAAAGCTAGTATCACATGGCAATTTAATATGGTCTAAGTTCAATTAATGAAAACTAATTTTGAACCTATTCACAAGGCCGACCTAAATCATCTTTCATGGAAAATGATTTTATTATTAGCCCTCACTTCTGCCAAAAGGATTAGTGAAATTCAAGCCTTCACTATTAAGGAGCCTTACATTCAACTCAAACAGGAGTTATTTTGAGGACCAATCCTGATTTTATCCCTAAAATCCCATTAGACTCATCTTAATGAGCTAATAATTTTGAAGACTTTCTTTGCAAATCCGACCAATGCTGCAGAGAGAACACTCCATATCATAGACGTCAGGAGATGCCCAAGATTCTACATTGAGTGAACTAACGCATTTACAAAGTCTGATCAACTCATTATGGCCTTTGCTCCGCTGAGAAAGATCTATTAAGTAGTATAGCTCATTGGGTCTCAGTGGCTAGTGTTGTGTCATGAAAAAAACAATGTCCTTTGAGGGGTAACGTTTTAGTGTAGTCCACAAGAAGTGCAGACACGAACACTGCCCTGTTTGCTGGTGTATCCTTTCCTGACATATGCAGGGTTTCTACATGCAGTAACCGACATGCATGCACTAGGCAATACTGCCTAGACGCCACAACGAAGGATGCAGCAGTGGGTCAAGCAGTTCTTTGCCATCTATTACAATGAAGTGACCCATCCTTTATGTAATTACGTTTTTTATGTACGATCTATGCTTCCCACCTCCCCATTATAGTCTAATCTGTCAAATTTGTTACTGCTTGTTATTTGGATTTAAGCATGTGAATCTATAAAAGAATCAAAACTGGAGAAAAAACAAGTTACTTACCTGTACACTGTGGTTCACTGGTATTGATATTTTTCATAGATTTACGTGACCCTTCCTCTTCCCAGTTAGGACATCACCTCATTGAGTACCTCATCTATATTTCCTTTGCACTTGTGCTTCGAAATTTGAGGTAGGGTGGCCTTTGAGGGGGAAGAGTGCTTCAGGGGCTGCTTCCTGATTGGCTGAAGTTTGGTTCTTTTTAAAACAATGTGAATTGGTTAACAATGTTAGTTGATTAAACTTTGCTGTACAATGCTTTCCTTTCTACTACATGTTCTATTAACGTGGGATTCCCACCTCGACGATGGGAAAGTTTCAATCATATAAATATATGAAAGATATCAATACTGGAGAACACCAATATACAGGTAAGCAACTGGTTTTCCTTAACAACGCACAAACAGCAGCCATTCTATCAGGACAGGTTTTTGGGAGGTGACTTGAGTTCCACATGATCATTCACTCTCTAGCACATTTAACTAAACTGAAAGCACAAGTCTTTTGTGTGAGAGACCCGCAGAAACCAACCTTAATATAACACCTGTTTTGTAAAGCACATGTTCACCAGTTTGAGCAACTTGGCGCTGAATAACAGTGTTATGTTCCATATAGGTACCCCAATATAGGCTCAGGTAGTCACCTATACAATCAAAAGAAACAACTCTGCCTATATATTCTTTTATAGAGTGCTACAAGTCACTAATAGGGAAGAGCACTCCTAGCACGCTGGCCTTCCCATTTAGGATACAAGAAGCTTATACATTAAGAATGTCATTTATTTATACTATTTAGTCAACATAGTAAAAAAGACATGAAAACAATAAATGTCAAGAAACTCTACACTCATCCTGAATCGCACATACACAGTCTTTCAACCAAACAGACAACCACATACCCAGACATACTCAAACATTCCATCAAGTAGAAATTCATTAAACAACTGAACATAATCAAATAATAACAGGATCCTTCCCATCAATAGAGAGGACATGGGATTTAAATGATACAGAACAATACAAATCAATTCTCAATCAATAATGCAGTCCGTAATCCAGTTTCTTCTCAAGGGGAAAGATGGAAACAAGAGAGACACGGGGACTCCAGCGCCGACGCGCGTTTCGGTGTCAGACCCAACAGTGGGTCACACCTTCTTCAGGGCGAAATGATCGTGTGCGAAACACAAGATAAGATGCGCCTGGAACAGATGATCAGGAGAGTACCACTGAACCATGGAGAGCAAACAAATAAAGAAAAATGGGCTCCAATGTGAGACCTACAGAATAAAAATTATATAAATACCAATCGAGCAAAAGAACAGCTGTGTTTTCATTTATGGCAGCAATAAAGCCAAGGTTCTTGAGGTAGAATACACCGATGTTCGAAGGACAAACAAACAGGCTTAATGCTGAGCAGCCAGGACAGGTGAGACACTTTCTTTCAAGTGAGGACGTGACATATAGAGCAGATCCCAAAACGCATATACATGCGGCGGTAGAGACCGTCCGACGGATACCGTGGCAGGCTCCCAACGGTTTGACAACAAGCTGAGGAAGTAGTCACCTAACCTTTCACCCATATTCCCCCCTACCATTATACTGCATAACGGTTCTTAGTACTGACCTTTTACCTAGTTACAGGAATGTCTGAAGAGGACATGGTGTTTTCTCTGAAAAGCTCAAGCCTCATTCATTATGCATGAGGATTCTTGGAATCACAGCAGGACAGCAGGCCTACCATCTCCTGCATAAAAACTATGTATAAGGGCGATTCCTTACGTCATCCTAGTCCGACATGACACAGCAAGCTATATCCCCAGGGGGTACCACTTTGGGTATATATACACCATATCTTGCCGAGTGTGAGAAGAGAAAAGTACTTCCATGCCGACACACTGACGCGAGACGCTGAGGCTCCTGCACGCAGACACTCCAGCTCGCAGTGGTCTGACATCCCTTGCAGGGTGTCCATCTCGAGACCAAGACGGGGTCCCACAGTCTCTCACTTCAGGTAATGGGGTTTACTTTATCCTAGAGGGAATCTTGGCTTTTACACCTATACACATGCTAGGTACACTTGGGTACATCTAGTTAGGGTTGCATCGTAGGAGTACGCACTTTAATGTGATGTATTTTATATACTTGCCTGTATTCATTGTTTTAAAACAATGGTAGAAATCTACCATCCTTTTACTCTGTTAGTGCTTATAATCATATCTGTTAATATCTAGTGGTTGTTTCAGCACACCTATTTTACACTAGAATGATGCTGGTTCAATAAATGCTTATTCAAAAATGTCCCCAACGTTTATTCTGTGTATCTCTCTGAGACAAAGTGAGCACAAGTAACTGAGCGAAAAGTAGTACACTGTTTCCACGATTCTGAGGGATCAGGGTTGTCATGTTCGATAGTTGCCAAGAACTATTCTCTCCTTGGTAAGAGGAGTTTCTAGTGGTACTGTGAGCTAGCTGGTATACAGGCTGACATATTCGGTAGGGGTGTCCAGAATCAGTCTGACTCCAGTCCTACAGTATGTTGTCTAAACGTGAAGATCCTATATAGGTTTATAGGACCTAAACGACATGGCCCAGCCAACGTTGGTTTGGCACTTATTTAACGGTCAAATCTGAGTAGTTCAGTCGTGCTAGTCTGAGTCTCCTACTCACATTTCCCCAGAGACGTCTTGAGTGGGAAGGGAACTATCCGCCACAGCTGAGTAGGCTAAATTCCTATGTATTGGCTTTAGGTTTATCAAGCTTGAAGGACAAACAGTTCCTATTGTGCATAAAACCATCTCTTTTTCCTTGAAACTCTTCCTTGAAAATATTCAACAATGACTGAAGACACCGCTGCACCAGCACAATGTGCACTTGCAGTGAGGGAGGAGGAAGAAGGTGAAATTAACATCTCAGAAAATGTCAGAAATGCCCTTACTCAAAAGCTAACAGACTACAGAGTTACAGCTAGGTGTGGGACAGTAACTTTCGTGACTGAGGCTCACAAATCATATAGAACAGAGGTATTCTATTCATGGGTTAAATTCCCACAAGTAGATGCACAATCAAATACATTTCATTCTTTCACTGGAGATGAAACACCAGAGGAATACAGTCCGTATGAGGAGGTTGAAATTCCGCTCACTTACCAGGAGCACATAAACTGGTTTAAAGGCGCCCTGCCCCATACAAGAAACAAAGTAAGACTAGGTCCGCTCGGTAGAGACGGGGCCACTTAGCCTGTCCTTGGGGCTCACACACCGCATCCAGACTTTGACACAATGCCAGTAGCAGACTTGCGTATACTTCATAAAGAAATAATAAAACTTTACAGAAACCTGACAATTCGTGATGAGAACACTCACACTTCAGCCAACGAGAGCTACACAAACAAATCAAGTTCAGAGTTCAACAACTAAAATTACTCCACAAACGCTATTCGCAGTTATGGGTAGAATGCCCACTAAACATGAACAAATGCCATTCTGGATAGCTCAAAAAATAACACAGCTAGAGGCAGTATTTCCACACACAAGCCCTCAAGAAAAACACAGAATGCTAACAATCTGCTTGCCAATGGGAATAGCTCCCCAGATAGAGGATTGTACCACTTGGGGTACAGTTTTCGCCGCCATATATACCTGAACACATGGTATCCTGTCATTAGCAGTAATACCAGATGAATTAAGACAAATACAAACTGAGTATGGAGCAGAACCTGATCTGAACTTAGGGATGAAATTATTAGGCAATTTTGCCCAGGTATCAGCTATAATATTAGCCAGTATAAAAGGGGAGGCAGCAGCAGTGGCAATACGCCAACGCCTGAGGGATTTCACTCCTTTACAACAGGAACGTGAATTACCTAAAATTATCACTGACACCTATGCTGAGTTTGGTAGAGATAGTTTGGGAGCTAGAGCAACAAAACCTCAACTCATGGGTGGTCCTGAGAAGGATAACACAAAGCAAGCACCTGATTCTTCTAAGAAGAAATGGGATAATAACAATAAAAACAAAAAGATTAGAGAAAATAGATCTCTATCTAGGAGTGGGTCTCAACAGGAGCCCTCCGAAAGGAGATACAATCTCAGGAATAGAGATAACATTAAAAAACCTGACAAGTATCTGGATACTGATACACGTTCCTCTCGTTCCTTTCAGGGTTCACCAATAAACTCCGAGAGAGTAGGACGGTCAGAACACAGACAAAAAGAGCGTACAAAGTCCAGAGACACGCCACGCGCTTCAAGCTACCCTTCTAAAAAAGAAGACAAGCCACAATCTAAACCTCAATTTAAAAAGAAGAAAGTAGCAGGTCTCAAAGTTAGACATGCCCAGAATTCTGAGGACTCAACTACTGAACGGGGAATGGGCTCTGACGATGCTAGACAGCGCAGCAGAAGTAACAATAGCTCGCCAGAACCTGATGGAATTTCTGGTGACAGCGGAGTTGAATGAGCACATCACGGTGGAAACACCTGTTACGAGGGTAAGTGTCCCACATAGGTTACATGAAATAACACTCCAAATGGAGGTGGACAAACCCAGAAAAGTTAAAGGTCTCTTTTGGGAGAACTTGACTTACGGCTACGACATACTTTTAGCTGAACAAGATTGGCCGCCTGAAATTGTTATGGATTGCCCAAAGGGAGAAACGGTAATTTTACCATCCTTTTCCGACCACGTTCTAATTGACTTAAAACACACATACGCGCGGGAGTGGGTGGTAGTCCTCACCCCAGCACTTTATCGCAACCATTTTGAGTGGGATGCTGAGTCACCACACCATGTAATACCAGTAAAAATTAGCCCAACACCCCAGAGACAGTACCCAATAAAACAAGAAGCGAAAAAACAGGTCAGTGAGATCTTAGATCAACTTGAATACCAGGGTGTAATTGAAACTTGCACCTCCCCAATGAATAATCCTTTGTTTCCCGTAATGAAACCCGACAATTCATATCGTCTAGTATTAGACTACAGACAACTGAACACATGCACAAAAACATTTGCAGTACAGAATGCACATAGTGCCGCATTAATGAATAACATTGTGCAGAAAAAATACAAAACACTGGAAATCTCAAATGGATTCTTCTGCCAAAATATAGCGCCTGAAAGCAGGTAATTAACAGCATTCTCAGCATCAATTTTGTCGACTCCCCCAAGGGAGTAAGAATCGCCCCAGGTTGTTCAGCGCTAGGGTAACAGAATTACTTCAGAATTTGGATGAAGAGGCATTGTCCTATGTAGATGAAATTTATATGACAGATGATGATTTACAGCAGTGGTTCACAAACTTTTTCGACCAGTGGCTCCCTTGACCAATTGGCCAGTGGCCGCGGCTCCCCATTACATTACTTTTTTTTGGTAACTTCTGTTAACGGCTTGCAATACAATACTGTATCTTTTTGAAAGAATCTGCAAGGCCCTGGGCCTTACTCAAGAGGGGCCGTTAGTAATGGATTGCATTGGATGGCAGGCATTGGCAAAGCTAACAAGTTTGGCTTTAATTTACTAATGGAGTGATTCTTAACCTGGGGTCTGACCACACCTAGGGGTCAGCGAGGCCTACTCAAGATGTCAGCAAATGCTTTACAAAATTAAATATTAAAATTAATCAATTAAAATTAACAACGTATATACAATAAAAAATGCAAAATTGTAATTTTGAAAACTTTTTCTATATTTGCTTTTGAATTAAATAAGATATTTGAATATTTGAGCATCTGTGTGGTGTTTTTGTATTTTTAGAAGTATACATGTTTTTGTATTTTTATGTTTTATTTTGAGGTTCAAATCACATAAATTGCTTAGGCCGGTTGACCCCGGCTTCCAATAACGACATAGTGGGGGTCCTTAGCATCCAATAATGATTCAGTGGGAGCCCATACATGTCAAAAGCTTAAGAAACGCTGTGCTAATGCATGCAAATACAGCATGTATAGCATGCAAACAAATTATGGTATAATTGTTGTTTGCCTTTGTTAGCACATTAAAACGAGACCTATTAACTTTTCCAATGCTTGTTTGCTTCCGGTATCAATTTTTTCTTAGCTCTGTCCTCCGTGTCCCCAGTTTTTGCTCTTTAGTGGAATGTAAAAAAAGAGGTTATTACACCTGCATTACCAGGACCAGGGAAACCTTATATAAACTTGATGGATCAATTTTGGACGGTTTTGGACTAATTACACGAGGAGTCAACAAACATATCTCCCCATTTATAAGAGACTGTTAAGTACTCAAAAACTCCAGTGTCAAGTCATATAAAGCACAACCCTGTGCAAATTAGTATATATTTCAAAATATTAGATTGAAGTACATAATTGCATAATTGACATATCTTATGGACCTTAGGACGTGACTCTATAAACGTGCATGAAAAGGTTTCGCATTTAAAGGTTAACTGCTGTATGTTCTGTAGTTTGGCATACACATCAATATTAATTTATTTCAGTGATAATTGGTTCCTTTGGCCTCAGTGGACAGCTGAAAAGAAATGCTGCAGTCGGCTTATTTTTCATTTAAAAAGTATTTTAGTCATAATAAAGTTGCACTTTTGCTTAAACAAGTGAGCATCGATTGTAGAGTGCAGTCACAAGTAAAACTTCCTTCATTGCGCAGAAGGTCTCACATTGATAATCCTATTTCAAACAAGCTGTAACTTAACCTAACTGGAATACAAACTGCTGCACGATAACAGGAGGCTCTTTATCAATGTCGAATAGTGCATACCGCAGTACAGTCTTCCCTGTCCCAATAAGCAGGCAATCTGTCAGCTGAGACTTACATGACAAGTGGATTACGTCAGGTTTCTTGTTTTTATAGCAAGCACTATATTATATAAGAAAATTATAGGAAGCACTTCCGAACTCCCACAGATCTTGTATGTTAAAAACACCTTTGAGTGACTTCAAACACTGGCATGTTTTCTGAGAGCCCACAGGACAAGTAAAGGCTTTTCATGAATTAGATATTCTGATGATGCAGCAAATGCACCACCTAGTGGACGCCAGACTCAATGCACCCGGCCTGCACTCAAAAGGCCGGAATAATTCATAAGGGACTCTGTTCAGCAGTTGCGACCCCGGCGCCCCTGGCTGCCTTTGGTGGCGCACCGGGGTGCCGCGGCGCACAGTTTGGGAACTACTGATTTACAGGATCACTTGAGCAGGGTGAGCACCATAATTTTGGGATTCGCCTCCGAGGGCTACAAATTCCACCTTAAAAAAAATCAAAAATAGCCCACCTCAATGTCCTATTTTTAGGATATAAGTTATCAAGTGAAGGAAAAAGCATGGCAGCTAACTTTTTAGAAAAGTGTGCGCTGCTCCAACCTCCTAAATCACTGAAAAACTTACAATCCATATTGGGATGTTTTAATTTTGGCAGAACATACATTTTGGATTACGCAGGAAGAGTAAAACCTTTCTACGACTTAATCAGACCTGACTTTTCAGTTAGGCATTGGACACAGGAACACACAGATATCCTTTGTTCCCTACAAGCTGACATGATAGCTTCAAAACACTTGCAGACACGCGTAAACGTTTGCAATCTGGTGATCCGCGTTGTAGCGGGTCAATCTGGGTATACTTACTTAACCTTAACTATCTTTGATCTTTTGCGCCTCGCTGTTACCCTAGCTTGCTCATATTTTAAAAAACGATCGTAGCGCTTGATTTTAACCTGATTCTAACTTGCTTTTAATTAACTGACTTGTGTTTGAACATCGCATTTTTTAACTAAGTGAAAATATACACTGCACAGATTTGCACAGTTCTAATTGTATAACCTACCCCGGATTTCTCCTTGGCTTGGTCGCCTCTCCCCGGTCCACCACGGGTCACGTCCCGATTGAGTGGAGAAAGGAATAGGCGATTTCCGGTCTGAGGGAGGTTAGCGGTCTAGTGGCCACTATCCCCCTCCATAAAACCGGATGCCCTGCTCGATGCGCTGCGGGCGCGCCGGCGGCGCGCTAAAGGCAAGCCAGTCGGCGCCAGGTCGTCGCCAGGAGCCAGGGACCCTGCTGGTTCCTCCTTAGCTCCCGCATTAACTAAAGGCATTTCCTATTCTGGCAAAGCACTACACAAATTAAGGACAGTGCCATTTTCCCCCTGTGGGAGCCCAAGTAAGGAGGTCGAACGGTCCTGGCCAACGCCTGATGGCCCGTTCTCCTGCATTCGTTGTCACTTCCAATGTAGTCCCATTAGCAGTAATGTAACATCGGTCTGCAGCCCTATGCTACCTCCTCCTCCCCAGAAAGAGGTTTTCTCTCCTGCCCCGGAACACGTAAAGATGCCCATCAGGCCCGGCACTGGATGGAAGGGTGTTTTATGCAACGTGAGATCCCTCCCTAAACACGCCACAGAGGTATGGGATTTATTCTCCTCGGTAAACCCTGACCTAGGGTTTTTGACCGAGACATGGCTTAAGCCGCACTCTACCCCTGCCATCGCCTTAGCGTTACCACCTGGTTTTAGGCTATTAAGGATGGACAGACAATAAAAAGGGGGAGGTGGGATTGCCATCGCTTATAAAGACTGTATTTCAGTCTCAACACTTGAGCACCGCTGCAACGCCAATATAGAAATATCGGTTTTTCGCATTGATTTCCATCCGCAACTTAGCTGGAAAGGTGCCTTAGTGTACCCGCCTCCCGGACCGTTGGCAGACTTTTCACTCCAGCTTATGGAAATAATTGCCCCCCATGTAATTTCAACCAACAAATTCCTTTTGCTGGGTGATTTCAATGTGCACAGCGAATGTGAAACACTCCCAGACACATCGCTGTTCCTTGCAGACCTGGCTCTCCTAGGCCTATCAAAGCTTAATGATGGCCCGACACACACTGCGGGTCACACTTTAGATATTATTTTTTCCAACACCTCCCACATACGGTGTGAACCCCCTCAACCTCTGATTTGGTCGGACCATGCATCTATTGAATTCACTATTCAGGGCCCAAGCGCGACTGCTGTTCCCACTGCTAACCGCCCCCAGCGTCCGCAGACAATGGCCTAAGAGTTCCCCAGATAGCTTCCTGGCAGCTTTCCTACCATCCTGGAAAGCTGAAGCAGAACCTTCCCATAGTGAGGAGGGACTAGCCAGATTCATTTCGGTGGTTACAAAGACCATTGACCTGCTTGTGCCCCTCAAAGCATTCCCGAATACAGCTAGGCGCCCTCAATCAGCCTGGTATTCCCCCGAGCTTCGCGCCGAAAAAAGACAGTGCAAAAATTTGGAGAGACGTTGGCGCAGGTCCCAGAAATCTAGGGACAAAGATAATTTTAAGAATGCCCGCTCCTCCTACCACAAAAATATAAAAGGAGCGCGAAAAACGTTTATCGCCCAACAGTTAGTCAAGGCAGAGAACGCTCCAAAAAAACCATTTCAAATATTGAAATCCTTTACTAGCCCTAAGGCCTGCGACAATCCGGAGACCTCCTCCCAAGCCCTCTGTGACGACATCGCCCAGTACTTCTCACATAAAATAGACCTTATCTATGATAAGATCGCTCCCTCCGGGAGCCAACTATTGACTGCTCCTTCTTCTGACCCACCTGTAATCGCAAATTCACAGCTGCTTGAAAGCTTACCGCCTATGTCTTCTGAGGTGGTGGCTGCCTTGCTTCATTCGGTTAAATGTGGCTCTCCACTGGATGTTATCCCAGCAAAAGTAGCCTCCTCCCTTTCCAACCAACTCTCTTCATCCATAGGCACAATACTAAACCTCTCTATGAAAGAGGGTCATCTTCCTCGGGATTGGAAGGCGGCTCAGGTCATCCCTATTCGAAAAAATCCTAAGGTCCCAATGGAAGAACTTTCCAATCTCTGCCCCATTTCTCTTCTACCACACATGAGCAAAATCGTGGAAAAATACATCAATCAACATCTCTCCGCCCATGTTGAAAATAATGGCAGCCTGGACCTCTCTCAATCTGGTTTTAGGCCCAACTACAGTACGGAGTCGGCCCTTCTGGAGGTCACAGATAACATCAGAATGACCTTAGACAATGGCCACTCTACAATCCTCGTGCTGTTGGACCTTTCTGCCGCTTTCGACACGGTGTCACACCAGATCTTGCTCAGGAGATTGGAGGAGATTGGACTTAGAGGACCTGCCCTTCAGTGGATGACTAGCTTCCTGTCCTCCCGTACTCAGACTGTCAATCTAGGACCTTTTCGGTCTAAGACGATGGAACTAACCAAGGGTGTGCCTCAGGGCTCATGCTTGAGCCCTACATTGTTTAACATCTATATTGCCCCCTTGGCCAACCTCCTTAGGTCCTGCGGCTTTCTTGCCCGTTTCTTACGCGGATGACACCCAGCTCCTCTTCTCCTTTAACAAATCTCACTCGTCGGCTCAGTCCACCTTTTCAGAGGGAATGACTGCAATTGCCCTCTGGATGAAAAGCAATTTTCTCCAACTTAACACAGGTAAGACGGAGATTATGCTCTTTGGGGACGCCCCCCTTCTATGGTCCCCGGACTGGTGGCCTGCAGCCCTTGGCACCCCTCCTGGCCCTAAAGACCTAGTTAAAAACTTGGGAATTCGCCTTGATCGTGCCTTAACATTAAAGGAGCAGGCTGCCTACACAGCTAGCACCTGCTTTTATGTGTTGGGTTTGCTTAGACGTGTCTTCCCCTTCTTGCCACATCATACTGGCAAAACTCTCATTCAGACCATGGTTATGAGCCGCCTCGACTACTGTAATGCTCTCCTTGTCTCTGCGAATGAGTCATTCCCTCAGTAGATTGCAGGTGGTCCAGAACACCGCAGCGCGACTCATCACAAATGCTCCTTTTAAAACTCCCTCCCTTACCCTTCTCCACTGGCTCCCAATCAGCAAGCATGTGAAATTCAAAATCTGTTGTATTGTCCATAAAGCCTTGTATAACAGAGGTCCTCTCTACAGCTCTAAGAAACTTAAGCCTTACGTTCCCTCCAGGACCCTTAGATCAGGAAGCAAATCTCTTCTTTTAGTTCCCAGAGTTAGGAAAACGAGACTAGGTGGGAAATCTTTCTCCTACCTTGCTCCCCTGCACTGGAACCAGCTTCCCACTCACCTGAGACAATGCCCCGACTATCCACGCTTCAGGAAACTACTTAAGACCACCTTGTTCTGAACTTTTCCGTCAGCCCGCACAGTAGCTCCAAAGCGCAGAGATACCCCTCCGGGGGTGATTCAGACGCTATACAAACCCATAAATAAATAAAAACCTTCAACGAAGGCGATACGGTACCAATTGCTTACAAATCACATTTGTACACAAATGCTGAAATGCGCTTTGCTTCTACAGAAAAGATACTGACAGCAGTACAGACCACTGTAGTAAGAGAAAGAGCACTGGCTCAGGGGAAACAAATAATTGTCGTAACTCCAGTACCAGCCTTAGAGGCTGCTACAAAGGCTAGCGTTCCTAATACTGCCTTACATCCAAGATGGATACAATGGGCTAATTCTCTCACCGCAACGGATGTAGAATACAGATATAACCCAAGGTTAACAACACAAGCATTTCTGCAATATGAACAAGAATATCCTCTACCAAATGAAATTATGCCTTTAGATCAGTATGAATACATTATTTACACTGACGGATCTACTCAGCCGGCCATGGGAAGTAAACAGCAATACAGCGCCGCTTGTGCAATTGTAAAAGGTCTTATGCGGGATGGCAAGTTCCATCCCAGCGATATGAAGACACAGTCTCTAGGAGACTGCACGGCTCAGCTGGCAGAATTAAAAGCCCTGTTACTGGCACTACTAAATACCGATCGGGAATTCCCCACACTGTTCGTCTGCAATTCTTTTTACTGTGTCCAGTCATACAACGAATATCTTCACTACTGGGGTCAGAATGGGTTTAAAGACTCAAAAGGTGGCACAATTAAGCATAAAATGCTATGGGAACAGGTAGCGGAGTTGAAAAACGAACTACCAAGAGCTCATGTGATACACACGCTGAGTCATCAACGTGATGGCGTTCACGTTGAAGGGAATTCATTGGCTGATGAAGCCGCAAAGGGGGCAGTACGTACTGATTCCATAGCTGCAATCACTCGTTCAAAAACGAGAGTAGACGGACAGATAATGGTAGCTGTCATTGCTTCATGCAAAAACAGCACAGCCTTATCAAAAGGTTTTCCACTCAAATACTCCTACAAGTTAGATGCAAATAATATTCTGTATGCTCAGATTCCTGGAGTGGGGGATAGAGTAATACCAAACATGGATCGCAGATTAGGTTTAATACTAGCTGCACACGAAGGTCTAGGTTCTGCACACGCAGGGATTACCGCGACAGTTTCATTATTGAAACAGCGCTATTGGTGGCCTGGTTTAGCTAAACAAGACAATGAATTTTGTCTTAAAATGTGACATTTGTCAACAGATTGTAGTGTAGCTCCCATTTCCCTAATAGGCTCTTCGCATTGGAATAATATATCCTATAGGTTTGACATAGGACTGAGGTCGGTATGTCCCTATCGAGTATATTAAACTTAATTACTTGTGCCAGCTAGCTCAGAGGCCACTAGAAACTCCTTGATAAACAAGAAGGGAGTAGTTTCTGGCAGCCGCAAAACATGACCACTTTGTTTCCCTTTAGAATCAGAACGTGTCCCAGAGTCGTGGAAACAATAGATAACTATTTCACTCAGCTCAGTCACGCATGCTTAGTTTTCCTCAAAGTTACACAGAAAGAATAGACGGGCGTTTCAATAAAAGATTTATTGAACAGTCGTTTCTCGTGTAAGTTAAATGTGCTGTTACGATCACAAGACAGTATGCAAGATAAATAATGTACAGCGTAAGCAGTAGAAATAAATAATACTGCGCTAGCATGATCTTTAGCAGATATTCATATTCATAAATAACAGACTAAAAATGCGAGTACTCATACGATGCAGTTCTAAGCTAATTCTACCCCAATGTACCTAACCTAGGTGTAGGGAAAGGTATGAAGTAGGTGAAGTATTCCTTACTATGGTATACTAAGAGTGTGTTACGCCCAGTATGCCTAGTATGCCAAGAGTCCCTCTAGGTTCTAGTCAGCTCCATACCTTAAGAATGAAAGAGGTGGGAATCTCTTGCCAGACTCGAACTCCAACACCCCGCGAGGGAAGTCAGATCACTGGAAGCTGGACTCTCTGCGTGCAGGGATGACAGCGTCTTCTCAGTGCGTCAGGCCGGGAAACGGGCTCCTCTGAAGTCGAGGTCTCCTCTAGTTTACAAGGGCTAGGGAAGGTATATTTATACCTGAGAGGTACCTCACAATGTTAGCATTGACGTGAATCGGACAGCGGAAGACGTCATGAATGAACCCCTAAGGTATAACGGTTCATGCATAATAGATGAGTCCTTGAAGAAATCAATAGTCCTGTGCTAGGAAACTCCCGAAGCCTTAGGGTCTGTTCTTCAAGAACTCGTTGTGACGTTAGGGTGGACGGATGTCGGAGACCATGCCTGTATTTGGAGTGCACGGTTTAATGCCTAAATAAGGACTGGGATTTTATGCCTATATAAGGACATGATACAGGAAAACCTATATAAGGACAGCCTAAGAGGAATACAACAAGATGAAGGGTTCCACCATGGCGTGTCCAGCGCAGACACCTTTACTAATATCCGATAGACCACTAGCATGTGTCTATCCACACTACTGTGGCCCCCTACAATCGGATGGGACTTACAAGTATATCTTGGTGGCAGTGGATTCATGCTCGAGATTCCTATGGGTATGGCACCAGCGCCTGGCTGTTGCACGAACTGTTATAAAAGATTTGTGAATCTTTATAGGGACATACGCAGTTGGCACATTACATTCTGACCGTGCCCCGCGTTTAGCCCTCTGGCTTACAGGGAAGCCATGGAAGGTTTGGGTGTAGCATTGCGGTACTCCTCTCCGTACCATCCAGAGGGAAATTCGGTCGTGGAGAGGAAAAACCAGGACTTAAAGCAGTCTTTAACAGCAAGAGTATAAGGTTCGGGTGGTAGTTGGGTCAATCACCTATATGGGGTACAGCGTGCCCTCAACAACATGCCAAGAAGTTCTCTAGGGGGTGTCACTAAGTATGAGATCCTATTTGGGAGGAGAATGTGGGTACCTGATCTTGATTGTGAAGGCACAGTGGCGGATAGCAAACCTTTTGACATCAATAAACGCTTGGCTGTTTTACAGGATCTGAACGAATCCAGAGCACTACTAAGCAACGTGCAGGTCAAGCGCACCGCCACTGGGGAAGTCAAATCAGTCATGGCAAGACCTGTCTGGATCCCAAAGGTCGGGGATCTGGTCAGAGAAAAGATCGAGGACAAAAGAATTTGGGCCATCCTACAGAAAGCCTGCTCCTGTCCTGGCTGTCGAAGGAACAAGAACAGTACTTCTTCCACCTCTTGCTGAAAAAAAAGGAAAGATTCGTCTCCATTGATCTGCTCAAACCACTCTATGTGGCCGACACTGAATAGTAGGCCTCGTGGGCTCCTTGGTAGCCGACGCTCTCCTCTCGCTACCATTAAGGAAGACTCATAACATTCGAGGAGTCACCAATTCGAAGTGATGGAATTTCCAATAATGAAATGGAACTCGTTCCTCTGGAAACAGAACCTTAAGAAACAGATGAAAGACAAATATCAATTCGGCCAAACACCGACGTCTACATCAATATGCCTCAAGAGACACCTGCCGGTTCAACACAACCTGCCGAGCTACCAAAGATTGACTGAACTGCATCTGGCTACTTCATCAATTTTGATACCTTCTCTCTTGATCCCAGTGAACCCCAGACAACGCCAGCTCCAGTTTCCCGTAAGCAACAAATTTGTGAATTCTACACTTTTCTAAAAAAGACTTACTTGGTATCACCATGGCTCCAGCTCTGGATAATCAATGCAATATTGCTTTTTCTGTTCTGGATTGGCCTGGTGACTGTTTTCCGCTTACTCATAAGTGGAAAATATCTCCCAGAATGCTCTGCAGTATCTAATGTGAACTTGGTCCTGAAACCTCATACATCATCTCATCGTGAACAAAGAGACTTGCTTTTCCTGAACATTACAGCCATTCCAATTCCTGATGGTATAGTATGGGACAAGGTTGATTATGATGTATTTGGCCCCACATGTATTTAAAATTTCTCTAAATGATATCATTACCTCCAGTACATTTTCTGATGATTGGGATTTTGAAACTGTCAATATGTTGTCTGATTTAGAAAAATCTGCGGCATTTTCAAGCAATGAAATGTTAGAAGACACATCTGACTTTGATAGTATGTACAGTTACCATCATTATGGTCATCACTTTTTACACAAATCGAGTATCCCTAGTAATGTTTACACATACCACCAATGGGAACATTGCACACCACCGGCGAAAGTTAGTTCAAAGATATTTGCACAGAAATGTTAATATTTTTCAGGATTCAACACTTCTGACCCGGCCTCATATTACTATAAGGTTGCACCTACACTTGCTCAGAAAAATATGCTGACTAACACCAATCAGATATATTCTGCATCCTTTATTGCCAAACTGTCTGAATAGGGTTTCGACTTATGGAAGGACACAATAGACACAAAATCAGTCTGGGGTTCTAAGGAATGGCAAGTTCAGGGAACAGAAGCACTATTTAGAGCATGCCTCATTCCACAACAACTGATATTTCTGAATGAAACTGTGCAACAGACTTCCTGTCTTGGACTAGCCAAGAACAAGGATTTGAACACAGCACGGTTTCCTACCCCTTCACACATCAATTTTACATCAAGTGGAGGGGATACAATAGATGACATCATGCAGTACAATACATCAGACCCCAATTGGAAGGGATGTTTAGTTCGGCCCACAGACACCAACAGATGTCAATCAAGATTCAAGGGTACAACTGAAGGGTTTAGTATCCATGGGCCAGACCCGCGATATGTACAAAGAGAACATTAGGGGGTAGTGAAATCATACAGTTTTGGGAAGTTGTGCCTCGATTGGCTAATAACCTCGACACTGTCCCAGGTGAAACAGCACTTATCCTAATTCTCAGATGAGGTGGATCTAAGGGATTTTTTACTAGGTCCCCGAAAGCCACGTCAGAAACGTTTCTATTACGCCGTCTATAATGAAATCTGGAAAATCTATCAACAAGAAGCTGCGGAGAGACTTTGTGAAATAGATAAGATTAACCTAGATAAAGCGTTAGCAGTAGTTGACAACGGTCTGACTACATTAACATCCAGGATTTATTCACTGAGCAACACTATCTTCTGCTATAGATATACTAGAACAAGACTTGTACATACTACAACACGGACAATCCCAACTACGTTCTATTATGCTATTAAGCTTGACGCTGCAATCATTACGCGCTGGTTATGTGCCCTGGCGATTTATCAACAGTACGCCACTATTTTCTGCATACAATCTAATTGAAAAGCAGATAACATTGGCACAAAGGGGAGCAAAATATACAATGCTGCGTATTGAAATACTTGACAAGTTACCTTTTACTGTGGCAGAGTCACCGTCCACGGAATGGTTAATCCATGGTCATATAACACTACCGTTCACTACTTTCCCTTTTTCAGTATTGGCTAGAACATCACCAGGCAGGCAGATAAGAAACGATGGGTAGGGAATTCATCAAGGAATCTTGGGAATTGCCGTACAGATTTCGATGCAGGAATAGGGACAAGTAAGTGTTTCTTAGCGGTACTAACTGCGAGAATTCCTTAAGTGGATCTCTCATATGCCAGGATATAATGCTGCACGGGGATTGTAATGGTTCGTTTGCTAACTTATCCTGTCACTTGAAAGGTTCCCCAGCTGCCGTGATTAATCCGGTATTCAGGTTGATTTCAAATGGGAGTTACTTGATGCTGAATGATCAAGGTTGTTGTGGGATGCTCCCGGGCACCGCATATCTTGTCACTGTAGACTCCAGGGTTACTTGCTGTATGCAAGTATTGTTTCCACCGACCCACACAATAAGGGAGGCGCAGTTATGGCCTTCATTGAATGTTTCCTTTATACGGTTTGATACTCTGAGCCGAATGAAAGCCATGCTTTTACAGCAAACTGTGCCCTTAACCTCTGCCCGAGAAACTTATGATCGCCAGGTTGCAAGGTCCTCGGCTGCGATACAGGCACTGATACGAACAGAAATGGTACAACGTATCTTTAACATGTCTGATACGACGGGTATTGTCCACCTATTTAAGACCATAGGTTCAGGACTGTTAAGCACCTTTAAGAGAATCCTCGGAGTTGTTCCAAACTTCATACAGTCTGTATTCTGAAGCATTTTTGGAGGGTTTCCGCTGATCCTGTTTCTAATAACAGGTATCCTGATTGTCATTTTTCTGCTACGCAATGGACGTCCCAGTCACCAAGGAGATGGAAAAAAACGCTCTTGGAGTGCCGATACATCATCACATGGTAATTCATCTGGGCACACCTAGTCTTCGAGAACTGAGCGAGTCTTGGTTCTTGTCATTTAGACCAGTCTGGATCAACTGTATTCTGCCTGTCCTCCGATGCCTGTTCAGCGGACAAGAGTGCGTGTTGGACCTCTAACACTTCCAACAATTGCGCCACCGGACGTTGATGCTTTACTGGACCCGATAACGCCCCATGTTCTGCAGTGTCCTCAGCGTATTCCAATGTTGATGTCTGCATTCTTAGAGCCACTACGGGATACCGGCTCCTCAACAAATACCCAGGCCTAGGATGACACTAGTACATCCCCAGCAACGGCTGTGGTGAATACGGAGGAACATCTGTGCTCGATTGACCTGATCTGCGAGGTGTTGCAGGGAACGTTGTCTGTGATTGCAGGCAACAGTAATGTTGCGTCTCCCAGCCAGGACACAAACATTTGGCTCATCGTGTGCTGGGAAAATTTGGAATTTTAAACAAGACTGTCTAAACTGCATGGCTTTCAGTCTCTCATTGTTCGGACTATATATACAAATTTATTTAGTACAGACTTTTATCGCATGCACTATTTTTCTTTTTAGAATTTTTTTGAGGAATTTTAGATTTAAAGTACTATTTTTAATGGACTTATTAATAGTTGCGTACCACGTTTAGCCGTACGCAGAATTTTTAGTATGTGGTCCAGTCGGATGAGGAGTGGGTGTTATGTTCCATATAGGTACCCCAATATAGGCTCAGGTAGTCACCTAACCTTTCACTCATATTCTCCCCTACCATTACACTCCATAATTGTTCTTAGTACTGACCTTTTACCTAGTTACAGGAATGTCCGAAGATGACATGGGGTTTTCGCCGAAAAGCTTAAGCCTCATTTGTTATGCATAAGGATTCTTGGAATCACAGCAGGACAGCAGGCCTACCATCTAATGCATAATAACTATAAGGGTCATTCCTTCCGTCATCCTAGTCCGACATGACACAGCACGGTATATCCCCAGGGGGTACCACTTTGGGTATATATACACACCATATCTTGCTTAGTGTGAGAAGAGAAAAGGACTTCCATGCCGACACACTGACACGAGACGCTGAGGCTCCTGCACGCATACACTCCAGCTCGCAGTGGTCTGACATCCCTTGCAGGGTGTCCATCTCGAGACCAAGACGGTGTCCCACAGTCTCTCACTTCAGGTAATGGGATTGACTTTATCCTAGAGAGATTCTTAGCTTTTACACCCATACACATGCTAGGTTCACTTCGGTACATCTAGTTAGGGTTGCATCGTTGGAGTACGCACTTTACTGTCATGTATTTTATATACTTGCCTGTATTCATGGTTTTAACACAATGGTAGAAATCTCCCATCCTTTTACTGTTAGTGCTTATAATCATTTATATCTGTCACTGTCTAGTGGTTGTTTCAGCACACCTATTTTACACTAGAATGACACTGGTTCAATAAATGCTCATTGAAAAACGTCCGCAACGTTTATTCTGTGCATCACTCTGAGACGAAGTGAGCACGAGTGACTGAGCGAAAAGTAGTACACGGTTTCCACGATTGAGGGAACAGGGTTGTCATGTTTGATAGTTGGCAAGAACTATTCTCTCCTTGGTAAGAGGAGTTTCTAGTGGTACTGTGAGCTAGCTGGTATACAGGCTGACATATTTGGTAGGGGTGTCCAGAATCAGTCTGACTCCAATCCTACAGTTTATGTGGTCTAAACGTGCAGATCCTATATAGGTTTATAGGAACTACACGACAACAGGTGTTTATTACTACCCAACGTCAATCATTTCATCGACCTCTGAAAGGAGGAAAGCCTTAGTGGACCCACAGGGATATGAACCTGTGGCCTTAAGGTCACACAGGTGTCAATAGTCGATGAATTAGTCCACTCAGCCACCAGACCCAGCTTAAAATTCGGTGCTAACACTGTACCGCTTACATCACGACATTGGTTTGGTTTACTGCTTTTTGCCTTGCCTTACATTACATTCTTCGCTTCAGAATCATGGCTATTCAGGTGTTTTTTTAACTCAGGATCCTAGAATGAGTGTGCCAGTATGAGATAATGAGACATTAAAATAAAATAGAGGCTGGGAAGCATTTGGCAATCGATTTTGACGTCATCCTGTGATTTTGAGGGAAATGAATTATTCCTATCATTTTGCTTTTCTCACTCTTGCCATGTGGAAGACCTTGTTTTAGTGTACAAACATCTTCTCTACTTCCGGTTAGCAAGGAGTTACCCTGTGGTTACAATTTTCTACCAGTGGAAATCAGTCACTAACACCTTTCCCCTGGAAACAATTAGGAAGTAGTCTGTATATATTTCAAGGTGAATTCCAGGAGATGCTTTGACATCAACAGAAATTTGATGCTACTACCTATGCTACTTTAGACGATCCCAGCTCAACATCAGGGAATTAGGACAAGTCCTCAACAACTGACAGATACAGATTATTTCAATACATTCACCGAATCGGATGTGCAGATAGGGTGAGGCAGATAAGCTGGGTATGTAGGTGCAGGTGAGGCAACCAGATCACCCATAGAGTGGTACATTCTGGAAAAACTACACTCACTTCTTCCACTAAGCTTTAGTTTTCAGTATGCCTTTATGCCCCAAATGAGCTACTTCAATCATTCTTCTGTATAGCAATTTAGCACCCACCAGTTTATTGCTTCACAGCAAGCATTTCATGGTGTGTGCCAGCTCAGAACTGACATTATCAAGGACAATCAAGAAGCCAACACCACCTTTGGATGCGGACTGCTGTTATAAATTATATTTTCTCCACAAAACTGGATAAACTGTACAATCATAAGGGGTAGTAGCCTCTAGAAACTCAGCTATTTTAAATTCCAAACTAGCAAGTGTAGAGCAGAACCTGGGAAGATGGAAAATTAGAGCTTAGGCTGTGTGACCAAGTAGTCCAGTAGTAGTAGTAGAGATGGAGAATGAAATAACGGCATCATCACAGGGATTGCTTTATACTCAACAGGTGCATGATGACTTTGCTTTGCAGGTATGAGAGACAAGTTAATAAGTTACTTACCTTTGGTAATGTTCTTTCTCGTTGACACTATAACCACAGATGCCTTACCTTTAGAATATCCCCAGCACCAAACTGAATCCGGAAGATTTATCAGCATAACCCCTATGCACTAGTAGGTTTTCTTGTGGAGCTCCACATCTACTATGCTCTGCATTGGAAGTGGTAGCTTAAGCCACATACAAACACCACCCAAACGCTCCGATGTCAGTTTCTTCTGGACACTGTCTGCATACTCAGAGTCCAAAACCAATTGTTCTTGCCAGCCTGAATACTTCCAAGTTGGGACCCTTTTAGTTTGAAAAGATTCATTCCAAGGAACGGGGAGGTAGGAAGGCGGTGAGGAATCTGCAGTTAAATAGAGAAAAAGTTACAAAAAGTAAGTAACATGTTCGCCTGATGGATTCTTCTTACCACAGATTCCTTACCTTTAGAATATATACCAAAGTGGTACCTCCCCCCCAGGGGTGGGTCTGTGGAAGGACTCAAACCACAAAGTCCAGTGGGACTGACCGGCCAAAATACCCTTCCTGTCGGAAGTGGCTTTCAAGGCAGGAATGCTTTGTGAACATGTGCACTGACGCCAACGTTGCGACCTGACAAATATTATGTACAGGCATTCCGCATGCCAACGCAGTGGCAGCAGCCTTGGCTATGGTGGAATGGAACTTCAACCCTTCTGGAGGCTGCTTTTTTACCATTGATTTGAAGATCTTAATGCAGAGGACTAACCACCTGGACAAACTCCTTTTCTGCACAGCCTTGCCTTTCTGTGCCTGTGTATAATTGATGAAAAAGTTCAGCACACTTTTGGCATCAAAACAATGGGGTCTCTCCTCTTTCGAGGGGTGAGAAAGGGCAAAGAATGTCAGAAGAGTGATGGACTGTCTGAATTGTAAGGGAGACAACCTTCGATAGAAAGTCCACAAATGTCAGCACCAGTTTGTCCGGAAAGAAGGTGGTAAAGGGCTGCTGGAATGACTAAGCTTGAAGCTCACTCACAAGGAAGAGCTGAAGTTGCTGCTGTGAGAAAGATAGTATTCAGAGTGCAGAGACAGAGGATGTCAAAAGGGTTGTAAAGACCATATTAAAGTCACACTGTGGCAAAGGGCCATTGAGTGTTCTTCACTAATGAAAATTTCCAGAGTTGCACTCTAAAAAACGTCTTCTCTCAATAATTCAAAAATTACTTATGGTACGCTATTTTACTGTGCTGCAGTGGTGTGTCCTGAGATACACCGGAGAAAAACTGAAACTATTGCTGCAATGACTGCTGCTCAAAAGGTTTCACATGGGGTAAAAGTCACAACCTAGTTTCTCTCCCTGATAAAGGGCACGAGTTGTCCGAAATGCATTGGAGGAGCATGTAATTTTATAATATGCAATGTTATACTACATCATAATCACAATGGATGTATTATGAAGAAAGATTTACTTTAGATGCACTATCAAAACTATCATTATGTACATACAAGTGGATATTTGCATTTAACTAAATATTGGAGATCAATTCTGAAGATATTGTTTTGCTAGAAACGCTTTGCAAAGCCAGGAAACAACTCTGGAGTGTTTCTCCCCTTTTTCTGTGCACAGTAGGCCTGCATAGCAGTTGCCATGTAGCAATATTTTCAGAAGGGTTTAGGAGGACATACAGATTAAACCTTTGAGAAATCGCATCACAACAGGTGATTTGACCATTAATGGTTGTTACAGTAAACAAAAAGGCTGAACGGGCTGAAAGATAAAGTTTAACCGTGCCCACTGCAAGTCCTTGCTGGCCCTAAGATGAAACAAAACATCTGGTAACTTGGCCTACAATAAGTATGTAATGAAAGTGCCACACAGGCCACAAATTTTTCTTAGTGTCCAACATAAACAGACTTTGTAGCCTCTGTAGTCAACTGCTGCCACTCAATCTCCTTGCATGGAGGTGCAGATTGCCAAGGCTCAGGTGCAAGACCTTACCCTACTGCGCGATCGAAGATCCTCCCAAGTGGCAGTGTGATCAGGCTATCATGCCCAGAAGCTCCAGACACCACACTCTCCTGGCCCAAACCAGAGCAACTAAGATGACTATGGCCGTCATTTCCGATCTTCAGAACGCCAAGCAGGAGAGGCAGCAGCAGGCAAGAATACAGGAATGACATGTCCACTCGAGGTGGAATGAGTCTCCCAGAGAGAGCTTTGTGGAGAATTCCAACACACAAAAGCATTGACACAGCGTGTTCTCAGCAGTAGCGAAGAGATCAATCCAGGGTTCTCCCCATTACAGGAAGATGCCTTGTGCCACCTTCTGGTGCAGTTGACATTCGTAATTCACTAATCATCGCCAGCCGGGATCATTCGCCCTGATGTTTAAAGTTTCCAGCAAGTGGTGTACGATCAGAGAAATGTCCTGGTGATTCAGCCAGCTCCAGAGGCACAACGCCTCCTGGTACAGAGTTCAGGACCCCGCCTGCTTGTTGCAATAGCACGAGGTGGTGGTGTGGTCCTATAGGACCTGAACCAGCCTTCCCTTAATGGATGACATGAATGCTTTCAGTGCCAAGCGAATGGCCTGTAACTCCAGCAGGTTGATGTGGATACAGGTCTCCACCGGAGACAGAGTCCTCTGATATCCACCTCTCCAAATTGGCCTCTCTAACCCATCACTGTCACATCTTTCACCAACATCTGCTATGCGTGGGGTAGGGAGAGCGAGGGGCTCCAAGATTTAACTGAAAAAGAAATGGAAAGTTAAGTGCCCAACACATCATGAAACTCTACGTACTCAGTACTGTAGAAAGGTCTATGTGTCACTATCTATTACAGTTGATTGTGGCGCCGAGCTCATAAACAAAGTAAAAGATAAGTTAATCTTTTGGTGTTGAGAGCTGGTCCAAAAAATCATTGCACAAAAGTATCAAACAAATGGTAAAAACCTATGTGCTTAATTAAGTACATCAAATTAATTTTTGACCTAATGAGTAAGTTACGGGGTGCTTGTGATGCCGAACCCATACATAAAATTTAAAGGCAAGCTGCCTTCTATATAGTACACACGGGTCTAAGTGTTATTGCGTATATTATCACTAAGGAAGACTGACCTGATTTGTATATATATAGGATGTAGAACTGTATTTTTCATCTTCTAAGACCTTGATAAGTCCCTGTGGAGATGGAAATAAAAATGGGTCGTCAACCGCCACCTGCACAGTATACTCGTAAAATATCCCTTTTAGTTATGGAGAGTAGTGTCACTAAGGCGACCCCTCTAAAGAGATGTCAAGTGCCCATAAAGTGTGAAGCTACCACAGATAGCGAGGGACTAACCTGTGTTCCATTTGCCTCGGCACCAGTATGTCAAACAGTCAAAGTTGCCTGCACTCGGCCCGTTTATATCGTCTATGGGAAACCTTCCGGTGTAGAAAGAGAAATGGAAGAAGGACACAGTCTATAGAAAACCTTCCGGTAAGAAGAAACGAGTAGACAAGGGACTAGCGAGTACAGCCAGGTCCCTAAACCGGTGGCCATCTTGGGCTGGTGTTAGTAAATGGACAAGAGGAGGGACGGAGGAACAGACACCACGAAAGTGAAAAGAGTTTATGAAACACTATGCGAATATTTAAAATATTATTCTGTATATAATTAATACTTTCTGTAAAACACAATTATAATACAACAGTCATGTCTATTAGTTAAAATTTTCATAAAGAGTACACATGAGTCTTCATAGACAAAATGCTAGCTTTATACAGAGGCAGTGGCCAAACTTGCAAAGTACGTTGTAGTAGGAGTTCGTACCTAAACTAGCAGAGAGAAGTTGTCACAGAAGTACATAAACGTGTATATTATAGATAAGATTAATCACTAGCGTAATGAGGAGTTACTGCCCCACGAACAGCGCATAACCTAGTCAAGGTATTATAATACATTAAAAGCAGTAAATATCTTGGTCCCCTACCGAAATAAATGTAATGCACATAAACAGTTGTATAAAATGTATACAGTAACGTTCCCACATAAGTGGCAGACCAGAGAATAGTGGGGTATACAGGTGTATTAGGACTGGGGGCACGTGTAACAATTAATAGAAAGTTATTCCATCTCTCCTTCTCTCTTCCATTTACTAAGACCAGCCCAAGATGGCTGCCGGTTTAGAGACCTGGCTGTACTCGCTAGTCCCTTGTCTACTCGTTTCTTCTTACCGGAAGGTTTCCCATAGAAGATATAAACAGGCCAAGTGCAGGCAACTTCGGCCGTTTGACATACCGGTGCCAAGACAAATGGAACACAGGTTAGTCCCTCGCTATCTGTGGTAGCTTCACACTTTACGGGCACTTGACATCTCTTTAGAAGGGTCGTCTTAGTGACACGACTTTCCATAACTTAAAGGGTTATTTTACATGTATACTTTGCAGGTGGTGGTTGACGTTCCCGTTTTTAGTCTCATCTCCACAGGAACTTATCAAGGTCCTAGAAGACGGAAAATACTGTTCTACATCCAATATATATAAACAACAAATCAGGTCAGTCTTCCTTAGCGATAATATACGTAATGACACCTAGACCTGTGTGTACTATATAAAAGGCAGCTTGGTTTAAAATTTTATGTATGGGTTCGGCATCACAAGCACCCCGCAACTTACTCATTAGGTCACAAATAGATTTGATGTACTTAATTAAGCACATAGGTTTTTACCATTTGTTCGATACTTTTGTGCAATGATTTTTTGGACCACCTCTCAACACCAAAAGATTAACTTATCTTCTACTTTGTTTATGGCCTCGGCACCACAATCACCAGATGACTGTTATAGATAGTAACACAGACATTTCTACAGTACTGAGTACATGGAGTTTCATGATGTGATGGGCACTTAACTTTCCGTTTCTTTCTCAGTTTAATCTTGGAGCCCCTCGCTTTGTTGACTCAATAAGCGGTAGATCCGCTTTGCGAGACTGGAACTTCTCGCTTCGCACTGTTGAGACGAGTTTTTATTTCAATATGTAAGTTTTGTTTTTATTTCACATAGGGATTATGCAACTTACTGACTCACTTTTTGTTCAATTTTATACAAAGCAGTCAAGGCTGTTATCTCGAGGCCGCTCTCT
The DNA here is from genome assembly GCA_963921515.1 of Calotriton arnoldi. Lineage (NCBI taxonomy): Eukaryota > Metazoa > Chordata > Amphibia > Caudata > Salamandridae > Calotriton > Calotriton arnoldi. The sequence goes on from CAWUFW010004240.1 coordinate 588,106, forward strand.
GGACGAACTCTTCCTACATCATACCCGTTGTTTCACTTATTACAACCTGAAATGTACTGCCAAAGTTAGACAACATTTTAAAACTTACTCTATTTTCACAGCTGGTGCATCTTTCCTCTACTTTTTCTTGGTAAAGGTACAAATGAGGGCTCGTCCTCTAGCATTTTGTTTGTGTGCCCCTATATTATCCTTGGATCAATATTCATGTCACTGTCAGTCTATGATTTTCATAGATGGTTTTCCCTCCTTTTGGCTGTAAGGAAGTTCTGTTCGGACACTTATTTTTGTTAGCCACCAACAATTTTTTCCATCAACCAATTACTTTTTCTCTGTTATTGTTCAACATGTCCTTTACTGTTATGCAACCTTGAAAAAGTCACTCTAGTGACGAAACACGCGTTGGCGGTTATCTAACATTGAAAATTGGACGGATTGTAACAATTCATCATTACTTTGTGCTGTCATTGCTCTTTTCTGAAAATTTTGGATGAATATAACAGGTCTATTGTTGGACTGTGAATTTGCAATATAGAACCTGTTAAGAAGAGACTGTCTGTAAATCTTAACCTGTGAAAAGAGAAAATTATTTGAAAAATATTGAATAACAATCTATTAGGAATAAAGAAATCTATTTGTCTCACGACATTCTCTCTTGGACAGACTTATATTCCAATTGTTTCACCTTTGGATGTGGAGTGCCGAGGTATACCTTCTGGAGAAGAATTTATGGGTTTGAAGAATTTATGGGTTTGAACAATTTGGATTAATATTGCACTAAATGTCTTCAAAGGTTTAGGCATGATTTCTGTGACTCTCCAGCACACTGCCAGCTTCTTTAGTATACATGTCAAGTCCTTTACCCCATTTGTTTCCCAGAACCAATATAACAGTTTTTTAAGTAATCTTTTGTTTCACTGGGTCCACTGCTTTCTAAAACTTGGATCAGCAATGACTGTCCGTTAACCAAGAACACTACTAACCAGACCAACCACAATACTCTAATCACAACAAGCATCCTATTACTTCACACCCACAGATCAGCTGTAACCAAAGATGATCTCTACTTGGAGTGTATTTCTGGATTAACAGTGGCTATCTAGCTGCGGTATGTTCACACTAATCCTGCCCAGCCTGCTCCAGAACACAAGTACTTGTGTGGCTATTCTCTAGTTCTTCTCATCAGGATTTCTTTTTGATAGTTCCACAGCCTCTTGCCGAGCCAACCACAGAGACATTGCTATTTTCTTTGGGACTTGTTCTGTGAGTTCCATAAGAACCTACTCCATGAACCAATCACGGACGATTGATCCCCACTCATCAACTCATTGTCTACTCTCACAGGATGCTCAATCTAACAGTCATCTTTAGGGCCCAAAATTTCCTGAACCTTTGGCCTTAAACCAATGGACAACAGCCCAGCCCACAGGAGATAAATCCCTTTGGGTCAGATGCTTCATGCAAATAAGATGAGTGATAAGACTCAATTCAACAGATGAAGAGGAGACTTCACTCAAGAAAACTCTGCTAAGTCAAGCCTGCAACAGTTAAACGGGTCCGAACTGAGTCAGTGCAGAATTCAGGCGAGCACCGGCAAATGCAATTAGTCACTAGATGGGACTCAAATCCCAGTTGGTTGTCTCGCTCTTAAAGTTTCCTCACTCACTGCTGAAAATGCAGCAGCTGTGGGTTCATAAAGACCCCTCATCTCTGCAGCTTTGAGAGATGGGCTTGCTATTCTATACAGTGCTTATAACTATATATGAAGATCCCCTGGAGAAGGAATAGTTAAGTTACCTGTAGTCCTAGTTCTCCTCCAGGGGAACCTTCATTCTAGTCATCTGCTCCCCTTGGAAATGGCAAAGGAATTAACCTCAGTTCTACAAATATCATTGATTCCTATAAAAAGGGAGCTAGCTCAACTAACACTGACAATGCATGGTGGGATACTATTGGTATGCTATCCCTTAAAGGAGTGGCATTAGATTTCCCCGCCTTTAGGCTGCAACGTATTAGGCAACAATGTGCCCATCTCCGATCACCCTTCCTTTAAAAAAAAAAAAGGTTTGTTAAAGAACTTAGTCACTACACTAAACCTAATGACCTTTTTCTGTTTTTGAGTTTTTGTTTAAGAAAACATGTTACAACCAGCCAATAAGGCCTATTACAAATTGTCATTATGTATTTTGTTATTTTGCAAAAATTGTCTTTTCAAAAAGAAATGTTTATTGTATATATTTTTTTTTAAATAGTCCTCCAAGTTCCTCCACAATTCAGTGCTTATGACTATATATGAAGTGCAATAGAGAACAATTAGCTTAAACAAAATGGCCAAAGAATATTAAACTAAAAGTACCTTATAACGGAGAAAGCTGCCAACACCACTGACTACAAGTCCAAAAAGATACTCCTCAACTGAAACAGGTAGATGCATGGGCCTTAATCCAGAGGAATTGAAATTCACATTTTGTATTAAATAGGCTTTTGTCTACTTCAGATGCAGATAATAGTAAACTGTGCATAGGGTGTCAACACTTTTTGGGCCCTTTTAAGTATATCTAAGTCCGTCTGAAGAGTTCACCAGTTTCATTTCTCTAAAAGCCACAAACTTTTCTTGATAGGAAATGTCCAAATAGCCCGAAATGTGCATCTTTGTTTGTGGGATGGGACTTTGGTTTGTGCTGAGGTGCTGCTATTTGTAGTACATAAGGGCATTGTCTTTAGTTTCAACAAACATGGGTTGCGGATTGAGCCACCTACAATAACTTACACCATCCTAAAAGGCCAATGAGAAGTCTTAAAATTTAATTTCAGATGTTTCAACTTATTTGCCTGTAAAATGCATCACTGTGAGGCAAGAAATTGCATGCCACTGACTGTTTCACACCGTGGGCCTGAATTAAAAAGATTTTGATGCGCGTAGTTGTGACTATTGTAGTACTTCTGTCTTACTAATGAATTTCAGAATTAAGCCAGGACCCACACCATTAACCAAATTAGTTTAAAAACTTCACATCTGCATTGTGGCATTACGTTATGCCTGGTTGTGAAGTCATGTAGTACCCCCAGAAATAACTGCTGTAGGCCTGACGGTCTTTTAGTATACTGTTCTGATTGACAGCCTGGACTCCAGCCTAAAGCCTGCCTGGACCATGTCCTAATTATTTTGCAGGACAACTCTATAGAGCAGATGGGGTTATTCTAACTTGGAAATGCTTCTTGGGCTACGTAGCAACTTTTAGAGGAACGGATTTACATTTTTACACTTTAGACAAAAAATGTAATCCCAAGACGGAAATATGCAAGAGAAAACAGCTGAAATATGCACATTTTCATGTCTGACAGCTTATTCTTCATTAGCAAATATAGACAATTATACCTCTAAATGTGAAACAAATGAGAACATTACTTAAAGAAAAAAGAAACAAAATATTCTGAAAATGGTACATTTTTATTTGCTGAAATTTTTAAAGCATGCAGTATTTTACAGCAACTGTAAACAAATCAATTTAGTGTGCTGCTTTAGAAGCTCTTGTATTTTTGGAATGTTTTTATGTCAACACCCGTTTCAGGCAGCAATAACCAAAGACAATAGCATCATATTAGCGTGATACATTTTTTATGGCTAGAAATATTCATAGCAGCTGCATTAAAAAAAGATGATTTTGTAAAATCAAGTCATTGCACTTGGTCATTTTATTGCTACAATGAAACAAGGCCATCAACTTTAACACCTTTGTTTGTGGTTAAAATGATTGTCTTGCTCTGTTCGCCATTTTCAAGCTTAGGTGTGGGCACAGATGCTCCTATTGGAGGAAAACTGCCACTTTCTGGAATGTCCTCGGAATCCCGAAAATGGCTGCCACTTTGCAAGTCTCTGTTTCATTTGGTCAGTTTTGCTCTCTTTACATATCATATGAATTGGTCTTCGAAAGAGGTAACGGATCAAATGTACAATCAAAATATATATATATATAAAAAAGACTTAAAGCGGCAAAGTTAAGTCCAGAAACCAAGACTGTCACTCAAACTTGATTAAGAAATCAGGAATGGTGTGCAACAAACTTGGTATTGCATCAAGTTATTGGTAACAAATCCAGTATAATGAACGTCATTTCCATTTGGGTCGTCTCTTGCATACAAATCTGCAATCTTGAGCTCTGGATGGGGTCACTTACAAGCACAAAACATTACTAGAATTGAAGAACAACATTGCAAGACACTGTTGTTTCACCAAGTGCTTTCTTCTAAGAGCAGTGGCATCATGTACCGTTTCCAGACTTAAAGATATGCAGTTTATGGGCAGTGAGCTGTAAATAATGTAGTCTTGCAAAAAGATATGTGGGCCAATCTTCTCCTCTTTAGTTGGGTCCAGCCAATCTGGGATGAGAAGACGCAGGTTGAATTTTTCGCAGTGTCATCTGCTATATCAAAGATTTAGGGAAGAACCTTAGCTGATTTCTTTTAACTATATTTCAAATGTTTTCTTCCAAAAGTGGTGGGCACACAATGGAGATGACTCGAGGGTAGTGATGAAAATGGCGAGAATGGATTCATCATTAACAGCAGCAGCCAGTTTGTGCAACGTAGCGCGAAAAAACAAGGACAATGAAGCAGGACACTGAAAGAGTACATTTAGTTGTAACTAGCACATTGTACATACCATCCAAAAACTGGTGTTTATCTAGACTTGTTCAACAAGACTTAATCAATTACAGTTATCGATCAGTCCATCTCCAAACCAAATTCCCTCAGAGTGTTTTAAAATAAAATGATTATATTGTACCCTGAGATGGAGGAATTAAGTTGTAAAATTGGCACCGATCTTCAAGCTGCTGCAATCAGGATCCCCTAAAGCCTCTTTTCTTTCTGAGACAGTAGCAGGGGATTTGCCTCCCCCTCAAATTAGCAGTCAGTGTGAAGGAAGTAGGGAGGTTGGGTAGGTGACTAGTCATTAACTTAATTCCCTCTGCTACTCCGAGAACGGATGAGGTTGAAAAAGCATCTTGAAGGCAGCAATCTCTTGGTGATCATTGCTGTTTTAAATGTAGGTGCCGAATACTGAGTTACAAAAACAATTTAAAAATGTTCAGGATATGTAGGGTAAAAGACTTATAATAATAAAAAAAAGAAAAGTGGGAGTGATCCTTCAATTTAAATCAAATTTATTGTGCAACCCCGCTGAGGCGTCTGTAATTGGTATGGATGCAGCCGAAAATTGTTTCAAGTGTAAATTGTGATGTCAGTGACATAACATTATTTCTAATCAAAATTGCATACAAAGGGCAGCTCTTGAATAAATACAGTTCAGGCATACACTGACAAAACGGAATGTCATCTACAATGGAGCCCAGGCATTGCTTAAAGACTGCATTGATCGAATTAGACACAGCTAATCAACATCTCTTCCCAAGAGAAACCATGACACCTGTCAAAAAGAGATACTAACTGTGCTATCATATATATATATATATATATATATATATATATATATATATATATGAAATATTTTCATTGCACAACTGATCCCCTGCTCCCCATTATTTTAATAGTGAGGAGGAGTAATCAAGCACAGGTGTCTTGCCTAATCACAAATCAAACCGCTTACAATATAAATCCCTTGTATTGATCCTCTAGTGCAAGTGACATAAGAATATTGTAAATAAAAATGAATTAGATTAGTTAATACCACTATGCATAGGCATGTTATCTGCTTCCAGCATTAACAGTTTCCTATTTTATGCCATCCCAACTATAAACAGCATGTTATTAATACTTACACTGCAGACATACAGGCACAACAGTGTGTAACCCTGGGCGAGGATGCTAAAATAAAAAAATATACAAACAATATGATCCTATATTTACTTTTTCATGTACTGGAAAAGTATTTGCTATGAGGTTTTCTTGCCTCTTCTACCCCTTCCCCAGAGACTATGTTATGCATTACTTGTAAAGGTACATATACATATATATATATATATATTTAACATCCATTTCATAGTACAGGTTTCTTTAAAATTGCATTTTAAGTATTTAATAAAAATCTTTTTAGAATTTCCTTTTCTTTTTACATAGTTTCAGTAGTATTATCAAGCAAACCTGAAATAAAGGTTTGTAATTCCAGCACAGTAGGAAATAAGGCCCCATTTATTGGCAAAAACCAAACCTTTGATCTCCACTAAGATAATGTATCCATGTAATCATATGTTCTAACAATGTGGAAAACTGTACTTAATCTCTTAAAGCAACAGCAAGTTGCTACACATAGGCAATTTTCGGATTCCTGGAAAAATCAGGAACGCTGGATGCTTCATGTGGACTGGACTAACTTCTTCAGCTTTTCAATTTCAATCTAAAAGCAGAAACATTGTGAGTAAGAGCAAAGGTAGTATGACGTCACTAATTACAGGTTATTTAACATACTTCAATCAGTAGCCAAACACTCTATACCTATATATATTTATTCAGAAATGTTATGTTTTATGGTGCTTGCTTTTATAGCTCAACGAAAACGTTTTATGGAAAATATTTCACAGTTGCCTATGAATTACGGAGATCATCATAATCAAAGCCCCCTCCGCAAACCACACTGCATAGGTTTAAAACTGTCAAGTCTACTAGGATTGTGCGGCATGGAGACCTTATTATGCAGGAAGATTATATAAATTATGCAGCAAAAATTACAAATTATGTGACACATGCCCCTTACTATTTTTATCCATCCACATTTGATATAAAAAAAACATTTCTGGTGAAATCTGCAAAATTTCCCAAATTAAGTGGTAAATTAAGTAGAAAATGAAATGGCAAAGGCAGTAAATCCATGAATATGCGGTAAACGCTGCAGCCACAGAATTGCCTACATCTATTGACCCTCACCATTGGCCACTGTTTTAACAATTTAGTCAAGAAGGGTAAAAATTCTAAAAATGTAATTTCAATCAATGCCCATTATTATCTGCACTTTGACTAACTGTCCCAAAATAAACATGTAATATAAAAAATAAATATGACATCAACCATGTATAACATGGTCCCATATTGCCATCTTGTGGTTTTGGTGGCTTTTTCAAACTGCTCTGCCTTGTGGTTTAAGATGGCACCAGAACCACTTGATGGCAATACTGGATCAGATTACACAGATATAGAGATATTACATACAGATGTCACAAATCTAGCTATAGGTCGGGCCTAGGGCCAGAGATGCTGCCCATTTTCCCATTTACCAGCACCCACCCTACCCCCTCCACATCCACAACCGGATTAACACACTCAGAGCAAATGTACACTACAAACTAACCCTACACACATTTCAATGTCTCAGCACCCACTAAAAAACCCACAAACCACACCCTTCTAGCCCAACTACCACACATTTGCACCTTCACATACACACAAAATACCACTTCACCCTATACAACTAACCAATCCACTAATTATAAATATAACCCAAATCCACACCATACTTAACTATATTTCATCCAGATACACTAATTACTCCTAACAGACCCCTTTCTGTCACCTACAAACCTATACTCAGCCTTCCATCTTTTAATCCACCAGCACCCTCCTCCTCTTTATACCAAACACATTCACACAACCCTTACAGTCCACCACCCATATTGGCTCTCTTAGCAATCAAATCTAACACAAACACTATTAACCCTGTTCATCAACTCACAAACCACATACACTCTTTTCCAAACCACATCACCACCCCCATTACCTTGCAGCTTCTACTCACCAACAATACTTTACATACTTCTTCTCAGAAAACAAACACAACACCTCTTCTCACTACTCCTCAAAAACAACGCATAATGCACACACCAGCATAACAAAATCTCACACATACACCTCATAATATTTACCATCACAAACTAGAAACATACACCCACTCGCACCTTCCTGACTACACAAATAATACACGCCCTAAACCAACTCCACTGTCAAGCGTTCTATCTTCCCCCACACCCAACACATATACAAGCAACACAGCAACTCTCTTAACCGCCTCTCATCCACTGGACAATTTAGAACCTTACAACATGACCCACATGCTGCACCACGAACCCTAACTCCTACACCTTCCACCCTAAACAGACGCAAACAAAATAAGCAACATGCCACTATACACAACTTCACATCTCCATGTCTACAGCACAACAAGGCTACTCTACAAAAACAAAACAGCTCACCAACTCACTCTCAACCACCATCCCCACCACCTACACAAGCAGACCCATCAAAATGCCTTCTTAGCTTGCTAGACGAGGAACACGATACAGAACAGCTACACTATTGCTATCCTCATACAAATAATACCAGCACTAATGACACACCTGTTACAAACCCACAAAATACTGCTCACTCTTCCACAAAACAAAGTTGCACCATCACCAAAGGACATTCTCTGAACTGCCTACTAATAAATGCTTGCTCACTCTCAAAAAACAAGCATCACATCTATGACCTTCTCACCGACACACAACCTGATTGACTCTTCATAACAATAATGGTTGGCAGATGACATGGCTCCAGTGTCGCATGAAGCCATTCCACTAGTCTGACAAACTATCACACAATCATACAGGCTCACATGTCCACCGCTCACATTAATTTCATATTTCCCTATACTAATTCCCCACTAATCCTGTTTGGGTTCCCGAGTAGCGTGCTACCCGTCGAAAAGCACTTCAACACCTCATCAGGGGTAGCAAGCGCTATATAAATGCAAACCCTTCCCTCTTCTATTCCTCCACTATCCTTTTTCAATCCAAATAAACTCCCATGTCCACCGCTCAAATTCATTTCATATCTCCCTATACTAATTCACCACTAATCCTTTTTGGGTTCTGGAGTAGCGTGCTACTTGCCGAAAAAACGCTTTGACGCCTGGTATGGGGCAGTAAGCGCTATATAAATGCAATTAGAGCTGTACTCCAGTTTGTCAGGGAATCTGTTAGGGAGAGGCTTGCATGATAAAACCTGCAGCTCACTCACCTTCCTGGCCGATGTAATCGCCACAAGAAAGGCCGTTTTGATGGGGGGGCAGCCTGAGGTGACAATAGTATAGAGGCTCGAAGGGAGCACACATCAAATAATGTGAGAACTAAATTAAGGTCCCACTGAATATGGCTCAGGTTTTGACCTAGGACGCGGGGGTCTTGTCGTCACTGGAATTGGCACAGCTCTGGCTCCATATCGTTGGGGATCAGAATATGGCTGGTGCCGGGAGCATCAAAGGACGTAGTGGCACGACTGGCCTCCAAGACAGAATCAGATGGGGTCCCCCTCCATCCCCACGGGGCCCGAAGGCAAACTGGAGGGGTCGAGCCACTCAAAAATGAGGCTATGGCTTCATAGAACTCTCTAATTTGAGCAGGGGTTGCTCTGCCTCCCAGAAAACTAGGGAGGCACGGAGTCAGCCCAGGTTCAGAAGAACCAGGCCCCAAACGCCGATGTTACTTTATCGCCTTTATGTGCCTCTTACCAGAGTGCCCTGACAATTTTGAGTGGGCCAAAGAGGAAATTGACTCCTTGAATGGTCCCGAGACCTTCCGCTCGAGCAGGACTGTGATTTCCGCTGAGGCGCATGTTGGGCAGCTAGCAGCTTCAGGGACCGCTCCCTCAAAGCCTTCGGTGCCATGGCCCAGAAGTTGGAGCACGACTTGGAGTCATGGTCGTGCTCCAAACACCACAAACACATGAGGTGCGACTCAGTCACCGGCATGGCGCAGTGACAGGTGCCACGGGGTTTAAAACATGTCTTCCTTGATGCCATCCTCGTCACACCAAAAAAAGATCGACAAAATGTTGCAAAAATCCTGCCAAAAAATGACAGTGGGGTAACTCTTCTCTCGGATCAGTGCTGGCTGGTGCAAAAAGAACTGACGTCAACGCACCAAGGTGATGCCTATATATGTGACATGGACGTCACTTCAGGCGAGGACAATGCCACACAGAGCTGACCGACGCCACCTACCGACATGTATGGGTACTGCTCATGGAAAATCTTCAGGATCCAGTCGGACGCCTTGGGAAATTCAAAGGTAATGAATCTGCGGCTAGATGTCTATTAGATAAAGGAGTGCATGCACAGAAATAATCTTGTTTCGTCACAAGTTTCATTATTTATTGGTGATGTTACACTCGTTTTAGGAGCTATGGTGAATGTGTCTTCAGCATGTGAAAAATGTTGAACGCCTCATAAGACAGAAGGTCTTTGAGATCAAATTTTCTCTCAAGAAAATTGTAGATAGTGGTCTAGAGAGAAAAAATGAGTTTACTTTTACAGCAAAATGACAGATATGTTCCTTGTCCATTTCAGAAAAAAGGATAACCAGTTGACTGACATACATTCCACAGCAGCAGATTGCCAGTTGATTCTACAGTAGCTTCATCACAAAATTCTAAAGAGGAACTAAACAGGAGGCACAACTCTATGGTGTGGGAACCAGAGGTATGGAATTCACAGCATTTGCTTATGCTAGTTTAAACAAGCAAAATGTAGCGTTCAACTGGGTTTGATCAAAACTAGCTTAAACCTTCTGTTTCGAACATTTGAGGGGATGTGTGTATTTGTATTCATTTACAGCGGTTATGCAGCTGATAATGCTATAAGTAATCCATGACAGAGTTCCCCATGCATGTTGCCAAAATCATTTTGCCAAATCTGTGTCACAAGACTACCGACTTTCTTGGTCAACTCACATCTTCTATATTTTAAAATACAAATAATTTGGAAGACAGAGAATGTTGTTTCAGGTTTTTCCAACAGAATGCTATAGAGTTTTTTTTTTTTAACAGGAGGTGTTTGGAGGTTCATATTTTTTAAATTAATGGTTTTATGCCAAACAGAGAGGGTGTTTAGAGATTTCATTTGTCAGATCTTTTCTTTTACACATTCCTATTGAAAATGTACAGACCCAATAACCCTTTGAGCTTTTGGCAAAATCTACAGAAATGCAGGTGAAATTTTCAAATCATGTGAATTTGGCCTCAAGCCAATAAAATTAATATTACTGCTGGGATATGAATAATGTTGCTGTAGATTCACATGCTCTGCGTATTCCTGTCATCTAGTGCTGGGCATGGACATTTGCAACTTTACTGTACTTTGAAGAAGTTCAAGACACGCTGTGACGCCACTCTGTCTACAACACACCAGCACACTGGCTTCAGCTCAGATTGTTTTCTGCTCAGCAGGCAAGTAGTGTAAGTGGAGGGCAGTGTCGAAGAATGGGTGTGCTCTGAATAGTAAAGGCAGTAAAAGGACTGTTGCAAAGTCACCCTTGTGCCCTGGGCACCCCCATTTTTGGCTGACTGGTACTGGTGGTAACTTACTGACTGTCCCTGGGCTCTGTCTAACCAGGCTCAGTGCTACGCTGAAAACATACTTGGAATACAGTGAAAAAACCTACATACACTACGGCACACTATGGATTAGGGTACCTCTACGATTGGCATGACCTCCCCTATAAGGCCCTAGTACACAATAGGGCAGGGGGATCAAAACTACCTCTAAGTCCCTAGTATATAATAGGGCATGGCAGTTTAGAGGCCAGCAGCCCTTTCTGCACTTGCATGTGTGCACTGCAGAGGCCTGTGTTGCAGGACTTCTTTTAAAATGCAAATAGTGCCCACACTCGACTTTGGGGCACTTCTCCCCCAGGTGTCCCAGTGTTTTTTTTGGGGGAGGGGGGGGGGGGGGGTGTCAGGTATTTATACGGAGGACCCTTATAAAATAGGTTTTATTTGCCTTGGAATCAGTGAAATTGCACATTTCACTTCCCACATTGTAGTAAAGTGTTTCCCTAAATCGACTTTTGTGCTAGGAGCACTGTGAAGTGAGGATCTGGCATATATTTGCATATTCAGAACCCCCTAAAGTCT